>CAMRHE010000234.1:935000-2135000 GCA_947044405.1 Leptodactylus fallax
CCGATTCTGATATTAATCTGTACAGTGTTTACGTGCGGAGTAAATATCTCATTCTTTTTATAGTTGTCAGTGTATAAATTTCCTGTAAACAGCTTCCTGGATGTTTTTATCGTATGATCTAATGTTTATTGAACCTTTTTTTTTTTTCCCCCCTCTTTTGTGTGATTAAAATTCCCTTCCTGTCTCCGAAGGTTCCATTCTGAAAACTCATGGAACATTGGCACGCAGCAGCAGCATGTGTCGTCCTCGGCGTAATGTAATTCCACCTTCCCCCCAGTCTCAACACGTCCTGCAGTCACCTGATCCAGACATTCTGTCAGTATCGAGCTGTCCTGCTCTGTACCGCACTGAGGAGGAAGAGGATGCAATATATTTCATTGCAGAAAAGCAGTGGTATGAGAAATTAAGTCACGCTAATATGCCTAAAAGGTAGATTGTATAAAGATGTCCACATGTACCTATCACTAGTTTATAGTACCTGGAATTCCCATCGACACAGAAGCAAGTACAAATCAGAGCCTGGTATGGTGGCCATATGGATGATCTGGTGAATGGCTAAAGAGCCTGTACCAGCGCACCCATAATATTACTGGGTCACCTAAGAAATGACCTGGTATGAGGTTTGTGCTCCATTTTTCAGTATGGTAGTTTATATGCATGTTTAACCCAATTTTGAGTATTTGACCACCATTTTGTTTTTTAATATATTGTTCAAATATGTTTTAGTTTTTTGGACTATTGCTTGCTTTTGTGTGGACTTTTACTTCTTCTTATTCCTTCGCCTTCTAGTTTTTTTAAAATTTTATTTTGCACATTATGTACTTCACAACGCACATGGTAGTTTTACATTGCACATGGAATAATCCACAAATCTAGGCCAGCCGAATAAAGGAATTAAAAATAATCTAAAAGTAGTAAATAGTAAAAATCTGATGAAGGTTACACGCACATGATTGTGTGTATGTAGCCGGCCTGTGGTGAAACGGCACGTACTGCATATGGATGGCCTCTGTGTGCTGCCTGTGCATCCATGGACCTTGTTCACATCATCTACCATAGTAAGCCTGAGCCATAAAACTGATAGGTATAGAACCTGTCCTGAGTTTTGGCCCAAGCTCACTGCCACATACACAGGCCTGTGATAATACATGGCATGCGTATGGGACCATAGAGATGAATGAATCATTGTGCTAGTAGTGACAAAGCACATGGCCCTGTGCATACAGCCTTATATGGAAAACAGATTGGGAACGATATGGCTTTACCCTGTTGCCAAGCTGTCTTTTACCTTCTCTGCTGACTATACTGAAAAAAACCTGACTGTGATCCATGTTGGTCAATATAGGTATTCTGGCTACAAAGTCTAAGGCCACATGCCCACGACCATAGTGAATTTACAGTCTGCAAATACTAATCGACAATCCTAATATATACATGTCTGCGTTGCGTAAAGTAATCTGCTATGATTTCCCACACTGGTCTGTGCCGCAAATGCGGACAAATATAGGACATGCTTCATAATTTGCAGACCCCCTTCTACTGTCCGGACACAAGACGTGTATATGGCCACATAGAAATGTATGGGTCCACGCTTTTATCCATAATTGTGGATAAAATTACACGTCTGACAACCACCAGTTTATTTTCAATAAGGTTGTCAGACAGGCAGTCTATAGAAACTAGTGTCACATTATTAGTTCAGCTCAAGACAGAATTGTCAATGTACTTACAGCAGAGAAGGGACATGAATGCTTGGCAGGACTTTTGATATTGGTAGGACTAAGAGTCTATTCACACAACTGATTTCCTGGTCTACGTGCTGTCCTTGATGCATGAAAAAAATAGAGCATATTCTATTTTTCAAGGATCAGACTATCTGGTCCTTTTTCAAAGACCCAACTCGCCCATTGAGGTGAATGGGTCTGTTTAAAAAAAAAATATTTAAGTCTGTTGTGTGAATAGAGCCTAAGGTATTATTCAGCATTAGAAAAGAAAGGATCTGCTATTGTGACTGAAACGGCAAAAATCTTCTCTATAGACTGTTTGGTTTTGCAGCTTGGTCCTATTCACTTGCATTGTGATGAGCTGCAGTACCAGAAACTGCCTATGGACAAGGGTGGCGCTGTTTTTGAGAAAAAAGCAGATCCTTTTTTTTTTTCTTAAAGTGGACAACCCTGTATAACTAAACCCTCTTTCTATATCTTACTGCCTTTATAACTTCTGTCTAGTATAGAGTCACTAACCTATACGTATACTCACAAACACTTGTGCTATATGTCGATCAACAATTTGGGCATAGTGTAGATTTTATTACTGACTCAAGTCTAGGCGCCAACAGCTTTACAAGCCCATGCTATAAATCAGGCTGACTATTTTTGGCATATACTATTTAGAAAAGGGTGCACTGAGGTCTTAGACTCTTACTTTGGTGCATCGACTTGTCGACAGTTATGAACCCCTTCACCGCCACAGAGAGGGACAAAAAGTATCTAACATCCCCAACCCTGCTCAAAATTCTGTCCCAATTCTGACAATTCAGCTCAGTAGTTGCTATTGATCGGTGGAATCCATCAAAGCACTTGCTGACTGTATCCTTTTGGATATGTTTTTTTTTTTTTACAGACTATGGAAATTAAGGGTTGTTCACATGGCTGAATTTTTACTAGCTTAAAAAAAATTCCACTTCAGGAATTTGAAGCTGGATTTTTCCGCTTCACCAAACTACACTGCAGAATTCGCGGTGGAATCCATTGTGGAAATTGCAAATTCCGTAACGGCCAGGTGGTATTTTTTCACCTCGTGTTCACTTCAGCTGGAGTTATCGGGTGGAATCCGCCAGGGGATTGAGCATGACACTCATTTTTTTTCTGTTAGCTGAAAAAAAAAATCAGTGTCTGTCTCCAATTGGAATGGTTGGAAGATATAAGGCAGAATTTGGAGCTGATTTTTTTGAGGTGGAATCCGCCTCATTCATCCATGTAAACGTACCCTTAAGTCACCAGAGGCTGCACATTAAAATTTTTGGGCATTCATGTAATTCACCTATCTTGTCAATGGATCAGGGGGCTTCACTCACTGATGACTAATGGGCTTGCCTCATGAAGACAGTCCCTCTCTATATGCCCTATTCTTGAAGTGTTCTTGTATGATGTGAGAGATAAATATCTGAAAAGCTTCCATGTAATAATACATTCAAGGGGAGGGGGGGTGATAGTCTCCAGAACCTTATTTTAAAAGCAGTTCTCTGAGAACATCACCTTTAAGAGCCATAGTTTAGATCTTGCTTTGTAAAGTGCTTGAGTCATCAAAATTATAGAATGTTTTTAATTTTACTAATTCAAAAACTTTCTAAACTTTAATTTCTCTTCTCAGGGAAGCTCAAGATACAGGCTCAGAATGCGATTCATTAAACTCTTCGATTGGACGAAGACAGTCACCACCTTCAAGTCTGGAGGTTCAGCAGCAACCTGCGCGGAAGATCTCTAAAGAGGAAACCTCATGCGAGGAGTCTATATCGACAGACTCTCCTGTAACCCCAGACGTCTCTAAAGCCTCCTCCCCTGACACCACAGGGTTGACAGAAAGCCAAAGCATGGTCTTTAGCCCAGCCAGTAAAGTATACAATGGTATTTTGGAGAAATCCTGCAGCTTACACCAACTCTCCAGTGTTTTACCCAACTCCAAGCCACCCCATCCTCCGTTCCCTACGTCTCTGAACGACAGCAAGCCAGTTCAAGAAGTTCACGGAATTCCTGTACTAAAGACCACGCCACACGACCTCTCTCAGAACGGCGAGAAAAAAAAAGCAATCGAAAATCAAAGTCCTGCTGAAGAAAATCTCAAAGTAAAAGACTTGAAGGGAAAAAAACAAAACAAAAAGACAATGGATGAAGCGTCTTAACGTTTTAAGAATGTAACTCCTTGTGGAGTTTTTTTTTTTCAAGACTGGATGTTCTGGGTGCGATGCTCCGAGGTTCGTCTTACTATTTTACCGACTGTGAAGGTCATGCCGATCACTGAAGTTCAACGGAAAGTGGATCTGTTTACAGTCACTTTTGTCTATTTATTTCTGCTTTTAAGTTTTTAGTTCTAAATTTTTAAGAAGCCACTTCGGACTTCCCAGCGCTAACAGACTACTCAAGCCAACGTCGAGGCTTACCCAATCTCTTGTTTACTGGAGCATCTTCTTATCTTTCCACAGAGCTATGACATTTTACATTATGGACTAAGTAACCAATCGCACTACAGTTTGAGGTGGTTTTTTATTTTTTATTTTTTATCCCCCAGTCTGGGGGTAAAAAAAAAAAAAAATTAAGGAAATTTGCAAGTGAAATATTTGTAAAATGACAGATAAGAGGGTCCGTTTTCACTTTTAGATCAACTGGGTTTTTAAGGAAGAGCCTAGAGTTTCTATTATACACAATTTCCAGAAGACCCTCATACATTCTTGTATGGGGGGGGGTCTTAGATTCACCTATTCTTACTGTTACAGAATGACGTCCTGCTGTAAAGAGTGTTTGTTTTCTCCAGGGCTTTCACTGTGATTTCACAGAGCTGCAAGCTGTATGATATATGTAGATATTAATATAACAAGAGGGCGCCCTCTTGATCTTTTATGCAAGCGATGATTGTGGATCGTTGCAGGAGTTAATGCACTTAGATTGGTGCTTTTAAGTGCTATTAACCAATAAGCCGAGGATTGTTTACAGGCAAAGGGTGACTGGATTTGCTATAGTTTCTACTGTGTTGAAGTTGGAGGTATTACTGTATCTTGGGGCTGACCCACTGACTACATTAGCATGCAGACGGTGCAAACACCAAGTAACGTTTATGGTCCCTATCGTCCGATTGTTACAGACACAGACGCATTTTTTTCATAGCTCCAAACTGACACCATGGGTATTGCTAAAAATGTACTGTATGCCATAGACCTCTCACACTGCCCAGGCGACTAATACGTGCAGTGGGGGCCCTTACCGCTCTAACTCGCATTTTTGTTTCTCTGCTACAAGAGATTTGTACATGTTGTAACATACACAATGCCACTTTTAAACTAATAATACTTTTGCTACTACGGACATGTATGTCTTACCCCCTTTTGCCAATACTTCGACATATTTTTCTCTTGTTTTTGCCTGTTCAAATCTTAATCACTAGATCTGTTACATTTCAAAATGTACAATTTTCCAATAAACTAATTTATTTGATTTCTGGAAGGAATTTTGCTTTATGGCAAACGCCTGGTGACTGATATATAGTGTACTGTAGGGATCACAAGACATGACGAATACAAGTACATACCACTGGAAACATGGTTTGACCATTGGGCATTGATACCTGTGTGTCCAGGGTAAACCTTTTCAATTTTATTGTAATGGATGGAACCAATGGCATCATAATATGTTGCTGTAGAGTCCATTCCTGAATTGATGGTATTTAAAGAGGTTGTCCAGGCATTATTTATTTTAATTTTTTTTTGGAAGGAGGAGGTGGGGAAAAAAAAAATCATACTCACCTGTCCCTGATGATCTGGTGTCCTTCCAGCGCGTTCCGGTCCTTCTGCTTCAGCGGCTTCTCGCGGGTCTCTTTCTGAGTTTTGCTGATTATCCTCAGCGATCACGTGGCCTCTGAGGCCAATCAGTGGCCTCAGGAGAAGACCCGTGATTTCACAGGTATTAGCGGTCAGTGTGGCTGAGACACACGCCGAGAAGACCGGACCACGCTGGGAGGCCCCGGAGCACTGTGGAGAGGTGAATATGAATATTTTTTTCACTGCCCCATTCGATAAAACTAAACTTAAATGGGTTGTCCATTTTTGCCTGGTCAACCCCTTTAAGCTTTTACAATAACTAATATAAATTTAAAAAAAGGAATTGAGCAACTTCTTTAAATTCTAAGTGAATTCTAAAATTCCAAAAATTTTTTTTTTTTTTTTTAAGTTCTCTCCTTTCCCCGATCCCCCATTTCCAGCAGCGGCTGCTGTGTACCGGATGTGGCCCAACATTTGTATGAGGTGACTACTGAGGCCACTTGTCTGCTTTCTTTCTTCTCGAAACAGCTCCACACCTGTCAGCAGGTTGTGTGTGCTATTGCAGCTCAGCATCATTCACTTAAAGGTTTTTTGGGGTCTATTAATTGATGACACCCCGGAACCACCACTGATAAGCTTTTGAGACGATGGCACCTTCGCTTCCGCCTCACAGGCCATGTGATGTCACATTCGTTTTTCATATGGAGTGTGAGCGGCTCAGGCTCATTCAAGTAACAGGGCTGAGCTGCAGAGCCAAGCACAGCCTGTATACATTGTATGGCGCTGTGCTTGTTATTCAGTGAAGAGAACACAGCACTTGCCCACCCTTATGACAAAACAGCAACCATTTGTAATTTGCTTTTCTTGCAATGGACATTTACCTTAATAAATTTGTATGCATCTTTATATGTCGCAAAACCCTTGACAGATTGCGATACACAACCATTGGATGCCACACAGATTCACATTTATGGTACACACCTTGCGAGAGAATGAGAAAATCATGTTACGAAACGAAGGTCATCTCATGGCACACGTATCCAGATGTCCATCTAAAGAGCAGAGGTCAGGAAGGTCCGATCTATACACCAGCAGATATCCAGGATGGAATAAACTACAGTTCCCATGATGCATCTCTCTGCTCTCCCCTCCAGTGAAATCACAGGTAATCACTCCCACACATGAGGTCACATGTTCTGTGATGTTTTGTTCAAGCTCACTCCCCCTTCCATTCTGTGAGGAGCAAACACAGGGAGTGAGAGCAGGCAGATGCATCATGGGAACTGTAGTTTCTTCACAGATTCACTGCATGTAAATAACAGTGATACAAGGAGTCTCAAGTAAAAGCTGGAAGCTGAAAAACCCCTTTAAATGCAAAAAAACAAAAAAAAAATTGTAGTGAAGCTTCTTCTCTGGTATCTTCAAGTCTTGTTATTGGGGGTGATCCAGACTACATGGCCGGAGTGCTGTTATATTGGGAGGTCCAGACTTGTGAATGCAGTGTTCAACCTGCTAATAGAAAAGTGACTGTCTTTAAGGACAACAAATATTTGATAGTACATAGTGTAACATATGATATTACCTTTTTTCAGTTCAGGCCATTTATATCATGGGACATGTAGTGTTATCAGACAAAGCATTTGTTGCTACCTGCAGACATGTCTGCTATTGGCAGATCCTGTAGTAGCCCATTTTTATTCTAAAGTTCAATGTCCTGAGTCCCTGACACAAAAATACAATACTTCTTATTAAAGGTTTCTTCCCGTCTTGGACATTTATGGCATATGTAAAGGATTCTGAGGCAGTACTTAAATTTATGTTGTACATAGGGATCTGTAAACCCCAACCTGCCTAAAAAACTGGATGATGCATTGAATATTAGAAAGAATAAAGAGGTGTCTTCACATTGGGGTTACAAAAACTGCCAAGCACCCACATCAGCCTCTTCTGTAGGCAGTCCTATGTCTATTTTAGACAGCTAATGGGTGTAAGCTGATCTCTGCCAAGCTCCAAACTTGTATACTTCTCCAGTATGTTACTGCTCAGTCCTGAAGTTAAAATGCACAGGTTCGGGTTTTTGTTTTGTTTTTTTTCCCCCTTATATCTATAGGGCCAATTTTTTTTTTGTCCTGTCTGAAAATACCCATTGTTCTGTTGGCCAATTCTCAGCAAGTATGCACTTCCTAGAAGAACTTGACACCATTTGTACCATTGCCATTCACCTGCTAAAATAAATCATGAAGGTGTAAGAAAGTATATCATCTTCTGGGCGCCACACTACCCAAGGACAAGATAGTTGGTTACCTGCTCCTTTGGTGCTCTAAGAAATTCACCCGAAGAATTCACACATACACTCTTGCAGGTGTCCTTGTCACCACTACTTTACTAAGGCACTTGTTTGGCACAGTAAAAGTTAACAGCAATCTCTCAAGGCTCAGAAACCTACTAAAGCGTGAGTCCTATGCCAACACACAACAGGCTCCCTGTTCACACAGGTGCTACGCTCACCTCACATGGGTTCCACTTCTCAGACAGAAACCAAGATTTGTTCCGCTAGATTTTGGGTAAAGCCCAAACTGATGGGTAGCTGCAGTGGTTGCCACAGCAGTCCAGACAGAAGACATGAGAGGCGAGATGAAAGCCATAGGGTGCAAAGAGTGTACCACAAACATACAATCATCATACTCGCAATAGTGACACCTCCAACTGCACAGCCAATGGGCACAATCTGGTTCCGCTGGTTTGGAAGAATCGTCGCTCTTTCCAGAAAATACCAGATCGAAGAAAGTGATGACTCAGCGGCAAAATACTTAAAGTGGTAGAAAATACACAGTGTAGCAAAGAAGCATCACAATTACAAGGCATATGTATACACGGTACATGATCTTACATTTACATTGTACAACCAAAATACATGTACTTGAGTAGCACATCAAGCATACATAGCCTATCGTGAATAAGGACCAAGCAAAAGCCATACTTATTGAAGGGGATGCCTTAAAGGTACAGTGCATAAAACAGTAGTAACATACAAGGCTTTTATATAGATGATGTATCACGTACTGAATATTCACACCAGGGGAATACCTCCATAATTTAGCAAGTTGTCAATATGAGCCATATGGAGTTATATTAAGGCCCCATATATGGCTTCATATATCATGGAGCCATAATAGAGCCCTAGATAAAAGTGATGGTCATATCTACAGAATATACACTCATAACATTAAAGAGGACCATGTGTTCATGTGTCCTCTAAAACAGGGCATAGTATACATGATTGTAAAGCTGTCAGTGCACTGAATTCAACACGATTTAAGTTTTGTCTGAGGACTTCCCTGTTCCAGAGATATCGGTGCTGTATGTTTTGGCTACATATATCATTGTACTGTCAGGGGGACTGGACTTACAGCTCACCGTCATCGCTGGGCGCTGGGGAACAACGTCCTTATAGAACATTTACATAGCCTTGTACACAGTGATGATACTGAGCTGTGAGGCTGGCCCCCCCTGACAGTACAGTGATGTTGGTAGCCAAAACTAACAGCACCGATATCTCTGAAACCAGGGAACCTGCAGATAAAACTGTGTTGAGGACATGAAAGGTCCTCTTTAAAACTACCCTCTTTCCACCAAAACAACCCAGGTTTATCGAGTCATAGACTTCACATGACCACTGAAAAAGATTTGTCTGGCCACAGGAGAGTAGCTGAATCTCCCCATGTGGTGCACAGTGCAGTACACATATTGCAGTTTAGAGTATCTCAGCTAGGCTATGCGACCATATAATACATTGGTTAGATAATTTAATAAACCACTCAGTTTATTAGGCTGTATACGTACAGGATCAGGCAGCTGAGATGATGTAGGCACAGAGGCAAGACAACCAGTAACCAACGCCCTTATTCACATGTCAACAGATGTGACAACATTTTTTCAAAGACTGTTCCAAGGCCATTTTTAAGACAATGAGAGTCTTTAGGACTACTCATGTGCACGTTTTTTAATATATTGTAAAAATGGTCCATCAAATAAGATGTTCTTTTTCTGGCTATTCTGACTTGTCTATGAGGTTTCGTGAAAATGGATGCAAAATGGTTGTAAAAAATGGACTAATGAAAGATGTTTGTGTCAGTGTAAATTTGGAAATTTATGAATGAGTGTCAATTAATATTTGCATGTAGTTGTTCAGTGGCACATCCCAACTCAACACTGCCTCTAGGTGTCCTGTGGTACCTTGCCTAAATTCTATAGGTTGAGAGGTGGGTCCCTCTTGGATTGGAATTTTTTATTTTTTTTTTATTTCTCAGCACTTCCCATAGATGGTTGGTCAGACTCTTTATCATGTTCCTCAAATCATTGCAGAATATTTCTTTCACATTCAGGAATACCATTGCCAGGGCTGCTGAGACAAAAAAAATCAAATGGCGCCCCATCTTCCCCTGAGCACAGGTATCATTTAGCAACTTGCTGTAAAGAAGCATAATGGCCCAGTCTGCCATATATTCTGTACACATATAGAACTTAAGTGGAAAGGGCCACATGTTACAGCTCCAGGTCCGTATTACTAGAAGCCAAAATGGCACAAAAACATTATGTTGTTTGATATCTAGGAGAAAGCATACAACGGACCTGTATTTTATGTGTATTCATGAGGACTGCGCTCCCCCTGTCCCACAGACTGGTGTGTAGATATATATCTATATGCAGCAGCCAGTCACTGCTCAGAGGATTTGGGAAGGAAGGGGAAGTGCTGTCTTGAGTACACCAGTCTCAGACTACGAGTTTGATGTATTTTTTTTCAGCTCTCATTCTTAGTAGTCAAACAGTACAATATATTTTTGTGCCATTTCGGATAGTTGGAGGACAGACCTGGGGCTAAAATATGCTGCCCTTATATATGGCATAGCATGTTATACTGAGATCGGCTTTAACTTAGCTTTTCCCTATCACAAAACTTTTTTTTTTTTTTTTTTAAGAAAATACATTTTAGCAGTGGTCGCACAAAAATACATTTTATAGGTATTTCCACCCATATCAATTTTAAATAGCAGAATTACCAAATCCACAGCATAATAAGTAATAGATCAGCGCCAAATTGAGAATATATTACTGTTCTTGCAGTAAAATTTGTGGTGGAAATTTGCTATGTGGTGCAGCTCAATTTTGCTGATTTTTTTCCCATCTAGTATGTCTAAAATCTGTACCACATTTGCCCTATACCTTATATGTAGCACATAAAACATCAACATTGTGCCACTGTAATATGACACATATATATATGTGGGGCAGATAATCTAATACTGACTTTTAGTGCAAAGTTAGACTAGACAGTATTAAACTGCACCAGATTTCCCAAAGTGTTTGATACGGTTTGGAAATCTGGTGTACTTTTTGGCTGTTTAGTCTAATGTTACGCCACTTATTATTTGGCTTAAGTTCCGACATAATTTTGATGTAAAATTTTGACACATTGTCCAGAATTTTGGTACAATGTCCAGATTATTGGTGCATTTACTGGTGCACAGTTTTACATATTAAGTTCTGCCTCCTTTTCAACAAGCTCTGCCCTCCTGGCGGACAAGGCGCAAAAACTTTTAGAAAGTATCCAAAACACATACAAAATGAGGTGTAAAGCATGTACGCCAGTTTTTTGGCACAAATTGCTCCAGAATTATTCTTATTAGTTGGCTTAGTTTCTGACAAAAATTTTGGGCATTGGAGCAAATTTATTAAGCCTGGTGTTTCTTATATCAGTCTTAATAAAGGCCCAAACTGGCACAGGGCATGAATGATTTCTCTCTCAATAAATCAGACGTACAACCATGTGCCAGAATGGCAATCTACATTAGTTATAATAAATATGTTAGGGTCCACCTCAGCATGTCCCAGTCCGCTACAGAAGAGAGGATGTGTTTCAACTTTGGCCCAATAAAAGGTCTTGCACTACAGATGCGCAACATTATTCCCCATCTATGCCAGAAAACTGGTGTGAATAGGATAATAAATTCCTCTCGTTGTCCAGAATTTTGTTGCACTTTTTGCCGCACATATTTGCATATTTAGCTTTGCCTCTTTTTCAACACGCCTCACCCACATGTTGCTGCACAAATCATTAGGAAGTGTCTAAAACAGATAGAATGAGGTGTAAAACATGTATGCCAATTAGGCCAATGTTCTATTGACTTTTTATTAGTTTATCTGCCCAATTATGTATATATATGTCACACTATAATGACACTCCTATTGCAACCTGATAGTGCTGCTTGCACACACATAATAACATGCAGTAGTCTATTTATACACATAGTACAGTATATAGTCACATATTTCATAGGTTTTCACAAGTATATAGGACAGCATGGTGGGTGACTGGTTATTTTGCATACTTATATAACACCGTCATATTCTGCAGCACTTTACAGACATTATCAGTCACTGTCCCATAGAGGGCTCACAATCTACATCCCCTGTCTTCAGCATGTGGGAGGAAACCTATATAAACACAGGGAGAACATACAAACTCATTGAAGATGTTGTCTTTTAAACTCAGGACTCCAGCATTGCAAGGCTACAGTGCTAACCACTGAGCCACCGTGCTGCTGTAGTAACAATGTTCTTTTGCACCACTGGAGTCCTGGGTTTGAATCCAACCATGTGCATGGAGTTTGTATGTTCTCCATAGGTTTCCCCCCACATGCCAAATATATACTGATAGATAAATGTCTTCCCATGAAACAAGTGACCCTTGTGGGTGTTGGGGATGAATGACTGCATGCCAGTCACTAACTCCCCTTCTCCGCAAAACCCCCTGTGCTTTGAGTCCCTTCTGTGAGAAAAATGAATTACTAAGGCTTGGTTCACACCTGCGCTGGAGTCTCTGACGGTCCCCCGGGCAGACCCGAATGATGGAGACCACAAAGCTAGTGTGTACAGTGTCCATATTTGGACATCCTCAGATATCAGTGTCAAACATCAGATTAAATGCCGTTTACAACAGTGACACCTGACTTTGACTTTCATTCTGACACTGACTTTGACTTTGATTCAGACAACGACTTTGACTTTGATTCTGACAACGACTTTGATTCTGACTCTCACTTTGATTCTGACTTTGATTCTGACTCTGACTTTGATTCTGACTCTGACTTTGATTCTGACTTTTATTCTGACTCTGACTTTGATTCTGACTTTGATTTTGATTCTGACTCTGATTCTGACTTTGATTCTGACTCTGACTTTGATTCTGACTTTGATTCTGACTCTGACTTTGATTCTGACTTTGATTCTGACTTTGATTCTGACTCTGACTTTGATTCTGACTCTGACTTTGATTCTGACTCTGACTTTGATTCTGACTCTGACTTTGATTCTGACTTTGATTCTGACTCTGACTTTGATTCTGACACTGACATCTGCAGTTTCTGATTGGCCAACAGATGAGGTCCGCCCCCTATATAACTGTACTTTACAGGGGCTTCAGACTCTTCAGACCTCAGTCCTCACAATAGTGGCAGAAGAATCATTTCAGTGCATCAATAGGTACAGACATTTCTGACTTTTACTTATCCTAAATAATACTTCATGTTTACTGCTCCCTTAGGGGGCGTTCACTCTACTGTTGTATGTCTGTTCTGGTAGGGTCTGTAAAAAAAAATGGACACCTATCATAACAGACCGTAACTGATGTTAATGTGTCCGTTTTTTAGACTCTCCGTTTTTGCTTATTTTTTTGTTCTTCTTTCTGAGCATACGCAGAAAAAACCCAACAGTATAACGGACGACCGTCCGTTACTTTCAGTTAGCCATAGACATTAATGTTAAAAAATAACGCACGGTTAATGCCTGCACCCCGCGTTATTCTGTCCGCTAAAAAAAAAAACCACATGTCATGGATTTGGTGAGAAAGGACATTAATGGACAACATATCAAATCCCAGTGAAATCCCCCTGGGCTATCTACAAATTTGCCATTGGCTAACTTGTGGCAATTTACTGGCACAGCATAATGCTCAGAAAGAAGAACAAAAAAATAAGCAAAAACGGAGAGTCTAAAAAACAGATACATTAACATCAGTTACGGTCTGTTATAATAGGTGTCCATTTTTTTTTTTTACAGACCCTATCAGAACAGACATACAACAGTAGTGTGAACGCCCCCTAAGGGAGCAGTAAACATGAAGTATTATTTAGGATAAGTAAAAGTCAGAAATGTCTGTACCTATTGATGCACTGAAATGATTCTTCTGCCACTATTGTGAGGACTGAGGTCTGAAGAGTCTGAAGCCCCTGTAAAGTACAGTTATATAGGGGGCGGACCTCATCTGTTGGCCAATCAGAAACTGCAGATGTCAGTGTCAGAATCAAAGTCAGAGTCAGAATCAAAGTCAGAGTCAGAATCAAAGTCAGAATCAGAGTCAGAATCAAAGTCAGAATCAAAGTCAGGTGTCACTGTTGTAAACTGCTATTAATCTGATGTTTGACACTGATATCTGAGGATGTCCTAATATGGACACTGTAAGTGTGAACCTAGTGTCACTGTCATTGTCATATACTTATACAAGTGCATGTTATTGCTTTTGTCGGAAAACTCCTTTAAGTTGTCTCTTATTATGCCTGGTTAGGCGGTGAGGGGTATTACCTCTCTGCCCATCTCAGCACATGAGTTTTAAAGAAAAGGGCAGCAGAGAAGGAAAACTCCTGGATTCTTCCTCCTTCCATTTTCTTCCCACCTGGTGTGTCCCGACTGCTAATATTGCTAGCGATATAATGCTAATAGCCAGCAGACACTCTACTATTACTATTAATGGGGGGACTATTAATGGAGGACATCGGCAGACACTCATGTCCTAGCTGTGCTGCCGCCCCCACTGGGATACCAGAGCCTGCGGCCAGATGCTCAAATGGCCTTATGGTAAGTGTGGCCTTGACCGTTGCCATAATCAAGTATACGGGCTTCAGCATGAACACCCATTCTGTCTATGCACAGCCCCCATTTTACTATTTGCAAGACATTGTACATTCTGATCCTTTTCTATCTTAGCCAGTCTTATCTATTTTAGCAGTTTGTGTTTCAGTGAGATCAGGGTCAGCATTTGCTTCCCAAACATATTAGTGCGCCATTGCCCTGTCACCAGTTGTCTTTCTTTGGACTATGTTCGGTGGATATTAACCAATGCAACGACCCACAAGATCTGTCGTTTTGGAGATGCTTTGACAGAGTGATCTAAACATCACAATTTGGCTCTTGTCAAAGTCCTTGTGCGTGCCCATTTTCGTGCTTCCAATCAAGGCTGTTT
Source organism: Leptodactylus fallax (assembly GCA_947044405.1). Taxonomy (NCBI): domain Eukaryota; kingdom Metazoa; phylum Chordata; class Amphibia; order Anura; family Leptodactylidae; genus Leptodactylus; species Leptodactylus fallax. The sequence goes on from CAMRHE010000234.1 coordinate 949,829, forward strand.
TAATAACTTTAGTGGGTTCTGTTTTAAAGTTCCTTAGTGGGCCCCTCCAAAATTAAAGTCCCCTCCAGTGGCCCACATATAATGCCCCTAGATATATATTATATACAAAGTTTTTAAGAAAAAAAGAAACATATCCACCTAACCCGTTCCCACGATGCTTCATGCAGGCTCTGACTGTAATGATGTCTGCGGGTTGGTACACATTGCGCCTCCCTGCCGCAGGCATCTTCAGCTGAAGCCTGAATGGTGGAGCACGGAGCTGATAATTCTGTATTCCATCAATATAATCGACTTGCTTTAGATAGAGTTGAAAATGCAGCCTGCTGCCTAAAACAGTGGGACAGCACCCAAAATGTGGGACGATCCTGCTTGATTTGGGTCAGCAGAGGAGTTCCCACTACCATAGTGCCTGCTGCAGATGCACCGTTTGCCCTATGATTAAAGCGGCCCTGCATTAACCTCAAGAGCTGCCTTGCTGCATTATATCCCACCCTTTGACAGCGGTCATGAGATGATCAATGTTATTCACTTGACCTGTCAGTGCTTGTAATGTTATGGCTGATCAGTCTAATGTTCACCGTACTTGTACCATTCCCAAATCCATGATCCTGTCTGTGTCACTTTATACAAACGTCCCCTCTTACATTCACCTCTATAGAGATTTCCTCTCAGTTTATACTTGGAAATGACACTTTGTGACTTCATGAAAGGTTGTGGTTTCATTAGTTTAGAGAAAAAGAATCGACTAAATTTGAGAACTTTTACAAGGAAGGGGGCACCGGCTTATGGAGCTGAAAGTTTGGCTTTGCCTCCTAAATACAAAATGTTCCAGCTTTCTGAGACTTCACTATAATTTTATACATTTCACCTTTCACTAGATGACAGACAGAGCGGCTGTGACTATATATAATTCTGCACAGATAATTGTAATATTTCTGATATAACTGCTGATGGAATGGAGCTAGGAATGAAAGCTTTATATTAAAATCAAATTTCGGCTCACAGAAAGTGACATTGGGACAGCTGGGTATGGCACGCTATGATACACTGCACTGAACATGACAGCTTACACAGGGAAGTCACTGACTACGACTGATACTCTGCTCCATCCTCGCAACTGTAGCCAGTGCATTCCATATACACATATAACGTGGTGTGACCTTTATATTACAAAGCTGTATACATAGCAAATCCATATTGACTGTTAGTTATCTTAAGCATGGTCGCTTTAGTGACATTGGGCCACCACATGTAAACTTCAGACTGTGCTTTATGGACATCACAAATCTACACCCAGTGAGGTTGCTTTAGGGACACATACATGTTTTTTAAAGAGGTGAAATGTTTTTAAAGGGAGTCTATCATTACAAAAACACCTTTTTAAATAATGGCACATTGGAATAGCCTTTAAAAAGGCTATTCTACTCCTACCGCCAAAATGGCGCCAACACATTCGAGGCATCTGATGCTGCGATATACGCCGACTGCACATGCTCCTCGCCATTTTGCAGTGGTCTGTTACATGCTTGTGTAACAGACCACTGCAAAATGGCCCCGAGCACACGCAGTCGGCGTATATCTTAACGTCGGATGCCTAAGCAAGCAGAAGATCAGAAAAACATGAAGAGGGGCGTGAACAGAACTAAGTAAGGGGTGGTGACAGGTTATAACGCGAGGGGTGCTCGGAGTGCAGGTGCTCCGTGACTGTAATTAGCATAAGAGAAGAAACGGATTTTATCAGAAACGGCGGGGGAGAAGAAAAGAATGGAAGGTAGGAGTAGAATAGCCTTTTTTAAAGGCTATTCCAACTTGCCATTTTTACTTATTTATTTATTATGCTTACTTGTATAGCGCCATCATATTCTGCAGCGCTTTACAGGCATTGACAGCCACTCTCCCATATAGGGCTCACAATCTACATTCCCTATCAGTATGTCTTTGGAGTGTGGGAGGAAACCCACGCAAACACAGAAACTCCTTGCAGATGTAGTCCTTGGCAGGATTTGAACCCAGGACTCCAGCGCTAACTACTGAGCCACTGTTAAAAAGGTGTTTTTCTAATGATAAACTCCCTTTAAAGTTCTTGTTTTCAAAAACCATGCTACATTTTCTTATCAATTTCCAGTGTATTTTTTGCATTCTCAACCACTTCTAGACCATTTCCTTTTTCTCCTGCTCATAATCAGATACATTTTATTGGTTTTTAGTACTTTTTTTGTTGTTAAAAAAATATTTCATCTTTTTTTTGACAAGTGGGGTATTTATATTAGTTTTTTTTTTTTTTTGGTTCTCTATGATATCAGGGAAAATTTTTTTAAAAATACATAATTGGTGGAATTTACTAAAAATGTCAAATTCGTTTTCTGATGCAAAAGTGGTGCATTTGTGGCACGTGGACATTTGCGTAAAGAAATGCAACAGCATTGCTCCACTTTCTCAATTTTCCCACCTGCTCAAAACTTTTTAGAAACAACATGCACCACAGGTTTGACACAACCTAATTTACACCAAAAAAACGGTCTAGCATGCTGTTATCCACATTTTTAGACATTTTTCCAACTTGACTGATAAAGTAGTGTGGCTTTGTGAGAAAAGATGTGGCTTAGTGGGAGACAGTATTAGTAAATGGGTATGGGATTAGTAAATCTGCCCCATAGTGATTTTACAATATAGATAATGCACACAGTGATGTCACAATGCAAGGATATTTTACACAGTGATATCACAGTACAGGGGTAATGCGTACAATGATGTCACAGTACAAGGATAATGTACACAGTGATGTCACAGTTTAGGAATAATGTACACAGGGATGCCACAGTATAGGAATCATGTACATAGTGATGTCACAGTACAGGGATAATGTTCACAGTGAAGGGACAATATAGGGATAATACACACAGTGATGTCACAGCACAAGAATAATGTTCACAGTGATGCCACAGTATCAGTATTTTGTACACACTGATGCTACAGTACATCAATAATACACCAGAGGTGGACATTCCATTGGTGCAACCTGTGCAACTGCACAGGGGCCAAGTAGGTCGGGGGGTCCTATTACCTTAACAGCAGCCTCCTACTGTCTATTTGATGGCACTTAAATACCTAACTGTGATGATGAGAGACCTCCAGCTATGTATTTTCCAGATATGTATTTTGCGTCAGTGTGTGGTCATGTGCTCAGATTACTCCAACACCATGTGGTATGTCTGCTGCGTATCCAACCTGTTGTTTTCCCACAACCCTTTGATACCTGGAGAAGATGTGAGGGCAGGTCATGGTGTAGACTTCAGCCATGTGGCTTAAGAGCCAGGCCGCTTAAGAGCCAGGCCGCTTAAGAGCCAGGCCTGAGATCATTTGTTCTGGACAGCATGTAGGAGACTCATGCTCTGTAACTTGCTTAAGGAAGAACCCTGAGGCCCACCACATGGGAGCTCAGAGAAACTGACTACAAACTTGCTCTGGTATTCTTCTTTTATTTCCCTTTTTATTTGCTGTGCTGTATTTTACTTTTATCCGTATTTGCTTGATAATTGATATAAATTTCTGTATATGTTATATATGTTTATTAACCCACTGGGGTTAATAAATATATAAAATTTATAAAGCTCGTTTCATATTATCCTATGTGCCCAGTCTGCTCACGGTGTGTGAGTGGGGAGGTAAAGAAAGTTGGTCGCAGGTGTGCCAAGCGGCTTGGCAAGGCGAGATCCTTCACACTAACCTAGTAAACTTCATGGCCTATGATTACTGGAAGATTGTTAGAAAGACATAAGGGGGATACTCTATGATAAAATATTGGAAAACAAGGGACACATAGCCATACTTCCCAACTGTCCTGGATTCAGTGAGGCAAGGTATTAGTTTTTATGATTGTTTGATACCTTGGGGGCACCAGAATAGGGCCATAATGTTGTGGGGGCAACTGCAGGGGGAATTTATACTGTGGGGGCAGCTATAAGGGGACATTAAACTGTGCGGCCAGCTGAAAGGGGAGATTAAATTGTAGGGCAGCTGGAGGGGGACATTATAATGTGGGGTCATACCATGTCAGGGTGATTGTAGGTGCATTATACTATGTGGGGGACAAAGAGAAATGGATGGAAATGGGTGGAGTCAAAATGGAAGTGGGTGGGGCTAAATTTGCCACAACTTCTGTCCCTGTTTCAGTACTTTGACAGTTGGGAGGTATTTCATAGCTGTTCTTACACAAGGGCTCTCAGCTGTCTGTGTTTGTTCCTGCAATGCATACAATGTACAGAGTACAGAAATAATGTACATAGTGATGTCACAGTACCAGGATAATGCACACAGGGTTGTCACAATACCAGGATAATACACACAGTGATATCACGGTACAGGGATAATAAACACAGTGATATCACAGGCAGTGGCGTAGCTAGCGGGGTGGCAGAGGGGGTAGCTGCCCTGGGCCCACTGACATTGTGGGGCCCACCCCGGGGCCGTGCTTTACTCTTAACTAGATCAGTGTCTGCATGTTTATATCACACGCTCAGGGGCGCACCTCTAATGAGGCGAAGTGAGGCGGCCGCCTCAAGCGGCACTATCAGAGGGGTGGCATTTTTAATATTGTTTTTTTTACTATTTTTCTTTTATCCTAAACTAGCCCAAGACAGGCCGCTCTGAAAACAAAGCTGCGTGGTACCTATCTTGGGCTGTCTTATGAGACCTCTGCATCACGCAGACGTCTTATGCGCCCGTGAAGCAGAGGCAGCGGCTCCATCACGGGATCCCAGGTGAGGATAACTTTTTTTTTTTTTTTTTTTTTTTACTCTGGTTTTACTCCAGAAGGTTACAGCCTATTTACAAACCAATCTCTGCTCCTGCTCATGGCCACCCCCGCTTCCCCCCAGAAGCGACTGTGAGCAGGAGATCGGTAAGTGAGGCCTCGGGCCACGAACCCCCAAATACTACTATTATTATACTCTGGGGTCTTTTTAGACCCCAGAGTGTCATAATCGGAGACCCAGGTGAGGTGAGGGAACATAAAAAACAATGTTACTAACCTCTCCTGGATCCGGTGTTACTCCCAGCAGGCTTCGAGCCTTTATGGTGACATCTCAGACATCACGTGAGCCAGGCTGACGTCATTATGCATCACGACGCTGGCCTGGCCCAAGTGATGTACAGTATGTGCTTACGCTGAAGAAGGCCTAAAGCTGCAGGGAGTGCATCGGAGTCCGGATAGGTAAGTAACAGTGGTTTTTATTTTTGTCACCTCCCCGGATTTCCGATCATTATACTCTGGGGTCTGAATAGGCTGTGGGGCAGAATACTGCATGCAGGGGCGGCTGTGGGGCAGAATACCGCATGCAGGGGTGGCTGTGGGGCAGAATACCCCATGCAGGGGCGGCTGAGGGATATAATACCGCGTGCAGGGATGGCTGAGGGACATAATACTGCGTGCAGGGGCGGCTGAGAGACATAATACCGCATGCAGGGGTGACTGAGGGACATAATATCGCTTGCAGGGGCGGCTGAGGGACATAATGCTGCTGCAGGGGCGGCTGAGGGACATAATACCGCGTGCAGGAGCGGCTGAGGGACATAATACCGTGTGCAGGGGCGGCTGAGGGACATAATATCACGTGCAGGGGCGGCTGAGGGACATAATACCGCCTGCAGGGGCGGCTGTGGGACATTATAGTGTGTGTAAGTGGGGAGTTATACTGTGTGTGGGCCAGGAAAGGGGATGCCCCATGTCAAAAGTTTGCTGGGGGGCCCAGTCTTTGCTAGTTATGCCAACTGATAATGGGTTCTTAGGAAGGTGCATATTATATAAGGGGGCTTTATGAACTTAAGAGGTGTTATTTATATAAAGGCATTATTAGTTTCAATATTTTTTAGTTTCAATATTTTTTATTCAATTTTTCAAAATACAAAAACAAAGAACAAAATGAGTAGATATTGCGATGTACAGTTAATATACATTGTAATACAGTTTCAAGATATATTCTTAGAACCACATATCTTTAAAACCAAATATAAAGATTACCTTTAAAGTGAACATTAGTAATAACATATAGGCACATATACTAGGCTTTGGATATCTACCTCTAGGGTGTATTCTCCGTAAACAGTTTTCTCTTCGACATGAGATGTTTAATTGTGCAGAGGACGTTTGACTCGTACCTGCACCATTGGCTATTCCTCCCCAGTTCCCCTTTCGACGGAGTTGGCGAGCTTCATATCCCTCTCTATTTCTGTCCCAACTCCCTCTATTGGGTTTCAAATACCATTCAATTCTTTTTACGTGACAAATCTAGAATGTATCCACGCATCCCAAATTATTTCGAATCTATGAAACGAATAATTACCCATTGCGATCACCCTTTCATAGGAATATGTGTTGTTAATGGCTAGTAACAGGGCCGACATAGGCGGGGAAGCTGTTGCCCTCCATCTCTGTACCAACAGTAGTTTAGCCATCGTTAGAATTTTACAAATAAGTTGCTTATGCCTATTCAGTTCTCCGGGAATACCAAGTAGCAAAATCGCCATATGTGCAGTAGGGGGGAGACGTACATCAAACAATTCGGAGAGGATTTCGAAGACACTATCCCAGTAACCACGAATTATAGGGCAAGTTCCCAGAATGTGAAGAAGGGTTCCTCTGTCTCCACATCCCCTCCAACAATTCCCAGACATGGAGGGATACGCTAACTGCAAAGTAGATGGAGTTCTATACCACCGTAAAGTGACCTTCATTGCTGTCTCTATGTGGGTGCTACATTTTAAAGACAGATGGATCAGTTTAATCGTTTGTTGCCAGTCGTCTGGAGTAATGACCATTCCTAAATCTCTCTCCCAACAACGGAACGGAGCAGATCTAGTAAAAGTCGAAACTCCATCCATTTTATCATAAAGAAATCGTAATCCCCTCACATTGGTCGACAACCAAGCAAAAAGTGAACCGTTATGGGGCAAGGTCGTCACAGGGTGTTTAGATATAAAGTGCCATATCTGAAAATATTTAAGGAAATCGCCTACGTGGATTCCGTATTTTTGTCTAAGATCCACAAACGGTATAGGCTGATTAGAGTCAGAGTATAGTTGAGAAATCTGCATGATCCCCCCTCAATTCCCAACCCGAGACCCCTACGCCATCAATCATCCAGGCCATCAATGACAGAGGCATTTCTGCAATATGAAAATGTTTCACTGGGTTTGCTTTCCCATGGATTAGCTTCCATGCCATTAGCAAAGCGCACATGACTGGGGAGAAGGATCCCGGAGCCGGAATGTTCCAGAAGGGCAGCCACAGCGCATCCTCCAACTTTAGGGGAGATATAAACGCCTGCTCTATATGTAGCCATGGAACCGAGGTATCCATTGACTTCCACCTTGCACACTGAGTGACCAGGGATGCTATATAGTAATTCCTCACCACTGGTACTCCCAGCCCTCATGCCTCTCGTTGCTTAAATAAAAAGCTTTTATTGATTCTAGGTCTCCTACCATTCCACACATATTTTGAAATCACCCTTTGTGCTGTCTCAAAAAAGGAAACCGGAATGGATATTGGGAGCGTACGGAACAAGTACAATAATCTAGACAATAGCAGCATCTTTAAAGCCGCTACCCGTCCTATCCAAGAAACATCCATTTTAGACATTCGTTCGGTCTCTTCTTGCAATATTTTTAACATTGGGATATAGTTACTTTTGTAGAGGGTTCCTAATGATGTTGTCACCTGTATCCCCAAATACTGAACACTGTCCTTCCTCCAATCAAAATCATAAGTCGATTGTAGATGCTGGAGCAAGGGTGGAGGGACATTGAAAGGTAATGCCTGTGATTTGGCCATGTTTAATTTATAAAATGATAATTGCCCAAAAATACTAATAGTGTCCATAAGATGAGGAATAGATAGTTGCGGATTAGACAGAGTGAGGATAATATCATCAGCATATAATGATATAAGGTGTGATTTACCTCCTATGTCAATGCCTCCCCACTCTCGGGTCCAATCTGAGTATTTGGGCTAAAGGCTCTATAGAAAGAACAAATATCAGGGGTGATAGGGGGCACCCCTGTCTGGTCCCATTCGTAATGAGGAATGGATCCGAGACTACTCCGTTAGTGAACACTTTCGCAGAAGGTGCTGAGTATAATGCCTCAATCGCTCTCAAGATAGCTCCAGAAAACCCCATACTTCTAAGCACCGAAAAGGCATACGACCAGCAAATGCGGTCGAATGCCTTCTCTGCGTCCAATACAAGGATCACCGCCTTTTCCTTTCTAGAGTCGACATGGTGTATTATATTCAATATACGTCTGGTATTATCATATGATTGTCTCCATTTAACAAATCCCACTTGATCATAATTTATCAAACTTGGGAGACAGAGTGGCAGTCGGTTCGCTATTAATTTGCTATTAATTTAGCGTAAATTTTTAAATCTGTGTTTAATAGCAATATTGGTCTAAAGTTCTGGGGGGTGGTGGCAGGTTTGCCAGGCTTTGGCAACGTAACTATCAGGGCTTCTTGATTTTCTTTTGGGATGACCCCAGAATCAACCACGGCCGTCAGAAATGACAGCAGTGGGATCATCAGGGCTGGGAAAAAGCATTTATAATATTCATTAGTAAGGCCGTCAGGGCCCGGAGACTTGTGTGACGGCAGTGATTTAATGATGGATAGTAATTCTGCTGAGGTGATAGACGCATTCAAGGAGTCCAGCTGTGACTCCGTGAGTGTGGGTAGTTGAGCCGCCTTGAGGAATCGTTGAATATCCTGGGTTGTCGGGGGGACTGTCGAGCAGTCGTCTGCTAGGTTGTAAAGGCCTTCATAAAAATGTTTAAAGGCGTTAGCAATGCCAGTAGGGTCATAGATTTTGTATGTACCATCCTTGCTATACATAAATGGAATCCTGGATTTTGCCTGCTTTTGTTTCAGCTTGGATGCTAGAAGTTTGCCCGCCTTGTTAGATTGAGAGTAATATGTGGCTCTAATCTTTTTCAGGTTTTTCTCATATTTATGCAATAGGCAAGCAGTTAACTGCTGGCGTAAAGCTATTAATTCCGTTGCACGTGAGTGAGACGGAGATTGTTTATTGCTAGTGTCTATAATTCTTATCTGACTGAGCAGACGATCTATTTCTGCCATCCTATTTTTCTTTTCAATATGCCCTAGGCGAATAAACGTTCCCCTAATAAAGGCCTTGTGAGAATTCCACAGTATTTCAGGGCTAGGAGCAGAGGGGGCATTAATCTGAAAGAATTCCTTCAAGTCATTCTCTAACGTTGCTTTTAACTTTGGCTGTGACATTAAAAAGTCACTACACCTCCGCACATATGCTCTAGCAGATTCATATTTTTCAGCTATGGACAGGATTATCGCTGCATGGTCTGACCAAGTTATTTGAGATATCTCGGACTGCTTAGCAAGGGGAATGCTAGATTGCTCAACCAGGAACAAGTCTATTCGTGAATAGCTATTATGTACCGTGGAATGATACGTATAATCTCTTTCAGAATTATGCAAGATACGCCAGATGTCAAATAGTTCATAGCGCCATATAGCCTGTGATAAGGAGGGGTGACGTGTTACCAGACGTGGTATCTACTTGCAGGTCCGGGGCCATATTGAAATCTCCCATTAATATTAAACATCCCTTCTTCCTCTTTCCTACCGCCCTCACTAGTCTCCCTAGAAACGCCACCTGCTTCCTATTTGGGGCATAAACTGATACCAGCGTATAGGTGACATTGTTAATAATACACACTACTATAACAAATCGCCCTCCCGGGTCAGCGTATTGAGATAACAATTGAAACGCTACCGAGTCTTTAATTCCAATCAATGTGCCCCTACGTTTTGAGGAGTAGTGAGCATGAAACACATGCGGGTATGCTGGGTGATTAATGCGAAAAGCGTCTGCCCTTAAAAGATGCGTCTCTTGTAGTGCAAGAATGTCACAGTTATGACCTCGGGCCTCACGCCATAAATTGGCTCTTTTCTGAGGGGAGTTCAAACCTCTGACATTCATGGACATAATCTTAAGTACCATGATACACAGTTAGAAATGCTTTGAGATTCTTACCACAACCACTTATACCAGTAGGTGTCACTGTTGGCTTGAAGAGAAACTGTTTCCACCCTTCATATTCACTACGTCCAATGTGCCAGAATCAGTAATAAAAAAAGAAACAAACCATGCAAATTACAAAACCAATGGGTAAACCTTCGTGGCAAAACCAAACAAAGAGAAAAAAAAAGAGTATGGTACAGCGGACCAGCAGCTGTCGTAATCCTGGGGGGATAAGTTCAACTACAGTGGACATACGAAATCCAAGAAAAGGTGACTCTTTAGCTTTGTAGCCCTTTGCGTGGACGTCTTTGGGCCCTCACTTGGTGCCAACCATCCGACACAGGACCAGGTGGTTGCTTGGGTGGTATCTCAGCCATCGGAATGTTCCATTTGTGAAGCAGACGATTTCCTTCTTCCAAAGTTTTAACGACATGCACCGTGTTGTCTTGGGTAATGATCACACGGACCGGAAATCCCCATTTGTACAAAATGTGGTGCTGGCGTAAAGCTGCTGTAATAGGGATGAATTGCCGCCGCAATTGCAGTGTCGTGGCTGATAGATCCGAGTAAATGGATACTTTGTGATATGGTTCAGGTAGGTGACCCAGCTTTCGGGAAGTCATTAAAACCAGATCTTTAGTGCGATAAAAATGGATTTTAGCAAGAACATCCCTGGGTATTGCTTCATCTAGATGAGATGGCTTGGGGACTCTATGAGCTCTATCAATAATTAAATCCATCTCTGTAAGATTCGGTAGGAGCGAGCGGATCAGATCTTGGAGGAACGTCGTCAAATTATTCGCGGAAACCGACTCCGGAATCCCTCTAAATTTCAGATTATTTCTCCGTGAGCGATCCTCTAAGTCTGCTACTTTAGCTTTCAAAAACGACACATCCGACTCCATCTCATAGTGAGCATCTATTAATGCATTGTGTGATGTCGCAAATTCCGCCATTTTGGATTCAACATGAACTGTACGGTTTTTCAGTTCCTGAATATCTCTATCTAACGGCTTTACCATGAGAGACATGTCCGTTTTTAATGATTTGCAGAAAGCCATGATGATATATTTCATAGAGGCCTCAGTGAGTGGGTTCTCTGTCTCTGGGATTTCTGCAAAAAAATCAGTGGGTGGGGGGGTAGGCTGCACATTGTTGCTCACCTCGCCATCCTGGGAGTCGCTATCCTGGAGTCTTGGTCTCTGCTTAGCCGGGCTGGCGGTAGGCGACTGGTGTGTCCCCAGGCCGGATAGGCCCACAGATCCCGAAGCGCCGACTTGCGGAGGCCCGCTTCCATTGCAGGCCCCGGCCTGCCGGGGAGAAGGCCCAGGTAGCTCCGCGGCCGCGCCGTCCAGCAGCTGCGGTAAGGATGGGGCTGAGAGCGCTCTCTTGTGAGCGGAGAGCGCGCTTGTTTCCTCCAGAGGGTCGCGCGGTGGAGTCGAGGCCCTAGATTCTGTTTCCAGGCGCGGGCCGTCTCCATGCTGGTCCTCCCCCCCCCCATGGGGGGAAATAGAAATCCGAGATTTTATGCGGTCTCACCGCCGACTTCTTTCTTCTCGGCATCCCCGAAGGTAAGGCACCTTTTGCTGTCAATTTCTGTGCCCAAAGGCCACGGGCTCGTCGCCTATAATGTCGCTGTGTAAGACTCAGACCAAGAGCTCTGAGACTATGCGGCCATTGCAGTCCACAGCTAGGCCCGCCCCCCCCCTATATAAAGGCATTATTAATACAAAGGGGGTTATTTATATAAGGGGCCATTAGGGAGCATTATATATATAAGGGGGTGGTCATTTATAAAAGGCTTCATTAGGGGACATCAATTATATAAGGGGTCATTAGGGGACATTATGAATAGAAGGGGGCATATACAGTGCTGGCCAAAAGTATTGGCACCCCTGCAATTCTGTCAGATAATACTCAATTTCTTCCAGAAAATGATTGCAATCACAAATGCTTTGCTAATAATATATTCATTTAATTTGTCTTCAATGGAAAACCACAAAAAGAATTGTCAAAAAGCCAAATTGGATATAATTCCACACCAAACATAAAAAAGGGGGTGGACAAAAGTATTGGCACCCTTTGAAAAATCAGGTGATGCTTCTCTAATTTGTGTAATTAACAGCACCTGTTACTTACCTGTGGCACATAACAGGTGGTGGCAATAACTAAATCACACTTGCAGCCAGTTGAAATGGATTAAAGTTGACTAAACCTCTGTCCTGTGTCCTTGTGTGCACCACATTGAGCATGGAGAAAAGAAAGAAGACCAAAGAACTGTCTGAGGACTTGAGAAGCAAAATTGTGAGGAAGCATGAGCAATCTCAAGGCTACAAGTCCATCTCCAAAGACCTGAATGTTCCTGTGTCTACTGTGCGCAGTGTCATCAAGAAGTTTAAAGCCCATGGCACTGTGGCTAACCTCCCTAGATGTAGACGGAAAAGAAAAATTGACGAGAGATTTCAACGAAAGATTGTGCGGATGGTGGCTAAAGAACCTTGACTAACATCCAAAGAAGTTCTAGCTGCCCTGCAGTCCGAGGGTACAACAGTGTCAACCCGTACTATCCGTCGGCGTCTGAATGAAAAGGGACTCTATGGTAGGATACCCAGGAAGACCCCACTTCTGGAGTTTGCCAAAACTTACCTGAGAAAGCCAAAAACTTTTTGGAAGAATGTTCTCTGGTCAGATGAGACAAAAGTAGAGCTTTTTGGGAAAGGGCATCAACATAGAGTTTACAGGAAAAAAAAAGAGGCCTTCAAAGAAAAGAACACGGTCCCTACATTCAAACATGGCGGAGGTTCCCTGATGTTTTGGGGTTGCTTTGCCGCCTCTGGCACTGGACTGCTTGACCGTGTGCATGGCATTATGAAGTCTGAAGACTACCAACAAATTTTGCAGCATAATGTATGGCCCAGTGTGAGAAAGCTGGGTCTCCCTCAGAGGTCATGGGTCTTCCAGCAGGACAATGACCCAAAACACACTTCAAAAAGCACTAGAAAATGGTTTGAGAGAAAGCACTGGAGACTTCTAAAGTGGCCAGCAATGAGTCCAGACCTGAATCCCATAGAACACCTGTGGAGAGATCTCAAAATGGCAGTTTGGAGAAGGCACCCTTCAAATCTCAGGGACCTGGAGAAATTTGCCAAAGAAGAATGGTCTAAAATTCTAGCAGAGCATTGTAAGAAACTCATTGATGGTTACCGGAAGCGGTTGTTCGCAGTTATTTTGTCTAAAGGTTGTGCTACCAAGTATTAGGCTGAGGGTGCCAATACTTTTGTCCGGCCCATTTTTGGAGTTTTGTGTAAAATGATCAATGATTTGACTTTTTTTTTTTATTCTCTTTTGCGTTTTTTTCATTGCAAGCAAAATAAATGAAGATATTATTACCAAAGCATTTGTGATTGCAATCATTTTCTGGAAGAAATTGAGTATTATCTGACAGAATTGCAGGGGTGCCAATACTTTTGGCCAGCACTGTTATATATATATATATATATATATATATATATATATATACACCCATACTGATCAGCTGTATGAAGGGGCTATGGTGCCTGTTTATATCATACGCTCTCTGTTTATAGTGACCATGTGATGTAATTCCAGTCTTGTAACATAGACGTGTATAGGACGAGGCTGTAGTTACATTACATGGCCACGATGAGATGAATGACACTATGTAAACAGAGAAGCGGTCACAACGCTTACATAGGTACCAGGGTTCATTCAAACAGCTGATCAGTAGGGGTCCTGCGCTTTTGAGCCCCACTGATTATTTTATTAATGACCTGGAAAACCTTTTTATTAGTTAACACCTGGGGCATTGATAAGGGGCACTATTTATACAGGGTTCACATGGACATTATTAATATAAAGATGCACTTGGGGGGTATTATTCATTATGGGGGGTTATATCATATATTTTATAATTGGGGTAGCAGCAGGATGGGTGTGCAGGTGAGGACAATGTGGGTTGGATGCCTGGAAATGTGAGGAACCAAAGATGTCTGTGCTGCAAACTTTACAGAGACAAGTCAAAGCTGGAAGAAGTGGTCATGGCGGTCCAAAGGGAAGAGAAGGGAAATGTGAAGGATTAGTCAGAGACGTCACCTGTAAGTCACAAAATATTAGTGCCCTGTATTCACCTAAATGATAGAGGATAAATACCTGTTTGATGGGGGTCTGTCTGCTGAGACCCCCACTGAGCCTGAGAATTGGTTTTTTTTTTCCCCCACTGGGTGGGAATTCAGCCTGACCGCAGCCATATATATAGGTGTGTCACTTGGTGGATGGACGAATCTGCGTGGCTCTCATTCACTTCAATGGGAGTGCCAAAGATAGCCGAAGTCCAGTACTCAGCTATCTGCGGCGCTCCTATTATAGAGAATGGGGGCCACGTGGGCTCGTCCATCCACCAAGCAGAAGATGTGTGAAGTTATTGTCATTGTTAATGCCGTGATGTTAATCTGACACTGAAGAAGTAATACAGGAAGAAGAATTCTTTTATAAACTGTTTTATAACTTTGTGTATATTGTGCGACAATAAAAGCGTGTGAAGAATTTTTTTTTTTTTTTTTTTGGGGGGGGGTCTTTCTTTATTCTGCCTCAGGCAGCAAAGAGGCTAGGTTTACCACTGCACACGCTGTCTGTTTATAGTGAAGGTGTCATGTAGTTACAGCCTTGTCACATAGACGTGTATAGGACGAGGCTGTAGTTACATTACATGGCCGCTATAAAATGAATGACACAATGCAAACAGAGAGACGGGTCTCAGCACTTATACAGGTACCACGGTTTATTCAAACAGCTGATCCTGGGGGTCCCTGGTACTGGAACCCCACTAATCTATTTTTACCTTTTTTTTTTTCTTTTTACCTTTTAATTAGGAAATGTCTGGAGCATTATTAATAAGGGGCACTATTTAAAGGGGGTACATAGGGAAGTTATTAATTTAAAGATGCAGTTGGGGGTATTATTCATTATGGGGGGTTATATTATATATTTTATAATTGGGGGTAGCAGCAGGTTGAGCGTACAGGTAAGGAGGTAACGTCAGGTGCCTGGAAAAGTGAGTAGCCAAAGATGTACAGCACAGACCAAAAGTTTGGACACACCTTCTCATTCCAAGAGTTTTCTGTATTTTCATGACTATAAAAATTGTAGATTCACACTGAAGGCATCAAAACTATGAATTAACATATGTGAAATTATATACTTAAAAAAGTGTGAAACAACTGAAAATATGTCTTATATTCTAGGTTCTTCAAAGTAGCCACCTTTTGCTTTGATTACTGCTTTGCAAACTCTTGGCATTCTCTTGATGAGCTTCAAGAGGTAGTCACCTGAAATGGTTTTCACTTCACAGGTGTGCCCTGTCAGGTTTAATAAGTGGGATTTCTTGCCTTATAAATGGGGTTGGGACCATCAGTTGTGTTGTTCAGAAGTCAGGTGGATACACAGCTGATAATCCTACTGAATGGAGTGTTAGAATTTGTATTATGGCAAGAAAAAAGCAGCTAAGAAATACGAGTGGCCATCATTACTTTAAGAAATGAAGGTCAGTCAGTCTGAAAAATTGGGAAAACTTTGAAAGTATCCCCAAGTGCTACAAAGAAACTGGCTCACATGAGGACCACCCCAGGAAAGGAAGACCAAGAGTCACCTCTGCTGCGGAGGATAAGTTCATCCGAGTCACCAGCCTCAGAAATCGCAGGTTAACAGCAGCTCAGATTAGAGACCAGGTCAATGCCACACAGAGTTCTAGCAGCAGACACATCTCTACAATAACTGTTAAGAGGAGACTGTGTGCAGCAGGCCTTCATGGTAAAATAGATGCTAGGAAACCACTGCTAAGGACAGGCAACAAGCAGAAGAGACTTGTTTGGGCTAAAGAACACAAGGAATGGACATTAGACCTGTGGAAATCTGTGCTTTGGTCTGATGAGTCCAAATTTGAGATCTTTGGTTCCAACCACCGTGTCTTTGTGCGACACAGAAAAGGTGAACGAATGGACTCTACATGCCTGGTTCCCACCGTGAGGCATGGAGGAGGAGGTGTGATGGTGTGGGGGTGCTTTGCTGGTGACACTGTTGGGGATTTATTCAAAATTGAAGGAAAACTGAACCAGCATGGTTACCACAGCATCGTGCAGCGGCATGCTATTCCATCCGGTTTGCGTTTAGTTGGACCATCATTTATTTTTCAACAGGACAATGACCCCAAACACACCTCCAGACTGTGTAAGGGCTATTTGACCAAGAAGGACAGTGATGGGGTGCTACGCCAGATGACCTGGCCTCCACAGTCACCAGACCTGAACCCAATCGAGATGGTTTGGGGTGAGCTGGACCGCAGAGTGAAGGCAAAAGGGCCAACAAGTGCTAAGCATCTCTGGGAACTGCTTCAAGACTGTTGGAAGACCATTTCAGGTGACTACCTCTTGAAGCTCATCAAGACAATGACAAGAGTGTGCAAAGCAGTAATCAAAGCAAAAGGTGGCTACTTTGAAGAACCTAGAATATAAGACATATTTTCAGTTGTTTCACACTTTTTTGTTAAGTATATAATTCCACATGTGTTAATTCATAGTTTTGATGCCTTCAGTGTGAATCTACAATTTTTATAGTCATGAAAATACAGAAAACTCTTGGAATGAGAAGGTGTGTCCAAACTTTGGTCTGTACTGTATGTGCAGCAAACTTTACAGACATTGAAAGAATTGGCCATGGTGGTCCAGATGGAAGAGACAGGAAATGTGAACAATTAGATGAGACGTCACCTGTAAGTCACTGAAAGTTATTGCACTGTATTCACCTAAATGGTCTGCAGAGGCCTGTGTAGAGCTGCTATATACCACTGTACGGTCACCATATAGTCATAATATCGGTATACTTAAGTTGGGGGCCACTTGGACATGTTCGCCCCCCTTGTGCTGAAAACCCCTAGCTATGCCTCTGAGTACAGGGATAATAAATACAGTGATTTCACAGTACATGTTAAAGCTCAAAGTGATTTCATTGTACAGGGGTACAGTGATGTCACAGTCTTGGAATAATGTACACAGCGATGTCACAGTACTGGGATAATGTACATAATGATGTCACAGCATAATGAGAAAATAGTTTTAGGTAAAATGATGCGATAGAGCCACACCCCTTTCATAGACATAAATGTCCCTACATTTATCTCCACCAGAAGGCCACAAATCAGCCCCTCCCTTAGTGACCACCAATATATATACAGTGCCTTGCGAAAGTATTCGGCCCCCTTGAACTTTTCAACCTTTTGTCACATTTCAGGCTTCAAACATAAGGATATAAAATTTTAATTTTTTGGTGAAGAATCAACAACAAGTGGGACACAATCGTGAAGTGGAACGAAATTTATTGGATATTTTAAACTTTTGTAAAAAAATAAAAAACTGAAAAGTGGGGCGTGCAATATTATTCGGCCCCCTTAAGTTAATACTTTGTAGCGCCACCTTTTGCTGCGATTACAGCTGCAAGTCGCTTGGGGTATGTCTCTATGAGTTTTGCACATCGAGAGACTGAAATTCTTGCCCATTCTTCCTTGAAAAACAGCTGGAGCTCAGTGAGGTTGGATGGAGAGCGTTTGTGAACAGCAGTTTTCAGCTCTTTCCACAGATTCTCGATTGGATTCAGGTCTGGACTTTGACTTGGCCATTCTAACACCTGGATACGTTTATTTGTGAACCATTC
Source organism: Leptodactylus fallax (assembly GCA_947044405.1). Classification (NCBI taxonomy): domain Eukaryota; kingdom Metazoa; phylum Chordata; class Amphibia; order Anura; family Leptodactylidae; genus Leptodactylus; species Leptodactylus fallax. The sequence goes on from CAMRHE010000234.1 coordinate 967,609, forward strand.
CATTGTAGATTTTGCTTTATGTTTGGGATCAATGTCTTGTTGGAAGATAAATCTCCATCCCAGTCTCAGGTCTTTTGCAGACTCCAACAGGTTTTCTTCCAGAATGGTCATGTATTTGGCTCCATCCAACTTCCCATCAATTTTAACCATCTTCCCTGTCCCTGCTGAAGAAAAGCAGGCCCAAACCATGATGCTGCCACCACCATGACAGTGGGAATGGTGTGTTCAGGGTGATGAGCTGTGTTGCCTTTACGCCAAACATATCGTTTTGCATTGTGGCCGAAAAGTTCGATTTTGGTTTCATCTGACCAGAGCACCTTCTTCCACATGTTTGGTGTGTCTCCCAGGTGGCTTGTGGCAAACTTTAAACGAGACTTTTTATGGATATCTTTGAGAAATGGCTTTTTCTTCTTGCCACTCTTCCATAAAGGTCATATTCGTGCAGTGTACGACTGATTGTTGTCCTATGGACAGACTCTCCCACCTCAGCTGTAGATCTCTGCAGTTCATCCAGAGTGATCATGGGCCTCTTGGCTGCATCTCTGATCAGTCTTCTCCTTGTTTGAGATGAAAGTTTAGAGGGACGGCCGGGTCTTGGTAGATTTGCAGTGGTCTGATACTCCTTCCATTTCAATATGATCGCTTGCACAGTGCTCCTTGGGATGTTTAAAGTTTGGGAAATCTTTTTGTATCCAAATCCAACTTTAAACTTCTCCACAACAGTATCACGGACCTGCCTGGTGTGTTCCTTGGTCTTCATGATGCTCTCTGCGCTTTAAACAGAACCCTGAGACTATCACAGAGCAGGTGCATTTATATGGAGACTTGATTACACACAGGTGGATTATATTTATCATCATCAGTCATTTAGGACAACATTGGATCATTCAGAGATCCTCACTGAACTTCTGGAGTGAGTTTGCTGCACTGAAAGTAAAGGGGCCAAATAATTTGGCACGCCCCACTTTTCAGTTTTTTATTTTTTGCAAAAGTTTAAAATAACCAATAAATTTTGTTCCACTTCACAATTGTGTCCCACTTGTTGTTGATTCTTCACCAAAAAATTAAAATTTTATATCCTTATGTTTGAAGTCTGAAATGTGACAAAAGGTTGAAAAGTTCAAGGGGGCCGAATACTTTCACAAGGCACTGTATATATATATATATATATATATGTATATAGATTTTTTTTTTTTTTTACGGTGGCCCAACCTTACATGATTTTTGGGTGCTGAGAGAATCTGATCTATGTGATATACAGGTTTGTATGAAAGGGGAGAGAAGCTGAGCTCTGTGATATATACTGTAGGTTTATATGATAGAGGGAAAGAAACTGAGCTCTGTGATATATAGGTTTGTATAATAAAGGGAGAGAAACTGATCTCTGTGATATATAGGTGTATGTGATAGCGGGAGAGAAGCTGAGCTGTGAGATATATAGGTTTATATGATAGAGGAGAGAAGCTGAGATCTGTGACATGTAGGTTTATATTTTACAGGGAGAGATGCTGAGCTCTGTGATATATAGTTTTATTTGATGGTGGGAGAGAAACTGAACTCTGTAATATATAGGTTTATATGATAGAGGGAGAGAAGCTGAGCTCTGTGATATATAGGGTTATATGATAGATGGAAAGAAGCTGAGCTCTATGACATGTAGGTTTATATGATACAGGGAGAGAAGCTGAGCTCTGTGATATATAGGGTTATATGATAGAGGAGAGAAGCTGAGCTCTGTGATATATAGGGTTATATGATAGAGGAGAGAAGCTGAGCTCTGTGATATATAGAGTTATATGACAGAGGAGAGAAGCTGAGCTCTGTGATATATAGGGTTATATGATAGAGGGCGAGAAGCTGAGCTCTGTGATATATAGGGTTATATGATAGAGGAGAGAAGCTGAGCTCTGATATATAGGGTTATATGACAGGAGAGAAGCTGAGCTCTGTGACATGTAGGTTTATATGATACAGGGAGAGAAGCTGAGCTCTGTGATATATAGTTTTATTTGATGGTGGGAGAGAAACTGAGCTCTGTAATATATAGGTTTATATGATAGAGGAGAGAAGCTGAGCTCTGTGATATATAGTGTTATATGATAGAGGGAGAGAAGCTGAACTCTGTGATATATAGGGTTATATGATAGAGGAGAGAAGCTGAGCTCTGTGATATATAGGATTATATGATAGAGGAGAGAAGCTGAGCTCTGTGATATATATATAGGTTTATATGATAGAGGAGAGAAGCTGAGCTCTGTGATAGATAGGATTATATGATAGAGGGAAATAAACTGATCTCTGTGATATATATGTGTATATGATAGAGGATAGAAGCTGAGCTCTGTGATATATAGGTTATATGATAGAGGAGAGAAGCTGAGCTCTGTGATATATCTCTTATATATATAAAAATGAGTTTCTGTCTGTCTGTCTGTCTGTCTGTTCTTTATGCGCGACCAAACAACTGGACCGATCCTCACCAAATTTGGCACACATGTACTTCAGGTGTCCGGAAATATTTTAGACTGGGTCTCAGCTCTCTTGGGCGTACCATTCCTGAGATACAGTATTCCCAAAAAATGACCAGCATAAGCTAATACAAGTCTGCAAGTCTTTCACTCATATTCCAACTGCCATACACATGGTCACATGTCCCTTATCAGCCAATAGAAGTTTGCAGGGGCTTAATCTCCTCAGGCACACAGGTTTCCATAGCAACCAAGCTATTTATGACCTATATTAGTCAATAGCAGTTCGCAGGTCCTTAAATATTCAGTCATATCACGTGTATCAGCAAATATAAGTTCACATTTAATTTACCAGATTTCTATAACAACACAGCCATAAATAGACTGTACCTATACTGGACTCAGTGACATAACTAGGAATGGCTGGGCCCCAAGGCGAACATTTGACATGGTACCCCCTCGGCAACCGCCCCCCTGCACAAACTGCATTCCTACACACACTATTATGCCCCATAGTGGCCCCTGCACACAGTATTATGCCCCATAGTGTCCCCTTCATATAGTATAATGTGCACTTCCTGCTACCTCTTCAATGTTGGACCAGATGTCACATGAGCCAGGCATGCATCGCGACGCATAATGATGTTGGAATGGCCCACCGACGTCTGGGATGTCACCAAGGAGGCCTGAAGCCTGCTGGAGAGCAGGAGAGGTAAGTAACAGTGTTTTTTTATGTTCCCTCAACTCCTCGGGGTCTCCAATCAGTATACTCTGGCATCTGAAAAGACCCCAGAAAATAATGATAGTGTTTGTGGGGTTGACGGCCCACAGGCCTTACTTACCGATCCCCGCTCCTGCTCACAGTCGCCTCCGCAGAAGGTGAAGCGCAGGCGGCCGTGAGCAGGAGCGGGGATTGGTAAGTAAATAGGGCCCGTTACCTGCTGGTGTTACACCAACAGGTAACGGCCTATTTAAAAAAAAAAATATCAGGGGCCTGCCGGGACCCCTAATGTCCCGGGCCCTGTGGCCGCCGCTACCACTGCTACCCCGGTATTTACGCCACTGACTGGACTGCCATACTGGATTTCAGCATTCTTATAAATTGAAACGTTTTTAAACTACTCATGCCCCCTACAGCAAAATGAATGGCTGCTGCTCCAGCTAATGAAAACTCTCAGCAGACCCAAGCCCATCTCTCCAATCTGACAAGGTATGTCACAGACAACAGCGAGCTGCTGAAACAACCCAGCAGACCCAAGCCCACCTACAATCTGACAAGGCATTGTCAGCCACATGCACACAGCTGCATTCCATGTTTCCATAACAACCCAGCCATTTTTCTTCACTGCTGTGGGTCAGCTTTAAAGGGGCAGGGCGCTGTGAATGACACTGTTACACAAGGTCACATACACACAGCTTTACTCCAGATTTTCCATAACAACCGATCGCAGAATTGTCACTGATATCCAAACTGAGATACACATGATCACATGACGCTTATGGACCAATGGAAAATCGCAAGTTGTTCAGTCTTGACATGCACACAGCTTTACACCAGGTTTCCATAGCACCCAAGCTATTTATGACCTGTATGAGTCAATAGCAGTTCGCAGGTCCTTAAATATTCAGTCATATGACATGCATCAGCCAATATAAGTTCACATTTCATTTACCAGGTTTCCACAGCAACACAACCATAAATAGACTATACCTATACTGGACTGCCATACTGGATGTCAAGTGCAAAACTGGCCAGTTCTTATGGGGCCACTACACAAACAAAAAATGAAATGTACCCGTGCGAAGCCGGGTCCTCCTGCTAGTAGGTTTATATAATAGAGTAGAGAAGCTAAGCTCTGTGATATATAGAGTTATATAATAGAGGAGAGAAGCTGAGCTCTGTGATATATAGGGGTATATGGTAGAGGGAGAGAAGCTGAGCTCTATGATATATAGGGTTATATGATAGAGGGAGAGAAGCTGAACTCTGTGATATATAGATTTATATGATAGATGGAGAGAAGTTGAACTCTGTGATATATAGGGTTATATGATAGAGGGAGAGAAGCTGAGATCTATGATATATAGGGTTATATGATAGAAGGAGAGAAGCTGAGATCTATGATATATAGGTTTATATGATAGAGGGAGAGAAGCTGAACTCTGTGATATATAGATTTATATGATAGATGGAGAGAAGCTGAACTCTGTGATATATAGGGTTATATGATAGAGGGAGAGAAGCTGAGCTCTGTGATATATAGGGTTATATGACAGAGGGAGAGAAGCTGAGCTGTGTGATATATAGGTTTATATGATAGAGGAGAGAAGTGAGATCTGTGATATATAGGGTTATATGATAGAGGACGAGAAGCTGAGCTCTGTGATATATAGGGTTATATGATAGAGGAGAGAAGCTGAGCTCTATGATATATAGGGTTATATGATAGAGGGAGAGAAGCTGAGCTCTGTGATATATAGGGTTATATGATAGAGGGAGAGAAGCTGAGATCTGTGATATATAGGGTTATATGATAGCGGAGAGAAGCTGAGCTCTGTAATATATAGGGTTATATGATAGAGGGAGAGAAGCTGAACTCTGTGATATGAAGGTTTATATGATAGAGGACAAAAGCTGAGCTCTTTGATATGTGCAGGATAAATAATATTATTTTTGTATAGTGCGCAGACAGCAAAACCCAAAATGTTTGTATTGTTAAGAGAGCATCTACCATCAGAGAAGATGTCACCTAGACACAGTTGTTGTATATTTTGTCTTTGACTGTGTCTGAACAGTCATTTAGTCGCCTGTATGTATTCACTAATTTTAAGGCAATTTCCATGCAGTGTAATACTAAACCTGTATATCTAGTCCTACAACCGCATATAAAATTTTTCTTTAGCACGACGGGCAGAGGAGGAAGGGGGTGATTTGGTATATATACATTAGGGCTTTTGCCTCTGATCTTTTAAGACCCTAGCAACACAACTGATCACAATACCTGATATAATACACATAGCTATTAACATTTGTATAAAACGTGTCAAGATATTTCTGGAGAATGAACCAGATGAAGCTGAAACATGATGGAGAGATGAGATTGCATTCTGTGGAGGAAGCTTGATATTTATATAGAGATCTTGTTTCCATACTGCAGACATGGTAACTACACAGTCCTGGAGAGTGGATTTTAAATATAGCAAAAATAATGAAAGCTGCGACTCGCTGTAGAATCTGATTTTAATAAAAGTAATAATCTACATAATGAAGGCAGAAGAGATACAACGTATCCTTATTAAAGATAAACAGAGATTGTGGAACGCTGTGTACAGCCGGGTGTTATCTGCTGCAGAAGAAGATTCACACTCTGTAGTGATTGTATAGCGGCAGAAGCAGACGACACACTATAATATGCTGACAGATAGTGCCCTCTAAATCTCCCACTTTACGAAGCCTATTTCCCAGTAAGATCATGAATTGAAGTAATAAAGTGAAACCATTGGACTATTTCTCATGTAAATTATGCAAAGAATACAAGGTATAACTTTGTCAGGTCGCAATGCAGCAAGGTGTGTGGGAGGAGGGCAACGGTGGGTACAGAAATGTATTTACCAGGGACCAGGAAGCTGCAGATGCCACAATATAGATCACTGATATGAGATGGCGCTCACACTTACACATATTTCTGGCAGGACAGGAATACATTACAGCTGTGTAAACACAAACCATTAAAATATACTACTTGAGCCTCAAAAATGAATGATAATAATAGAAGAAACAAGAATTAAAGGAAGAAGATTCCAGCAAATTTCACATTCGTTTTTCAGACGGTGTAGGTACTTGTATATGATCATCACTAAGGCAAACCTAGTATCTGTGAACCCCATTAGCTATTCCTTTCCAGAGATGTAAAGCGAAGCTCCCCTAAGAAATATTCTTAAAATGCTATTAAAAATATATATTTAATAGGGCTTGTATTGGGAATACTAACAAATGGTACTCATCTTTGATCAATCCCCTGCTGCCTTGGTCAAATGGTGGTTGGATACCCACTGGTCTATTTTCTGGTGTCTCTGGACACACTGGAAATTCCGGGAGATGCCCACTTAGTCAGAGGTGGGGCTATATGGGGTGCAGAGGCAGCAATTTTAACTGGGGCCCAAAGTCTTAGGGCACCCAAAGAAAACATCAGTATTATAGATAGCACACGGTAAGTGGGGGACAACATTGGGAGCTTTAAGTGACACCTCTGACCTCCGCCTATCACTGTCTGCAGTCAGTCATTGGCTTAGTGCGCATCTCCAAGCATTTCTTGTATGTGTCAGACCAGCAGTGGCCCAGGCAACATCTAAACTGGAGCAGGGAGAATCAGTGAGAGATGAGCACCATTTTTAATTCTATTAAGGCCTATGAAATATATTGTAATTATTGGAAAACCCTTTAAGATTCTCTTTAATAATGACAAGCAGCAACAATTTATATACAGTAACTTTGTACATACATTCTATTAACTCTTTATTGCCACAGCCAGTTTTGCCCTTTTATTTCACTTTTATTGTTTTTTCATCCCAACCTTCTGAGAGTCTTAACATTTTTTTTTGCACTAGTATTGTGCATGGTAAATTTGTGTTCAATGGCACAGTTTTGGAGCACATATAATGCATTGATTTTTCAATCACTATTTATCACATTTTTAGGGGGTAGAATTAATATAAAATAGCAGTTCTGGCATTTATTTTTGCAAGTCAGTATGATTAGAATAATACCAAATTTATATCAATTCTGAAGTGTTTTGTTACCTTTACACAATTAAAAAAATAATAAGTTTTGTATTTTATAATATTATTATTTTGCTTCTTCCAAGCTGTGTTACAGCTGGTTTTTATGGAATAACCTATAATTTTTGGGATAAATTCGACTTTTTGTATGACTTTTTGGGGAAGTATAAACCAAGCTGGTTAATAAGGATGTAGTGATTTTTTTTTTCTTTGCTGAATCCTAGAAACCATAACATTTTTTTTTCTATCAATGTAGTTCTTTGTTTTTTTGTGGGATAAGCTTTATTTTTTAATGGTACATTTTTTTGGGGTGGCTATAATTTATTGACTAGATTTTATTAACTCATTGTGGGATGTAAAAATTCTTGTCTGGCGTAATAATTTAGCCCTATTTACTGTACAGCATGTTATATTAATTGAATAGGTCAGGAGGATTACAGAGATGCCAAAGTTATATTGTATTTTTTGTGCTTTACTACTTTTGAACAACGTAAAGTCTTTTTTGAAAAAATCATGTTGTTGTTTCCCCGTGTTCTGAGCCATAACTTAGTCTATTTTTCCATTGATGAAACTGGTTAGTGGCTTGTTTTTCTTTGGGAAAATGTGTACATTTTATTGGTACTATTTTTGATTGTATAAAACACTTTGATAGCTTTTTATTCAATGTTTTGAAGATATGGTTTCCAAAAAACAGCATTTTTGAAATAGTTAAATAAAAAAACTTTAATTAAAAAAAAATTTTAAACATTTTTTTTTCTTTATTAGACTGTTTTTAGTCTCCAGTAGGGGACTTGATGAGGCAGTCTTGGTTATATAACATAATGTAATACTAATATATTGCAGTGTATTATATCTGTCAGCATGATGGTAACAGCCCCCTCTTGCCAGAGGCCAATAAGGGGACAACAACTGTATACAATCCCTTACATGGCACAGGATATTGAGCACGACATCTAAAGGATTAGACATTCAGGAACAGAATTCACATAGAAATCATTACTCTGTGCAGTTTTGTAGAATTTATGCTGTGAAAAAATGGCACAGCTACAACATGTAATTGTAGACACAATAATTGTAGTTAGTTATGTAAGAACCTTTAAGATATGAATATGTGACCTCATCACATGACCATATCTTGTAAGGTCCTTAAGCCAAAGGTAAAAACATCAAGGATCCATGGAGAATGTTGAGATCGTAGGTTCCAGTGTCTGGGGTTTGTAGTTGTTACTGTATCAGTTCAGACGCTCTGAAGTCTACAATTGTTTATGAGCCGGTTTAGGATTGAGGTCTACTTACTTTGGTTCTCACGTTTTGCCTGAGGTCTGTATCTATTACCAATAGTAGATGGCTTTATACTATTGTTTATGCCACAGGCATGTACTGTATTTGTATACAGTGTATATGTTTGAATCTGTTTTAAGAAAACAAAAGCCAAAAATGTTACTTTCTCCTTTAATAAAAATGGATCTCTTGAGCAGATGTCTGCTGTATGCAACTGGATATCTGTTTTCATGGATATGTTGCAACCACAATTTGGCTACAGCTACAGCAAGCAGCATGAGGGACTTGCAAACAGGAACAAAATTATTATATTATGTGATACATATTAAAAAACTAAATAATGATGATCTACTTTTAGGGTTGGTCATCGGTATCAGATCGTGGGGGTTCAACACCCAGCAACTCCACCAATCGGCTGTTGAAGCTCATGAAGCTGTTCACTTGAATGGGAGATGACACTAGGTTCACACTGGTGTTGGACTGTCTGTTGTTCTGGTCCTTTGGAGGACACAGAACAATGGACAGGTGTCTGAAAGCACTGGATAGAGAAGTCGATCGTGCAGGACTTTTTTGTCCGCTGATTTAAGACGTACATTGTTATGGAGTCTTCTAACGGGGAATCCAATGCAGATGTGGATGTAGCCTGAGCTGCAATAGTGCGGCTGTCTTTTTTCAGCTCCATCCTCTGTACAGATATCAGCTGATTTAATGGGGTTGCTGTGTGCTAGACCCCCACTGATCAATTATTGATGACCTACCCTAAGGATAGGCCATCAATATCCAGTCTTGAAGAGCCCTTTTAAGAAGAATTACCCTCTCTCGATCATTTGCCTCTTTCTCTTCCTTCTGTAATGTCTATACATACATATTCTGTTGTATATACAGGTCTCTCTCGTCTTACCTCACCTCCTCACTTTTTGAGCTCCTTTTTACAGAGTAGGTGGTTATCTTGACAGTACGCTCTATAGTAGGTGCTATGGTTGCTATTCTAGTAGGTACGAGAACATCATTGTTACTGTAAGACCAAGACAAGCCCTGTCTATGCCGTGCTTAATAATTGGCAGCCTGTAAAATGTGAAATGTCAGGAAAGATGAGCAAGCATGAAGATTTAGCCAAGTTCATCAATAAGCAGAACTGCAAATTTTCTATTATCTCTATTATATAACACATTGTAGAGTAAAACTTCAGCCTCCATTATCTTAAAGAATAATTTTTCATGTGTTGTTCATATATACCTCTGAGATGCACCTGGGTTCAGAAGCCCACAGGGTCCCAAATGCCGCTTATAAGAGGACCTCAGTGTGGTAAATGGCATGAGTCCCTGTTACAGACTTTGCATTAGAACCAAGGATCTTTATATTCTGCTTGTATCTACAGTATATGTATGTATTCTGTTATTTTCAAACATTTTAACATATTCAGTCATTTACAGATAGGTCATTGAGAGTAAACTCTTTGCTAAAGGAAAAATGTACACTACCGTTCAAAAGTTTAGGGTCACTTAGAAATTTCCTTATTTTTGAAAGAAAAGCACAGTTTTTTTCAATGAAGATAACATTAAATGAATCAGAAATACACTCTATACATTGTTAATGTGGTAAATGACTATTTTAGTTGCAAATGTCTGGTTTTTAATGCAATATCTACATAGGTGTATAGAGGCCCATTTCCAGCAACCATCACTCCAGTGTTCTAATGGTACATTGTGTTTGCTAACTGTGTAAGAAGGCTAATGGATGTTTAGAAAACCCTTGAAAACCCTTGTGCAAGTATGTTAGCACAGCTGAAAACAGTTTTGCTGGTTAGAGAAGGTATAAAACTGACCTTTCTTTGAGCTAGTTGAGAATCTGGAGCATTACATTTGTTGGTTCGATTAAACTGTCAAAATGGCCAGAAAAAGAGAACTTTCATGTGAAACTCGACAGTCTATTCTTGTTCTTAGAAATGAAGGCTATTCCATGCGATAAATTGCCAAGAAACTGAAGATTTCCTGCAACGGTGTGTACTACTCCCTTCAGAGGACAGCACAAACAGGCTCTAACCAGAGTAGAAAGAGAAGTGGGAGGCCACGCTGCACAACTGAGCAACAAGACAAGTACATTAAAGTCTCTAGTTTGAGAAATCGACACCTCACAGGTCCTCAACTGGCAGCTTCAACGTCTACAGGTCCTCAAAACGGCAGTGTCAACGTCTACAGTGAAGAGACGACTCAGGGATGCTGGCCTTCAGGGCAGAGTGGCCAAGAAAAAGCCATATCTGAGACTGGCTAATAAAAGGAAAAGATTAATATGGGCAAAAGAACACAGACATTGGACAGAGGAAGATTGGAAAAAAGTGTTATGGACAGACGAATCGAAGTTTGAGGTGTTTGGATCACACAGAAGAACATTTGTGAGACGCAGAACAACTGAAAAGATGCTGGAAGAGTGCCTGACGCCATCTGTCAAGCATGGTGGAGATAATGTGATGGTCTGGGGTTGCTTTGGTGCTGGTAAAGTGGGAGATTTGTACAAGGTAAAAGGGATTTTGAATAAGGAAGGCTATCATTCCATTTTGCAACGCCATGCCATTCCCTGTGGACAGCGCTTGATTGGAGCCAATTTCATCCTACAACAGGACAATAACCCAAAGCGCACCTCCAAATTATACAAGAACTATTTAGGGAAGAAGCAGGCAGCTGGTATTCTATCTGTAATGGAGTGGCCAGCGCAGTCACCACATCTCAACCCCATTGAGCTGTTGTGGGAGCAGCTTGACCGTATGGTACGCAAAAAGTGCCCATCAAGCCAATCCAACTTGTGGGAGGGGCTTCTGGAAGCATGGCGGGAAATTTCTCCAGATTACCTCAGCAAATTAACAGCTAGAATGCCAAAGGTCTGCAATGCTGGAATTGCTGCAAATGGAGCATTCTTTGACAAAAGCAAAGTTTGAAGGAGAAAATTATTATTTCAAATAAAAATAATTATTTGTAACCTTGTCAATGTCTTGACTATATTTTCTATTCATTTTGCAACTCATTTGATAAATAAAAATGTGAGTTTTCATGGAAAACACAAAATTGTCTGGGTGACCCCAAACTTTTCAACAGTAGCGTACATACTGTATAAGTGCACTGTTCTATGTGTATTCATACTGTATGTCAGGTATTTGTATACTTGTCAACTCTCCCAGAATGTCCAGGAGGCTGCTGAAAAAATGGGTGACCTCCTGGACTCCCAGAAGTGGAGGCAAAACTCCAAGGCCTATTATGTTATATGTAACTTGGGCACATCCAATAAAGGGACATGACCAGCACATTTCATACCTGTATCACAAGAAAGGACTCTTGTCCATGCCCATAGGTGGTGTGGCGTTGTCCAAACATCGATATGTCCACACCTATGGGGGCATAGCCTTGTCTGAAAACTTTCAGGACACTTTGCATGCGCCATTCTTCTGGGAGTCGCTTCATGGTAATATAGTTGATGAGGTTGGATGAATATGCAAGCCCATAAAGTCCAACCTATAAGCCTACACTGTAGCCCTCCTTGCCCACTATGAATTCATCATGACCACATCCTGTGGCAGTGACTTCCATATCCTCACTGCTCTTACAGGAAAGAATCTCTGTCTATGATGCTGGTGAAATGTTCTCTCCTCTAGACACAGAGGATGTTCCCTTGGCACCATCACGGGTCTAGAAGTAAGATTATTAGAAAGGTCTTTCTACTGACCCTTCAAGTATTTGTACATTGTGATAATATCTCAATAGATATCTTTTTTCTAAACTGAATAACCCCAAATGAATGTTGACAAGTATGAGAATATGTCACATTACTCTGACAGTCAGTTACAAGAGGATGCCCAGGAGGGGACGGCTGCAGAGGGTTCAGTCTGTTATGAGAAATACGCTGCTAAATTCTGCTTTGTTTTGTAAGAGTAGATAAACATTATAAAGCCATATAGGATTGTAGGTGGGGCCTACTTGATGGGTGATGTCTAAGACACCAATCAATCTTGTAAGAAAATCTCATGCTTTTTGCATAAACAGAAATAAGGTAATGGGACATATTTGTCATGAACGTATTTTTGAAGTCATTTTTTGTCTTTGATTTGTTTTTCTTTTTTTTAAATTTTAAATTAATACACATATATTATTGTGGGGTCCATATTTTAGTGCATATTGTGTAAATCCTGAACTGATCTTTTTTTGTGAACTTTGTTGTACTTTGTGACAAAATAGTCAAATTATCACATGCAATTGTCATACTGTAAATGTGCCTAAAATGTTGCACAGCAAAACAAATAACTTAAGAACAAGGACTTCTGCATCAAGTACCAGTGGAGAAAATACTTCATTCATTCACCAAGTATATGGCACAACAGTATGTTGCCAATGACATTTTTGTCAGTTTTTGTTGCATTTTTTGTTTGCTTTTCAGTATAAATTGCATACATACATTTTCCTGTCATTTTTAATAAGAAAACTCCAAATAAAAAGACACATGTGAACATATAGGAGTAGGAGAAAGACAGTTGCTTGCCGCAAAGCTTTACTGTGCTCACATAGGAAACGAGAATTTTTTGCTTTACAAATAATAATGCTGTAAAATTGCGGCTATGGGGGATGTGAGGTGTGGGCTGGATGGCAGTACACTTGCTACAAATATGTGACTTTTGCAAAATGTCATATAGGGATACATTGAACTAACCTACAAGTCACACCCTCTATATTACATAAACAATGATACAGTCTATCAAGGTGGAAATCAATGAGACAAATGCGCAAATTGATCGTCAACAGAGATGGGTGACTGCTTCACCACGATCCAGGTTCGTACTGAATATTCCAAATTGGCGATTAGTCTGGGATGAACAAAAATGGCCACCGTTTTGTGAAAATGGCCACCGAAACATGTTTGACCAGGAAATACAGAAGAGACACATGTATATGACTCCACCTGAAAGCCTCTCAGCCAATAGACAGTAGTAGGTGGACACCTTACAGTGATGATGTCATATGAACTATATAAGGTGGTGAACTCATGACCAGCCTTTAGTTGCTGCAATGGCGGACATACAAATGCATTTATGATCAATCTCACTGCATCATACAGAGCACAGTTCTGAAAAAGCTTGCAGCAAGCAATAGTTAGAGGACTAGGAGAACTTCAGATTCAAGCAAGCACACAAGCATACTAGTGCTAGAAATCAATAGAGCTAGGATAGGATCATAGGAGTGAGAGCAGAGCTGCTGCTGCTACATTTCTGCAATTAAATATAGAATTACACAGACACAGTTAACCCTTTCATTGCCAATAATCTATTTTTTATCTTAATTTTAATCTAAGAACTTTTTTGGGCAAGAGTTTACATTTTTTTTTTCATTAAATACATTCTGCTGTTCTGAGAGCAAAGTGCTGATTCTGCCTTTGCAAATCTGAAAAAAAAAAATCTCCGTTATTTAAGCATTTTTGTTGTTGCTCACCCAATACACAGTCTAGCCTGTGCTAATATGAGAAAAAATGCTTGTAATTTCATGTATTTTTTAATGCTCTGGTCACCAAATACGCAGTGTAACATAGTGTTGTTAATCTGAAAAAAAATAAAATATTCATTGCTTTTCCGCTTTTCTTGTGTATACATGTATACAAAGTACTGTAGACTGTGCTAATCTAAAAAAAGAATCTCCATTATTTAAGCATTTTTGTTGTGTTAATCCAATATACAGTCTAGCCTATGCTTATCTGAAAAAAAAAATTTTTTGTTATTTAATGTGTTTATTTTTTTTTGCTCTGGTCACCAAAAACAAAGCATGACATGTTGTTAATCTGAAAAACATTGTTTTTTGCAATATAACCGCCATGTGTGTCTAAAAAACACAGACAGGCACCTTTCCATGGGTAATTTTTGGAGCGTGTTAAATGTTAAAATGCATAAAAGTGTATCCACTGAGTTTGTTTTTCATGGACATAAATGTCACTTTTTCTTTGACATAACTTTGGTTGTGTTTTCCTTAGAGAGTTATAAATTGGATATATACTTGTAGGCTCTTAGGAGACCCGAGAGTGTTGTACAATATGTTTTAAGCCAATTTAAGTTATGGCTAATACCCAATTTGTGCAACCTGAAATTAATCTTGTTCCTGAACCACCCGAACCTGAAACAAATCTTGAGACTTTTGCATACCTAATCATTAATTCCCCAAATGACAAATGACATAGACTAGACAAGATATTAAATAAAAAAAGCAATAATGCCTTTCACCAATAAATTTTAAAGCAAAATTGCAATATTTACTAGTAAGATTTGGGTCTACTTTTTAAAATCTAAGATTTGACTCTGATAATTTGTGTTTCTGACTTAAATTTGCGATTTGTCACGTAGCAATTCTTCCTCGTCCTGACAGCACTGCATTTATATAACAAGTATGCTCAGATTATAACACTTTATATCTTGTTTATTCTAAGTGATTTTCACTTGTTTGTTTTCCTTAGTGTAAATTGTTAATGAATTTATATTAGAGACATATGAGTTGATATCTGTCTCTGGGGAATTATTTGCTCTTCCTGAAGGTTGTACATGTATGGAATTGTAGATCTCTCCATCTTCGTCTCCAATTAGTAATGGAGCGTATGTTTAATTAAACATAACATGTGAAATATGGTAAATACATTGAAGGAGAAATTATACAAGAAACATCCTGTTTAGATTTATAGTCATATTTATCAGCATTTGTGGAAGGGGGTGGTGGTGGGGCATTTGCTCTAGATTAGATTCTAGATTTTAGGAGCACTGGAAAGCCACTGCTTTGGTCAGACCAGGGGTAGCGAACTAAATGTTTGCACTGGGTGAAGAAAAGGATAGCTAGTGACAAGTAGTGGTTCAGAACAGTGGGGGTAAAATACATGTGATATTGGAATAGAACCACTACTGTATGGTGGTAATACTGGAATACCCCAGCCCAGGTATTCCAATATTACCACCATAAAACAACCATTCAGTAGTGCATACTGGTTCTACACAGCTACTCTACAGATTATGTAAGTGAATACAGTATAGTAAAAATTGTCTCTGTGACTGTAGTTCACATTTCTCATTTTTTCCATGTGGCCCAGACCACCATGATGATTTCCTCGATATGCAATTTGTAAAATTTGCAACACAGACTTTGGCTCCTCACTTTTCCAGCACCCTACAGAGCTTTTTTCCCACTTCCCATTCAAACTCCCATCCAGATGTTACCCCCTATTCTGTGTCTACTGCTGCCCATTTGCTTCTATGACAGTACCTGCTGTGTGTCAACTTGACCCAAATACTGTACTTCATAAATACTGTTGTCATGACTATAACTAACCTCCAAAATCCTGCATCCCTTACAAGTTTAAAAAAATGAGATAGACAGCACCCCTAAATCTACAATGTAATACTAGTGACAAATAGAAATTGTCACATATGGTACCCAAGGTAGTAATAGTGCCCCACATAATAAAGATGACCCATTTGTGTTATCACAAAGTAATAATGCTACTTTGTTGCCCTTCATAGAATAATACCCCATGTGTGCCCCTTAAATGAATAATGCCTCTAGGCACCCCTTTGAATTAATAATGACCCTGGGTACCCAATCTAAATCAATAATGCCCACTTTGTGCCCTTTAAAGTAATATTGGCCCATGAGTATCCCTTTCAAGTCAAAATGGGTGCTTCTGTCAGGGAGCTGATGTTTAGTCCATGGTCCAGATGTTTTGTAGGCAGTAGACCCATAGAGACCTATGAGATGGAGGATGGAGGGGCAGGAAGCCTATGACTCCCTTATCTAACATGGGCTTCAAATGTATTGGTGTCTTGCATACGCTGATACAGTTGAAAGCAGCTCACTAATAGAAATCTGGGACCCCAAGCCATGAAAGCTAGTTCAGTCTCTGGGCAACAGTGATGCGATTAAAGCGGATGTCTAGTAATTGAATCTATTCCTTATACCCTATTATGGAATTTTGAGTTATTAGAGAGGGCCTTCTATAAAGGATGCTCATCTGTTGGTCAGAGAGGACAGTGTCTGACCTCTGGAGGTCCCATCCTAGTATATATATATATATATTACTAGTAGTCTTTATACAGTTCTATTTTGTTTGTTTTTGTGTGTAGTTAAAAACTTAATTTGCTATTGATATGAAGCTAAAATCTTATAAAAGAAAATGGAGGAAAGTCCTTGATGTGGAAGCCAATGAGTATGGTAGGTCCTAGAGGGCCAAACCCAGGTCTAAAATCTTTGGAAGTGTCTGATATATCTATGCATCAAATTTGTAGCAGATTGGTCCAGGAGTTTGGCCGTGCATAAAGAACACGGATTCCATAAAGAACAAGGATTCCATCGAAGTCAGGAAGAGTTATGACTGAAAACCTTAATATGTTCTGCTGTTAGTGAGGCTATTAAGAATGAAGGACTTCCAAACTTCTATTGGCTAACATGGATCTCATCAGTATTGTCCTGTGACAATGGATGATAGCAGAGAACAATAGTAAGTTCTGCAAACCTCTGATAATGCTGTATTTTGGTGAGGCTATTAAGAATTAAGGACCTGTGAGCTTCTATTGGCTAGTACGGGTCATTTGATGTGATATGGGGGCAGGTCCTTTATGTGGATACCAGAGGTGCCATATTTGCTTTTGTGAATATACTGATAATGGTAAGTCCTAAGGAGCTGAAACCCAGACTAAAATCTTTGGAAGAGCCTGACTTATGTGCAAAAGACAGCAGACATCAGACAACAGAAATTCATATATATATATATATATATATATATATATATATATATATATTTATATTATAGATATATCTCAGTAATGCCCATTATTTAAACATTCTGGAGCGGTAATAGTACATGGTCATTGCATCAGAAGGCAGCACATTCTCTGTCTTCTCCCTCAGGTGTATAATATCTCAGTTTGTGATATTCCATATCAGTATTTAAAACACAATCTACACATCTTGTATGGGAGGATGTACTAGGTGCTATAATAAAGCTGTCACTACTGACAGCTGTTTTCTGTGGATATCTCAATACTTTTTTACACTAGTCAAAATAGTTGATAATAGTGTGCGACTGTGTGGCGAGCCTGCTCTGGGCATAGGCGTCAATTACAAACAGGAGATAGCTGAAAACACTGTTTTTGTATTTTATGTGTCAACACTACAGAACAGTGTAATAAATATATTGTGTATTATGTGTGGCTTATTCTTCATATACACCATGTGATCCTACTGAATTGTTATGGCTGCTCACAATAAATTTCTATTTTTTACCCCGCCCTTAAAATGTCTAATTTATACACCCTTTCTGTATATAACCTCAAATATATTGCTGACAAGGACAAATACAGGGATTTTTAAGGTTGGTGCTTCCAAATAGGTTTGTGTTCATGTTAGTGGCATCAAAGTTTCCCCTTTACTTATAGATTCAAGATAGTTCTTGTTTTATTTGTCCGATACAAAATCCATGGTCCTTTGCTTCCTTTCACATACACATTAGAGTTAAAAGAATTATACAGGATTAGAAAACATGGCTGCTTTCTTCTTTTCATGAAGTGAGATCACATTTGTTGGTCATATGACCATGGCAGCAGACTTGTCATGTGACCAATGGATGTCATGTCACTTCCTAAAAAGAAGAAAGCAGCCATGTTTTCTAGATAACCCCTTTTTCAAGGATATAATTCTATCTCCCTGAAGTTGCCACTAGAGGGAGCGCCCTACATAGTGGAGTACACCGCTCCCATTGGACTCAATAGCCAATCAGATGAGGATAGGAAGAATATACTAGACACAATTTGACTATAGATGACTGAACCTCCCAAGATTCATTCTGTTTCAGGTTTGGGTGGCTTGGGTCCTTGATTTGTTTTAGGTCGAACAAGTTTGGATACAATGGGAAATGAAATGATTATGGTCTGTGGTCTCTGAGGCCCAGGGCAGGTGTAAAAAAAAAAAAAAAAAAAAATTATACTCAACTTCCCTCACCTCTTTTGGTCCTCCTTGCTTGGTCTCCTCAGTGATGTCATGCATCTGGGGTCACCGCTGAGGCTCAATCACACGGGCACACCAAGTGTGATGACGTCATAACGCTCTGCGTGTCCTTGTGTCTGCTGTGGTCTAATCACAGGCCTCAGTGGTGACCCCGAGTGAATGATGTCACCAGGAGAGCACCGGATGCTCCAAGGAGGCCCGAAAGAGGTGAGAAGGTGAGTATAAATGTTTTGGGGTTTCTTTTCCTCCTCCCCTGGGCCTCCACCTATTATCTTTTCAGACCCCAGAGTATAATCATTTCACTTCCAGTTCTATCCGACCTTATTAGAAGAGACCCCAGAGTATAATAATTTACCACAATGCATGTCACAGTGGTCATTATAGTTCATCCAAAATGAATCTCCAAACCAAACAATTTGGAATATTCAGGTCAGACCCGGCTCAGAATGAATCGGTATGCTCATCTCTAAATTTGACCCAAAACTGGTGTACATGCCCTCTACCAATTTTTTTTCATGTGTTAGACACTTTTAAGCACTCGCTTGAAAAGGGACATGTGGCCCAGTGAGAAAGGGCCGCAGTCATGCAGCAGGGGAAAAATGGGATAGCGGGGTTCTCTGTTTTGATGATTAGTAGGGGTCCCAGCGGTACCAAAAGATCTAGCACTGAGTCCCTATCCAGTGGACAGGTGATAAATGCTTCCCCATGGAACACCCCTTTAAATCCTCTACATTGGGGACTATAGAAGAGCTCATTCAGTCCTTAAAATAATGAAACATTTTTATTTCCAGAGTTTCCCTTTAATACCAGAGGATTTGCTATATGCACAACCAGCTCTCATCTGGCATAGGAAAAAAGTAACTGAGCTTCTCACTTTGAATAAGTCATAAGATCTGCTGAATATTTATGGGGCAGTCTTCGCCTTAGTGCACAGGACCACACAAACTGTAAATCTTGTCAACTTCCGTGCGTGACTGGCCATGACCATGAGAAATGTCATTACTGTAAAATACATTATCTGTATTACTTTATTACATGTGATGTGCTTTATACCTTATGGCATTTTAGGTGTCATAAAGGAAGATGAATGTACTTATAGCTAATATTACATATCAATTCTGCTTCTTAGTGATAGATATATAATGTGTACATGTGAGAAGTATAATGTATACTTATAGCTGTATATCTCATGATAATTACAACCTTACTTACAATTCCATTGTTTACATTGTAGATAATAGTATTATAGCTCTTTAGAGTATGATAGAGTATGACGGGGCCATGCTATCGTGTACCCGAGCTCAGAATCATCATGGCTAATTTGGTAAGTCTATCATAATCAATCTATATAGTGGTTATGATGCTGGACTCAGTAGATGTTTGGAGATGGGGCTATGCAATCTTATTGCGTAATAGTTCTATGGGATAGTTCTATTATGGGATAGTGCTTTAAACTCATCATTGGTAGTGCTGTGGACGCTTTATAGGAAGGCGCTATAGACTAATCATAGGATGGTGCAATGGACTCATTATAGATGGTGCTATGGACTAATTATAGGATAGTGCAATGAACATATTATAGATGTTGCTATGGACTAATTATAGGATGATACAATGGACTCATTATATATGGTGCAATGGAATCATTATAGATGGTGCTATGGATTAATTATAGGATAGTGCAATGAACATATTATAGATGTTGCTATGGACTAATTATAGGATGATACAATGGACTCATTATATATGGTGCAATGGAATCATTATAGGATGTTAAGTGGGCTCATTATAGGATGGTGCTATGGACACATTATAGGATAGTACAATGGATTCATAATAGGATGGTGCTATGGACCCATTATAGGATAGTGCTACAGATACATTATAGGATGGTACAAAGGACTCATTTTAGGATGGTGCTATGGACACATTATAGGATGGAGACATGGACACATTATAGGATGGTACAATTGACTCATTATAGGATGGTGTTAAGGACTCATTATAGGATCATACAAGGGACTGATTATATTATAGTGTTATGGACACATTATAGATGGTTCTATAGGCTCTTTATAGGATGAATCCACAGACTCACTAAAGGACAATGCTATGGACACATTATAGATTGTTCTATGGACTCATTATAGGATGGCTCTTTGAATGCATTAGGTTCCCAAACTTTATGAAAACAGAACCCCCATTTGGGACAGACTTTCGTTCTGGACCCTTCCACCACCGTACTTAGTCCCATTTGAAAAAAAAAGTCATCTATATTTGGTCTTTGTTATGTTTTTCATCCACATACTATTCTTCTTTTTCCTTCACTAGTTACATACACACAGCTCTGCTATCTCCATGTTCTCCTCACACACAGCTCTGCTACTGCCAATTTTCTCAAACACTCAGCTTTGCTACATCCAGTTTCCCCCACATACTCAGCTCTGCTATAGCAACATTTTCCCCACATACTCAGCCCAGCTCCCTCCACCTTTTTTCCAAACACGGAGCTATTGTATAAGGTCGCACCTGCCTATGATCTCATGACTGTGACATTATTAAATGTCCTTTTGCAGTGCCTGCAAAATTCCAGCAATCAGTATTGCCCACAGTTTTCAGTCCTGCAGTGTGGAGATGAAATTTGTCAACTTGGCTTGTGACACCCCCGGGGTCTTTACACAACCCAAGGGGGTAGCGACCCACATTTTGGGATGGTGCTACAAACTCATTATAAGATGAACTCATTATACAATGGTGCTGTAGACTATGTATAACGTTTTTTTTTTTAAAAAGGGAGTCTGTCACCAGAACTCAGCACCCTTGATGCTTTGTGTTCTGATTGTAGGACAGATTTATTATTATTATGCTACTTATATAGCATCATCACATTCCGCAGCGCTTTACAGACATTGTCAGTCACTGTCCCATATAGGGCTCACAATCTACATTCCCTGTCAGTATGTCTTTGGAGTGTGGGAGGAAATCGGAGTACCTGGAGGAAACCCACACAAATATGGGGAGAACATACAAACTCCTTGCAGATGTTGCCTTTGGTCAGATTCAAACTTAGGACTCCAGCGCTGCAAGGCTGCAGTGCTAACCATTGAGCCAAGACTTATTAATACTATCTTACATTTAGCCAGCTTACAACTAGATTAGATGTACCAAATTTATTACAGTGGATAATGCTGCATGATAAATTTGGTGAATTTTTGACACTTTTGTCTAACCTGATATTACCTCTTGATTGGTGTAGTTTGTTGCTCCACAATTTAGGATCAATTCTCACCCCTTTCTGCTTCCCTACTTCACCATACCCCTTTAGGGAATGAGGCACATTAGGATCCCCTAGTATGCTTGTTTTAGTAAATATTCCTCATATATAACAATTCCTATATTGTACAATTCCTCAGTAACTCCTCCTAGTAAATTGACAACTAGGTGTTACCAGTTAGGGGTGTGTTCTTGCACATTCTCACTCTTCCCAATTAGTGCTGACTGTATCAGACTGCTTAGGGACACGCCCTTTAACAAGGGGAATGGTAACACGGTAAATGCATTGCTAAATTCTTTGTCCTAGCTGTTACGGTAATATATGTATATATTATTTGTTGTTACATGATGTACAGTTTATCGCATTTTATTAGCAGCTATTTTTTTCTTTTCTAGGAGAAATATCACAAGGATGAGAAAAGAGAGATTGAGGACATAGGGCACTCATAGAAAAGTTGAGCAGAGGCAACAGGAACTGCAAGAACTGTGTCAATGTTAAGCTCCCCCATCTGTAATATGGCAATATCTGTAAAGAGCTGCGGAATATGTTGGCGCTATATAAGTAAATAAATAATGTGGGTAAATACCTTGGCTGCTTTGGCAAAATGTTCCTGCCACATAATAAGGGGTGCTACAGGGTTAACATGTACTATGCAATGCACTGGTTGGTACATTGGACTTTGCAGACTACCCCATTACCTTAAATTTGGGTGACTGGGGCTGTGTGGGTATTAATATGCAGTCTGCCCAAACAACTAACTCTATGGATAACTCATTTATACATATTTTCATTGCTTGTATGTAGCTCTCCCATAGTGGGCTTAGTGGCATTGCTATAGGGGGTGCAGAGGTACCGGACCCTGGACCTTCAGGGGACCCAAAGGCCTCTCTAAAACATAAGAAGGCACCAGAATTATAGACAGAACATGGTAAGTGGGGGCCCTGTTACATTTTATGCATTGGGGCCCAGGAGCATATTGTAAAACGTGTGTACAGGAAAACACTCCCTATGCAAATTATTGTAAAGTTTTTTACATTCAATATTTAGTGCAATGAACACTACTGTCACTCTCGGAGAACCCCTTTAAATAAATGTTACATATTCTGTTGTTTGTCCAGGCTGTGAATAAATTCAGCAAGCAAGAGATTCAGCTGTAGTACATGTATGCAATCCACCAAGCATCCTGTAGAGGGCACTCTTGTATTAAGGAAAACTTTACTGTACAGCTCACTGAAGAATTTAAAAAAATTATATGCAGCAGTATACAGTACTATAAGACTTAATATCCATAAATTGTTTTGAAATATGCACTCATGACGTCGACTGTTTAACCTTTAGAGCATTTTTTATTGTAATTTGCACTAATCCCATAATATCTATTTATTAATGTAGTGATGGGCTGATCATGAATTCCTAATGTTGAACGCTGAAGTGATGGGACCACAAATCCTACTACATCCATGTCTTACTTCAATGACATCTGTGCCAAGGACAGATTCATTTTGGAAATTTGTCCTTCCAGAATGGTCCTGGTTTCCCCCAACAATAAGGGTTATAGAGGGCGGACAAGTGTCACATTATTATTACATCATCTGAATGTATTCATTTATTCATTCACAGGGTGGGCACGTAGTGTGTCAATGGTGAAGATGAGTGGTGGGGTCATTGAAGAGATTATATAGTTCTCTGAAAAATTTCCTGAACAGATCTGTGCTGCTGTGAGGGCTCTGAGATCTGATAAGCTTCTGGCTGCTAGAATCCCATTCAAAAACTAGGTATTTGGTGGATGGAAACTGTGCCGTGCTCAATGTGTTTTATTACTGATATTCCTCAATATTGGTCACTGAGTGGTGGAGAATACGATAGATTTATCTATTGTATATCTATCTCTCTCTTGTACTGATCTATCTCTTGTATCTCTCATATCTATCCATCTATTTCATCTATCTATCTATCTATCTATCTATCTATCTATCTAGAAAAAGCAAACGGCAGCACTCCAAACTCAGAAAAGCAAGTGAAGCTCTTTATTCCAGTGCAACGTTCCAGTCCATATGTGAACCTTTAACATCTATCTATCTATCTATCTATCTATCTATCTATCTATCATCTATCTCTCATATCTTTCTCATACCTACTATCTATCTATCTATCTATCTATCTATCTATCTATCTATCTATCTATCATCTATCTCTCATATCTTTCTCATACCTACTATCTATCTATCTATCTATCTATCTATCTATCTATCTATCTATCTCATTGCTATTTATGTCTTTCTCTTTGCCCCTGCTCTATACCTTCAGGTCGCCAGGCAGCACTGAGAGTATGTGTTATATCGCATGAGTTGTGAATATCGCAAAATTCATTGCACGAGGTTCGACCAACGATTTCAGTATAATATGCTGAGGCCCAGGGGAGGTTACAAACATAATAAACAGTGTTACTCACCTTTCCTGGCATCCTGTGCGGGTCTTCCGGTCTCTTCTGGCCTTAGGGACGTCATGAATGATGTCAGAGATTTGCTGAGGCCTGTGATTGGGCCTCAGCGGTCACATTAACGTCATGACACAAAATAACACCAGTGTGACCTCTGTGACGTTACACTGGCGTCATTCATGATGTCTTAAAGACATGAAGATGCCGGAAGAAAGGTGCTAGAGCAAGGAGAGCTGAGTAACACTGTTTATTATGTTTGATCAACTCGCCCTGGGCCTCCGATCATTATACTCTGGGGAACTTATACTGTGTATAGGGGCCACTATGGGACCTTATACTGAGTACAGGGGCCGCTACGGGACATTATACTGTGTGCAGGAGCCACTATAGGCCATTATACTGTATGAAGGGGCTACTGTGAGATATCATATTGCGTGAAGGGGCCATTAGGGGAAATTATGCTATGTGAAGGGGCCACAATGGGACATTGTGTTACGGCCAACGTGGGACATTGTGCTGTGTGCACTATAGGACATTCTTAAAGAGGACTAACATTAAGGAAAAAAAAACATACTCACCTGTCCACAGTGTTCCTGTGTCTAACACCACAGCCCGTTCGGTCATGCACTGTACCTCATTTTCCCGGCACCCCATGTGACACCTCAGGCCAATTAAGCTGATTGGCCTCAGCGGTCACATGGGGTGCATGGGTTCCGAGGACCAAAGCACAGTGTGCGATGGAACAGGCTGCGGAGACGGACACCAGAGCACCAGGGAATGTGCTTTTCTTTTTTATGTTACCCCTGCCGCGGCCCCTCCGAAGTTTATCCAAATCCGGAGCGCCTCTAGACTGTGGAGTCAGTGGACTGTAAGTGTGATTGCGGCTTCTGCACCTACAGTTTAAATAACACCCTTATCCCACTGCCTGTAACTTTACTTACATAGGACTGCTGCCTTTACATATAAAGCAGGCAGCCCTGTGTAACAGAAGTGTCTGCTTTACATGGAGTGAGAGGCAGCAGTCCTGTGTAAGTTAGTTTCAGTCTGACATGGTAACTTACATAGGACTGCTGCCTCTCCCTCCTTGTAAAGCAGTTCTGTGTAAAATTACTTTACACAGGACTGCCTTACATGGAGGAGCTACTTGTGCTGGCACTGCCTACTTGTATTGACTTCACCTACTTGCACTGAGCCCATCTATTAAAAGGGGCCACTTTCAGGTCCCAATCCATCCCTGTCTATACAGAAGTTATTTAATGGGTTCAGCCCCATGTTATATTGTAGGGCCTCCGAAAAACAGTTTATTCTAATAATTTAGCTTCTCAGAGTCTTTGCTGTTGGCTAGGCAGATGGTGTACTACAGGGCACCTTTGGAAAGCATTCAGTCAAAATTAATTAGGTGC
Organism: Leptodactylus fallax; assembly: GCA_947044405.1. Lineage (NCBI taxonomy): Eukaryota > Metazoa > Chordata > Amphibia > Anura > Leptodactylidae > Leptodactylus > Leptodactylus fallax. The sequence continues at coordinate 993,261 of CAMRHE010000234.1, forward strand.
TCAATGTGGTCCAAAAGCTCAGAATGAACAATAATATCTAAACCTCTTCTAAAAGCGAGAATAAGAAGTGAAAGGCTATGTCTGTTGTTACAATTGTAGGGAACTGCCATTTCTACTAGTATATAATGTATCTGGCTTCTTTGCCCCTGCAGTTTGGCTTCAGAGACCCCAGGCATTCAGTGAAAGTTTTGTTTTGTAAATACAGTGAGTCAGACACATGTGAGGCAGAGCTGCTGGGGGGAGAGATGTGAGCAGAGCTGCTGAGACAGACATGTTATGTCTGGGGGAGTCTAAGAGCCACTTGTTCCTCTTTACTTCACAGTATATAGTTAGGTATGTGTTACCCCCTATATACTCACAGGACCTAGCTAGTAACCGTAGTTAGGGATCCATATATATATATATATATATAGTTCAGGGCAGTGATAGGTTAGGCTTCCGAAGGCCAACTAGCTAGTTAGAAGCCCGGTGGCACTAGTAGTTTAGCTGGCAGGTTAAGGACTCAGTGTTAGGGTAGTCAGGCCTGCATCTACTGCCGTCACCGTCGCCCTGTTTGCTGCCTGTGAAGAATCTCACCATCATCATCATCTCCTGATCGGCTGTCTGTCATCTCCTGGAAGAATCCGAGGATCCACAGTCATCCACAGGGGCCCTGCATCTCTTCTGTTGCCTGGAGGTATTGTGCACTGGACTCTTGCTATATATCTATATACAGTCATATGAAAAAGTTTGGGCACCCCTATTAATCGTAATCATTTTTAGTTCTAAATATTTGGGTGTTTGCAACAGCCATTTCAATTTGATATATCTAATAACTGATGGACACAGTAATATTTCAGGATTGAAATGAGGTTTATTGTACTAACAGAAAATGTGCAATATGCATTAAACCAAAATTTGACCGGTGCAAAAGTATGGGCACCTCAACAGAAAAGTGACATTAATATTTAGTAGATCCTCCTTTTGCAAAAATAACAGCCTCTAGTCGCTTCCTGTAGCTTTTAATCAGTTCCTGGATCCTGGATGAAGGTATTTTTGACCATTCCTCTTTACAAAACAATTCCAGTTCAGTTAAGTTTGATGGTCGCCGAGCATGGACAGCCCGCTTCAAATTATCCCACAGATGTTCAATGATATTCAGGTCTGGGGACTGGGATGGCCATTCCAGAACATTGTAATTGTTCCTCTGCATGAATGCCTGAGTAGATTTGGAGCTGTGTTTTGGATCATTGTCTTGCTGAAATATCCATCCCCGGCGTAACTTCAAATTCGTCACTGATTCTTGTACATTATTCTCAAGAATCTTCTGATACTGAGTTGAATCCATGCAACCCTCAACTTTAACAAGATTCCCAGTGCCGGCATTGGCCACACAGCCCCAAAGCATGATGGAACCTCCACCAAATTTTACAGTGGGTAGCAAGTGTTTTTCTTGGAATGCTGTGTTTTTTTGACGCCATGCATAACGCCTTTTTGTATGACCAAACAACTCAATCTTTGTTTCATCAGTCCACAGGACCTTCTTCCAAAATGAAGCTGGCTTGTCCAAATGTGCTTTTGCATACCTCAGGCGACTCTGTTTGTGGTGTGCTTTCAGAAACGGCTTCTTTCGCATCACTCTCCCATACAGCTTCTCCTTGTGCAAAGTGTGCTGTATTGTTGACCGATGCACAGTGACACCATCTGCAGCAAGATGATGCTGCAGCTCTTTGGAGGTGGTCTGTGGATTGTCCTTGACTGTTCTCACCATTCTTCTTCTCTGCCTTTCTGATATTTTTCTTGGCCTGCCACTTCTGGGCTTAACAAGAACTGTCCCTGTGGTCTTCCATTTCCTTACTATGTTCCTCACAGTGGAAACTGACAGGTTAGATCTCTGAGACAACTTTTTGTATCCTTCCCCTGAACAACTATGTTGAACAATCTTTGTTTTCAGATCATTTGAGAGTTGTTTTGAGGAGCCCATGATGCCACTCTTCAGAGGAGATTCAAATAGGAGAACAACTTGCAATTGGCCACCTTAAATACCTTTTCTCATGATTGGATACACCTGGCTATGAAGTTCATAGCTCAGTGAGGTTACAAAACCAATTTTGTGCTTCAGTAAGTCAGTAAAAAGTAGTTAGGAGTATTCAAATCAATAAAATGATAAGGGTACCCAAATTTTTGCACCGGTCAAATTTTGGTTTAATGCATATTGCACATTTTCTGTTAGTACAATAAACCTCATTTCAATCCTGAAATATTACTGTGTCCATCAGTTATTAGATATATCAAATTGAAATGGCTGTTGCAAACACCCAAATATTTAGAACTAAAAATGATTAAGATTAATAGGGGTGCCCAAACTTTTTCATATGACTGTATATACCCGGGTATATAACCTAAGACGGTTGAGGACTTGCTGGTTGTTGTAGTATTGCTGTGTTCTGAGTATATTTTATGTATGTATTATTACCCTGTTGATTCTTATAAAGCTACTGTTATAACCTTATGTGGTATCTGTATGTATTCTTCAGACTGTGAGATTAGTACAGTGTTCCTTGTTAAGGCTACTAACTGTACTTCATGGGTAAGTCCCAGGAAGAGATCCTCCCTGTAATACAGAGGCTCTATCCTGGGTGGAGGCACTGATATATTTCATATATGTTCCCACTCTTCCCTTCAGCGAAGGCTTCAGGTCCCATTATACACACAGGTCAGCGCCAGAGTCTGTTGCGGGAGGGATAATACTCATACCCCCCCCCCCCCAAATAGGGCTACACAATCATTCTATTTCTTACTCCAATGCATCTAACATATAAAAATATTTTGCAGATGGTCTTGATTATAAAAGGATTACCGTTTTGTGTACAGCTTTATTGCAAGCCTAAATGTTTCCATGGAGATAGACTACAAACTCTGTGTAGTCATATCCTGTGTAGTCATATCCTCTGTGTTATGGAGGCAATACACATTAGATGAATGTTGGCCATACCTTATGATTTCAGCAGGACCATCTGACCATTCAATGTGTATGGGGGTGTTGTGTCTTGTCTGGTGGCAGATCTCAAAAAAAGGGGAGAGAAGCAGTCAGTTTAATTTCAGCATGCTCTTGCAGGAGATAAGCTACTGCCAGAGGTGTGTCGGTGGCATATTCCTCTACTCCTATTGAGAACACATGCAAACTTGGCCAAGCCAATTGGGCTTAAGTACATTACGAAGGGATTGGGAGGAATAGGTGTCCACCAAGAAAGCGTCTATGGTCAGCTTTGTAGTGCATTCTGGAGAACTGGTACAACTTGGGAGAAGTCTTGTAGATGGGAGTGGGGTGTTCTGATTATGGAGGATATTAGTCCCCTTTTCTACTGTAAATTATCAAGCAGATGAAAAGGAGCTGTATACACAATATGGTAGGATTTTTGTAAAACATGACTATTTGTAAATTTGCTCAATTTTTTTCTAACTATTTACAGTGGATGAATAAAGCAATGATGAATAATTTTTAAGCAATATACGTATGGGGAGGTAACTGCTTACTAAAACATGGGGTTAAGGATTTTAGTATCAGCTGGGATTGTTCTCAGACTATTCACTTGTTTCATTCAGGTTCTATGGGAACGTTCTAGTAGGTACAGTACAATATACAGCCAGGTTTATAGATGCCATCTGTTAGTTCACAAGCGGTTCTGTGGTGAGGAAATTTTCCAGCAGATGTACCATTTAGGAACTGTTGATGTCCTCTACAATTTAAAGATAATCTAATATTGCAATTTTCCACATTTAGAGGAAGGTGAAAACCTTTAAATATGCTCTGTCTCTATGGAGCACTTTAACATTTAGAACGATGGTGCAGAATCTGTGTGCGGACGGACAGCATATTTCAGCAAATAATCTCTGCCTTACATTTTAACACTGTAATGGCTTCTTATCGTAGGTTTTTCTGCTCATACTGTTACTGCATACAACACAGCTTCACCTCCAGTATCTTACAGCTTTATAGACATGATAACTGCAGCATGTAAATAGAGGTGAGAACAATTCTATTATAATATATTCTATTAGTCACATAATCACCTAGTAAAAAATATAGAAGAAAACCTGATTTCAGATCTAAATTATGAAGAAATGAAATAAATAAAATTGTAGTTATTATTTTTTTTACTTTTATAATTTTCCTGAAGCTTTATTAAACTTTACTTAGCATTTGTCATCTCTAAGGACCTATATTTCCATTACCTTTCAATTACAATTAAATGGAATACCTGCATATAGCTATTGTAAGCCTAGTGGTATTCTTATAGGACAGCTTTATGGGTCTCTGTTTGGTCCTGTATTGTCACCACAAACTCATCAGCCCTAACAATCACAAATGGAATATTTCTTTTTTTAAAATTCTTAGATCCCATTAGTTGAGGCATTTAAGGGTTAAAGGTTTGGAAACTTAGCAAAGGTGAGGTGATTTCTGCTGCCCTATCTGACAGCAGGATATGATAGTGGGAGAGAAGCTGAGCTCTGTGATATATAGGATTATATTATATTTTTAAACGTAACTATATTGTTACAGAAACTATCTATGTAAGACCCCCACCATAATAGTGTGTGCAGGGGCCACTATGGGGCATAATACTGTGTGCAGGGGCCACTATAGGGCATAATACTGTGTGCAGGGGCCACTATGGGGCATAATACTGTGTGCAGGGGCCACTATGGGGCATAATACTGTGTGCAGGAGCCACTATGCTGCATAATACTGTGCGCAGGGGCCACTATGGGGTATAATACTGTGTGCAGGGGGCACTATGGGGCATAATATTGTGTGCAGGGACCACTATGGGGCATAATACTGTGTGCAGGGGGCACTATGAGGCATAATACTGTGTGCAGGGGACACTATGAGGCATAATACTGTGTGCAGGGGGCACTATGGGGCATAATACTGTGTGCAGGGACCACTATGGGGCATAATACTGTGTGCAGGGACCACTATGGGGTATGATACTGTGTGCAGGTGCCACTATGGGGCATAATACTTTGTGCAGGGACCACTATGCTGCATAATAGTGTGTGCAGGGGCCACTATGGGGCATAATACTGTGTGCAGGGGTCACAATAGGGCATAATACTGTGTGCAGAGGCCACTATGCTGCATAATACTGTGTGCAGGGGCCACTATGGGGAATAATACTGTGTGCAGGGACCACTATGGGGCATGATACTGTGTGCAGGGGCCACTATGGGGCATAATACCGTGTGCAGGGGGCACTATGGGGCATAATACTGTGTGCAGGGACCACTATGGGGCATAATACTGTGTGCAGGGACCACTATGGGGTATGATACTGTGTGCAGGTGCCACTATGGGGCATAATACTGTGTGCAGGGGCCACTATGCTGCATAATAGTGTGTGCAGGGGCCACTATGGGGCATAATACTGTGTGCAGGGGTCACGATAGGGCATAATACTGTGTGCAGGGGCCACTATGCTGCATAATACTGTGTGCAGGGGCCACTATGGGGCATAATACTGTGTGCAGGGGCCACTATGGGGCATAATACCGTGTGCAGAGACCACTATGGCACATAATAGTGTGCGCAGGAATGTGGTTTGTGCATGGGGGGGTGTTGAAGGGGGCGGTCTGGGGGGGGTTTGGGGGCATGTCAAATGTTCTCCTTGGGGCCCAGCCATTCCTAGTTACACCACTTTAACCCTATATATCACAGAGCTCAGCTTCTCTCCTCTGTCGTGTAAACCTATATATCACAGAGTTCAGCTTCTTTCTCTATTATATAAACCCATATATCACAGAGCTCAGCTTCTCTTCCTCTATCATATAACCCTATATATCACAGATCTCAGCTTTTCTCCTTTTATCATATAATCCTATATATCACAGATCTCAGCTTCTCTCCATCTATCATATAAACCTATATATCACAGAGCTCAGCTTCTCTCCATCTATCATATAACCCTATATATCACAGAGCTCAGCTTCTCTCCTCTATCATATAATCCTATATATCACAGAGCTCAGCTTCTCTCCATCTATCATATAACCCTATATATCACAGAACTCAGCTTCTCTCCCTCTATCATATAACCCTATATATCACAGATCTCAGCTTCTCTCCCTCTATCATATAACCCTATATATCACAGAGCTCAGCTTCTCTCTTCTATCATATAACCCTATATATCACAGAGCTCAGCTTCTCTCCATCTATCATATAATCCTATATATCACAGAGCTCAGCTTCTCTCCTCTATCATATAACCCTATATATCACAGAGCTCAGCTTCTCTCCTTTATCATATAAACCTACATATCACAGAGCTCAGCTTCTCTCCTACATCATATAACCCTATCTATCACAGACCTCAGCTTCTCTCGCTAACATATAAACTTACACATCACAGAGCTCAGCTTCTCTGCCATTGTCTTTTAAACACATATATATTACAGGGCTCAGCTTGTCCCCATCTATCATATCCTGCTCTAAGGTAGGGCAGTAGAAATCCACAAGACAGGTCATCAGTATCTGACCTGTAGGGTCTAACACATGGACCCTGCACAGATCAGCTGATCTAGCTGCCTTATAGTGCCAGAAGCTGCTGCAGTCGATGAGAAGCAACTTTGCTCATAGTTAAATAATAGAAGCGGAGCTGCAGTTCACCAGCACCACTGCTATAGGATAGACAGGGCTGCAACTCCTCTGCTATTACTTTATAGGTCATTAGTATAAAGCGTGCATTAAAAGGTCCTTTAAGTGATAAACTGAAACCTGCTGTATCAACTGGCCATACATATTAGATGTGTATGGGTTGAACCTACTGATTTAATCGACTATCTAATATGTATGGAGGTCTCCAGACACTCCCTCGATGGAAGATGCCAGGAATTGGGCAGTAGGATTTCAAGAGCAAAATCCTTTTATTCTCAGGGAGATTTGCTGTGCCAGAGTAGCCTGCTAGTGGCTCCTTCCCCCTCCCTGTTCAGCACACACGCAATGTATAGCCAAATCGAGTGTGCATATGTGCAGGGATGTCGGATGAGATAGCTGCGGGGATGTTGGCTGACATCTTAAGTATACATGCAGCTTAAATCTTATATGAAATATACTTTCAATTTCTTGCATTTGTGCATCGACATAAAGTATAGACTTTTTAAGTGGCAAAGAATCTCATCTCATATATTGTCAGAATTGACTCATGAAACCGCTCTCCTTATGCAATGACTCATTTAGACTCTTCTTGACTTCATTTACGTGTAGTAAAAGTTTGTTTCCACATCCTTCTGAATCTTTCTTAAGAGATAAAGGATACTTGGCTTGCAGTAAGCGGAGGGAGAGGCGAGCTAATTGGCAGGATGGAATAGCATTACCCCTTCACAAGGACTAATTAGCCTCTTCTGTGATACAGGCTAATCAATAAATCTCAATTTCTGCCGCCTGTCAGATTGCCATCATGAATGCCTTTTCAATAGCATGCGACCATCTCTCAATAGTCTCCGAGAGCAAAAGTTCAAGTGCTCAACGGCGGAAAGATACTTTTCTACCAACTGGCCAGTCACAGATTTATGTTTGGCCACACAACAAGCTTCAAAGAGTGAACAAGCTGTTCTATGCATCCTTTACAAACCAGGAAGATTAGGAACTAAAGTCCTTTTACCATCTGTTAAACCCATAGCAGCTTACAACGGCGTCGTGACTGTTGGGACTTCTGTAACCTGCCTTCAATGTATGCTGTTATCTACACTGCAGTCTATAGTTTATTATTTTTTATCACCCTTTGTATACAGCTCCAAGAAAATACATAGAGGGAAATCTATAAAATCAACTAATATATTCCCCTCTGTCTGAAAAAAAATGCACTGTGTTAACCTAGCTTACTTCCGTAAGTTTAAAGTGGACCTTTCATTTCAGGATTAGCTACCAAGTGTGTGTACATGAGGAATAACAATATTTATGGTCATTATATGACTTACATTTTGCATGTTTTAGCAGTTTTCTCCTCTGCAGGATCTGTCTATAGTTTTCCCTTAGCTGGTAGGTGAAGACTAGCTTCCATACACTGCAAACAGTAAGTAAAGGAGAATCTGCAAAATTACTGCCTCACTCAGAAACAGCCCCAGCTCCATACATCATATATACAGAAGTACTGACCTGTATTGATGTGAATAAAGCACTTGGAATGTGATAGAAAGTTCTTATTTAGCTGCAGCATCCACCTAATAATAATAATAACTTTATTTATATAGGGCATGTTTCGTCGGCCATTTTGATGTGGTCTCTTACATGAGCATACTGAATACTCCTTAGAACTGCCACAGAGACCACATCAAAATGACCAACGGAACATGCGCAGTCGGCTCTGTCCAACCCGAAGTGGCAGAGCCAACTGAGCATGCATGGGATTTGGATCCCAAAGACGCGCTCGGCGGATGCTGACGTTGCGAAGAGGAGGATACGCGTCAGGACAAGTATAGAGAGGCAGCGCTGGAAAATGTGACGAGGCTGTGCTTTGAGCACAGGAGGAACGCCCCCTGTGCTTTCTGAGCACAATTAGCATAAAGAAGAAACAATGAAAAATTCAAAAACAGCGGCGCGGACCTGCAAAATAAAGGTAAGCGATGAATTGCCTTTCTAAAGGCTATTCCTATTTGATTTTAGTTTAAATACATTTTTATAAGGATAGAATCCCTTTAAGAAAAATCCCGTGAAAGAGGTTTCACATTTTCGTCTAAGAGAGACTAATATATATTCATATTTGTGCGTATACGGAGAAGAATTGTTACTTTATGTAACTCCTAGAAGTGACATTGAAGAGGAAGAACGATGTAGCAGTGCTAGGAAAGTAATATACTAAGTTTCCTCATGTAGCCATTGACAAGTCCCTTAACTGTGGAAGTAATAGGATACTGTGTGCAAGTACATTGTTAGTGGGCTAAAAGTACAAGTAACAGGAAGGTACGTATAAATGTGATGGATTTTACGTTATATAGTATGGGTTAAACAGAACCTGTCACCACTCCTGACATGTCTGTCTTAGTAAATTCTTGCATCCCATCTTTTCTTATAATCCTTGGTAATTCTTCATAGAAACGTATGAATACATTGAGGCCGGGCTGTTACCATTTCCATTGTTACACAGGTGTGTCCCTACACAGTATGATACTGTTAGCACTCATTGATCACACTACACATCACATAGACTCCCCTCCCCAACTGGTAACATCCAGCTGTCAATTTGTCCATAAATTTCTAGGAGGAATAATAGAGGTACGGCATAATGCAGAGTTATAAGAAAAGATGTTTCAGAACTGGTACTTAATGGGAAATACAAGTATTTACTAAAACAGACATACCAGGAGGTTTTTGTTGTGGCTTTTGTTACGCAGTATTGCTATGACTTTCCAGACCATTACTGCCGCCTGTGAATGTACCACTGATGGATAGTCACATACTTTGAGCACTGAACTGACAATATATTCAGTTTTCCTCCTTTTGAAATATTGCAAAGTCCATTGCTGCAATAAGCTACCCTAGTATTTGTTGTTTCCATATCAACTGTGTAGCCTAGGTAGCATAACTCAGTCTCCTTTGCTTTTTTCACTCTCCGCTCTCTTTGCTGAAATCTACATGTATATACTGTATGAGGAATGCATATGCAAGTCAGTATTGTAGAGATCATCATATAAGCACATATAGCACTGGTACTGCAGTACCAGGCACAGTGTGTACAGGGTCTTACTGGCTTGTTATTGATATAATAAGGGGGCAGTTACAGAAGTACTCATGAGGTCCCCATCTGAAGATGATTCTAGCCTGAGAATATAACTTATTTTAGGACACTTTAGATTATTTTTTCCTTATTTATCCTTAATTTATGATGCAATTTAAAAAATACATTTTATATTCCCTGTAGCCGAGGGCTATAGCTAAAGTTCTGGCAAGGCTTTTGCCTCTGGTGCTGGGTGCCAAGGGTGATAGGGCCACCAAACCACCCTATCATGGCCAGCATATTAAGGCTAAGGCCCCACGTAGTGGGCTGCAGCGAAAAAGGACTCTGTGGATTTTCTGCTTCCATTATACCTATAGGGAAACCACTGACCTTTCCGTAGGTATAAAAGACATGCTGTGATTTCCAAAACCACAATGGATTTGGAAATTGCAGTATTTCTGCTACGCGTATTTTTCTGCAGTGTGTGGATGGGATTTACTGTCGCGGTGTTTACGCCATGTGGGGCCCTAGCCTAAAGTGAATCCTTTCTCCTTGTAGAGCAAAGCCTAGTTACAGTTCTGCTGGAGGGTCCTCAATAATACCTCCTAAGTATCCATCTTTTGTAGGGACAGTCCCTACTTTTGACCATTGGTCCCTCTTTTTGATACTAGTTATAGATGTGCATTAATAAACGTAACTATATTATTACATAAACTATCTATGTAAGACCCCCGTTTATATAATAAGTCATATTTTGGTGTATTTCAGACCTTAAAATGTCTATATTCAGATATTGTTTGTGCAAATATTTTAATAAAATCCTATTCAAGCGTATACAGATGTAGGAGAGTTAACCCAAACTCCTGCCATTGGTTAAAGAGCTGCAACAAAAAACAATGAAAACTAAGGCGCAATGTAGCGAGTCGTGGCAAAAAAGTGCTGCAGGAAAAACTGCAGGAGAAACGCATCGGACTTTTTGCTGCAAATATACCTATCCGTAGGTATAATTGACATTTTTTCCGCTACAGGTATTTTTCTGTAATGTGTGCAGAGGATTTGCTAGAATCCCATATTTTTTGCAGGAACTTTTCGGCTGAAAAGTTAACGCCACGTGGGGCTTCTGCTGAAAAGTCATTGGAAAAAATATTTTTGTTTTGTGCTGTCTTCTGTGATAGGACATCATGCTGCAACCGTTTAACCAATTTCACAACTTCGGGTTAACTCTGCTACATCTGTAGATTTGCAAACAAATTTTAGCTTTTATCCACGGTCCCCTTTTGACAGTCCAAAATGTTGAGAGGCATGGGTACAGTGACACCTCCTCAAAAGACCACCTCTTTGAGAAGATCGCCTTATCCAGACCAGATTTCTTATGACAGATTCCCATTTCTACAATATATTATACATACTGACCACCATCTTTGAGAAGACCACGTAAAAGAACTCTGTTAAATATAATTTTGGGTTGTTTTACTGTACTTCAGCCTGCCTATATTTTTTCTCATATTCCTCCTCTCATTCATGTATTATTTAGTTTCCTATGAATTTGTCACTTATGTGTTTGCTTGACATTAGATTGTCAGCTCCTCTAGGACAGGATAAGAATGATTTGTGGTTGTGAATATATTTGCTGCATGTCAAAGCATCATAAATCTCTTCGATGTAATAAAATAATAAAAAAAGAGACCCTGAATAGCCCTTGAAAGCGATGATACTTCTTCCGTAGACGAACATTGTATGTCACGGATGAATACTTGGTATTTAGCAGCTGTACATTGCTGGGACTGACAAAGGCCACACCACAGATAACAGGCATATGTTTGGTATGAGCCCCATTGCATTGCATCAGTTATTTGAAGTTACTGCAGTAAATTAATTCAGCCACAATGACAACTTTCTTCCACTTTTGACCTGTAGGGGGCAGTGTTTGATTACACGTGTGACGTCCTGGCATGTTTTGCTCAACAAGGGCTATTTAAAATCTGCTAAATAACACTAAAACAGCAATTGTTCTCATAAAATAGAGAGAAAGGCACCTGTTTTGCTATCTTGTATAATTAGTACACCTACATGTGGCAGGGATCCCTGACATCCGCACATAAGATTTCAGACAATAACATCACTTTGATTCTGCCAGTGTAAATGTGAGAGATTTTCTGAGAATCGACTATATCCTACGTAGGTGTACGGATATGGTTTCTAGACAAGTACCCAACATACTTCATGTGCCATTAGCTGTCATTATGCTTGCACCCTGAGATTCCCTGCTATCTGTGCACCTTGTACTCGTAGTAATCCTTTTTATTAATATACTCCAGCCTGTGGCAGGAAATGCTGAAGAGAGGTCAAGGAATATTAAGACTGAACAATCGCCTTGGCTATTGCCATCAGAAGGTCACTGAGCACGTATGAACCTGGTCTCATGCCATGCTATGGCTTTTCCTGAAAGTTGACTGCAATGGGTCATAGATGTCATGAGCTGATAGATGGATTTAATGCAGCTGCTTCCCTTTTCTCCAATAACCTTTCTGTAAAATGGATGCTGTGGAACATGCCTGTTTGCTATCTGTGCTCTTAATGAATGTCTTTTTCACATGGGTCTGACAGGCCCCTCATTCAGCAACTCTGGAAATCCCTCTATGTAACACGCACCTGGCGTATGTGGGACCTAGAAGACTGTATGTGATTAAAAGATAGGAAATATTATTATGCAGATTGAGTGCTGGGGCATCCTACATATATATATATATATGATTGAAAACCTGTAATGGCCAAGTTGAGCAACAAGTTCAGAAAATGAAAAGCTTGTGATTATTTTGGTCACAGTATAGGGATAATACACACAGTGATGTCACAGTACAAGGATAATGCACACAGTGAGGTCACAGTATTCAGATAATGCACACAGTGAGGTCACAGTACAAGGATAATACACACAATGATGTTACAGTACAAGGATAATACACACAGTGATATCACAGTACAGGGATAATACAGTACACACATGATGTACTGTGATGTCACAGTACAAAGATAAAGAGAACAGTAATGTCAGGTTATTGAGATAAAACACACACTGACATACAGCACATAAATTATACAGTGGGGGAAAAAAGTATTTAGTCAGCCACCAATTGTTCAAGTTCTCCCACTTAAAAAGATGAGAGAGGCCTGTAATTGTCATCATAGGTAGACCTCAACTATGAGAGACAATTTTTAAGAATTTATTTGCAAATTGTGGTGGAAAATAAGTATTTGGTCACCTACAAACAAGCAAGATTTCTGGTTCTCACAGACCTGTAACTTCTTCTTTAAGAAGCTCCTCTGTCCTCCACTCATTACCTGTAGTAATGGCTCCTGTTTGACATTGTTATCAGTATAAAAGACACCTGTCCACAACCTCAAACAGTCACACTCCAAACTCCACTATGGTGAAGACCAAAGAGCTGTGGAAGGACACCAGAAACAAAATTGTAGACCTGCACCAGGCTGGGAAGACTGAATCTGCAATAGGCAAGCAGCTTGGTGTGAAGAAATCAACTGTGGGAGCAATAATTAGAAAATGGAAGACATACAAGACCACTGATAAGCTCCCTCCATCAGGGGCTCCACGCAAGATCTCACCCCGTGGGGTCAAAATGATCACAAGAATGGTGAGCAAAAATCCCAGAACCACACGGGGAATGACCAGCAGAAAGCTGGGACTAACGTAACAAAGGCTACCGTCAGTAACACACTACGCCACCAGGGACTCAGATCCTGCAGTGCCGGACGTGTCCCCCTGCTTAAGCCAGTACATATCCGGGCCAGTCTGAAGTTTGCTAGAGAGCATTGGATGTTCCAGAAGGGTATTGGGAGAATGTCACTCATCGTATTTGGAGGAGAGTGAATGCTGAGTTGCATCCAAAGAACACCATACCTACTGTGAAGCATGGGAGTGGCAACATCATGCTTTGGGGCTGTTTCTCTACAAAGGGTTCAGGAGGACTGATCCGTGTAGATGAAAGAATGAATGGGGCCATGTATCGTGAGATTTTGAGTGCAAACCTCCTTCCATCAGCAAGGGCATTGAAGATGAAATGTGGCTGGTCTTTCAGCATGACAATGATCCCAAGCACACCGCCAGGGCAATGAAGGAGTGGCTTCGTAGAAGCATTTCAAGGTCCTGGAGTGGCCTAACCAGTCTCCAGATCTCAACCCCATAGAAAACCTTTGGAGGGAGTTGAAAGTCCGTGTTGCCCAGCGACAGCCCCAAAACATCACTGCTGTACAGGAGATCTGCATGGAGGAATGGGCCAACATACCAGCAACAGTGTGTGCCAACCTTGTGAAGACTTACAGAAAACATTTGACCTCTGTCATTGCCAACAAAGGATATATAACAAAGTATTGAGATTAACTTTTGTTATTTACCAAATACTTATTCCCCTTACGTCCGACAGCAGCACAATATGGGGTATCTCTGCCCCTGTGTGTTGTTTAGGACAGGTGGGACCTTTAATTAGCACTAAAAAGGTGCCTCCTACTAGCCCTATAAGAGGGCACAAGAGACCTCCCTCCACTGTGTTTTTTTCTGTCCTGTGTGGGACAGGTGGTCGGAGGTCTCTTGTGACCTCCCGTTGCTAGGGGTTTTATTGACTCCTGGCTTACCTTTAGGGAGTACCTCGGTCCCAAAGGAAAAACCTCCAGGCCTTCGCCCTGCAGCGCAGTGTTATCCGGCTCATCGCTCTGCAGCGCGATCCTGGAAGTAAGTAAGGAACCTCCTCGGCCGGAACTTTTCTCCGGTCCCGTGTTCCCAGGAGAAGGAAGCCTTTGCACACCACCGCGGCCTACTTCCGGTTTTCTCGGAAAAAGTGCGGTAAGTTTGGAAATTGAAAATTTAAAAGCAAAATATAGAATTGATTTTTGCTGCTTGTATTTTGAGCCTCTGGCTTAGGCTTATGCTCCTCTATGTTCCATTATGGCGTTTGACTTGTGGATATAAAGGACGCCTATTTGCATATTTCTATTTACCTCCACACAGAAGGTTTTTTTCTAAGGATTGCCGTAGTAGTTTCCGGCCACAGGAAGCATTTTCAATTCACAGCACTACCCTTCGGGATCTCCTCTGCTTCCCACACCTTTACAAAGGTAGTGGCCCCCATAACGGTCGCCCTCAGGCTTCAGGAGATATTCTTGGTGCCTTATCTAGACGACTGGTTGATAAAGGCCCAGTCAGAGTCTGTTCTGCTCCAGTATCTACAGACAGCCTTCAGAGTCTGTGATGGCTTATAAACTGGGAGAAGTCAAAAACGATCCCTTCAACCCGAAGGAAGTTCCTCTGCTACTTCCTAGATTCAGTCCACCTGCAAATCTCCTTGACACCAGCAAGGTAGGAGAAGCTGGTCGCGGCAGTCTGGCACCTCTTCAAAAAGCCAATAGCCTCCATCAGAACATTGATGAAGATCCTGGGCTTGATGTCTTCCTCAGTGGAGGCAGTCCCATGGGCCTTGTGGCACTTACGTCGAAAAAAAAAAAAAAAAGCCTCCAGAAAGAATTAGTAGAGGCTTGGGATCGCACCCTTCTTACACTCAGCAAGAAGATTCGACTCTCCCCCAGGACCCATTTTTCCCTCAAGTGGTGGTTACACCTGAAAGACGGAAGGTCCACGGTCCAACCATCTTGGACCCTGTTGACTATAGATGCATCCCTCACGGGCTGGGGAGCCCATTGGACGAAAACTCCATAAAGGGAGTCTGGAGCGCTCCAGAAAGAAGGACCTCGTCCAACTGGAAGGAGCTCAGAGCTGTATATTGTGCCTTACTCCATTTCTCGCCTCTTCTCAAGGGAAGAGAAGTCAAAATCCGGTCAAACAACATGACCACAGTGTTGTACGTAAACAGACAGGGAGGCACCAGATCACCAACCCTCCTCAGGGAGGCAGATCTGATATTTACATGGGCAGAGGAAAATCTAACCCATTTATCCGCAGTTCACATCAAGGGCTCCCTAAACATAGTAGCGGATTGGTTGAGTCGGAGTCATGCCGTATCAGGAGAATGGTCACTCAATCTAGGAGTCTTTATCAGATTACCCTGAAGTGGGGTCTTCTAGATATAGACCTCATGGCAATCCGACTCAACGCCAAGGTGGAGACGTTCTGTTCCCTTTACCAGGAGGACAATCCCTTGGCAGTGGATGCCCTGTCCATCCCTTGGAGGTCCAGGCTGGCATACATCTTCCCTCCAATACCAATAATACCGAAGGTATTGATGAAAATCAGACAGGACCAAGTCTCTGTGATAGCCATCATTCCATCTGGCCAAAAAGAGCTTGGTTTTTCCCAACTCATGGAGATGAGTTGAGGGATATATTGGAGGCTTCCCCCCATCCAGAACCTGGTTTCCCAAGGATCTCTGAAGTGCCAGGATCTCTGGAGATTTAACCTGACAGCCTGGAGGTTGAGCAGTCCCTACAAGGATAGAGGACTGTCAGAGGCCGTCCTGAAGACCCTTTCTTCTGCAAGAGCAGACTCTACCAATAAGAACTCCCAGAGGACAGCCAAGATTTTCATGGAGTGGTGCTCCAAGAAGGGTATTAATAATCTAGAACCTTCAATGGCTGATATTTTAAATTTTCTTCAGGACAGTTTGGATAAGGGCCTTGCCCCTGCCACTTTGAAAGTGCAGATTACGGCCCTCTCTGCTCATTTGAACAGACATCTGTCCCAGGATCCTCTGGTTGCAAGGTTCCTTAAAGGGGCAATGAGGCTAAAGCCCTCAGTTTCATCTCCAGTTCCCCAGTGGGACCTTGCGGTAGTCCTTGCAGGCCTGTGCGGTCCTCCATTTGAACCCTTGGAGACTACGGAACTAAAATATTTAGCCTACAAAACCACTTTTTTGTTGGCTATTACATCTGCCAAAAGAGTAGGGGAACTCCAGGCTTTCTCTTCTAGAGAACCGTACAATTTGTTTTTTTGCAGATAAGGTGCACCTTAGGTTTGCCTGGGTTTAACCCTAAGGTCCCTTCATGCTATAATAGCAATCAGCTAATTTCGCTGCCTGTGTTTTTCCCCACTCCAACCTCTGAGGAGGAAGAAAAACTCCACACCTTAGATGTGGTAAGGTGTCTGCAGATTTACCTATCCCACACTCAACCGTTTAGGAAGGCCGAAAACCTACTAATTAACATGCAGGGCAAAAACAAAGGCCTCAAGGCTTCCAAGCCTACTCTATCCACATAGATCAAGGAGACAATTAAGTCTTCCTTTCTTATTCAGGAGTTACTCCCTCCAGTCTTTCTACGGCCCACTCGACCAGGGCTGTGTCGACTTCTTGGGCTGAGTATCGGTCCTTACCATTGGACCAGATTTGTGCGGCTGCATTATGGTCATCTCAGTTGACCTTTTGTTAAACATTATCATTAGACGTCCGCAGTTTCCAGACAACTGCCTTTGGTCAGTCAGCCCTTGACATTGTAAGGCGAGGAAACCCTCCCTAGGGGAATGACTCGCTATCTCCTCATATTGTGCTGCTGTCGGACGTAAGGGGAATCGTTGATTGTAATGTCAGTCTGTATTCCCTTAGTCCTGACAGCAGCACAAGACTTCCCTCCCTAGAAACTTGTTTTCTGTTACTTTATAATTTACACAGTGGAGGGAGGTCTCTTGTGCCCTCTTATAGGGCCAGTAGGAGGCACCTTAAATTTGGTGCTAATTAAAGGTTCCACTGTTCTAAACAACACACAGGGGCAGAGATACCCCATATTGTGCTGCTGTCAGGACTAAGGGAATACAGATTGACATTACAATCAACGATTTTCCACTATAATTTGCAAATAAATTCTTTAAAAATCAGACAATGTGATTTTCTGGATTTGTTTTCTCATTTTGTCTCTCATAGTTGAGGCCTACCTATGATGTCAATTACAGGCTGGCCTCATCTTTTTAAGTGGGAAAACTTGCACAGTTGGTGGCTGACTAAATACTTTTTTTCCCCACTGTATTAAAGGGAGTCACCAAGATGAAGCTTATTAAACCAGCCACACAGTTAGATAAGTCAGGCTCACCTGAATGTAATGTTTTTTCCCCATGAAAATGAATACTTCCTTTGCCAAGATATTCGTCTATTTCACAATATGTAAATGAGCAATCTGGAGCACCGAGGGCAGCTCTGTTGCATACCTCCCAACCGTCCCGGATTCGGCGGGACAGTCCCGGATTGTGGGTCCTGTCCTGCGGTCCCGGTCGGCGGGAGGTAAGTCCCGGATTCAACTCATCTGCATCCGGAGAGGACAAAGATGAGTTGAATACAGTGAAGAAGCAGGAGCCATCCGCAGACAGCTTCTACTTCATCACTGTGATCCTTTATGCACCGGCCCTGGGAGCTGTAGGCATGATGTGATGACATCACTCACATTGCGCCTGCAGCTCCCTGAACAGTCTGGAGAGGGAGACCTCAGACAGAGCAGCAGGGGAGCGAGGAATGGTGAGTACCAGTGTTTTTATTATGTTAAACTTTCGGGCAAATGGAGGAACATTAAACTGGGGGCAGATGAAGGAGGGGACATTAAACTGGGTTCAGATGAAGGGGGACATTAAACTGGGGAGGATGGAGGGAGCATTAAACTGGGGGCAGATGGAGGAGACATTAAACTGGGGGTAGATGGAGGGGCATATTAAACTGGGGCAGATGGAGGGGGCATTAAACTGGGGACAGATGGAGGAGGGCATTAAACTGGGGACAGATGGAGGGGGGCAAATAGAGCATGACAAACTGGGGGCAAGTTGGAAGGGGACATTAAACTGGGGGCAATTGAAGGAGGACATTAAACCATGGGGCAGCTGGAGGAGGACATGTCTTCCTCTAGTTGCCCCCAGTTTAATGTCACCCTCCAGTTATCCCCACGGTTTAATGTCCCCCTCTAGTTGCCCCCAGTTTCATGTTCCCATCCAACTACCCCCACAGTTTAATGTCACCCTCCAGATCCCCAATTTAATGTCACCCTCTAGTTTCCCTCAGTTTAAACTGGGGCACCAGGAGAGGGACTTCATACTGTGGGGTAATTCGAGAGGGACATTATAATGTGGGGGCATATAATGTTAGGGTGACTGTAGGAGCATTATAATGTGTGAGAGCACATAGAAAAAATTCAGAGTGGGCGGAGTCAATGTAGAAGTGGGTGGAGCTAAATTTGCTGCGGCAAGCATGGCGAGCCGCACGTACTATCCCTCTTTCTGTCCTTTGAAAGTTGTGAGGTATGTCTGTTGCTCTGCACTGCTATACCTCTTCCCTCCTACCTTCGTCAACTCTTGCCTGGCCTTGTGTGCACACTGCCTGTCTGATAATCGATATTATAATCGGTACATGAACAATAAGCTTCAAAATGCTTCTGTGCATGTGCCAATTATGAGACTGGCGGCATGATACAAGGCGAGAGTTCAGCTTAGCTCCCTGACCGTGTCACCTAACAAAGGGAGGGGGGAAAGAGGATATACACACATGGACAAAATTGTTGGTACCCCTTGTTTAATGAAAGAAAAACCCACAATGGTCACAGAAATAACTTGAATCTGACAAAAGTAATAATATATAAAAATTCTATGAAAATGAACAAATGAAAGTCAGACATTGCTTTTCAACCATGCTTCAACAGAATTTTTAAAAAAAGAAAACTCATGAAACAGGCCTGGACAGAAATGATGGATCCCTTAACTTATTATTTTGTTGCACAACCTTTTTGAGGCAATCCCTGCAATCAAACAATTCCTGTAACTGTCAATGAGACATCTGCACCTCTCAATAGGTATTTTGGCCCACTCCTCATGAGCAAACTGCTCCAGTTGTCTCGGGTTTGAAGGGTGCCTTTTCCAGACAGCATGTTTCAGTTCCTTCCAAAGATGCTCAATAGGATTTAGGACATAGAAGGCCACTTCAGAATAGTCCAATGTTTTCCTCTTAGCCATTCTTGGGTGTTTTTAGCTGTGTGTTTTGGGTCATTATCCTGTTGCAAGACCCATGACCTGCGACTGAGACCAAGCTTTCTGACACTGGGCAGCACATTTCTCTCTAGAATCCCTTGATAGTCTTGAGATTTCATTGTACCCTGCACAGATTCAAGACACCCTGTGCCAGATGCAGCAAAGCAGCCCCAGAACATAACAGAGTCTCCTCCATGTTTCACAGTAGGGACAGTGTTCTTTTCAAGATATGCTTCAGTTTTCTGTCTGTGAACATAGAGCTGTGTCTTGCCAAAATTTTTGATTTTTGTCTCATCTGTCCATAGGACATTCTCCCAGAAGCTTTGTGGCTTGTCAACATGTAGTTTGGTAAATTACTTTTGTCAGAATCAAGTTATTTCTGTGACCATTGTGTTTTTTTTTTTTCATTAAACGACGGGTACCAACAATTTTGTCCACGTGTGTATTAGAGCATTGTGGAGCGTAACAGTTTGGAGTGATAGAGCCACCCTCCGTGCCTCAGGTTGTTTATTTGCATATTGTGAAATAAATTCATGTCAATAATGGAGGCAAGCGTTGCATTCAGGAGAGCCTGACCTGTCTAACTGTGTTGCTAGTTTAATATGCTTCATCCTAGTGACAAACTGTCTTTAACAATGGCATCACAGTGCAAGGGTAATGTACACAGTGATGTCACTGTATAAGAATAGTGCACATAGTGATCTCATAGTACAGGGTTAAAAAACAGCATGATTTCAAAATACAGGGATAATAAACACTGATGTCACTGTACCGGGATAATAAACTCACAGTACAGGAATCATGTACAATACACAGTGACGTTACAGAGCACATGACATACATGACATTACCGCACAGGAATTATATTAATAATGAAGTCACAGTACAAGGATTATTTACTCAGTGACGTTACAGCACAGGAATTATATTAACAATGATGACAAACTACAGGGATAATGTAGACAATGATGTCACAATACAAGGATAATGTACACAGTGATGTCACAGTACAGGAATACTAAACACAGTGATGTCACAGTACAGGGATAATACACACAGTGATGTCAAAACACAAGAATAACACACACCAATTTTCCACAGTCCTTTCCATCACCTAACTGCACCTTATGCTGAATGTAAATAAATCCCCTTATTGAGTCCCACAGCTTGTTATCTCTGGTAGTTACGTCTATGACAGAAATCATTATCCTTAGTTATCCACATAGAGCCGAACTGCTATCTCTGTATAAACAATGAAAGGACGTTGCACTCACCGGAGCACTGCAGTCTTCTCATTCTGATGATCTATGTAGATTGGACCCCCACAGTTCAGATGTTGTTTACCTGTCCTTAACATCGGCCATTAATATTTACAGGTAACCTGTCACATTGTAAGTGCAGTCTTCAAGCAGCATGCTATAAAGTAGTCCAGTGGGCGAACCTGCTCACACATTAAGCGAAAGCTGTCAATCACTGTATAGGACCACCCACTGGAATACTAAACCCAAAATGATTTTTATCGATAAATTACAAGTTATATTGAATCTTCTTCCACAAGACTATGGGATGTATTAATCTGTTTATGCCAGATTTCTGTCTAATTTTGCACCGAAAAAATGATGCAAAATATTTTTAACATATTTATGAAGAAAATGCGCCAAAAGGATGAATTTATTATCTAGCACTGATTTTGAAGCAGATTCCAGCCTACAATGGGCAGCAGAGATTGAGCAAGATGCTGACAAATAAGTGTGGTGCTCAGGGGCGTAACTAGCATAGACTGGGTCTCATAGCAAACTTTTGACTTGGGGCCCCCCCCTCAGCATAGCGCCCCCATTCCTGGCCCCCACACAGTATATCACCCAATTTACACTCACTATAATGTCCCAAAGTGGCCTCCACACAGTATAATGTTCCATAGCGGCCCCTCCTCACAGTATAATGTCCCATAGCAGCCCCTGCACACAGTATAAAGTCACATAGTGGATCCTCCACACAGTATTATGTCCAATAGCGGTCTTTGCACACAGTATAATGTCCTATAACGGCCCCTGCACACAGTATAATGTCCCATAGTGTCCCCTCCACACAGTATAATGTCATATAGCGGCCCATACACACATTGTAATGTCCCATAGCGGCCCCTCCACACAGTATAATTATTATTATTATTATTGTTTATTTATAGAGCACCATTAAATCCAAGGTGCTGTACATTATTATATAAATGCCATGGTGCTGTACATTATTATATTAATTCCATGATGCTGTACATTATTATATTCTATCGTGCTGTACATTTGAGGGTTTACATACGGTATACAAAATATACAAAACAAGTACAATACTAACAGTGATCACTAGCACAGTGGGATAGAGGGCCCTTCCCACAAGGGCTTACAATCTATGAGGGAAGAGGGATAGAGACAGAAGGTGGGGGGAGAGGCTGTTCAGGTGGTGGTGTGGTGACAGTAGTGTTATTGGAGGTTGTAGGCCTTACTGAATAGGTGAGTCTTCAGGGTCTTCTTGAATCTTGTGATTGTGGGGGTCAGTCTTATGTGTCTTGGTAATGAGTTCCAGAGTATGGGGGATGCACGGGAGAAGTCTTGGAGACGATTGTGTGAAGAGCGGATAAGAGCAGAGCGGAGTAGGAGGTCTTTGGAGGATCGGAGGTTACATGAGGGCAGGTAGCGGGAGATTAGGTCGGAGATATATGGAGGGGACAGGTTGTGGATGGCTTTGTATGTCAGCGTTAGTAATTTGAACTCTAGTCGCTGTGCAATGGGTAGCCAGTGAAGGGATTGGCAGAGGGGGGCGGCTGATTAAGAACTGGGAGAGAGGTGTATTAAGCAGGCAGCACAGTTTAAGGTGGACACTGAAGGGGGTGAGAGTATTCACTGGGAGGACATGGAGGTGGGTGTTACAGTAATCTAAGTGGGAGATTATGAGGGCGTGGACTAGCATCTTTGTAGTTTCAGGGGTGAGGAAGGAGCGAATTTGATGGATGTTCTTGAGATGGAGGCGGCAGGAGGTGTTGAGGGTTTGGATGTGCGGCCTGAGGGATAGGTCAGAGTCGAAGATTATCCCAAGTCAGCGGACCCGTGGGACTGGGGTAAGTGTGGTTCCATAGTGGGGTTCGCTCAACAAATACTTTTGCTACAGGCCCACTGCCTTACTTACTGATCCCGCTCCTGATTACAGCTGCCTACGCTTCCCCTTCTTCCCATATCACATCACCGAGGCCCCTTGGAAGGCAGAAGGGAAAGCAGAGGCGGCAGTGAGCACGAACGAGGATCAGCAAGTAAATAGGGCCCATTACCTGCTGGGATTACTCCAGGACTTTAGGAGCAGATGGTACATTCTGGCCAGTAAGTGACTAGTGACTAGCCAGTCTTCACCCAGCTTCCACAGGGGGCGGAAGAGAGAGGTCGAGTGAGGGCAGAGCAAGTAGTAAGATCTTATGCAACTGGGCTATCACAAAATATAATCTGAGGATAGGTGAGGTGCCCGAGTTTAACCCTGCCTGAGCCACAGGACAGCCTGGACTGATATATGGCTCAAGCGAGTAATGGAAATTATTCAACCAGACAAGGGATGAGGAGAAGTGTGCCACAGAGACTGACCCTGCTGAGCCACCTAGTTGTACTGCGCAAGTTTATGACTGGTATCCAGACTTAGGGTGAAAAGACTAGCACCTTGAGGAGAGAGGGAGACTAGCAGATATATTATATTTTAGCACAGACTGCAGGAAGTCCCATCACTGATCTTGCCCCTCATCCGCATTGGAAGGTAAGAGATGTACCACCATTTTAAGTGGAAGCTGTTGGTCGCCACTTGCATCATATCCAGGCAAAATTGAGGACTGTTTCACCTTCAACCTGTATCTCCTGCAACTACCATCTAGGGCCCTCTTAAATTCCACCTGGAGCAAGAAGGCTGAACATCATTAGGAAGTGCCACAGGGGAAGAATACCACCAATATCAGGCTCAGCACAAGCCCAGTTACCCTGTCAAGTGTTTCTGCAACTACTACTACTCCCATCCTCCAGGTTACCTCCAGTGGGTTGCTGCAATGTCATCACTGAAAGATACTCTCAAGCAGCCAGAATAACTTAAAGGGGTATTCCCATGAACATAATCATATTTATATTTGTAGATTATGCAAAGTTAAAGATTTTTGCAAATATAAGTAGCTAATAATTCTGCATAGTTTTAAAGATTTTCTCTATGTTACTGTTGACAGTCTATTGTGTTGATCGTTTGCCAATGGATACGACCATGTATGCAGAAACTTTCTATGGTCTGGAACTTGTCAGGAACCCAGCCATGATTTTCTTATTGTAGCTGGGTTATCAGGCAGGGACACTACATGTATAAGAAGATATCCCGGCCACAATAAAGACATCATGGCTGATTTTCTGATCTTAGAAAGTTCCTGCATTCATGGTCGTATCCACTGGCAACCTATCAAGACAACAACTTGTGACCACAAGATATTTAGAGAAAATCTTTAAAACTCTGCAAAATGTTTAATTACTTATATTTACAAAAATGTTTAACTTTTAATTATCTACAAATTTAAAAATGGTTATGTTCGTGGGAATACCCCTTTAACCACAAATAACACCTAGACTGTGCATTTTGGCGCACAGAACCTTGGAGATATGCCATAATTGGGGATACCTGCGCCAAAACTACAAACATTTTAATAGTCCTTAAACTCCTCCACACTGTATAATTTCTGTTCTTGGTTCCCTACACTCTGTAATGCCCTGTTATGCTCACCCCTATAGTATGTCCTGTTTTTGCCCTACTATAAAATGTCAGCTATTTAACCAGTAAAAAATGGGGAGACTTTTTGACACTTCTTCGGGGATTTTGGTACATTGTTGCAAGTGGCAGTTTTAGACACTTTTTAGAGCATGTATTCATATTATGGCGCATCTTCAGGGATTTTGGTACATTGTTGCAGTTTTTGACACCTTTTGCGGCATAAATTCCGATTATGGCGCATCTTCAGGCATGTGCCATAATCTATTTGTGCATTTTGAACAATTTTTATTACCTGGCGTGGAACACTATAGAAATATGTCTCAGTATAGTAGACAGTACAAACATAAAAATATGGGCCTATGTAACAATGTACTCAGCTTCTCCTGCTCTATAACATACTGCTAGAAGATGGAACATTATGTTCATGGTGAGAAATTCACTTTAAGTTTCACTGCATTTATTCGTATTACAACAGGTAGCTCTGAAGCACACATAGATATACTGGGTTAGGAATAGCCACTGCTAACAATATCCATATAGATTTTTTGCAGGGTAAAACTGTATCACTCAGGTGAAAACTAAAGTCAAGAAACAAGAAGTGCAGACAGCAGGGTTGTTACATGTAACTGCTAAATGTGCCATCAATGCCTGCAAACAGGATGGGGAAACGTGTGAGCACCACTGAGCAAGTTACTGCCGCACATTTCATTCGCTGAGCAGTAAAAACAAGTTGAGAATTTGATGTGACTGTGTCTGTGTTTTCTTACCGGTGTTTTAACTTTAGTTTTTCCCATTTTCTTTTCTTTTCACAGATAAGAGATAAGGAGTGAAAGGAGAACAGATTTGCTTTGGGTCATGGCTGCTTTCTTTGTAAAAGCTAGGACCCACCAGCATACCAGGGGATCTTTCAATGGGCCCAGGATCTAACACAATAAGACATCCAAATTTAAAGGGTGTTGTTGTGAACCGAGAGCAAGGCAGGTGGTTTGGACTCCGCAACCAGAAATGAACGCACACGCGGTAGTTCAAGAAAAAAAATATATATTTACTATAAGTTAATAAAGGCTAGTTAAAGGTAAAATGACAGGGCTAAAGACAAGCAAAATATACTATATAGCATGAACAATTTCAAGGCAAATTCTGCAATGGTTTCTACTTTTACTCTGTCCAATTCTGCAGTATGGACACTGAATGAACAATATACTCAAAACTATCCCTAACTGACCCTGACTTCACATTTGGGTGCACCCCCCTTTTCCCCAGTGGTCCAGGTGGACCGCTTACAGTCCGTAGAAGCGCGCGGTGGGGCCCAAAGTCGGTCCTTTCTTTTATAGTGAAGCGTCCTCTCCTCACGGTTATCAGGATCTTGGGAGAAATGAAGTCCTCTTTAACAGACAGGGAAACCAACTGAATGCAATGTAATCCAACAGCAGATTCCACTCAGCACACTGACAGTCCTGCCGAATCCATACACTGAGCTGGGATGTAAAGCGGGATTTAGCAGGTGCCGTCCAGTACATCAACAGCACTGCGAGTCTCTATCTGTGGTATCCATATACACAGTCACAATGTCAGTCTCACTGATCAGCCACTGAGCACAGTTCCTTTCACGTGGACTCACTAGTCCTGTTGTCTCTTTACACTCTGTTTGTCTCTGGACCAAGATACAGCTTAGCTGTACAGAAAAATCTCCACACCAGTTCAATACAACACTTGCTAAGATGGCTGCTGCTCTCTGTCTCGTCACTTCCTGCTGCTCTGCTCACACTCTGTCTGCAGAACAGGCAGGCTGACATAAAAGGGGGGGGGGTCTCACTCCAGCATCATGTCACAATTACAATGGCTGCTGTCTTAAAGGAACAGAATCACAGAAATACATTCAACATTAACAGTTTATACAGACAAATGAAGCTTAAGACAACATTGGCTGTCTCTTACATTGTTTCTGCAGTGTTTACGCCATGTGGGGCTCCAGCCTAAACGTTAGGCAAGTTTAACCCTATGGCAATGCCCGCTATCAGTGCCCGCACTGACCACAGGCATTAACCCTCCTAAAGCCTCGATCAAACATGACCTAGGTGACATTTTGAGGTGGATCACTGACCCCCAGAATGAGATCTGTTGGGACAGTTGGGAGCCTATTGAATGCTCGCAGGTCTATATACTTCTATTACAGGCTTCTATTGTTATGTATTACTATACATTGTTCAGTCTCACGGTTCAAAACCCCTAAGGGGTCTAAAAATAAAAGTTAAAAAAAAAAGTTAAAAAAGTAAGAGAACTAAAAATTCTAATCACCTCTCTTTCCCTAGAACACATAGAAAAGTAAATAAATAAAGTAAAACACATATACATTAGGTATTCCTGTGTCTGAAGATGCCTGGTCTACAACCTTATAAAAATCAAAAGAGCTGAACCGCTGTTTTATCAATGTTTTAATTCTTCGTACATAGTAATATTAAAAAGAATAGACTCCAACAATTTTTTTTTTCAAAATTTTGGATTTTTTTAAGGGATAAAAATAAAATAAAAAAAAAAAATTCCACCACATTCTGAATTTTGTTCCAGCTTCCCAGAACATTGAATGTAATATTAAATGGTACCGTTACAAAGTACAATTTATCAGGCAAAAATTAAGCCCTTATACTGCTCTGGGAATGGAAAAATAAAAAAAGTTATGGCTTCTGGAAGGCAGGGAGTAAAAACTGAAAATCGAAAAATAACTTCAGCAGGAAGGGGTTAAAGTAATTGTACTCCCAAGTAAGAGACTCTGTCTTTATATTGTATACAGTGAGATTAGGACTGTTGTTGCCATAGGTAACTGCCATCTTGGGACTAGTTTGTTAGCAACTGCATTCCCATGGAGATCAAAGGGTGGAGTGAAGTTGGAAGGGATTCATCACTGTACACATATGTGTTTGTACATACAGTGCTGTCCAAAAGTATTGGCACCCCTGCAATTCTGTCAGATAATACTCAATTTCTTCCAGAAAATGATTGCAATCACAAATGCTTTGGTAATAATATCTTCATTTAATTTGTCTTCAATGGAAAACCACAAAAAGAATTGTCAAAAAGCCAAATTGGATATAATTCCACACCAAACATAAAAAGGGGGTGGACAAAAGTATTGGCACCCTTTGAAAAATCATGTGATGCTTCTCTAATTTGTGTAATTAACAGCACCTGTTACTTACCTGTGGCACATAACAGGTGGTGGCAATAACTAAATCATACTTGCAGCCAGTTGAAATGGATTAAAGTTGACTCAACCTCTGTCCTGTGTCCTTATGTGTACCACATTGAGCATGGAGAAAAGAAAGAAGACCAAAGAACTGTCTGAGGACTTGAGAAGCAAAATTGTGAGGAAGCATGAGCAATCTCAAGGCTACAAGTCCATCTCCAAAGACCTGAATGTTCCTGTGTCTACAGTGCGCAGTGTCATCAAGAAGTTTAAAGCCCATGGCACTGTGGCTAACCTCCCTAGATGTGGACGGAAAAGAAAAATTGACCAGAGATTTCAACGAAAGATTGTGCGGATGGTGGCTAAAGAACCTCGACTAACATCCAAACAAGTTCTAGCTGCCCTGCAGTCCGAGGGTACAACAGTGTCAACCCATACTATCCGTCGGCGTCTGAATGAAAAGGGACTCTATGGTAGGATACCCAGGAAGACCCCACTTCTGACCCAGAGACATAAAAAAGCCAGGCTGGAGTTTGCCAAAACTTACCTGAGAAAGCCAAAAACTTTTTGGAAGAATGTTCTCTGGTCAGATGAGACAAAAGTAGAGCTTTTTGGGAAAAGGCATCAACATAGAGTTTACAGGAGAAAAAAAGAGGCCTTCAAAGAAAAGAACACGGTCCCTACAGTCAAACATGGCGGAGATTCCCTGATGTTTTGGGGTTGCTTTGCTGCCTCTGGCACTGGACTGCTTGACCGTGTGCATGGCATTATGAAGTCTGAAGACTGCCAACAAATTTTGCAGCATAATGTAGGGCCCAGTGTGAGAAAGCTGGGTCTCCCTCAGAGGTCATGGGTCTTCCAGCAGGACAATGACCCAAAACACACTTCAAAAAGCACTAGAAAATGGTTTGAGAGAAAGCACTGGAGACTTCTAAAGTGGCCAGCAATGAGTCCAGACATGAATCCCATAGAACACCTGTGGAGAGATCTCAAAATGGCAGTTTGGAGAAGGCACCCTTCAAATCTCAGGGACCTGGAGAAATTTGCCAAAGAAGAATGGTCTAAAATTCCAGCAGAGCATTGTAAGAAACTCATTGATGGTTACCGGAAGCAGTTGTTCGCAGTTATTTTGTCTAAAGGTTGTGCTACCAAGTATTAGGCTGAGGGTGCCAATACTTTTGTCCGGCCCATTTTTGGAGTTTTGTGTAAAATGATCAATGATTTGACTTTTTTTTTCATTCTCTTTTGTGTTTTTTCATTGCAAGCAAAATAAATGAAGATATTATTACCAAAGCATTTGTGATTGCAATCATTTTCTGGAAGAAATTGAGTATTATCTGACAGAATTGCAGGGGTGCCAATACTTTTGGCCAGCACTGTAGGTATGTCTATACTTGTTATTGTAGGGCATGGCAATCTAACGCTGTGAAGTCCTGGCCATGCCTATTCAATATGACACGGATAAGATTTGTCCTCAGTTGCCATGACTGGTGGGGAAACATACTGAAATGGATTTCATTGAGGATGCATGGGCAGGATCCTGCATGCCTTACATAAAGTAGAAAATGGTTTGTGCAGATCTTTAAGGGGTTGCCCAGGACTGTGATATTAGCTCCACTTCCTCATCTCAGGACATCACATGGTCACATGGCCATGTTGCAGCTCGGTCCCATGCAAATGAATAAGGCTGAGCTGCAGTACTAAGCACAGCCACTATATATAGTATGGTGCTGTGCTGGGTAAGTAGTGCAGAGGCCACAGCAATCATTATCATATTCCCAGATAGCCCCTTTAAGGAGATTCTGCAATGTAAGTGAATCATTTCTTCAAGGGAAACTACCAATACCAAGTCCTGGTGTAAATATGGGTTATTGCAAAGTCAAAATGGGAGCACCCTCCTGTGGAGTGAATGACTGTGTGCTCCAAATTGCAGTATGTCTCTGCCTGCATTATTTTCTGTCCAAAGATCCTAATGGTGGGGTGCCATCGCTGGTCCTGGTGATCCTGCCGTTTATCAACTCCACCATTATTATCAACTACAGTAGGCGAGTTCAAGATGCGAAAGCTGGTGATCACGTTTCTCTCCCCTTTGTTCTCGGTGCCTGTTCTTTATAATTCTTGGTTTTCCAGTGATCTGCATTCATTTTCTTCTACAACCCCAATTCCAAAAAAGATGGGACGCTCTGTATAATGTAAATAATGCAATGATTTGGAAATCTCATCTAACCATATTTTATTCACAATAGAACATAGCAGAGGTGTAACATGAAGCTCCTGGGCGCCAATACAAAACCAGTACAAGGCCCCCCCAACTATAATGTAATGCTTATGGTATTTGTTGTCTCCTTATATTGGAAAAAGACACCTTATGGGCTTCCTGAGGGTCCTGGGTCCAGGTGGAACTGCATCCTCTGCAGCCCCGCATGTGACACCCCTGGGACATAGAACACATATCTGAAGTACAAAGGTAGACATTTTTCCATTTCTTTTGAGAAAAATAAAAATTCTTTTGACAATGTTGTCCCATTTTTGTCTGATGTAGGATTCTAGCTGCTCAACAGTCTTGGGTCATCTTGTCCGTATGGCGTGACATGGCAGAGTAGTGCAAAGAGCTCAAAGCACGCAGGTTAGTAGCAGTGAATGCAAATATCAGATGAAGTGTCCAGCACTCCCCATAAATCTTAAAGAGGACCTGTCACCAAATCTGAAAATCCCAATAATATAGATACTTTCAGCCTTTCCAAAAATTTAAGCCCTGAAGTGTTGATGCACATTAGGATATACTAGCCAAATAGGTGGTAACACTGTGGTTTCTCTTGGTTCGGGGTCTCTGTGTGCTGTATGTCATGCAGTGTTAACGCCCACTTGACTAGTATACCCTAATTTGCATCAACACTAACAGGGTTTATATCTTTGGAATGACTGAACAGATTTGGATAAACAAAACACCCAAATGCTCAGGGTGTTATTGGGTGTTTCAGGTCCTGTTTAAAAGCAGGATTCTATCGCATCCCTTTAAAAAATCTGATAAATATCTTCCTACGTGTTTCCATCACCATCTTTTAGTCTTTGCTTAGGGGGTAAGTTAGGGCCACTTCACATCTGCGTTCGGTTTGCAGCTCTTTTCTCTTCGCATGTTTCGTGCGGAAGCCGAGCGGAAACCACTTGGACTCCATTATAGTCTATGGGGTCCGCAGGTTTCCTTAGGTAAACCACTTCTCTCTGCATATAGGTTTCCGTTCGGGGGGTCCCCAAGCGGACTCCCCGAACAGAAACAGAATGCAGGCATGAACTGGCCCTTAGTATTACTGGAATACCCCTGTAATGATGTGGACACATCTTTTGATGACATAGGGGCTTTAGGGTCCTCTCAGACGCCAGGATCCAGAAGTAACTGCTTTATCGGTATACCTTATCTCTATACCCCTGTGCAGACACCTATATCCTTGCACCCTCTAGCCTCTCCGATGAGATGGATATCGCTCTTAAACACCCATCAATGGTCAGATAATCCAAGCGTTTAGAATTAATTTATTCGGACGACTTGTGATTCAGAAGAGATTGAATTATTTGCATTAGCGGTGAGCATGGTGGAGGGTATGAACAGTTGTTAATAGCGGAGAGGTGCAAAAGTTCAATCGCTGAGAAAAGATTTCATTTCTACCAACTGGCCAGTCAAAGATTTCTTTCAAAACGCACAAGTCTCATCTGGTGGAAAAATAAATCAAGCTGTTATTTGTGTCCTTTCATACACCAGCTAGATTGACAAGTGAATCTAGCAAAGGTCTTTTAGCCATATGTTTACTAGCGATGATGTAGATTGCTTTTTCGCTCAATTAAGCGGCTGAATTTTATATACTTAACCCCTTGGGTGACAGATTTGCCACCCGAAGCTCAGCAGTGTCTTAGGGTCCATCTCACTTTCAGTAAGGCAGACTGTCAGTTTCTGAGCGTAATTGCTGGAGTCGAGTACACTGCAGCCAAGCACACCGAGATCTGCATTATATTTTATCATTGTAATGAGATCTAGAAAATGACTGCTGCTCTGATATACCTTTCAGGCTTTGTGCTCCTGTCATGTTCAGACCTGCACATAATAGCAGCGAGTCTCTGACTCCCATATTTTTTTCCCTCTTCTCTATAATCATAATGCTGCAATGACTCTCATTTCATTGTTAAGCTCATTATGAATGATCACTTTATGGAATTTGCTCATTGCATTTATGATGGGCTGTAGGCCATTGTCTTCTGTCAGGTATATTGCTGTCACCAGTCTATTGTATAAGAGGGCTCACAAGGAAGAGATTCTCAAATGTGCTGAGCAGGCTGGAAATATTTTGGCTGGATAAGGATGATGTATTCCGATAAGCTATTAGATTGCCCTAGGTAGTTTAGCTAAACAGTTATAAGGATGACTGGGTATTGGCTGTATTAAGCTCTGTAAATAGACGCATTAAGTCTATAGACACATTGTGGTCACAGGGGATGCACCTATCATAGGAGTAGAGGAGTATTTTATTTTAGATGGTTTGCTTCATGGTGGGGAAGGATAGCATTGAATTTTTTTTGGTTGCATTACTGCACCTGCCTATACATTTGCAGGGTCGCATCAGAGATGTACATCGCGTTTAATGATATATCTACTTGTAAACACTATTTTGCATACAGGTATAGATGTAGCAAAGTGTAACTTGACATCCAAAGTTACCCTTAGGTGTAAGTGATGGACATGCAATTGTACAGCTTGTTCAGTACAGTTATCAGAGCTCTGTCCTCTAAGGGCAGTATGCCTATGTGTCCATCACATGAACAGCACTAAAAGTACACAATGATGATTCCTATTAAGTGGCTGCAAGCATAAATCTTGAAAACGATGAGAAATAGAAAATATATTGAACAAAATGTTTACATTTTCTAATAAACATTTAATTTCCTTTATTTCCCTGATCTATAATACCCTTTAAATTTTAATTTTAAATGTTTTTTTAACTCTTCTTTTGTCATAGTATCATTTGAAAGTTACCTTTGAATGAGTTGAGCTTTAAAAAAGTCTTTCACAAGTGCTCTTCTCACATGAGTCCAAATCAGTACTTCTCTATATATGTCCCGCATGGTCCCCAGGCTGTTTCTAAGTGAGAGAAAGACAGTTATAGAGCAAATTCTCCTCTACTTACTGAATGCAGTGTACGACAGCTAGTCTCCACCCACCTGTTCAGAGAGGAATGAAAACTAGAGATGTAGCATGCAGAGGGGGAATATGCTAAATAATGAAAAACATAAGTCACATAATGGCTGCTTGTCCTGTAAAGTGAAATTAAATCACAGGTACACTAATTAGAAAAAGTGACCCCCTATCCACAGCAGCGTTACTCTACCAATCAGAAGAACGGGTGTCCTGTCTCTGTCTGAATGGAGAGCTAGGTTGCGCTGCAATCATTCTGTATGGGACTTGCACATATAGTCAAGTACAGTGCTGGACTATCTCAGGCAGTCCTATAGACGTGAATGGAACTGTGGTGCATGTATGGGGTACAATATACCCCATTCTCAAAACTGGTTGGGGTCCCAGCACAGTGGATTGGTGAGTTGGGCCCCCGCACACAGCATAGCACCCCCTTTTCTGACCCCCACATGGTATAACACCCCATTTACACACACTATAATGTCCCAAAGTGGCCTCCAGACAGTATAATATCACATAGAGGCTTCTCCACATAGTATAATGTACCACAGCGGCCCCTCCACACAGTTTAATATGTTATAGTGGCACCTTCATACAGTATAATGTCCCATAGCGCCTCCATACAGTATAATGTCCAACAGTGGCTCAGCAGAACCTGATATTTTTGGGGTTCACCGCCCACGAACTATTATTATACTATTATTATTATTATTATGTGTTTTTTTTTTCAGACCCCAGAGTATAATGATTGGAGACTCAGGGGAGGTGACAAACATAAAAAACAGTTTTACTCACCTCTCCTGGGCTCCGACGCGACTTCCTGCAGTCTTTAGCCCTCTTTAATGACGTCACAGACATGGGTTACGCCAGTGTTATTATGCGTCATGATGCACGTGACTTCTGTGATGTCACTACAGAGGCCCGAACACAGCAGGAAGTTGAGCCAGAGACCAAGAGAGGTAAGTAACACTGTTTTTTTATGTTTTTCACCTCCCTCGGGCCTCCAATCATTTTACTCCGGGGTCTGAAGAGACCCCCAAAGTACAGTAATAGCAGTTTGCAGTTCGGACGTATTCGGTAGCGGGCCCCATAGGAGCCGTCATGGCTGCTATGGCATTAGTTACGCCACTGCCTATGTCCAGTGAATTTTCATGAAAAGTTGAAATATGTGCAGGGTCTTAGTGGGAAGTCTGTTCTATGACTGTATAAACCTTCATACATGATGTCCTATCAGTTTTTCTGATGCTAATAATCACATTGTGGCTGAAACACATTTTACATTACCTGTTTAACAACACTGTGTTCTTTGATAAGATATCATGTTACAGCAAGTTATCAGTATTAAACTTAGCTACATCTGCATAATAAACCTCAATGGAAATTGTCATAATTAATAACTAATAATAATATAGCATAATCTAATCTAACATAATTTAATAAAATAACATAATTTTATCTAACATAATATAAAAGAATAATTATTACACAGAGATGAGTGGTGTTACTATACATAGATGCTGCTTAGCGGAAATTCTATACAGCAGTGTTGGTTAACTGGTGGACCATGGTCTGGACCTTCTATCCCTCTTGCCGTAATGGATCACAGTAGCAGCAGAGATCAGCACTTACCCTGCAGCCTACATACAGTCCTGTATGTGCTACTCTTTTGTAGGAATAGGGGAGAAGGCCAATCCCTGCTGCTACACCTGTGATCAATGCAAGTGGGACACTAGTTTGGATATGAGGCCTTCTGACCAGTTTAATTATACCAGAGCAAGGAAAAAGGGTTTCCTATGGCCTCAGGGTAGTATTTTACAGTGTGTAGGCACTAAGGGAGCATTATACGTGTGTGTGTGTGTGTGTGTGGAGGGTATAAGGGAGCATTATATTGTGTGTGGGGAATAAGGGGGCATTATACTGTGTAGGGACACCAATAGGACTTTATACCATGAGGAGGCCACTAACGGGGCCTCCAGCCTAAGACTGTTCACCTGACAATAGGGAGCCTAATTATCATATTGGGTGCTAAAGCTAACAGAAATGATTGCTTGGGACAGTAGAGTATAGAGAATAATATCAACTGTGCGAGAATCAGTGGAGCATCGCCTATTGAAGAATGCTAAGGATTGCAGTTAATGGAGATCATGAAAGGTCTTCTTTAACTAAAAGTACACCTGGGGTAGAGGATATATAACCAAAATCTAAGCAGTATAAAGTCTGTAGTGGATTTCTGTGGTTGTCCCTTGTAAGTAAATAATGCTAGTAGAAACTTTTGCGTGAAGCAGGAGTTCAGTAGTAAATTTATATATACATAGCTTTGATGATCAATAAATTAGTTAAAACTGTAGCTGAGTTCATATAATGCATATAATGCAGTAGAACAGACTACTTAACCCTTTACAGATACTGAGCCAGCATGGAATACTGGGAAAAAAAACTCTCAAATTAAAGGGGATTTCTGGGTTAATTATATAGACCTATCCTTAGAATAGTTCGTCAATAACAGATTGGCGGGAGCCAAATACCCGCCACCAACCCAGTAAACTGTATTTAGTAGCTGGTAGACAGGGAATGGAGCAGGAAGCAGATAGCTCCATTTTCTGTGTAGTGGCCAGACCTGGTACTGCAGCTTTCTTTAACTTGAATAGAAGCTAAGTTGCAGTGACTTGGCTTGATCACTACACAGAGAACAGAGCTGTAAGGCTATATTTAGCCTGGAACAGGGGCGTAAATATCGGGGTAGCAGCGGTAGCGGCTGCTACAGGGCCCGGGACATTAGGGGGCCCAGAGCCCTGTGGCAGCCGCTACCGCGAACCCCACAAACCAGTAGCGTAACGATTGTGATTGCAGGGGGTGCGACCACGATCGGACCCGGCAGGGTATGTGGCCCGCGGCCAGCTGGAGATGGCCGGGCCCCAGACTACTATGATAGTGTTCGGGAAAGCCTGGTTCCCCGACCACTATACATACTGTTATTGGAAAGGGACCCTGGCATATTGTAGGCCCCTTTCCAATGGATGGCAGGGCAGGGCACCCAGGGGAGGTGACTGAAAACAATAAACACATATTCTCACCTCTCCTGGGCACAGCGTTCTCTCCGGCGCTCTTCCGTCATGTGACTGAGACCTGTGATTAGGCCCCAGCGGTCACATGGGGCTCGGCCGCGTAATGATGTCAGTGCACCTCCATGTGACCACTGAGGCCCAATCACAGGCCTCAGCAGCGACTTTGGAAGAGGGCCTGAAGACGGCAGGATGGAGCGAGGATGCCAAAGAAAGGTGAGGCAAGGTGAGTATGAATGTTTGTTATTTTTAATCACCTTCCCTGGGCCTCCGATTATTATACTCTGGGGTCTGAGGAGACCCCAGAGTATAATAACAGCACCAAAGCGGAGGGGGGCTGTTGGGAGCTTATAATACTGTGTGGGGGCCACTGTAGAGCATATAATACTGTGTGGGGTACACTGTGGAGCATATAATACTGTGTGGGGGACTCTGTAGAGCATATAATACTGTGTGAGGGCCACTGTGGAGCATATAATACTGGATGGGGGCCACTGTAGAGAATATACTACTGGATGGGGGCCACTGTAGAGCATATAATACTGAGTGGGGGTCACTGTGGGGGGCATATAATACTGGGTGGGGGCCACTGTGGGGAGCATATAATACTATGTGTGGGCCACTGTGGGGAGCATATAATACCGGGTGGGACCCACTGTGGGGGCATATAATACTGAATGGGGGCCACTGTGGGAAGCATATAATACTGGGTGGGGGCAACTGTAGAGCATATAATACTGGGTGGGGTCCCACTGTGGGGGGCATATAATACTGGGTGGGGGCCACTGTGGGAAGCATATAATACAGGGGTGGGGGCCACTGTGTGGAGCCTATTATACTGTGTGGGGCCACTGTGGGGAGCATATTATACTGTGTGTGGGGGGGAGCAATGTAGAGCATATAATGCTGTGTGGGGGCCACTGTGGAGCATATAATGCTGTGTGGGGGCCACTGTCGAGCATATAATACTATCTGGAGCCACTGTTGAGCATATTTTACTGTTTGGGGACCCATAACCGGTTTGGGGGGGGCGGGCCCATGTCAAATGTACGCCTTGGGGCCCAGCCATTCCTAGTTCCACCACTGGCCTGGAAAAAAATAACCCTTTAAAGTGTGATAATTTAGAAATAACCAGTATCTCGGGAACAATTCAATACAATAAGTAAATCGATGTATTTACAAGGCTGCTCAACTTATTACACTGATATACCGTACTTGTCATGAACTCCTGGGAGAGCTGGCAAGTCTCTTGGGTATGGTGGAATGCTCCAGCATCTACTGGGTTCACATCTATATGTGGTGAGGGCACATAATGTGCAAGTCACAGCACAAAAAGGGTGCAAAAAGGGGACACGGTGTGCCCTCAAAAATGACATAATCTCACCAAAAATGAGCCTGGCCAACCCTGAAAATCTCTTGTACTGTTTATATAAGTCCCCACTCCAATGTTGGCAAGTATAACAAATACTGTACATACATTTTAAAATCCTGTACACAGGTGGACTACATAAGGTTTTCTTCACATCTTGTTTTTTGTTTATATTTGGGATATGCACCAACACTCCTGAATTACAACACTATGCAAAAGTTTTTGACTTCAATGCCAGCTGAGTTGCGGTAGTGGCACATCGCCAATTTACAGGGAACAGAGCCAACAGCTTCCAGTCATGAGTGGTGTATAGTATATTGTAGTATAGTATGTATAGAGTGTCAGAAGCCACCCTGTGCAGCAATATAAGGTCCGCAGGACAACCCCCCACAATCAGATATCTGCGGCCAGAAAATCTGTATTCCTTGACCACCCCTTTAACTTGTCAGAACCCTTTATGTGTAAGTGATGGACATGCAATTGTACAGCTTGTTCAGTACAGTTATCAGAGCTGGGTCCCCTAAGTGCCGTATACCTGTGTATTACATGGCCAGGACAGATTAATATCCACTAAAAGTACACAATGATGATTTCTATTAATTGCTGCAAGCATAAATCTTGACATCCATGAGTAATAGAAAATATTTTGAACAAAATGTTAAAATTTTATAACATTTAATTTCCTTTATTTGCCTGAATCCTAATATCTCTTAAAGGGAGTCTATCATTCACAAAAACAGTTTTAAGCTAATGGCACATTGGAATGGCCTTTAAAAAGGCCATTCTTCTCCTACATTTCCTTGTTTTCTTCTCCCAGCCGATTCCAAGATAATTTCATGTATGTAAATGAGCACCACGGAGCACCCGGGGGCGTACCTTCTCTTCTGAGAGCACCCATCGTGTCATCCCTTCTTACCGCCCCTTCGCCGTTGCGGTGACTCCCCTCTTGGCCTTTTTTCTTCTTACTTCTCACTCTCAGCGAATTTTCGCGACTGGAGAGAGATTGGGTCTTTCATAATGCTAACTAAAAAGGGCATTTATGGTTTCCCAGATATAACGTGTTCTTTTTTTTGAAAAACTATGTGAAAAAAGAATATAGGGATATTGTGGATAGAACAAGTGACCCCCTATCCACAGTAGCCTTACACCCAGCGATCCCAAGAATGGGGGTCCCGTCCCTCTGTCTGAATGGAGAGGCAAGTTGAGCATGCACATTGCTGCAATTATTCTCTATGGGACTTGCGCAGATAGCTGAATACAGTGCTTGGCTATCTCAGCAAATGTGTGTGCAATGTCCCACCACAGGCCTCTATGTGGGGGAAACAGGGCAGAGACTCAGTCAACGAATGAACTCACACAGATCCACCATTAATAACAGCAGAACAGATCTCCCAGTGGCTGCACATTTCTCCGAAGTAAACCACTCTATTGAAGATTTGCGGGTTGTGGTTTTAATGGGACATTTTAAGACACAGGAGAAAAGGAAAGAAATGGAGTACAAATTTATGCAAAAATTTCAAACTCTGCAATTTGGACTTAATATTCATGCCAGCTTCATGTCACACTATGTTTGAACCATGAACTGAGCTCAATATTCATGCCAGCTTCAAATCACACTATGTATGACCTGTGAGGGACACAAATCACCTCCTGATAGCAAACAGATAACAGCAAGAATTACTGATCCCTCCGTCACGCACCACAAATTTCCAGACTGTTTTTTTGACCTGTTGTAAATAACTTCTCTACTTAGATTGCAATTTTTTTTAAGGACTCTAAAATGCTTTGAAAACCATGTGTATAAAAATCTGTTAATTTTCAGTTCTTGTATCACACCATGTCTGATGAAGGGAGCGAGTACTCCTGAAAGCTTACTTATAAATATACTCAGTTAGCCTCTAAAAGGTATCGCCTGATTTCTTCACTCTTCCACTACTTTCAATGGCTAACACGGTACAACTTTATACTACTATCAACTTGAAAGATACCACAATGTACCGCAAAAGAATGGAACTGAAAAACCGGCTTAAGAAACTTGCACAACTCAACAGCGACATCTTCTTCTTAACAAAATGCAAAAAGGAGAGACTCATCCCAAAAGGCTTCAATTTACGTAACCCAACCCGGAACACCTACAACAGCCGATATGCAGAACAAGTATGTATTCGGACATCTGAAAGGCTGCGGAACAATATGATAAAAATTTCCTATAACAACAAAAAAAGAACACAGGAGGAGATACAGGCCCTGAAATCATCATTGGATAATGACACAGAGGAAATGAAGGCCAAACTCCACACATACTACTGGAAACTTCAGGACATGCTTATTAACAACAAAAAGAAAAAGCTCCACAGACTGAGACAAAAAGGCCTCATTACTACAACCGCAAGTACTAACCCAGCTCAGCAAAGCTGTGTTGTGAATCTTTCCTCTTATGAGCCAAACAAACACGAAATGTCAGTTCTCTCCAAAGGTCTCTCCATCTGCCCCTCAGCACGCACTGACCATATCCAACTCTGCAATGATATGGAGGAGTTTTTCAGAAAAATGAGATTAAGGGAATATTTTTATGACAAAGACCTTCCATACAGCAGCGACTCTGAGATGGAACAGCCCATAAGGAATCCTACCAAAAAATCTACCTGGACCCCACGCCCTGGAACTAATGCAGCACTGGATAAATATATTGACTGTTTCAGAAGCAAAGTAAAATCAGAAATCCTGGAGAAACAAAAGAAACAGGCGCATAACCTAACCCTGCAAGAACAGAAGGCTATTACTTCACTGAAAGAAAATCAGGATATAATAATAAAACCAGCTGACAAAGGGGGCGCAATAGTCATAATGAACACCTCAGACTATATCCAGGAAGCAAACAGGCAACTGTCAAATCCCATCCATTACTCCAAACTTGGAAGTGATCCCACAGAAGCCTATATGAAAGAACTAAAGAGTATGATCAAGAAGTTTCCGATCCAGATCCAGAATCAGGTAAAAGGACTTATCCCACAAGATCCCAGGCCGGGCTGCTTCTATATGTTCCCAAAGATACACAAAGAAGGCAACCCTGGGAGGCCTATCATTTCTGGCATTGGGACACTGACAGAAAACATCTCAGGTTGGGTGGAAAATCTCCTAAAACCCCTTGTCAGGGATACTCCAAGCTATATCCAGGACACCACTGACCTTCTTAACAAACTGAATGCCCTGGGCCCTCTACCTGAGGGTACCATTTTGGCCACCATGGATGTGGAATCCCTGTATACCAACATTCCCCACAAGGATGGAGTTGCAGCATGTCGGGTACACCTGGCAAAACAAAACCTTCCAACAGAACCAGTAACGCAGCTCATACAATTCATCCTTAGCCACAACCATTTTACCTTTGGAGAGGATCTATATCTACAGCGAATGGGAACTTCAATGGGGACCAGATGTGCACCCCAATATGCAAATCTCTTTATGGCAGAAATGGAAGGAACATATTTATCAACATGCGCCACCAAACCTAAGATTTACCTTCGTTATATCGATGATATCCTTGTCATCTGGACTGCAGGTGAGGAGGCCCTACTTCAATTCCATAATGACTTCAATTTCAATGACTTTCACCCGACCATCAACCTTAAACTTAGCTATTCAGGGAGTGAAATTCACTTTCTGGATACCACAATATACATTAAAGACCACCGGCTACTCACATCAATATACCACAAACCCACAGACAGAACGGCCTACCTGAGAAACGACAGCTTCCACCCCAAGCACACAAGACAATCTATAGTCTACAGCCAGGCTATACGATACAATCGTATTTGCTCCGACAAAACAGACCTGGACAAGCACCTCCTGGATCTGAGGATGAAATTTCTCAGATTGGGATACAAACCAAAAGTGACAGACAACCAATTAAACAAAGCAGCAGCCATTAACAGAGACAGTCTGCTCACATATAGAGAGACCCAGAAAGATGCCCGAGTGCCCCTAGTTGTCACCTACAACCCACAGCTGGAGATCCTACGAAGGATTGCCAAGGAGCTCCAACCTGTGCTACATAGGGACAACAGACTCAAGGACATATTTCCAGTCCCCCCTCTCCTCTCCTTTCGACAACCACCAAACCTGAGGCGCATTATCGTCCGGAGTGCCCTGAAGGCCCCAACTGAAAATGGCACCTCACCTTGCCTACATAAAAGGTGCATGACCTGCAAGCACATCCACACCGCTGACAGTGTACCTATCCCACAGTCACAACAGGTGCACAGAATTAGGGGGACATTTTCCTGCAGGTCTTCCAATGTGGTGTACCTCATAATGTGTGTGCAATGTCCCACCACAGGCCTCTATGTGGGGGAAACAGGGCAGAGACTCAGTCAACGAATGAACTCACACAGATCCACCATTAATAACAGCAGAACAGACCTCCCAGTGGCCGCACATTTCTCCGGAGAAAACCACTCTATTGAAGATTTGCAGGTTGTGGCTTTAATGGGACATTTTAAGACACAGGAGAAAAGGAAAGAAATGGAGTACAAATTTATGCAAAAATTTCAAACTCTGCAATTTGGACTTAATATTCATGCCAGCTTCATGTCACACTATGTTTGAACCATGAACTGAACTCAATATTCATGCCAGCTTCAAATCACACTATGTATGAACTGTGAGGGACACAAATCACCTCCTGATAGCAAACAGATAAAAGCAAGAATTACTGATCCCTCCCTCACGCACCACAAATTTCCAGACTGTTTTTTTGACCTGTTGTAAATAACTTCTCTACTTAGATTGCAATTTTTTTTAAGGACTCTAAAATGCTTTGAAAACCATGTGTATAAAAATCTGTTAATTTTCAGTTCTTGTATCACACCATGTCTGATGAAGGGAGCGAGTACTCCTGAAAGCTTACTTATAAATATACTCAGTTAGCCTCTAAAAGGTATCGCCTGATTTCTTCACTCTTCCACTACTTTCAATGGCTAACACAGTACAACATTATACTACTATCAACTTGGCTATCTCAGGCAGTTTTATAGAAGTGAATGGAACTGTGGCATATGAATGGGGGTACAATACACCCCATTTTCATGACTGGTTGGGGTCCCAGCACATTGCATTGGGATAACTTATTGTATCCAGAACACTGCTAGTCAGCTGCATCCTATTTTATATCCTACACTTCTTGATAACTCCTCCCCCTCCCCTCTGCTACTCTCCCCATAGACTTCCATTGAGATCGCAATCATCTGAGACAAGTGACCTGCCGTCCGTTTTGAGTCAAATATAGCAGGGATTTTCATAGTGTAAGGCAGTTTAAGAAAGGTAGTGCAAGCAGGTAAATAACCTCTAAAAGAGGAAATGCTGAAATGACCTATTTAAGATAACATGCAGTTAGTATTGACTATGGACAGTGGAAGGGGGCGGGCAAAATTGAATACAGTCCTATTCTACTGTGCAATCTCCTAGTAAGTCTACCTGTGTGCTTTAAAGGTGTTTTCCAGGAAATTTTAATTGATGACTGGACTTCCGCCAGAAAACAACAATGGACCGGCACCGGAGCACAGGGTAAAGGTGAGAATGATTTTTTTTTTTTCACCTTCCCCAATCTATTTAAAATATAATATTTTTGCCTGTACAAAAGGATCTCTGGGGGTCTGATATACCGTGCCACTGTAAAACAGCTGGTTGAAGTGGCAGTGGTGCTTCCTCTATCCGTAATATTATGGCAGATGCCAGTGTTTTAAATATGGTGCCTGCTTAGAAGCAGAACTAGTGCCATAACTCCACTGTTTTACATAATGGAGACATAACAGTAATGCCTGCGGTCAAATGCTGGAGCAGGAGCTGACCAGTGTGTACCTTAGGGTACCTGAATTTTCATGAAAAGTTGAAATATGTACACAGTCTTGCTGGGCAGTCTGTTCTATAACTGTATAAGCTTTCATACATCATAAGCCATGATGTGGCATCAGTTTTTGTGCTGTTAATACTCATTTTATGGCTGAAACACATTTTACATTTCTCTCTCAGGCTTGGTTCACTCCAGTGTTGATTTCCATTTGGGGATTCCGTCCCCGAATCCCCTTGAAAAATGCAGAGAGAAAAGTCCTGCAAGCAGGACTTTTCTCTCCGCAATTTTCGGGCAGAAACCTGGTGGGGTACCCAAGCGGACCCGAAGAACGGAAACCCAAGTGCAGGTGTCAGTCTGTGAGAGTCATTATTGATACTGTTCTACCATACTGCCAGGAGTAACTGTGCAATAGCAAACAAATAACTGAGAAAAGTGCAAGGGACCCTAATATAGGATATGCAGGAACACTGGACTGGCAAATACACGTCAAATACATAGCAAATACATGCCCCAAAGCAGATAAAACACAAGAAAAAAACAACAATCTATAAGCACAGTCAGGAAAGCTGCTGTCTGTGAATAATATCCCATCTGTAATCACACAAGCAGCCAGAAGTAGATACAAATACATAGAAGACTTATCTTACATTGTAAGCTTTGAGATAGGCAGAATCTATAGCTTATCTCCCAACTGTCCCGTATTCAGTGGTGTCCCGGCTGGCAGGAGCAATATCCCAGCTTCAACTTCAGCTTCAACTGAGTTGAATACAATGGTGAAGCAGGGAGCTTGAGTACTTCCATTGTAACAAAAAGTGAACTGCAAATTAGCTAGAAGGGAGACACCTAGTGGCAGGAACTTTGGAGAAGTTTTTCAGGCAGAAAACAGCCACATTTTTAATTAAAGTGCATTATATTTATGTCCAGAATCACATGCTCTATGACATGAGACTAAGTTGTCTGAAAAGTTAGTGACCTTTTAATGCTGAAGCTGCTCATGGCGAAATGGGGCTCCATTAGAAGTCTCCTGCCAGCAGAATTTTACAATTTGCAGATTCTGCATGGCTCTATGGGGGGGGGGGGGAAGAATATTGTTCACATCCTCATGTGCTTATCTTTGTTTCACAAATGTTAATGTCTCAGTTGCAGTGGTGGCAGGATGTAGGTAATTGGTATAAACTAGTCTATGGATAGTCTATGGATGTAAATTATTTTCTATATAACTAAAGACCCCCCTTCTTTGGTCATAACCATGACTATATATGAAAGAACACTGTATGCTGGTAACATATCTTGCTCATTGGAATCTATGTAATACCTTAACTTATCAAGTTACAAAAATTTTAACACTAAAGCTCCATCGACAGAAGCCTTGTTTTTATTGTTCTTCTCCGTAGTCTGTATTTGGATTATTCATTAGATGAGGTCTAGCGATATCACTTGATATTAGGGATCTGTCTGC
Source organism: Leptodactylus fallax (assembly GCA_947044405.1). Classification (NCBI taxonomy): domain Eukaryota; kingdom Metazoa; phylum Chordata; class Amphibia; order Anura; family Leptodactylidae; genus Leptodactylus; species Leptodactylus fallax. The sequence continues at coordinate 1,037,800 of CAMRHE010000234.1, forward strand.
CACATGCAGGGTTAAACATATATTCCAAAGAAAAGCTAAATCCGACCAGCTAGATTCTCTCCCTTCCTTTTATTTACACATAAATCCTCAAAAAGCCTTTAAGCGCCTAGTTTAGCATTTCTATTGACTCCATACAAATCAGTCTATTTATTGACCCAGAAGCTGGTGAATTTCTAATCCCATCTAAAATAATAAAGCTACCCTCATCTCTAAATAAAATGTGAATTCTTCCCAATTGTGCAGTTTATATGAATGAAGTCTATTATGTTTTCCGTACCACACTGCAATCATTGATATATGGTGCTGGGAATATTGTGACTTCAGGGATTTTGACACTGTGCATGCTAACTAGCACAGCTGCAATAGAACCATTTATCATTACAGAAACCTTGAAGGTGTACAGTACTAATGCCGCCATGCACCGCTTAATATGACAAGACTGGCGCTTCCGCAGATTATTCATTGAATAACATCAATGAGAAAGGTCATTTAGGACTGAATTCTGTTTTCTGAATAATAATTCTTTATCTGTGGTTACCGCATTTGCAAAATAATATCTTTTTATTTAGCATCTTTAGAAGATCTTTACTTGTTTAGATGTTGTACAGTAAAAATGGAAAGCACCGTGACTAGATAACATAGTCCCATAATGACATTCATTAGCCGCACTGTATTTTTACACACACAATTGAACTGGCAGCAAAGTATCTGGTCCCATTGTAGATGCCCCCTTGGGCCAGGAGAGGTACTATGTCTCCTTAATGAGACTGCCTTTATAGACCATGTACAGTCATGGCCAAAAGTTTTGAGAATGATACAAATATTAATTTTTACAAAGTCTACTGCTTCAGTTTTTCTAATGGCAATTTGCATATACTCCATAATGTTATAAAGAGTGATCAGCTTAACAGCAATTACTTGCAAAGTCAATATTTGCCTAGAAAATGAACTTTATCCCCCAAAACACATTTCAACATCATTGCAGCCCTGCCTTAAAAGGACCACCTAACATCGTTTCAGTGATTGCTCCATTAACACAGGTGTGGGTGTTGATGAGGACAGGGCTGGAGATCAATCTGTCATGATTAAGTAAGAATGACACCACTGGACACTTTAAAAGGAGGCTGGTGCTTGCCATCATTGTTTCTATTCTGTTAACCATGGTTATCTCTAAAGAAACACGTGCAGTCATCATTGCACTGCACAAAAATGGCCTAACTGGGAAGAGTATTGCAGCTAGAAAGATTGCACCTCAGTCAACAATCTATCGCATCATCAAGAACTTCAAGGAGAGAGGTTCCATTGGTGCCAAAAAGGCTCCAGGGCGCCCAAGAAAGACCAGCAAGCGGCAGGACCGTCTCTTAAAAGTGTTTCAGCTGCGGGATCGGGCTACCAGCAGTGCAGAGCTTGCTGAGGAATGGCAGCAGGCAGGTGTGAGTGCATCTGCACGCACTGTGAGGCGGAGACTCTTGGAGCAAGGCCTGGTCTCAAGGAGGGCAGCAAAGAAGCCACTTCTCTCCAGAAAAAACATCAGGGACAGACTGATATTCTGCAAAAGGTACAGGGAGTGGACTGCTGAGGACTGGGGTAAAGTCATTTTCTCTGATGAATCCCCTTTTCGATTGTTTGGAACATCTGGAAAACAGCTTATTCGGGGAAGAAGAGGTGAGTGCTACCACCAGTCTTGTCTCATGCCAACTGTAAAGCATCCTGAAACCATTCATGTGTGGGGTTGCTTCTCAGCCAAGGGAATCGGCTCTCTCACAGTCTTGCCTAAAAACACAGCCATGAATAAAGAATGGTACCAGAATGTCCTCCAAGAGCAACTTCTCCCAACCGTCCAAGAGCAGTTTGGCGCTCAACAATGCCTTTTCCAGCATGATGGAGCACCTTGCCATAAAGCAAAGGTGATAACTAAATGGCTCAGGGAACAAAACATAGAGATTTTGGGTCCATGGCCTGGAAACTCCCCAGATCTTAATCCCATTGAGAACTTGTGGTCAATCATCAAGAGACGGGTGGACAAACAAAAACCAACAAATTCAGACAAAATTAAAGCATTGATTCTGCAAGAATGGACTGCTATCAGTCAGGATTTGGTCCAGAAGTTGATTGAGAGCATGCCAGGGAGAATTGCAGAGGTCCTGAAGAAGAAGGGTCAACACTGCAAATATTGACTTGCTGCATTAACTCATTCTAACTGTCAATATAAGCTTCTGTTACTCATAATATGAATGCAATTATATTTCTGTATGTGATAAAAACATCTGACAAACACACATAAAAACCAGAGGGCCGCAGATCATGTGAAAATATAATATTGGTGTCATTCTCAAAACTTTTGGCCATGACTGTATGTTCTACTAGGAATTCTGGAAAAGAATATGCAAATAAGTTTTCCTTGATGGAAAAAGGAAAACTGTTGCTCTAGCAACACCTTATTAAAAAGGTAGCGCCATACTGATCAGTGTCTAGTGCTTAGTGACATGGCCTGGAATGGCCAGGGTCAGATCAGCTGTTCAGGGCTCCTTCCAAGGCCGATACTACACACAGCATGGAGCCGGAAGTAGTTAGCTCCTATCCCTATTTACTGGCTACATTGAAGTCAATGGGATCTGAGCTGCAGTACCTGTGCCTAGCCACTATATAGCGTAGCGGACCAACTGCTTTAGACTCTGTGCATTATGTAGTATGGGTGATGGTAGTGTCCCCAAACAGCTGATCTATGTGGGGCTCGGCCGGTCCACCACTGACAGATAGTTATGTCCTATCCCTAATATAGACTATAAGAAAACATTCTTGGCCAACCTTTTAAGACAAACTAGAACGTCTCCTCCAAATAGAAGAGAAACCCATCTGCAGACATCTGTTTGGGGTTATTTCCCCTCATCAGTGCAGGGCACTGGTTGGTAAGAGGCCATTGACATATGTTTTTCTCGTTTGCCCTCACTTATTGTACCATACTCAATAACATTTATAAACCTTGCCCCTGACCCATTCCGCAATGGCAGGAAATACCCAAATTAAATAACATCCCATCTCAATCCAGTTCATGGGAGAGTCCTGAAAAAACAGTAATTCTGGCAAATATGTTCTACAGCATGGCTTCTGATCTTTGAACATGATTTTAGAAAGGGAATCAAGGTAGAAGCAAGATTTAGATCTATTACTCCATTTGTTTAAAGCGACCCTCTAGTTTTCAATAAAAAATGTCACAAAAATGTTTAAAATACCTGGGTGAGGTTCCTCTGATTCCCAGTCCCCTCTTCATTTCTGTAAAAGGGCCTCCAGCTTCTCAGATCTACTCTATGCACACTTTGTTTTATTAGTCTTAGACAACCCCTTCCCCATGTCCTCAGTTGGTCCATCCAAGAGTAGGGCAGCGTGTCTTACCATACCAAAGTACAGTGTGCATAAGGTAGACCAAGACACTTCCCCTGCTTTTGGATGAGTCAGCCGAGTATAGGGGGGAGTGTCTCAGACTAACAAAAGCACAGTGGGGCAGATTTATTATGCCTTGTACGCCACTTTTCTGGCGTACAGGGCATAACAAGCACACTTTTTGTGCAAAATGTAGTTTTGAACAAGTTGCAACTTTTTAAAATCTGCGGCACCTTCTCCAATTTCCCAAAAAGGGGACACGGCGAAAGCATGTAGGGGTCATTGGCCCTGCCAGATTTCTCACACTGTAATTAATACCAGAAATCTGGCACACAGCCCAGTGGCACCCTATCTCCATCTCCAGAGCCAGGGCTCTCAGAGGCTACTTTGGGGTAGTGTAGCAATGGGGAAAGATCGTTGTCTACTACATTTTCTGCACTTGATGACATTTTGCCCAGTAGACAGACTTTGACAGGGGGTGCATTATTGGACTGAAAGAAGCAGGCTGGTCATTTTGATGTATTGCCTGCCACCTAGGTGGTTCTGACTGAGCTGTTAGGAGGTGTTGGGAGCAATGGTTACATGAGGGCACACATATATGGCAAAAAAGCTCTGGACAGCCCAAACAGACCATCAGTAGAGAGGAACATTTGATTTGCTGGCAAGCATGAGCAGCTCCCGAAGTCGCCTTGTTCATCATTCAGACAAAGGTGGCACCTTTATTACACACCCCTGTGTGCCGCAGGATACCATGTGGAACCTGTATGCCTCTACACCCAGCTGTATCTCATCTTGTATCTAGGCTAGAGGTGGCCCAACAGGGCACCAGAGCATCCTTTCGATTGTACAGTTTCCCCAATAATCTCCTTTCTTTCTACTATTGTAGTCACTTATATCATCATTACATTCACACATAGAAAGTTTCATTCCATTCCAACATTTCCGTCTTGGTGCGGTATATTTTTGTCAATGAGTGTATGTCCCTCATTCATATGTATGCATGCATTTTACACTACACAGACCTATTTCTATGATACATGATTTTTACAAGTAGGAGGAATAAGTACAAGTAGTACTGAGATAAAGACCAGAGATTAGTTGTTATATTTCAATATCTTAAGTTATTTCATATTTTATTTAATAAAACAAGTGAATACAGCAGATCCTTACCATCCTCCGAACATGTGTTGTTTTTGTCAGGAAGGAAGAATGAAGTGCAGGATAATACAGCACGTAGTGTACCATACCAAGGGAGCCAAGGCTGCCAACTCTGGGAAAACATCTCCAGGGATGTCTTTGATGTTAAGTAATAGGAATGACTGAAGATAAGGCACTGGAGAAGGAGTCTGGTTATGCATATGAGTATGTAAAAGAACAAAATACCTTTTAAAAACTCCCGAGCATATATATAGTAAGTGTATATAGTATAAATGACACATAAATCTGTGTCAGTACTGATGGAGATATTAAAGGGGATATCTGGGGAGACAAATCTTCCGGCAATGTATTCTCAGTGTATGCATTCTGGCAGTGTACTCTGCTCTTGCGCCAGTTAGGAGAGGTATATTACACTTCCTGATAGCTTTAACTCATCTAGTACATAGCTCCACTGCTAACGCCCCGACTCTGGATGGCGTGACTGACCCCACCCTTCTCCTCCCGATTGTCCTTGAAGTAAAACAAGGTTTGTCATGTGATTCAGAGCTGGAGTGTCAGCAGGCTAGGAAGCACTCCCCCCCATCCCACAGGCAGTGCTATTATAAACTCATAATCTGTGCACCATAATGTGCAAAAATTTTAGGCATGTGTGGAAAAAATACCGCAAAGTAAGAAATAGAAGTGTTAGTAGTTTATTTCCGTCAATGAACAAAATTAAGTGAATGAAGAAAACAAAATCATATCAATCAGTGACGTAACTACCGTGGTAGCAGTGGTAGAGGCTGCCACAGGGCCGGGAACATTATGGGGCCCGCGGGCCCCTGATGCTTTTTTTTTTTAATAGGCCATTACCTGATGGAGTAACACCAGCAGGTAATGGGACCCTATTTACTTACTGATCCCTGCTCCTGCTCATGGCCGCCTGCGCTTCCCATTCTGAGGAAGCAGAGGCGGCTGTGAGCAGGAACGGGGATCGGTAAGTGAGGCAGCAGGCCCGCGAACCCCTCAAACACTGCTATCATTAAACTCTGGGGTCTTTTCAGCCCCCAGAGTATAATGATCGGAGGCCCAGGGTAGGTGAGGGAACATAAAACAAATGTTACTTACCTCTCCTGCGCTCCGACAGTCTTCGGGCCTGTTTAGTGATGTCCCAGATGTCACGTGGGACAGGCCAGCGTCATTATGCATCGTGATGCCGGCCTGGCTCACGTGATGTCTGGTCCAACATTGAACAGGACTGAAAATATTGGGGAGTGCGCCTGAGCCAGGGAGAGGTAAGTAACATTGTTTTTTATGTTTGTATCCTCCACTGGGTCTCCAATCATTATACTCTGGGGTCTGAAAAGAACCCAGAATATAATAATTTTTCATGGGTGGTCCACAATTGGGCATAATACTGTGTGCAGGGGCCACTATGGGACATAATACTGTTTGCAGGGGTCACTATGCTGTATAAAACTGTGTGCAGGGGTCACTATGGGGCATAATACTGTGTGCAGGGGCCACTATTGTGCATAATAGTGTGTGCAGGGACCACTATGGGGCATAATAGTGTGTGCAGGGGCCACTATGGGGCATAATAGTGTGTGGGGGTGAATGCGGTTTGTGCTGGGGGGGGCCCATGTCAAATGTTCGCCTTGGGGCCCAGCCATTCCTAGTTACGCCACTGATATCAATATTTGATGTGATCGCCCTTTGCCTTCCATCAATTCTTTTAGATACACTTGTAGACAGTGCAAGGAAGGAACTCAGCAGGGAGGTTGTTCCAAACATTTTGTAGAACTAAGCACAGATCTTCTGTGGCTGTAGACTTGCCCCAATCCTTCGGGCTCTTCATGTAATCCCAGACAGACTGGATGTGGGGGCCATATCATCACTTCAAGATCTCCTCCTCCAGAGGGCGCTCACACCAAATATTGATGAGATTTAGATTTCTCTTTTGTTCATTTACTTCATTTGGCTAATTGACAAAAATAAACTATTAACACTTCTATTTTTGAAAGGATTCTTACTTTGCAGCATTTTTTCACACCTGCCTAAAACTTGTGCACAGCACGGCATATTATTAAACTTCACGTTCTCCCACAGTAAGTTCATTGCTGTTTATATCTCTGGATAACCCCTTTAAATAAAATGGGTCTGCTTTTTACGTAGAAACAACATCACTTTATTTCATAGGCTGTGACTGGAATTTCAGCTGAATAAGGCTGAGCTGCAATACCAGTCACTGCCATAGACATGAGCAGTGCTATTTTTTTTATTATTTTACAACCAAGATCACAGGGTCCTATATAGTAAAGAATTCTACAGCATGACCTTGAATATTACAGGTTAGTACCCATCAAAATATGAAATACTAATGGTAATGCATATATTACATAATATTACATTGCATATTATATTAATATTACATATATATGTAAAATATGGAAACTGAATCATCATAATCCCAGTATAAAAGTATACCACCATAAATAGATTAATGGTCTAGCGTGCAGTGATAATGGATGGCAATATGATCTAGTAATGGATGTAATCTGATAAAACCTCCATGTAAGATGTCAGTCACAACAATACACAACTGTCAATGTCAAGTGAGATTCAGTAAATCAAGGATGATCAGCGAAATATAATACACATTTATATATAGTGCACACGGCTCTGCTATTCATAGCACTTACAGATATAATGGCCAGGTCAGATATTCTTAACCTATATCCTGTAAGGTGTCCTGAAAAAGGTAAATATGACATCACATAATAGGATATTATCCCAAAAGTCTATTGTATGATGCCATGTACAGCATGTTGTAATATGCTATATCAGTAGTTCAGTACAGTAGTAGTCATTACTAGTAATATGGAAAATACCATTTGTGACAGAAAGGTCGCTTACTAAAACATTGTAAGCATTAAAGACGTTACTAAGAAAATTCCTTTACATACAGTGGGTACGGAAAGTATTCAGACCCCTATAAATTTTTCACTCTTTGTTTCATTGCAGCCATTTGCTAAAAGCAAAAAAGTTGATTTTATTTCTCATTAATGTACACTCAGCTCCCCATCTTGACAGAAAAAAATCTGAAATGTAGATATTTTTGCAAATTTATTAAAAAAGAAAAACTGAAATATCACATGGTCATAAGTATTCAGACTCTTTGCTGTGACACTCATATTTAACTCACATGCTATCCATTTCCTTCTGATCCTCCTTGAGATGGTTCTACTCCTTCACTGGAGTCCAGCTGTGTTTAATTAAACTGATTGGACTTGATTAGGAAAGGCACACACCTGTCTATATAAGACCTCACAGCTCACAGTGCATGTCAGAGCAAATGAGAATCATGAGGTCAAAGGAACTGCCCAAGGAGCTCAGAGACAGAATTGTGGCAAGGCACAGATCTGGCCAAGGTTACAAAAGAATTTCTGAAGCATTCAAGGTTCCTAAGAGCACAGTGGCCTCCATAATCCTTAAATGGAAGAAGTTTGGGATGACCAGAACTCTTCCTAGACCTGGCCGTCCAGCCAAACTGAGCAATCGTGGGAGAAGAGCCTTGGTGAGAGAGGTAAAGAAGAACCCAAAGATCACTGTGGCTGAGCTCCAGAGATGCAGTAGGGAGATGGAAGAAAGTTTCACAAAGTCAACTATCACTGCAGCCCTCCACCAGTCAGGGCTTTATGGCAGAGTAGCCCGAAGGAAGCCTCTCCTCAGTGCAAGACATATGAAAGCCCGCATAGAGTTTACCAAAAAACACATGAAGGACTCCCAGACTATGAGAAATAAGATTCTCTGGTCTGATAAGATGAAGATTGAAATTTTTGGCATTAATTCTAAGTGGTATGTGTGGAGAAAACCAGGCACTGCTCATCACCTGCCCAATACAATCCCTACAGTGAAACATGGTGGTGGCAGCATCATGCTATGGGGGTATTTTTCAGCTGCAGGGACAGAACGACTGGTTGCAATTGAAGGAAAGATGAATGCGGCCAAGTACAGAGATATCCAGGAAGAAAACCTCCTCCAGAGTGCTCTGGACCTCAGACTGGGCCGAAGGTTCACCTTCCAACAAGACAATGACCCTAAGCACACAGCTAAAATAACAAAGGAGTAGCTTTGGACAAACTCTGTTACCATTCTTGACTGGCCCAACCAGAGCCCTGACCTCAACCCAATTGAGCATCTCTGGAGAGACCTGAAAATGGCTGTCCACCAACGTTCACCATCCAACCTGACGGAGCTGGAGAGGATCTGCAAGGAAGAATGGCAGAGGATCCCCAAATCCAGATGCGAAAAACTTGTTGCATCATTCCCAAGAAGACTCATGGCTGTACTAGCTCAAAAGGAAGGGGCTTCTACTCAATACTGAGCAAAGGATCTGAATACTTATGACCATGTGATATTTCAGTTTTTCTTTTTTAATAAATTTGATTTGAAATGAGAAATAAAATGAACTTTTTTGCTTTTAGCAAATGGCTGCAATGAAACAAAGAGTGAAAAATTTAAAGGGGTCTGAATACTTTCCGTACCTACTGTATACCCAAACTGGGCCAATGGATGTATCCCTACTGCATTAGAGTGCTGTTCATGAATTTTACGGACCGTTTTCAGCCACATATTACATGATTATATATTTATTTATTTTATTATTTTATAAAATATACATTCCCATACTAAAGTAAATGTGTCACCTATGAATATTACTTGAAGAGGACCTTTCACCACCTCCACCAACTCCAGTTTCTATTCCAGTATCTGTTAATAGGCGCCGCTCCACTGATTCCGGCACAGTTGGAATTGTTTCTCTAGCCCCCTTTGTTCCTGAGCAATCAGTGTTGTTAATCTTGGTGCCTGATATGCAGGGTCGGACTGGCCCACCGGGGAACTGGTGAATCCACAGGTGGGCCCCGAGCCCCAACTATTAGTCCTCATGTCATGGGGGCCCGATCAGGATACTGACCATCCCGATCGGGCCACTGACCAGTGGCATAACGATCGCGGTCGCAGGGGGTGCGACCGCGACCGGGCTCGGTGGGGTACGGGGCTCGTGGCCAGCTGGAGATGGCCGGGGCCCCGGACCTCTATGATAGCGGTCGGGGAAAGCCTGGTTCCCCGACCGCTATACATAGTGTTATTGGAAAGGGGCTCTGCCATATTGGGCTCTGAACACGCTGAAGACGACAGGATGGAGCGAGGATGCCAAGGAAAGGTAAGGCAAGGTGAGTATGAATGTTTGTTATTTTTTTACTTCCCTTTGGGCCCTGATTATTATACTCTGGGGTCTGAGGAGACCCCAGAGTATAGTAATAGCACTGAAGCGGAGGGGGCTGTTGGGCGCATATAATACTGGGTCAGGGCCACTGTGGAGCATATACTACTGGGTGGGGGCCACTGTGGAGCATATACTACTGAGTGGGGGCCACTGTGGAGCATATAATACTTGGTGGGGACCACTTTGTAGCATTTACTACTGGGTGGGGACCACTGTGGAGCATATAATACTGGGTGGGGGTCACTGTGGAGCTTATAATACTGGGTGGGGGCCACTGTGGACCTTATGCTCCATACAGTGGCTCCTTCATTTTTTTTATAATTATGCCGGGGCAGGTGAAAAAAAACCAAACAAAAAAAACCCCCAAACTTTCTCTCCTGTCCCCAGCATCTTCCAGCGCAGTTTGGTCCTGCAGTTCTGTTGTTTTCTTCCAGCTGAAGTTCCCTCTGCACATGACTACCTGTGATGTCACGTGACCCCTGAGGCCAATCAGCGGCCTAAGGGAAGGGACCTGGGACGTCACAGCCAGTGAGGAATTCCGGCAAAAAGAAGACAGCGGAGCTGCAGGACCGGACCGTGCTGGAAGGACACCGGAGACAGGTGAGTATGTTTAGTATGTTTTTTTGGGGGGGGGGGGCTAGGGGGGATTCACCTCCCCTGGACTAATTATAAAAAAGAAAAAAATTATACTGGACAACCTCTTTAAAGTGTGGTGCATTAGGGGGGCCCTGGGGGGTATATTAAATGGGTTGTCCAGGCATAATTTGTTATGGTTTATCCTCAGGATAGGCCATAGATACCTGATCTGTACGGGGCTGACCCCGGACCGATCAACTGTATGGAGCCACTTCTGATGCCCGTACTGTACACAATACAGGGCCAGAAGCAGAAAGCTCTGTCCACTGTATATTAGCCGGGCACCTTCACTGTATCTCAGCACTTATTGAAGTCAGTAGGAGCTGAGCTGCAGTGAAGGCGCCGGGCTGCTATACAGCGGATAGAGCTTTCTGCTTCCGGCCCTGTGTTGTGTACATAACAGGCGTCGGAAGTGGCTCCGAACAGCTGATGGGGCCGTGTGTCAGCCCCCTACCGATCAGGTATTTATGGCCTATCCTGAGCATAGGCCATAAAAAAGATTAACCCTGGACAACCCCTTTAATATGCCCTACACAGTTTAATGTCACCCCCCCCACAGGATGTTAGCCCCCATCACTGCTCCCACACAATATAATGACCCCATCACTGTTCCCCATACAGTATGGGGGACCAGTGAAGAGGCCACTATGTGGGGGGACCAGTGAAGTGACCATAGAAAAATTTGGCCCAGACAATCCCTTAAAAGAGGTTGTCCATAAACTGGAGTGACCACTGTGTCGGCCGCCAGGGAGATGTAAAAATAAGAAAATTTAAAACAAACATCATACTCACCTGTCCCCAGCACCCCGATGTCCCCTGCCTGTGCCTGTTCGGTCTCATGGCGGCGCCTCATTTCTGGAAATCTTGTACCTAATTGGTCTTAGTGATCACATGAGGTGCAGGACTCCTAGCAAGGAGTCGCCGGCATGAGACTGAATGGATACTGGCAGCGGACAACGGAGTGTCGGGGACAGGTGAGTATGCTTTTTAATTTACTTACTTTTTACTTTACACCTCCCGCCAGCCACATGGGTTGCTCCAATTCCTGGACAACCTCTTTAAAGGATTTATCCATCTTTCTAATATTGATGGCCTGTCCTTAGGATAGGCCATCGATATTACATTGGGTGATGATACAAAAGCCAGGACCTCTGCAGATCAGCTTTTCCAGGACAGTGCGGCTACAGGTAAAGGTAACAATTCTTGGAGCCACGCTGTTCACTTGCCATACAAGGTGTAGCAGTAGGTTTAGGTACTGCAGTGGTGCACATGGTATAGTGGGTGAGCAGCATGGCTCCCGGCATGTTATTACCTTTAGCCGCCCTGTCTCAGTACCGCTGATCTGCAGGGGTCCTGATGGTGGGCCCCTAGAAACAATTCCACTGGTGGGCCCTAGACATCCCAGTCCGACACTGCTGATATGCTATTTAGGCTCTGTACTGTCAGGAGGGCGGTGTCAGGCAGGATCAGGGAAGGGGCATGTTTCAGAGCTCCAATCAGAGGCAGCCAGTGTCAGAGCTCAGAATCACACCCCTTGTCTGCTCCTACCTGACACTGCCCTCCTGACAGTACAGAGTCTAAATAGCATATCTTTGGGGCCCTTCAGAGTCTAAGGTCTGGCAGTGCTGCAGTTTCCTGAAAGTGCCAATATGCAGTGGAACAGGACTGCTGCGCAACTCCTATTACGCTGCATGCACTGCCCATCCACTAGCAGCTTCCGACACCTGGAGGTTGCTGCAGCAGCTGAACTAAGCAGGGTCTGGGTGTTGGAACCCTATATGTCACATACTGATAACCTATACTGTGGATACGCCATCAGTATGAAAATTCGATTTGGGATCAGAAAACCCCTTTATGGCCAGGACCCCACTTAGCGTAAACGTTGCAATTTAGCCATAATTTACAGCACCTGCAAAGTGGATGGAATTCTGGATAATCCTATCCACACATTACAGAAAAATATCCGCAGTGAAAATGTTGCGATTCCAAAAACCGTTGCGTTTTTGCAAATTACAGCATGTCCATTATACCTACGGAAACGCTGGTGTTTTTCATATAGGTATAAAAGAAGCAGAAAGGAAAACTCTGCGAACTTTCTGTTAAAAGCACTGCGGAAAAAAGGTGATGCGCTTCCTCCACGGTTTTTTCTGCAGCGCTTTCTGGTTGCAGCTCGCAATGTGGGGCCTTAGCCTTAAGGTGCAAAGAGCTGGTCTTGAAAGGTGGTGAAAGGTTTTCTTTAAAGTACAAGCATTCTCTTCTAAAGATCAAGCATTATAATTTGACATACTGTATTTATACACTAATGACACTTTTCAAGGCCAACTATGACTCATGTGAGGAATCTTTAGATGTGTAAATGTAATCTAATATTGTAAATGTAATCTAATATTCCTTCAACCTCATTATTAATTCATTATTAAGAAGAACAGGAATGAATGGATATATGTATTAATGAACATTGACAAATGTATTAATAAAAAGCATCCTGTCCCCTAAGATGTGATCACAATGTACGGTATCACATACCTAGAACATGACAGATCATGCTCAAAATGCAACAGAATTCTGGTGTAATGTGCGAAAAAAAGTGTCTAACATTTATCAAGTGTTGTTCTCGAGACCCCTTTAACCCCTAGGTGACACACACCATACTATTATTACAGAAGCTTTCCATCTGTTCATGTATTAAGTGTGCGGTTTCCGGAGGGGGTGTTAGCTGTAATTTAAAGCTAACTCCCCGCTCCAGTACCCCTGATTGGAGCTAAGTGACGATTGGGTGTGTGTGTGTGTATGTGTGTGTGTGTGTGTGTGTGTGTGTGAGTGTGTGTGTGTGTGTTAACCCTTTGGATACCATGGTCAAACAGATTTAGATTGTTGGCTTTTGGACACCTTGTCAAGTTTGACCATAAAATGGCCCCTAAAAAATGGGGTCAGTTCTTGGGGAATTCAAATTCACTGAAACATCTGAGGTTCTCCAAAAACAATATGGTGTCCAGTCCTTCTAAATCTATAGCCCAAAAGCTATTTACGCCCACATATACAACTATTTTGTACCTGGTATAACCCACTTAAAAGTTTTATAAGTGTTTGTATTTATTGAACATAACATATTGGGCACTTAAACGGCATATTTCTTTTAAAATTTCACTTTGTACATTAATTTTTGAAAAGCAGTCTTGGGCTCAATAATAACCCTTGATAAATTCTGCGAGGGGGGTAGTTTTTTTAGGGGTGATCCCATTTTGTAAACTACATAAACTAACAAAATCTGCCCTCCAAAAGCCATATAGTGCTATTTCCATTCTGAGCCCTGCCATGTACCCATGCAGCAGTTTCTGACCACATATGGGGTATTTCTGTGTTCAGGAGAAATTGTGCAACAAACTGTGGGGTGTTTTTTCTCCTTTAATCCCTTGTGAAAATGAAAAATTTGGTGATAAATTGACATTTATTTGAAATCATTTTTAATTTTCACTTCCCAATGTTAATAAAATCTGTGAGACAACTGTGGGGTGAAAATGCTCACTATACCCCTTGGTAAATTCTTTGAGGGGTGTAGTTTCCAAAATGGGGGCACTTTTACAGAGTTTTCACTGTACTGGTACTTTAGGGGCTCTGAAAAGGAGACATGACACCTGAAAACGAATCCAGCAAAATTTGCTTTTCAAATGCCCAGTGGCGCTCCTTCCCTTTGGTGCATTGCCGTGTGCCCAAACATAAATTTACAACCACATGTGGGATAGTTTCATGTTTGGAAGTAATTGCATAATAATCTGTGAGATGCATTTTCGCCTTTAACCCCTTGTGAATGTGTAAATTTTAGGGCTGAATGAACGTACTTTTGAAAAAAAATGAAATGTCTAAATTTCGCCTCCATATTGTTTAAATTCCTGTGGAATGAATAAAGGGTTGAAAAACATCCCAAATGTGGTTTTGAATTATTTAAGGGGTGCAGTTTTGAAAATGGGGTGATTTATGGGGGGGTTTCTAATATATAGGTCTTTATAATCCCCTTCAGTACTGAAGTGGCCCCTAACAAATGGGTTTGGGAAAGCCTACTAACATCCAAAATAAATTAAGGAACGATTAAAAGATGATGTCACTATAAAGCATAGATATGGTAGATAATATTTATTAATGTGTTTAGGTGGTATGACTATCTGTCTTAAAAGCAGAGCATTTCACATTTTGAAAATTGTGAATTTTTTAAAATGTCCATGAAATTTCCAATTTTTTTTAATAAATAAATGCAAAATATATTAATGGTAATTGTATAGTATAATTAATGTTAACCACTAACATGAAGTACAAGGTGTCACATAAAAAGGATCTCAAAATCACTTGGCTAAAGCATCTCAAAGTTATTGCCATATAAAATGACATTTGTCAGTTTTGAAAAATGGGATCTTGTCCTTAAGGGGTTAAACGGTTTTCCTATCCCACAAAATTGGAACATATTGTTTGAATATACCAGCAATTTATGATCGTGGAAATCACCACTGCAGCCCCTTCATAGTTTTTACTACAGCAACGCCACATTCTCTTAAATGACGAAGCAACAGTACACAGTGTGTGGTCAGGGCACTGCTGTGCAGAAAAAGACTGTATAAGGGACATTGCTGTGAATAAGAACTGCAGACCCTTCATCCTCATGATTAGAGTTGGTCTCAGAGGTCTTACCTCCATCTTTGTAAAGTTGTGGCATATACTGAGCACATCAATCCAGTGGGGCTCCTGATGCTTTTTTTTCCCTTTCTAATAGTTCATTACCTGCTGGAGTAACTCCAGCAGGTAATGTGCCCTGTTTACTTACTGATCTCCGCTGCTGCTCATGGCACCTTGGGAAGTGGAGAGGCAGCCATTAGCAGGAGCGAGGATCAGTAAGTAAGGCCGCTGGCCTGCGGCAAGGCTATTTGTTGGGCGAATCCCAACCCCAACTGGTATTATTATAGTCTGGGGTCTCTTCAGACCCCAGAGTATAATGATTGGAGGCCCAGGGGACGTGACAAACATAAAAACCAATGTTACTTTTTAATAGTTCATGGATGGTCCATTATGGGGCACAATACTATGTGGAGGGACCACTATGGGACATTATACTGTGTGGAGGGGTCGCTATGTGACATAATACTGTCTGGAGGGGCCACTATGGGATTATTATACTGTGTGGAAATGGGGCATTATACTGTGTGTGAGCCACGAAAGAGGGAGCTATGCTGTTATGGGGGAGGGGCAAGTAAAAAGTTTGCTTTGGGGCCCAGTCTTTGCTAGTTCCGCCCCTGGTTAGTGTCACCTGAATCAAATAGTATTTTCCCCTTGTGAATCAGTGCCTCCATTTCTGAGACAGCACTGTTTTAGTCAATATGCAAATGAGCAACTGAAGGTGTTGCTATTCCCCTTTGCATCAAAGAGCTCATTTGCATAAGGTCAAAAACAGAAACATCTCAGCAATGGAGGCAACAATTTACAAGGGGACCCTAACCTTTCTAAGGGGCTGGGTTGATATACTGGGTTCTGGCGATATACAGTCTTTAATGGAAACCTGTCGGGTCTTTTTTCCACCAGAAATAGGCCCAGAATCCTTCAAATGAAAAAAAGATTCTCCGGTCAGGTGAGTCCATGCCAAGACGAGTGCACTTACTTTTGGCTGGCAGAGGTGGCCGTATGTGCAGGATCCTCCACAAGCCTACAGGTGTTTGGGCAGAGGCAGCTCTTGCCTGTGCAAGATTCCAAGTGCATTTAAGAAGACGGGATTTCTGCATGATTTTCTGCAGAGATAACCACCCCTATTCCATGACTAACAAGATGAAGTGCCTGCCCACTATGACTAGTCCAGGTAAATTTGCATTCTTCGATGAGCTTTTCAAAACTTTATAACTTTGGTTGGACATGATTGTAAAGTGCATTACAAATGAATGGGACTGAAATGCAGTGAAAAGAACACAATAGTCATCTAAAGGCTGTGGCCTCTAATTGGTTAGGGTGCCAGGTATCAGACCCTCACCCAGGGGTGGGATGCAGCTGGTTCTCCCCAGTTCTGCCAATCCGGTTGTCAAAAGTACAACTGGGGAGACGTGGAGCCCCGACCTGGCTATGCTACTGGTAGAGCAGAAAACCACAGGCTTCCTACTCTACCACTCTTCAACTTGTAGGCTGCCACCACCTTTGAAATCCCCCCCAAATTACCACCCGGAAGCCCCTCACCTTTGACACCACGGAACTAGCCCTATAACCTTTAAAAGCATAGGTCATAAATATCAGAGTCGCGGAAAAGGCCATAAATATAATTATAAGATAAGAAGATTGTGTGGGAATTGCAGCAGGTTTTACTTTTCCCCCATATAGAATGACATAGCCCAAACAGTCTATTTCTGCTGCATTATGTTGATAGAAGTCAATCACAGATGAAGAAAACACAATTGTGCCATTAGTATGTGTGACTTCACACTTGGAGAGGGTAAATGAATCGCGAACTTCTCATCTGACATTTTAATGACTTTGCGATTAGAGTTTCTATTAACAAATCAACTGTATGCAATCCTTGTTAGTTTTTCCCACCTTCTGCAAGCAAGTTGTCAATAAATGGTGTTCATCAAACAAATGCCGAGATAAAATAGGTGCAAAGTAAATTCTCAATCTCTGTAAAAGCTGTGAAGACATGAAAGGTGATGTTTAGAAATTACAGTTCAGTAAACAAGACAGGAACGAATATGTTCTACATACTTGGTCCATATGGTTGGTAGAAGTCGATGAAAAATTTCTCGGAATATTCAGAGGTATGGAATATTTCTGCTCACATTAACAACTAAACTAGTGTGAGATGAAAGGGGCACAGAAATGTTCTCCAAGGAAATTAGAAGCTTTTCAATGGAGGACTCAAAAGTTGCATTTCTTAAAGGCAACCTGTCAGATAAAAAAATGCTGCTCATTCTTTTATAGAGCAGAAGGAGCTGAACAGATTGATGTATAGGATTATTGAAAAAAAATGCATGAACCCTCAGTAAATATTAAATTTGGTTGTGGAAGGTTTTCCAAACGTAAATTCACTCGGAACAAAAAATCTCCACAACTATATACGTGTATGGCTGAATTCACACCAGTGCTTGCTTTCCTTTGGGGGATTCTATCCCCCATTCCACTTGATAAATGTGGAATTTATAGTCTATGGGATCCACGGCTTTCCGCGGGTAGCCACTTTGTAAACGGATTGGGTTTCTGTTTTTCGGGTCCCCAAGCGGACCCGAAGAATAGAAATCTGAACGCAAGTGTGAACTTAGAGTAACTATAATAACGTGTCTTATCCTAATAAGACATCATGGTCAAATTCTTTTACAAATACTGCAAATTCTGTGTCTGCTACTTCGCAAGCATCACTTTTAACCTCTTTGTTAAGTTCTACAACTTTTCAAAATCTTGTAGCGGAGAAACAACTTGTGACCTCACGAACAGGAGAGACATACTCTGGTCCCCTTATGGGAAAAAATACAGTAAGTACCCCTTTACCCACCAATACTACTTATTTAGTGCAGGGTATCCAACTGCGAAGCAGGGACAAAGGTGGGATCAACGGTGGTGGTGGTATAGTCTTCTCCTTTTAATATAGCAGTGTGTATTCTTGGTGTATACTTATGTATATGGGTCTATGTACTGCAGATCAGTTACCCATATTTAATCTTCACCCCAGTCATTAGAGCTATAGAGATTAGAGAGCGCAATTATGTGATCTTAATAGAATATAACAGCAGTTTTAGTGATGTGAGCTAGTCTGCTCACTCATAACCATTATCTATTCTAAGAGAAGCCAAGTTTTTGTGCTCTCTTTTTTGGTAATTTTTACCACTGGTCTAGAGTGTCAGTCCATAATACTGAGCATTAGAATTTTGTTCATATGACTGTGTTGGACTGGATTTCATATTTAGTGACTGTGGAGTCTCAATTGAGTACCTTTAGCTCAGTTTCCTGGACTCACTGCTAGCAATTTTATACACTAATTCCCTAATCTACTTTTTATGCATTTGAAATAAATGTTAAGTTTTATAGAATTGTCATGGGAAACTTTAGGCTGAAATCTTGCTTTTGGAATATTATAATATTATACATGTGAATACTGATTGTGAAGAGGCCAACAGTAAATTAGACCCACTGGGTCGATAACTGATGTGGCTTAGGGCTAAACAAAGTTATGGAGATATTGTGAGATCTTCACTCTTAAGTGCTAGGTTTCAACTCTCAGAGTTTCCATTAGCAATGGCTGGTGCATCGATGGACTGTACACACAATTCCAGCAAGCAGGAATTATAGTTGGGCAAAGCATGAGTCAAGGCAGGATAGTTGGATCATAAGCTGAGAACAGACAGAAGTCAAGACAGGCAACCAATAAGAAGACGTTGTCAAGTATACAAGTCAGGTCTATGGCAAATGGACCAGTAACAAATAAATCTTTGCAGACTTTAGGTACCAATAGGTCATGTAGCTTAGGTAGTGAGTGATGGGAGAAGGATGTATAGGATGCCTGAGACACTTAGGCAAGTTGGGGATGACGTTGGGGCAATTGGTACACATTAACCTTCCAAAAGGCTGGATGTTGGTGCATATGCATCCAAATATAGTGTGCAACTTTATTCTGTAAAATGGTTCACCACATAGAAGTCATAAATACATGAGCTAAAAAATAACTGAAAGGGAATACAACATGGGGAGGGGGACAGGCAGGTGAAAATCATCCAAGAATAGTCTCTTTATGTCCATGATAAATATAAACTGAGTCCAGGTTATTCGACAACCTGTGGAATCCAAAACCAAGTACTCTGGGAAAGTGACCATGGAAGAGCGGGAAGGGATGGGGGAACATCAGGCTGTTTAGGGTGATACAGTTAAGGTGTGTTGGAGCACTGGTAAAGCTCCTATTAGCCCTTATATGTTCACATAACATAACAAATTATCCCAAAAATAATTGATACCAAAAAAACAAAATTACAATTTGAGTTTTGCTATCTATAAAACCTGTATAAAATTAGAGAACTACAGAGATACAGTAGATGCCACAAGCTCCTCTAGAGGTATCGTAGTACAGCTCTGTACAATATGGTCCCCTAATATTACCATACACAGTGTTGTGCACTGTGACAAATTTGCACCAAGTTGCAGGTTTCACTTTTGTTGCGTAACCCCATAGCCTTGTAGAACAACACTGCACGGTTGTATGAGGACACGTAGACATGCAGAAACACTGACTGTCCTACTAATACATAGTGACAGTCACAATTTATCACATTTGTTTGCTGGTTTAACACAGTGATGTTAACAATCTTACACCAGGCAATGACCGGGTCACATCTGTTGCCACTGATACCTGTGCACAATGTCTACGTTCCATATTGCATTTTTAATAAGTCATTTGCAAAACTCATTTTGAAGAATATATTCATACTTGAGCTTATATTACAGTTACTTCCAGTCTCACTCCAGACTGGCCAGGCATAGATTGCTTTTTTCCTGTGCAATATATTTCGAGACATCTGTCACTTGTGGCCAAGAAAGTTTCACACCAGTTACCACTTGTAAATATTTAAATAGCCGCAGCTTATGCCAGTCCCAATACATTAAACATGATAGTATTTTAACTCCATCTCAATTAACAATGATGGCCTTGTAAACCCGGCTTTCTGAAGTGATAATATGCTGACAGTATTAAGTCAGCCGCTGTGCCGGAGCTGCTAGAATATCATTTCCTACTGAATTATTTCAGGATTTGAAATCCAGTCTTATTCTGCACTACGAGGAACATTGAAGGTTTGTGAGTTGCATCTTAACTTCTGTATGTTTATTAACTGTCTCTAATCGGCAGATGGTAAGGTCGAAATTAATTTTAGCTCAGGAAAATGGAATAATAATCTGAAAATAATAGGTCCTTTATAAATACAGTGAAACACTATTTGAGACCACCACCCAGCATTGTATTAAAGGTGGTCTTCTAGGGGGGCAGTCTGCTGAAAGAAGATGGAAGGTACGCATAACATATGGTGGACATGAAAATCTGTCCCTGGAAATCTGGTCTTGTCGAGGGGATGGTCTTTGGGGAAGTTTTGCTGTATACTGTAAATAAGCAGGCCACTGTATATAGAGTGTTGTGTTGTCCACAGGAACCCAAGTGGCCCCAATTATAATGCAGCTGAGAATGATAGTCTCATTGATATAGGGTTTCTATATAGTTCTATGCAGTTAACCCCTTAACACTGTGTGCCGTATGTTTATGTCGTGCTAACAATATGGTTAATAGATGATATAATGGCAAAGAGCTTTAGTAGCCACAGGATTTGTGCCTGTTACATTGCTTATGGGTTCCAGCTGTATTATATAGACAGGATCTAGAACTAACCGCAAGAGTTGGAAAATAATCAGTATTGATCTCAACATTTGGGTGGTTAGGGTATGGGGGCTCCCCTTTCATTATCCCCTTGGCCCCTCCTGTGGTGAGATCGCAGAGCTCCGAGGGGTTGACATGGCAGCCAGGAGGCCAATCAACACCATCCTAGCTGCATTGTCCTATTACACATAGGAAGCCTATGTACAATATACTGCAATACAGAGGTATTGCAGTATATTATATAGGAGATCAAGGGATCCCAGGTTAAATATATATATTATTATACTATAATAAATACCTAAATATTTTTTAAAAATTCCCATTTCAAACATAAATAATGTAAAAAAAATAAACAAACATTAGATATATGTGTATATAAGTCAGCACTATCCAAAAATAGCATTATTTATCCTGTACGGTGAACGGCATAAAAAAAAAAAAAAAATACTACAATGAGCAAATCAATGTGCTTTGGCCCTCTTGACTTCCCACAAAAGAGCAATAAAAAGCCATCAAAAAGTTGTACATATCAGAAAATGGTATCAATAAAAACTATAGCATTCCTTCCAAAAAAGAAGGGCAGAAGACCTTCCGGAACAAGTAGTTAGTCCATTTCTCTGAGCCCATGTGGGAGGCTCAGGGCACAGTCTTGGGCAAAGCATGTGTTGCTTACATGCGGTTACCCTCGTTCAGGTTCATAGCAGGGCCTCAAGCCTAGCTGCTTAGGCCGCATGTCAGCCACATGGTCATCACATGGTGGACTTCCCCCGCACCTTGCCTCCAGGAAGCGTGCATCACCAAATTCACAGGACAACAGAGAGTGGTTCAGCCTGGGCGGAGCCCTTTTGTCTCCCCTGGTCTCCTCCCTGAGTGAGGTCACCAGGGGGAGAAGCCCCTCCCCCTCTCTACATCTTTCAGAATAACTTTTCAGTATAATTCTAGGCATGATGTTTATAGAGTCTGGCTGGTAGTATAATGGGGCTCCTGGCAAGATCCCCAATACATAGACTCCAAGGTCGACACTCCAGCTCCCTTCGGGTAAGGAGATCAGTGCCTGGAGCTTTCCTGGGCTTTGAACTGTGACATGTGTATATTCTGAGCATGCGCCTTGACCTGACGCATCTGGGGAATTTATCGGTGCAACTGTAAGATGTTCCCCAGGCCAAATATTGTCATAAAACCATAATTCTTTTGAAGTAACAGCGGCGCCAGTGTGTCTATCAGTGATATGCGGATCGTTTGCATAACATATCCTGTCTAAATGAACCCCCGCTGGGTTAATGAGGGTTGCAGTCTTATGCAGATGACCAAATGGCTGATTGCTTTAGGGACAGGACAATAGGCCTGTGCCAGAAAGTAGTCTGACCACATTCCATTTGCCCCACTAGCCTTGATCCTAGGCCCCAACCCCCACTGTGCAGTGATATAGACCAATATTGATATCATAAGACCAAACCTGCACCTAATATCATGACACCTGGTACAAACTTTTGACCTGGTGGTACCACGTCCCAGTTAGATTACATAAAATGTTTCCTGCCACCTCTCTCCTCTGTTGGAGATGTGGATCAGCAGTGGGCTCTCTCCTTCACATCTTCTGATCATGACCGCTTTTGCAGTCCTACTGGGACGGAGTGCACTGTGAACTGAGAAAATTTTTTCAGGTCTCTATACTGGCCTCCACAGCCTTTTTTCTACTATATGTTTCTGACTTCTTCCTCAGAACCTACAGCAAGTTCACTTTGTGAATGCAGCCAGAACTTGCATGTTGATCTACTGCCCCACCCACTTTGGTGCACTGGGTACACAGGATGGAGGACCTTCAAAAACTGGAGCATCCCTCAGAAAAGCGCATGACTCATTTCTGTCTGGACCTCCTGGATCATGTTTCAAGGCATGCAGGACTACAGTGTTCTGATGGAGTCCTGAGGTCTCTGTAGAGCCAGTTGAGAATAACCCTTGTTTTCTCCCCTTCGACAACCCCCATTCCCATCCCCTCCTTCACCTCCCCCCTTCTTTTTTATTTTCTATCCCAATCTCTGTACTCCCCCACTTTGTTTCCCCCCTTTCTGCATTTGCTGTAATTGTTTGCTATGTCTTGGAGCACCCTTACATTGTCTTGATTTGAAATTCATCTAGGATTCATGGACTATGTATTTTGTAATGTTTGCATTACCTGAT
This sequence comes from Leptodactylus fallax, assembly GCA_947044405.1. Taxonomy (NCBI): domain Eukaryota; kingdom Metazoa; phylum Chordata; class Amphibia; order Anura; family Leptodactylidae; genus Leptodactylus; species Leptodactylus fallax. The sequence continues at coordinate 1,060,791 of CAMRHE010000234.1, forward strand.
AGCACCAGTCGGTGCCCTTTGTTTACTTCTGTCCTGGTTTGCAAATGTATTTTATTAAAACTTAAATAAAGAATTTATAAAAAAAACAAACAAACAAAAAAGCAATAAACAAAACAAAAACAAACAAAAAAAAGCTTCATCAACAAACAGGTGAAAATGTTATAGACGTCAGAATACAGTGCTCCCGAGCCAAATCATTTATCTTTGCTAAATTGTGTTTTATACAGCAATAATGGTAAAACATAATAAAACTGACATAAATATGGTATCGGCGTAATCCTAATGACCCACCGGAAATTTTTTTTAATGCAGAGTGAAAACCATAAAAACAAAACACAAAAATAATTACAGAATTGTATATTTATTTAATACGGTTCCCCCAAAAACTTTAATAAAACCTAATCAAAACATTATTTGTACCTCACAATGGTGCCAGCTAAAAGTACAACTCATCGTGCAAAGAATAAGCACTCATAGGACCGTGTCAACAGAAAAATAAAAAAGTCATGAATTTTTGAAGGCGGAGACTGAATATATTAAATAAGTTGCTGAGATAGCTGTCCCCTTAACTCAAAAAGTTATCTGTCCTGACTTACTCTGTCCATACACATGCATGCTTGGCTCAGCTTTCTAGGAAAAAAGTTGTTCCAGAATTGTTATTTCATGATAAGTAAAAGCGTTTTCTAAAACAGATACAGTACAGACCAAAAGTTTGGACACACCTTCTCATTCCAAGAGTTTTCTGTATTTTCATAACTATAAAAATTGTAGATTCACATTGAAGGCATCAAAACTATGAATTAACACGTGTGGAATTATATACTTAACAAAAAAGTGTGAAACAACTGAAAATATGTCTTATATTCTAGGTTCTTCAAAGTAGCCACCTTTTGCTTTGATTACTGCTTTGCACACTCTTGGCATTCTCTTGATGAGCTTCAAGAGGTAGTCACCTGAAATGGTCTTCCAACAGTCTTGAAGGAGTTCCCAGAGATGCTTAGCACTTGTTGGCCCTTTTGCCTTCACTCTGCGGTCCAGCTCACCCCAAACCATCTCGATTGGGTTCAGGTCTGGTGACTGTGGAGGCCAGGTCATCTGGTGTAGCACCCCATCACTCTCCTTCTTGGTCAAATAGCCCTTACACAGTCTGGAGGTGTGTTTGGGGTCATTGTCCTGTTGAAAAATAAATGATGGCCCAACTAAACGCAAACCGGATGGAATAGCATGCCGCTGCAAGATGCTGTGGTAACCATGCTGGTTCAGTATTCCTTCAATTTTGAATAAATCCCCAACAGTGTCGCCAGCAAAGCACCCCCACACCATCACACCTCCTCCTCCATGCTTCACGGTGGGAACCAGGCATATAGAGTTCATTTGTTCACCTTTTCTGCGTCGCACAAAGACACGGTTTAATAAGTGGGATTTCTTGCCTTATAAATGGGGTTGGGACCATCAGTTGTGCTGTTCAGAAGTCAGGTGGATACACAGCTGATAATCCTACTGAATGGAGTGTTAGAATTTGTATTATGGCAAGAAAAAGCAGCTAAGTAAAGAAAAACGAGTGGCCATCATTACTTTAAGAAATGAAGGTCATTCAGTCCGAAAAAATTGGGAAAACTTTGAAAGTGTCCCCAAGTGCAGTGGCCAAAACCATCAAGAGCTACAAAGAAACTGGCTAACATGAGGACCGCCCCAGGAAAGGAAGACCAAGAGTCACCTTTGCTGCGGAGGATAAGTTCATCCGAGTGACCAGCCTCAGAAATCGCAGGTTAACAGCAGCTCAGATTAGAGACCAGGTCAATGCCAAACAGAGTTCTAGCAACAGACACATCTCTACAACAACTGTTAAGAGGAGACTGCGTGCAGCAGGCCTTCATGGTAAAATAGCTGCTAGGAAACCACTGCTAAGGACAGGCAACAAGCAGAAGAGACTTGTTTGGGCTAAAGAACACAAGCAATAGACATTAGACCTGTGGAAATCTGTGCTTTGGTCTGATGAGTCCAAATTTGAGATCTTTGGTTCCAACCACCGTGTCTTTGTGCGACGCAGAAAAGGTGAACAAATGAACTCTATATGCCTGGTTCCCACCGTGAAGCATGGAGGAGGAGGTGTGATGGTGTGGGGGTGCTTTGCTGGTGACACTGTTGGGGATTTATTCAAAATTGAAGGAATACTGAACCAGCATGGTTACCACAGCATCTTGCAGCGGCATGCTATTCCATCCGGTTTGCGTTTAGTTGGGCCATCATTTATTTTTCAACAGGACAATGACCCCAAACACACCTCCAGACTGTGTAAGGGCTATTTGACCAAGAAGGAGAGTGATGGGGTGCTAAGCCAGATGACCTGGCCTCCACAGTCACCAGACCTGAACCCAATCGAGATGGTTTGGGGTGAGCTGGACCGCAGAGTGAAGGCAAAAGGGCCAACAAGTGCTAAGCATCTCTGGGAACTCCTTCAAGACTGTTGGAAGACCATTTCAGGTGACTACCTCTTGAAGCTCATCAAGAGAATGCCAAGAGTGTGCAAAGCAGTAATCAAAGCAAAAGGTGGCTACTTTGAAGAACCTAGAATATAAGACATATTTTCAGTTGTTTCACACTTTTTTGTTAAGTATATAATTCCACATGTGTTAATTCATAGTTTTGATGCCTTCAGTGTGAATCTACAATTTTTATAGTTATGAAAATACAGAAAACTCTTGGAATGAGAAGGTGTGTCCAAACTTTTGGTCTGTACTGTATGTCGGGAGAGTTGACAAGTCCTCCTTAAAGTATATTAGACCGTGATTAATAGGACATCACACATATTTGTTAATGTCTGCTCAGCTCTATCCAGAACTCTACTAACTCCTATAGATGTTAATGGAGTAGACTACACACAGCTTCAGACATCTTTCCACTGGATTTAATGAGGAAAGTTCCCACAATGAGCTGGTGAAGGTCACAGGAGCAGAGGTGGGACCCACACCTATTGAGGATTTATGGCATATCCTATAGATACTACATAAATCTGTAAGGTAATACATCAGTTCTGTCCTTTCTAACCTCCAGATGTTCTGGCACTGAGAACCTCCATCCATTACAAGGTATTTCTCAGTCTTCTGTCCTCTATTCTGACCACCTCTTATTCACACCAGAGTCTCGATGTCATTATATACTCATTTATTTAGGTAAACATATAATCTAGCCACATCATTATTATCTTTTATCATCGAGTCTATTGGGCATTTCTTGTATGTATGCTTTCATTTCCATGTTTTTATGTAGGTAACATATCATGACATAAGAAAATTTGCAATTTTGTAAAATTGTCATGACATTTTAGAGAGAAAATGCACAAAAAAATATATAATTGCATTCTCCCTTCACCTTCTACTTTTTCTTGTTTTTTTAGGCAGGTCAGAAAAAAATTTGGTTAATAGTTTATTTTTTTATCAATTAGCAAAATGAAGTGAATGAAGAAAAGAGAAATCTAAATCCCATCAATATTTGGTGTGACCGTCCTTTGTCTTTCATCAACTCTTCTAGATACACTTACAGACAGTTTTTGAAAGAACTTGGCAGAGATGTTCCAGATTTCCTGTAGAACTAAGCACAGATCTTCTGTGGATGTAGGCTTGCTCCAATCATCACTTCCAGGACTCCTCCTCCAAAGGGCAAAGGTCACAGCAAATATTGATGGGATTTAGATTTCTCTTTTCTTCATTCACTTCATTTTGTTAATTGACAAAAATAAACCATTACAACTGCTATTTTTAAAAGTATTTTTAACTTGCCTAAACCTTTTGCATAGTATTGGAAAAAAATAAATCTCTATGTGTCCTAGTAGCTCTATCACAGGGGTCCCCAACCACTGGTCCGCGGACCAGGACCGGGCCGTTGGGGGTTCTTTACTGGTCCGCGGGGCGGCGGGCTGGCCTCAGTTTTAGCTGGATACTTGTGCTAGGCCACTTTGCTATGGTAACGTGTAAATTATCGGGTAGTGCGGCATCCTGTAGCTGCTAAGGATGCCGCGCTAAATGATAGTTTACACGTTACCATAGTAACGTGGCCTAGCACGAAGTATCCAGCCTCAGTGTCGCTTACCTTACCATCCCGGTGGTGAGTCTTCCCGTCCACATGGTGGAGCCCGCATATAACCGCATATATTACCCAAGCCCCACCCCTGCCCCACCCCTGCCCTGACGGGCCATCCTCTACGGCAGCCGGTCCTTGGTGTAAAAAAGTTTGGGGACCACTGCTCTACCATGTCCCTCTCCTCCTGACCAGTGTCTGGCTGTAAGATAACTGGCTGGAGCTGAAGCTTGCCTTCTTTACTGTGTTTGCAGTAGGACAAAATATTCAGTTTTGTTCCCTTTGCTAAATTCAACCCCATCTAGCCTGCCACTATAAAGATGGAGCAGAAGAGAATAATCCCTTTTAATTTCTGCAGAATTTTTACCATGCAGTGTCAAACAGTGAGGCCAACAATATTTCTACTTTAATTTAATCATTCATTTCTAAGTTTTAAGTAGGTTTTTAAATACTATGGACACCTTGGCATACCCATTGGGAAATATCCTACTGTATGCACTATGACTACTCTTTTCATTGCCAAATATTTATCATACAAGCCAATGTAGCACTGTTCCTAGCTCTGACACAGATCCTTGGAATCAGCTACAGATACAAGAGGCCCATGCCTAGCAGCAGCCCTACAGCCCTGGTGTCTTCAGGGTCAGGATATTGATAATAATGGGGGATTAGTACTGTAGCATTTTCATCACCTTTCAGCAGCCTGTAGTTCACCAGTCCATGTCTGCACACTATCTGTTCGAAAACCTTGTCATTCTCCAATAAATTACTCTATACGCCAGACAGATTTAGTAAATGATAGGGAGGAATGGGAAGCAGTGTCTCTGTCTCAGCTGGTTGCTGAGACGCATGCTGTGAGTATCAGAGGGAAGACAATGCGTATCAGAGGGAAGACATTAGATTGCACAGCAGAAAAATACCATCCAATCTTAAAGCATGGAGAGAAAAAAATTACATTTATAATAACCAGCAGATGGAAGGAACTACCCCAAAATATGGGGGATAGACACTATATTGCATATTTGCAAATACTGTCCAAAGCCTTATTCACACGTCCTAGTTTTGGCACATAATCACTGATGGAAATCACTGACATATGCATGAGGTCTAAAAGTTAGTGCAGAATTAGACTAGACAGTTTTAGGCACCACTAAGGCGGAAAATGAAGAGGAATTGAGGTCTTCAATTCAATTTCCAGCCCTCCGGCTTGCATTGGCGGAAATCCAAAGCAGAACTTCAACATTTCGCTGCAATTTTCACCCACTGATCAGCACCAGGTGAATGGGGCTGATCAGCTGAGTGTCTTGGTTTTCTGCAGCTGAATAGCCATGGAATCTGTGGCAAGATTGATTTTTCAGCATCTTGCTTTGATCTATTCCGAAACAATAGAAAGCAGATTCAGAGTGGAATTTGACCCTGATTTTGAGGTGGAATCTGCCTCAAAAACAGCTCCAAATTCCTACACATGAACATGCTCTTAAAATGTGCCAGATCATTATTAGATTGTCTACCCTCACTTTACACCTCCTATTAGTTGGCTTAGTTTATTCCAAAATAGTTGCAAAAATGTCATAACATAGGCCATTTCTTCTTCCCACTAAGCCCCTCCTTTTCCCAAAGGACCCCATCCCTTTATGCACAAGTGATAAAAATATCTAAAAAAAATGTCTACAACATGTGATAAATGGGATACATGTTAGACAGTCTTTAGTGTCAATTATGCCAGAATTCTGGCACAATTGGCTTAGTAGTGCATGACTTTAGACATTAATGTTTCCTGAAAATATATATCAGATATTGCTTAAAATACTAAAACTTTTGGATCACCTTTTCCCAAAAACAGCAGTGATACTGTTTTAAAGGGAGATGATTTTTTTTTCTTCATTGTTTCTTCAGTTTGCAGTCACAAAGGCATGCTTTTGTTCCTATTAAAAGCCTCTACATGTCCCATTGGTTTGGGAAGCATTTTGGACCTGATAGACTCCCTTTAACCAACTGTGTATTTGGGAAATGTATTCTACAGTCTCTTTAAGATTATCCTGGCAGCATTATCACAAGCACAGGCCTTGAATGCACAAACCATTGACTTTTTTTTTTTTGCATCATCATTGTGCAGTCTGTTCTGCCAACTTCTAAACTATTACGGTAAGACTAATGTGAAACTTTTAGAAGAGCTCTGGTGTACTTCTGACCTTGTTTACATTTACCTTTTTGCATTTTTTTCATCTGCGTTATGAGGATTTGGTTTTCTGTTTGCTAAAGCTTGTGGTTTATTGACCGTAATAAAGTGTTCTGGCTTTCATATTAGAAAGGTATGTTCAGAATGATTTTCCTTTAGCTATGATTTAAAAAGCAAGCCAAAAAAAAAAATCACGTGATGCAGTAAAATTTGCTGACGGGCATACATTTTTGTCTTTTTAATGTACAAAGCACACATTTAGGTTAACACCATTAGAAGTTCAGGGCAACTAAATATAGAAAGGAAATAAAGTTATCATTTCACTTTCTTCCAGGCTCACAATCATTATAATAACCCCCAATAAAAGATTCAGACAGTAGCAAAAGACCATTGTAAAACTACTTGGATTGTCAATGTAATTATTCGCATAGAAAAAGAAAAATTACATTGCCGCTAATTGATTGTTTCTGAAAGTCTAATAGTTTCTAGGTTACTGCGAACGCTAATATTAGTTTTCTATAAATAAGATAAAGAGTACTGAAGGGAGTCTAAGAATCCAATTGGGTCTCATCATTACAATTCAACAAATGAAGCACAACTCAATACGCTCAGATCAAACAAGCTTTCTCGGGCAAAAACTAAACAATAAGAATATAAAAAAAAACGTTTTCATCTTAAGGCATGCTAAGCCATGTAAAATCCTAACCATAGATGTATCCCTGGGTACTGTGCAAAGTATTTGACAAGGTTTTATGAATGTACTCTTTTCACACACTACAAAAGTAGACTGGTTCAATAATGTAGACGAAAACACTACGGCAAGTTTTTTGAAGATAAAAGTTAAATGCCAGCAGAGTTCCGTTTCAAGTGCTTCCAAACTTTTTCTTTTGAAAGTTTTAAAGCCTCTAACCTTGTTGTTTGCTGGTTCAGTCCTCTGAAACCTTATTCCTCTTGATGAGAGCTTATTATGACTTTCTTTTAACTGATTAATACTTGGGAAGAGTCTTCTTTTTTTTTCCGCCTTTGGTGAAGTAAATGAAACTGATTGCCTTCAAGGTGTTATTGTCTCCTTCAAACCCACAAGGTTTATATAGAATCTAGTAAGAATACATATGCCGGGGGGAAAAATGTTATTTTCTAACAGAACAAGTGTGAATTTTTTAGACAGCTCAAATATCAGAAAAAAAAATAAAGAAAAGAAAGTAGGTAAAAAATACAATATGTAGGATATTTGTTCCACCATTGTATTGTTCTAGTAGGACTTCCAACAATATACTGTATATTCTTGCAGGACATGGCTATTTTTGGATTGGATATTTCAGGGAATTAAAAATGAACACAGAGGGCATCAAAATAGAGACAAAGAAGGACTATGCTAACCTGATGGTAATGCATTGGGTACACAACACTCTAGAAGGCTTGTAGCAATAGTGGAGTTGCAACTTGGAGTCCATTTTAGGTCTTCATTTGTCTGGAATAAGGTGTTTAAAACTACACTTGGAAAAAAAATGAGGCTGATTTATCAAGATTCGCATTTTCCTTGCCAGTCTGATAATTTCTACCAATTTATTCTTCATCTACACCAACTCCATGTTGGTGTAGATTTCTGGCATAACTGGTATAAATGATGAGACATCTGACAAGGCTGATGCCCCTGCCTCCACATCTCCCCCCTTGAGGAAAGTAGTGTGCAGGGTATAAAACTTAAAAAAAAATTGTGCAAATATTTTGACTTTTTCAAGGCTTGTACTCCAGTTTTCTGGCACACAAGCCATGATAAATCAGCCGCCATATTTTTGACCATTGTTGTTCATATTCTAAACAAGAAAAATAATATAGAAAGATTTCTTAATTTTATTGACGTGTGAATAACAGACCTTATTTTGGATTTGGTTAAGGACTCCAATTTCTCTTGAAACCAATTCAGTAGAATAGGATAAGCAGTTTGTGACATAATATCATAAAATTATGTTGGTTTGAAAAGCTGGTTATCTATCTCAGGAGCGTAACTAGGAAAGACTGGGCCCCCTAGCAAACTTTTGACTTGGGTCCCCCCATGGCACAGTGCCCCCTTTTCTGACCTCCACATAGTATAATGCCCCATTTACATACACTATAAGGTCCCAAAGTGGGAACCCAGAGTATAATGATCAGAGGCCCAGGGGAGGTGACAAACATAATAGCCAGTATTACTTACCTCTCCTGGGCTCCAGTGCACTCCCTGCTGCTTTCGGCACTCTTCATTGTCGGCACAGACGTCATGCGGGCCAGGCTGTCGTTGTGATGAATAATGACGCTGGCCTGGGCCATGTGATGTCTGGGACGTCACTAAAGAGGCCCAAAGATTGCACGTCAGAGAGCAGGAGAGGTGATTAACACTGGTTTTTATGTTTGCTTACCTCCCTTGGGCCTTTGATCATTATACTCTGGGGTCTGAAGAGACCCCAGAGTATAGTAATAGCAGTATTTGTTGGAGTTCGCCCAACAAATACTCTTGCCGCGGGCCCGCAGCCTCACTTACAGATCCCCGCTCCTTCCCACAGCTGCCTCCGCTCTCCTTCTGCCCTTCAGGGGGCCCCAGCGACATGATATGGGACAGAGATGGGGAAGCAGAGGCCGTGAGCAGAAGCGGGTATCGGTTAGTATATAGGGACCGTTACTTGCTGGGGTTACTCCAGTAGGTAACAGCCTATTAAAAAAAAAAAAAAAAAAAGTATCATGGGCCTGTCAGGCCACCTAAGGTCCTGGACCCTGTGGCAGCTGCTACGGCTGCTACCCCAGTACTTACGCCACTGATCTATCTGGAGATATTAAACCAAAAGAAATGGTAAGGAAAGACAAATCTGTATGTATTTCAGAAGCGAACTGCATCCTTTATTAGGCCTGGGTTATGACTGGATAACGCTACATTCAAAACGGACACAAACAGATTACTATCCGCTGGTAATCCATTTGTGTCTGCCTTCCATAGACCTCAAGTTAAAAAAAGTTTCTCCACCCAAAACAGTGAATACCAGACGGAAATGCTTCAAAAGTGCACCAGCTGATGTTTTTTACAACCCATTGAAATCAATAGGTTTCAAAACGAAACGTTCAAAATCATTTTTTGAGGACTTTGAGATGGTTTCAAAAACTTATTTTCCTTGGAGAGTCAAACACTGATGTGAACCCAGCATAAGCTATCCAGGACCTGTGCTCATCTACTTTTAATTACATTGTAACCTTTGTGGTTATCATTGAGAATTTATCATCAACAAGGAATAATACAGTATTTGTGAACCAGCTATTATTTGTGATGCTAGTTGCCAGAATATGTACTGTAAGTTTGGTTCTTTCCTTCTTATGGACTCTTGATGCTTGCAGGAGAGGAATGCATCTATAACTGCTGTCTTGGTCTGAATGGTTCCCAATTCCCTGTTTGTCTTGGGGTGTGAGCTGAGACTAATACTTTTCACAACTTTGTTGTTCCTCTCTATTTTTGGAGTGTACACCGTAAAGTTGCAGGTTTGATCTGGTAACTTATTTTGATAAGACATCTACTTATCTATCTGATTTACAAAAGTATCAAAAAATAAGATACAGTAAATAATTCAGTCATAGTGCTAAATTTTTGTATCAAAACATCATAAAGTTCCCCTTTAAATGTTACAGTATGTTATATTCTTTGACTACTTTTTATGAATCAGATCGTCTCTATTTATTATATCATAACAACAAAACCATTGCATTGTCTCTTACTTGTGGTCCTCCAGCCGCATTACAATGCCTAGCGTGGCCTGACTGCTGAGAATCACAGTATAGGGACCCACCATCGGCACACTGGGGCTCATTTAATGATTCTTAGTTCTAGAGCACCTTGCACCAATATACAAAAGTGAGTAAGACCACCGCAGAAAAGTGCCCATATTAATAAATCGGCTCAACTTTTTCATCTATTTTTTTTATTTGGGATTAGGCATAGTATGTGATAACACCTCTCTGTATAGTCCAATACATCCTCCGGATCCATAATAAGCATGGCCAATTACAGTACTTCTTTTAAAACTATGCCCCATGAGTGAAGGTTACAGAGCATTGTATTGGTAAGTATTGTATTGGCTTAGTGTGCGTAGGGTTGGAGCTTGACCTAGTGCGTTTCCATCATGTGTTACTCCCTGGCTCTGGTAGTTGTCCTGTGTATTCAGTCACCACATTTCTGCTGGCTAGTACATACATGGCAATGTGGCAGACTGCGTAATATTTCAAGAGGCTGTTGTTGAGAAAGGAAAGCTCAGAAAGGACCTGCTTTGTTGTTCCAGCCTTTAGAAGTTAAATAGGGGCTTCCAAGATATTTAGGAATAATATTCTGCCCACTCCATTCCCAGAAAAGTGGTATTGGCACTATGCATGATAAAGCACTTGGAGTGATCCGCTATCAAGCAACGTGGTTATTATCAGAGATCAAAAGCTACTTCACATTTGATAAGTCTGAGGCTCTGATTGTAGAACACAAGTTACCAGGGCAACCAACCTAAAGCATTCAGAGATGGGGGAAGTAATCTCTGTTTTGGCAGGCATTCTTCAGTCCCGGTCACAAGTCTTAATTTAAACCCAGTGTGAATCTGTATAACCACCCACACACCATACCAATAAAAACTGACCTTCCTATCCTAATATCCTAGGAACATTAACCCATTAAATTAGAGCAGTTAATTAAGACATGTAACTATTCCATCTTGTGTAAACAGCCAATTACTCTTAATCACGGTTTACAAAACAGGCAAAAACATCTTACATCATCGGAGCTATGAACTAACATGGCCTTCTGTATCAAATTACACATTTTCATAAAGATAATTTAGAAAAGTCATTACACCATTTTAGAGTATTAAATTACAGACTTAGCCCATCTTGTTAATGGGGACAATTATTTTCATGTCATGAGGCTAAAATAATTGCATTGATATCAAGGTATCTGGTGCTGAAAAATTTGGCTTTAAATCTTCCGGATGATAAAAGAACAAGTGACATCAAAAAACGCTAGTAATAGAATATGTGTCTTAGTGTCTGTATTTGTGTCTTTCGGTAAACATGATCCAATTGCTGCTATATCAATTTTTTTGGCATGGTATATTTGCAGTGATCCTGTAATTCATATGAGATAATGAGATAGTACTTTAGCAGTTTTGTACTGAGTCATATGCAGGAACAGTTGGGTTGGTTTGCCTCTTCTAGAAAATTACCATTTTTGAGGTTTCTTTTTGGCTAATTATAAAGACATTTTAGTTATGCCATGGCATGGAGTTTGTAGATTAGTGTAAATATCCTGAAGCTGGCCAACATTTTGGAAGAATTAGACGGCTGATAAGACCAATTTCCACCAACCATTGGTATATTTTCTTGACTTGAACCAATGTGACAGATGCTGATCAATGTCGAAAGGTCGATCTGTCATTTTGGATTCTTCCAGTCATTGTTCGGTGCTGTAGTTCCAGAGTCATTTATGATAAGAAATCTGCGTCCCATCAATGGAAGCCTAGAGTAGGCCACAGATCATTAGCAGAGCTAGATAACTCATCTTATCTGTATTGTATATAAAGATCATCTTATCTCGGTCCCTGATAAGCAGGAGAGTAGCTTGGAGTAGTGAGGTGCTAATCTAATTGCTTTTCCCTCACCACTTGGAGTCTGTATCGGGATGTCTACCTTTTACAGTGATAAATGCTGAGGATAATGCTGTTCTATTCCTCTGAGAAGTGGAAAGAGAGACTTTGTCCAGCCTAAATAAAATCCATATTTTTTCACTCAGGACACAGCAGAAGCTATACTGTATTCTACTGGGTGAGCATGACTTAGGGGCTGTTGACAAGGCGGAAAATGAATTGGCATTCCTTTTCATTTTCTAGCTGCCATTTTCCGCAGATCATCATGGCAACTGAATCAGACACGGCATCCACGTTAGGATCGGGCATGGCACGTATCTTTTATGAATCTGTGAGGAATCTGCTGCTAATTCGGTGACATAATACGTCCCCAAATCAGCGTCAAATTCCATATTTGTACGGCCCCTAACAGAGCCTCACTAGAATGACATCCACAGACCTATGCATTCTGAACACCACGGAGTGCTATTATAAGCGCATAATTGGAATATTTTACTTTAAAATACTTATTCAGCTTACTTATTGCATTTGCATTGATGACACAAGCTGTTTAATTTTGCAATGTGTGAGCAAATGAACAATGAAAACTAAATTTGGTACTAAATTGTCTACAGCCTTCAAGTTTAGTCCCCAGAGCACCTCTAGGTAAGGTGTCAAGTGTTTGTTAAATTGGTTTTAGACTCAATAGGATCAATAAAAGAAAAAAAAAGTACTCACATCTCTCTGGTTCTTCTGTGGCACCTTCTATTCACAGACCCCATCTCCCCTACTGATGTCAGCGGTGACATCCTATTTGTGCCAGGTGCCAAATTAAGTGTTTTTGCTGTAGTTTTTGGTGCTGTGTTTATAAGACAAATTCTTAGTGCATCCAAGATGAAAGGGACATATATAAGGAGGACATATATTTTTGGCATCAAAAACTATACCAGAAACGGCATGAAAATTGCATGTGGGTTTCAAACTCAAAACAAAGTACAGCCATGATTTTCTCTGCTTTATTTCCAGTTATGTAGTTCATTTGTGAAATATATAATATAGTTGCTGGACCAATTATGTTCTGTCAGATGTGAATCTTACAGCTACCGTTGCCAATTTCCTTTTTGTGCCAAAATCTGATTGTGCCTTGCAATTTGTTTCAAGCATGGAAAACATTTTCAAAGGAAAATTACGTTTCCTCTGAAAGAACATTTTAGCAAGAATGTACTTGGTGTTGAAATGCTTTCAGTTCTAAACTGTGATTATATCAAAACCTGCGAGGACCTTCAAGTGCTTTTTTATATATTAAAACACTACTTATGTTTTTATTTCAACACTGTAGGCCCTTGTTCTGATGTTTAATATAGAATCCCATAGGTGTCTCGGTAAATTCTAGTGTTTTACATTCCTCGTACGACTTCAGGCCTGAAATGATTACTGGCCTTAAACAGAACATTTTTCATTAAAAGGTAAAACACTTCACCCCAGAGTTTTGTGGGATGCAGAATTTTCAGATTAGTGCAGCTACAAGGACAAAGCTCTGACGTTCCGATGTAAATCTTGTTCATTCCTTGATAGAAAAGTTAGTATCTGTATTATTTAGCCTATTCTTTCTCACATTGTCATCTGGCTTTAACTTTGTTGTAAAATTCTGAAATTATTTCACACACAAATCCCTGTGTATACAATATCCAAGACTACATGATGGTCATAAGAAAAGCCTTCCGTTTTACTAACCCTTTAGTGACAAGCCTGTTTTGGCCCTTAATGACCAAGCCATTTTTTGCGTTTTTCCGTCACGGTAACTTTTTTATTTTTTCCTGAGGGCTTGTTTTTTGTGGGATAATCAAATAGACCCAGTGTCTTCATTAGGCCACTGGCTACCATGTACTGGCATAGGCCCCCTTCGATCACGTTTGCAGGTGTACTGATGTCTACTAGAGAGAACCCCCCTTCTGAAACCATATAGATGCCGCAGCCACTAATGAACACGGCATCTAAGGGATTAATACCTCTGGATTGGTAGCCTCTCCGATCTCACTAGCTGCCACTGTGTCTGAGAGAGGAACAGCAATTCCAGTGTGGGGTCTTTTCAAGTGCCTTTTTTATGTCAAATTGACTATCCATAGGATTGGTGGGGCAGAACAGGTTTGTTTTGCTCACTGTTCTGAGTGAAGTCAGACAAGTGCGCCCCTCCATTTTTTTCAATGGAACTGCCGAAGATACTACTGGATGGAAGGCAGTACTTCAGTTTTCTCCAGTATGTCTCCTATATAGAACTAACAAAGCTCCATACAGAAGTTTGGTAAAAAAGGAGATAGAAAAGAAATGTACACATCCACACTGACAATGGTCTGTGTAGGGATATGGCAGTATAGGGATTTACGTGAAGGTTAGAAGTTATCAGTGACAGTGTGAAAGAAATTCTCCCATTGAAAAAAGACATAGTGCTGATTCCTAACCTCATGGATTGAGTTATTGTTGCATTTTAGGTCATTTTCAGCTCTTGAATGAGTGTTTACTCTCTTTGACCCCTTCTCCTTGTTCCTCACCGACCATCAATACTGTTGTTAAGCTGTATTTATCACCTCTCCAGGGTCCATTATATGGATTTATTGATTTCCTTTTCTACTGTTGGTTCTGTGTTCTGTTTTCCCTGTCATCTCATTATCGAGCTTTTGATGAATGGGATTTGGGAGAATCCTAGAAACTTGAAAATCAGTCCTTGTTTCACCAATAAAAAGTTTTATCATTGTTTGGCCGGGCCGGAACTCCATCATAATAATAAGAGTGAAATAAATGGTTTCCTAATAAATGTACACAATGATATCTACAATTCCCTGTACTTCTAATTCTAGTAATAATATCCATAGCTTGCAGAGAATGGTAAATTGAGAAGTGAGAACATACAAAGAAATGTAACTTTATCTATCTATCTATCTATCTATCTATCTATCTATCTATCTATCTATCTATCTATCTACAGTATCTATCTATCTATCTATCTATCTATCTATCTATCTATCTATCTATTAATCTATCTATTATCTCTATCTATCTATCTATCTATCTATCTATCTACAGTATCTATCTATCTATCTATCTATCTATCTATCTATCTATCTACAGTATCTATCTATCTATCTATCTATCTATCTATCTATCTATCTATCTATCTATCTATCTATCTGTTCATCTATCTATTATCTCTATCTATCTATCTATCTATCTATCTATCTATCTATCTATCTATCTACAGTATCTATCTATCTATCTATCTATCTGTTCATCTATCTATTATCTATCTCTATCTATCTATCTATCTATCTATCTATCTATCTATCTAGCTATCTATCTATCACCTATCTAGCAATCTTTCTGCTAATCTACAGTATCTCATCACTATCTCTCTGTGAACAGATACAGCAGTCTTGAATGTGTCAATGTTCTGCAGTGTGATATCACACAACAATGAAAAGCAAAAAGCGTCAAGTCAAAGTGTGCTGCAACTGTTTGTTTAAAGGGAGTCTACCACCTCCCTTAGTATATTCAGCTGCCACCATTGTGTTACAGAGAATGTTACAGTGATAAACAACATACCTCTGTTATGTATGTCATGTTATGTATGTATGTCTATGTTTGTAGATTTGGAGAGAAACAGCTTTTCTGTTTTATGTAAATGAGGCAGTTGGTGCACTGAGGGCGGGCCTTCAGCTCCTGGAGCACTGCACTTGCTGCTCAAGTAGGGTGGGTGATGTCATAGCAGTGGGAGGATCAACTCTCACTGCACAGGGTGGAGCAGACAGGAGATGCTAGGGGTCTGAGTGTTAAGAGTAGTGCTTCAGGGAACTGAAGACCTGCCCCCAGTGCACCAACTGCCTCATTTGCATATCAGCTCAAAATTGTTGTTTTCCAAATCTACAAAAGTGAAATATAACAAATGTTTTTTTTATCCCTGTAATGTGCTCTGTAACCTGGTGGTGACAGTTGAATATGCTTGGAGGAGGTGGTAGACTTTCTTCAATGCGTCTTGTCTAAAGTTAAAGTATTTTTCCTGGACAATATAATTAATGACTTATCCTTTGGAGAAGGAAAAGAGCCTGCAGCGTATTATTGAGAACTGTGGCCGCATCACTTAATACTAAGCACAGCACTGCACATTACATACCTTGGTTTTTCAGCTCAGCCCCATTCTCTTTCATGGGACTGAGTTGCAAACAATCCAAGTGATAAATTAATGTGATGTCACTGGCCTGTGAAGCAGGTGCTTACCTAAGAGCCACTGTCACTTCAAGCAGCTGATCTGTGGGACCCCTGGGACACTGGGACCCTTAGTGTTCAGAAATTGATGACCTATCCTAAGGATAGATCATCATTATTTAAGTACCAGAACACCAGTCAATTGTATAAAAAGGCATTGTCACAAATAAATACAGTGCGTACATTAAAGTATTAGCCCCACAACACGGAAATGGATGTCATCCATAGATCTAGGTGTCGCAGATAAACATCACAATGAATCAGTGTGACGTAAGCTCCAGGACATAGAATCACTATAGATACAGTAAAGTGCATTACCATGGCCATCATAATACTTATAGGTATGTCAAACAATAGTAGAGTATACACTAACTCATATTAAGGAGATCATTTCCATCCTAACTTGCATTTCAGCAGAAATACCTTTGGACATGAATGGGGTACAAATAACCCGTTCGCTTGCATTGGTTGTGGAGTATTAGTAAATATAGTGACCATTTATGTGAGAATCCATACCTAAATCCTCATGAAATCCTAATCATCCTAATACATTGTAACAAACACTCTGCTTTGTGATCCATACGTCAGGACATATTTTTAGCTTCTGAATGTAGACAAGATTCAATTTTTCCTCATATGAGATATTGAAGCTGTTAAGACAATAAGAAACAAGAAGTACAGTGGGGAAAAAAAGTATTTAGTCAGCCACCAATTGTGCAAGTTCTCCCACTTAAAAAGATGAGGCCGGCCTGTAATTGTCATCATAGGTAGACCTCAACTATGAGAGACAATGAGGCGGGAATGCATCGCGGTTCTTCCCGGACCACTTTAGACAGAAAGTTCGTAGAGTTTTCTGCCAGTGTTTCCGTGGGTATAATTGACATGCTGCGATCTCCAAAACCACAGCGCGGTTTTTACATCAAAGTGGGCATGGGATTTGCTAGAATCCCATCCAATTTGCTCTGACTGTAAATCGCCGTGATTTTTTTCCGCAGCATTTCTGCCGCGGGCAAATTGCTGCATTTACACCACTTGGGGCCCCAGCCTCAGGCAGTTTCCGTCTGATAACTCCCATTAAAGTGAATGGCAGGCAGAGAATAACACCTGACAGGTGGTAATTTGCTGCAGAATTTAACACAGAATTTGAACAGGTGGAAAATTTAGCTTCAGATTCCTGAATCTGAATTTTCCAGCTAGGAAAATTTTCACTGTCTAAGGCTGCTTTCACACGGCAGTGTTTGGTCAGTGATTTTGTTCAGTGATTGTGTGCCAAAACTAGGAGTGGGTTAAAAACACACAAACAGGTACAAATATTTCTATTATACCTGATCTCTGTGTAGTCTCCACTCCTAATTTTGGTTCATAATCTCTGAACAAAATCACTGACCAAACACTGCCGTGTGAAAGCAGCCTAAGGCTAAAGCCCCACGTGGCATAAACGTCGCGATTCGCCTGCAGCAGAAGCGACGCAGAAAAAAATCGCAACATTTTACAGTCAGAGCAAAGTGGATGGGATTCTAGTGAATCCCATGCCTACTTTGCGGGAAAAACCGCGCTGCAGACACATGTCAGTTATACCTACGGAAACGCCAGCGGTTTCCCCATAGGTATAATTGAAGCAGAAAGTCCACAGAGGAAAACTCTGCAAACTTTCTGTCTAAAGCGCTGCGGGAAGAACCGCAATACGATCCCACCCCGGTTTCTCCCACAGCGCTTTTTTTGCTGTGGGACTCCATGTGGGGCCTTAGCCTTAGGGTTCACAACACTTGTTGTGGATTTTGATGCTGAATTTGTTGTGGAATCCGCCTCAAATTCACTTTAATGGGAGACAGTAGCTGATTTTTTTCTGCTAACTGATTATTTCATTCTTTAGGCAGATTCCACCTGAGAAATCTCATTGAAATGAATGGAAGGTGGAAAATACCACCTTTACCTTTAGTGTAGAATTTGACACAGAATTTGATGCGGAATTTGGCCTTGCCCAATAAGCAAAATATAGTGGCACTCTTCTCCAAACTCCGCTTCAAATTCAGCGTCAAAATCCTTGTCTGATTTAAATTCAAATTCAAATTCCTAAAGCATAAATTTTCTGCCAGACAAATTCAGGGTCAAATTCCTACATGTGAACATACCCTAAGGCTGGGGCCCCACGTTGCGAAAACATAGTGTTTTACAGTACCTGCAAAGTGGATGGGATTCTGGCTATCCACACATTGCAGAAAAAAATCATCAGCGAAAAAACTATGATTTCCAAAACACTCTTGTTTTTGAAAATCACAGCATGTCAATTATACTTACGGAATTGCTGGTGTTTTTTGTATAGGTATAAAAGGAGTAGAAAGTCCACAGAGGAAAACTCTGCGGACTTTCTGTGAAAAATGCTGTGGAAAAAAACATGATACATTTCCGCCGCAGTCTTTTCTGCAGCGATTCGCTGCGTAGAGCCTTAGCCTAAGAGTGCTGAGGATTATACTAACATCACAACAGAGTCCACCAACTCAGCATGTGAGAAATCTAAAAAATACAGACTAGGCTAAGACATCTAATATATATATTGAAAGCTGCCTAAGCAGTGACATATTTAGTGTCCAAGAGTCTATTGCTGTAGGTCACCCACTGTGCAGAGAGATTTGGTCTGTAAACATATATTTCTATTATACAGGCCCAGCTTCATTCCTCCTTAAATCACTGCTGACTTTTCTTGACTCTTGAGCAGATATTATGAGGAAAACAATGACACTCTACCTACACCGCCTGATGAGAAGAGACAATGGCACCCGCGTCTTCAATACTTAACTCACAGTTTTCTTGTCTTGTGCCTATAAATTGGCTGCAGTGTGTCATTGTATATGCTGTTTTATTCCTTTGTGTCACCATAATACTCATCACAGTAGAAGATTTTCCAGCCCTCTTGTAAATTTTAATGTAATCCATAACAGAAACGAGGACATATTTCAGAAATACAACTAACATTTAGAAAAGTAAAATGAGCTACATTGCCGCTGGCTTGGACTGGAGCCCAGTGTTGTGCGGAGGAAATGTAAATTTTTATGTACAGTGTTCACAAGTCTTTTGGTTTTATTTGGATTTTCATTTTTACTGTATTCATTTTCATGAGGTTAAGTTTTGCCGAGCATTTTTACTGTGATAATATTTACTCAATTAACTGTGCTGGTGTTTTCACATACATAATTTGTAGAATGGCGTAACTCAATGGGCCCATCACCGCAGTAACTGTCAGTAGTAATTGTATTCTTCTCCAGCAGAGAGAATGGAAGAGAGAAAAAAATACACCACTGACTCACACTTCTTCAAATAGGCCAGTGATATGAGAATTTACAATATATGTCTCTAAATTACACTTAGTGTGTGTAAAAAATACCAGAATGTACAACTACAGAGCTGTAAAATGTGTACATTTATATGTAAAAATATGTAAATTAGCAACATCTCACTCTTAATTATGCAGATATCACATTGATAAGGAGGTAAAATTTCGAACCTCTGGGGCTACAAAAAATTCCTCCTAATAAATGGATATTTATTTTATGTTGCCATCACCCATATGTAGATAATGCAAACTCTGCTCTCTCTATCATTAATATGTATCTTGTAAGGGATTGTGTCACCAAATATGGGCTAAGATTTTATGTCAAACTTATTTTTGAAAAATTTTTGATGATTTTAATTTTTATGTCTCACGATCTACATATATACATACAGTATATATATATATATATATTTTTTTTTTTTAAGTACAACATCCTGAAATGTTTATTCTGGCCACTAAGTCTAATAATACATAGACACTTGCCAATTCTGCAGGGATTTTAATTACAGCAGTCACCACATTTACATCAAAAACAAGCCCTTGCGGGCAGGGCCCTGTATCCTACTGTGCCAGTCGGTCACTGTTAGTATTACATTTGTTTTGTATATTTTGTGTACCGTATGTAAATCCTCAAATGTAAAGCACCATGGAATTAATGGTGCTATATAAATAAACAATAATAATAATTATAATAATCAAAAACAAGACAGAGGGGATTACAATAGAAGATAACACCTCTACAGATAACACCACATCATTGCATCCCCTACTGATAATAGACAATGTCCCAGCTTATCTACTCCTCCTCCCTGCACAGAGCATTTCTAGAAAACTTGATTTTTTTTTAATGGCTTTTGTGTGATATTACACTGTAGAAAATTATCAGATCCAGCTTAAAGACTCCTACATCTATGCATTATACATTATGTGCCAAAAAATTACTAAGGGACCACCACAACTTTACATAACTTTCCTTAGAAAGAGTGTTATCCAGGATTAATAAACCACAGCTACTTTCTTCCAGAAAAAAACAGTAGCCCATGGATTGTGTCTGCTGTCGCCGATCTGCTTCCCTGAAAATAATGAGGCTCAGTTGCAATACCACACCTAACCTGTGGACAGGTGTGGCACTGTCATCAACAGTAAGCAGCCATGTTTTTCAAATCCTCTGCAACTTTTTAGGGTTTAGTCTAATGTTTTTAATGGTATCCCATCATAAGCTGAGCACAGGTGCTTATGAACTGAAATCTGTGCAGGATTCCCCTGCCATGCCAAAAACAGGGAAAATGAAGCATTACACTCTGTCCATATAAATCAATAGACTGTATGTGTAATATAAGGATGTGTCAGACAGACCCCATCAAATTTCTTTATTGGTCCAAATCACCCCATTAAAGAGAGGGTTCACCTTTGGCTAGATTGCAATCTTATTTACAGCAGTACATACTTGTTATAATAATAGGCTCCTTTTACATTTATCTGGCCTTCTCTTTTAAGGGGTTTTTCAACTATATAAAAATTAAAAACCACAGCAAATGTGATAAAATAGCACTTAGTACATTACTCACCTCTCTGATGCACTGCTCATCCAGCACAAGCGCTCCGAGGTCCCTCCGGTCTTGTCTACAAGGGGCCTCCGTGGTCAGGTGCCTTACTGATGGCATCATGGCTCCCATAACTAAGTAGTGATACCAATGGTACTTAGTAGTAGTAAACTGAATTGCTCTGACTTTATTCAGGTACAAAATTCGACTGAAAACTAAAGTATTAGGAAATAACTGTACATGCAGTTTCCCAAATAAATACATTTTCAACAAATTTAATGTTCACTTTAACTTTTTATCTCATATATCATTTTATGATTTTTGTATCATCTTTTTGAGCTTGTCTCCTTTAAATACGACTTCATCTTATCTCCCAATACCAAATGTCTGCTGTCATTGTGTGGGCAATTTCTACAGTATGGCCAGGGCTAATTGCCGATTTTGGCCATGACTACCATAGTTGAGTCACACTGCAACTCCTTCACTAATGTAAGTAAATGGAGTCATGCTGTAACCGAAAGGATGCTGCGACCTTGACTTCTAGCTGTAACAAAGTCTAGCAGTGCTCAATTTTTGGCTGCAATATCCTCAGAGTTGCAATGTGACTTCAGTCACTTATATCAGTGAAGGAGCTGCTACAAGTGTCACGGCCACAATTGCAGTGAAGCCCCAGTCCACACCTGCACAATGTGGTGCAACACCGTAGACTAAAGCAGGAATGGAAGGGGGTGAGTGTGCAGCATCTTAACCCACAACTGATATCAGAGGATTGTCTCTGAGATTAAGGAAGTGAAGCAGTATTTCCTGCCAAGCCACTGTACTTGACATATGTTGTGTTGTCTTGATCAGATTGCATCATGGATTTCTGATTTTTTTACAGTATGACATGGTCCAAGTTTCTTTGCCTATAGCTACAAATATTAATATGACTGTAGTATGAAAAACCTTCTATTATGTGTGAAAGGATGCGATAGTCATGAAGCAGCGGTCAGGCTATCTAGATTCATATATTTTAAAGGGTTACTCCCATCTGAGGGTTTCACCTACTCTACTGTCTCTTCTCCCCTCTACTTCATGGTTCCAATGACAAGTTGGTGGGTGGGCTTAGTCTGTGTAATATACAGCGCGCCAACAGCGTGCTCTCGAGACTAAACTGCACACTGTTATCTCTGGATTTACACATAGAGATAACAGACACAGTGATCAAACACTGTATGCCCCACATTTTATATGACAACATATTGGGGTGTATTCTCACTGATATTAAATTGTATGTTTTAATATGCATGCTGAGAGAGATTGCCTGCATCTATTTTGGATGGGGACCCCTGTTCTTGAGACAGGTGTGGTTCTCAGAGGTGAGACTTGCTTACTCTCATGAATAGCAGATCCCGTTAAAATACCCCTTTAAATATCCAAAAGATGGATATTGAATGCCGTTGCTCCAAGTGGGATGTTGACTATAGACTGAAACATGTATCAATTGTTATCTTGTTCATTGTTTATGGATATAGCAAAGAGATATACCGTAAAAAATTACACTATTTAAATACAATTTTTGTTAAAATCATAGTTTTAAACTTTTGTGTTTTTTAATATTTTTAATGACTAGACACATAAAAAAAATCTTGAAATATTCAATTTTTCACTCTGAATGCAGATATTTTCTGTAACTCACTTGACAGCTTTTCCGTATAGATTGGGAAAGAAGTAACAGAGACATCTGACTTCATCTGATGGTGGGTGAGTTAATACTATCCCTTTTTTACTGCTAGGAGATTTACATAAAGCAAAATGGTATATACTATACCAGGGGTAGGCAACCTTTTTGTTCGGCGTGCCAATTTTAATTAAAAGATCAAAGATAAGGTACTCGGAGTGCCCGTCAATAATTGTAAGTCTGACGACCCCTAAACTAGAGTCATATACCACAAACCATAGCACAGAAGTGCTGCCACAAGATGCTTTAGGACACATGAGTTTACTGCTATTTCCTGGGACGCTCCTGTACTTTCTGATTAGAAGCAATGAAAGTAAAAGTGCATCCCGTAATTAGTAGTAAATGTGTCCAGGAGCACCGTATGGCGGCATCCTTATGGTGAATACACACTATGTATCTGGATGCAGCTATACAGTAGTCTTAGGCCACTGGAACTTTTACTTCAATGTAAAACTGCGTTCACATGGTGCATTTTTGCACAAAAAAAAATGCCTGTGTTTTCTGTGCAAAAACACATCCTTAATGCAGAAAACACACAGTTATACAGAATAATGTCCCATAGCGGCCCCTGTACACGATATTATGTCCCATAGGGGCCCCTGCACAAGGTATTATATCCCATAACAGCCTCTGCACACCGTATTATGTCATATAGTGGCCCCAGGACACAGTATTATGTCATATAGTGGCCCCTGCACACGGTATTATGTCACATAGTGACCCCTGCACACCGTATTATGTCACATAGTGGCCTCTGCACATCGTATTATGCCACATAGTGACCCCAGCACACGGTATTATGTCATATAGTGGCCCCAGCACACGGTATTATGTCCCATAAAGGTCCCTGCACATGGTATTAGGTCCCATAGCGGTCCCTGCACACAGTATTATGTCCCATAGTGGCCTCTGCACACGGTATTAGGTCCCATAGCGGTCCCTGCACACGGTATTAGGTCCCACAGTGGTCCCTGCTCACGGTATTAGGTCCCATAGCGGTCCCTGCACATGGTATTATGTTCCATAGCTCTCTTCAGACCCCCGAGTATAATAAGTCCAAGAGAGGTGACAAACATAAAAAAACAATGCTACTCACCTTTTCCTGCGCTCTGCAGCCGCTCTGTTCTCTTTGGCGCTTCTCCCTGACGTCAGCGACCGCTGATTGAGTCTCTGGGGTCATGTCGCGTCATTATGCGTAATGACGTCAGACGCAGACATGACCCCTGAGGACCTGTCAGCTGTCAGAAGCGCCTGCAGATGGCGCAGCCACTACGTAGCGCAGGGAGCAAGGTGAGTATCATTGTTTTTTATGTTTCATCACTTCTCCTAAGTCTTTGCTTATTATACTCGGGGGGTCTGAAGAGACCCCACAGTATAATAATTAATAATAGCAGTTTCGTTTCGGCCATGTTTGGTCCGATCAAAGCTGCTGCGTGAGGACTCCGCTGCCGTGCCAGGGAAATAAGCCTCGCGTGCCACTCTTGGCACGCGTGCCGGGGGTTGCCGACCCCGTACTATACTCTACATACAGGTAAGGCTCAGTATGCACCTCCCCTGTCATTCCATCTCATGATCATTGACTTTATATCACATGACCATGGACTGTCCATCACATGACCATGGACTGTATATCACATGACCATGGACTGTCCATCACATGACCATGGACTGTATATCACATGACCATGATCTGATTTTTATCCACTGGAAGTAAATAATGACAGCAAGCAGAGATCTAGAGAACTGTGAGGGATTGATACAGAAAGTATATTAGAAAATTGTATAACGTTTCATTATACAAACAATAACATTTATTTGCTGAAACTGAACATCTCCTTGAATTCATATCAAAGTATCATAAAATATACTGCACATAGCTCTAGAATCAGTAGGAGCCCAACTGCTGGCATCTCCACCATTCATTAGAACAAAGTGCTAGTAAAGGGCTTGTAATAATGGACACACAAGTGTGCTTGGTTATAATTTTATTGTCTGTATAATCTATAGACCCCCCTTGCTCTAAAACATGGGGGACATTTAAAGCATACCACACAGTGCACAGATATCATAAAGCCGAGATTATCATTAGTATGTATGTTCTTACCTGGTATTGTTTGCTTATAACCATGAATATATTATTACAGAATGTTAATGATTTTTCCCTTCTTGTATAATTAACACAATTATTTACTGCAGGAACAACAAAGCGCTCCCTGAATATGATAAAAGCTGAAGCAAGTAGGTCAGATGTTTATATCGGATTTTCAGGGGATTTTTATTTGCATTTGCTGAATTTGATACAATTGCTTTTTTTTCCTTGGGAGCGTGTGGGAATTATTGCATAAGTAATTGATGGAAGAGACTCAAAGGATGTGAAATATTGACACTGTTCATTCAGCGGATAAAAAAACAATAGGATAACTGCATCGATCACACTTCTTAAGACGGTAATTGATATGTATTTGTCAGGAAAAATAGGCCATATGCACTTATCGCATATCAAGCATCAGGAGGAGAATATGACATGTAAGTGGCGGAATTACAAGGGAAATTAAGTCAATTTCAAGATCAGTCACATTTCTAGCACTCATTTGGTACTTGACACAAATCTATTTCATATGGCAAATGCATCTTGACATGATGACATGAACGCAGTTCACATTACATATAAAGGGACAATGCTGATTTATAGAAATATCTACAATAAATTTAACACGTTATTATTAGCATTTGTATAAATAGTTATTATAATAGTAATAAAAGGCTTTACTTGTTATCCATCCAACCCTTCTATTCTATCTATCTAACTATCTATCTCTGTATTTATCTAGCAATCTATCTGTATCTATCTATCTATCTATCTATCTATCTATCTATCTATCTATCTATCCAGCAATCTATCAATCTATCTGTATCTATCTATCTATCTATCTATCTATCTATCTATCTATCTATCTATCTATCTATCTATCTCTCTATCTAGTCCAAAAGAAAATACAAAGCAGTAATTCAGTCTAAGATGGGTGCCAACAACAAAACCATTGGTTGTAGTGAAGATAAATGAAATGAACGATACAATGTAAATAGAGAAGGGATCAAGGGTGCTTGCACAAACGCCTCTTTATCTGTCTGTCTGTCTGTTTATCTGTTATCTATTGATCTAGTTAACTATCCAAGCCAGAGACATAGCTAGCAGGGGAGCATGGGGTGGGGTCCCCTTGTCCACTATTTACACATGAAGTACTTTCAAATATATGGGTGTCTAAAGGACACAGATGCAATTGACATGTATGGTAGAGCAGGAAGCTGATGGCTTTCCGCTCTACCACTTTGTAAGGTGCAAGCCACTTCAGGCCTGCTGGCTTACAAGGCTCCGTGACCGACATGACCCAGGATGGCGCAAGGGATTACAGGCAGGTGAGTATAACATTTATTTTTAGGACAGTTGGGGGCCTTATTATTATATGTGAGATCAAAGGGGACATCAGGGGGCATTATGAATATAAGGAGTGAGATCATTTATATTAGGGGACTTTATGAATTTAAGGTGGATCATTTATATAAGGGGACATTAGGGAGCTTTATGATTAAAAGGAGGATCTTATATATAAGGGGGCATTTATCTCAGGGGCCATAATACAAGAGGGAAATTGGCAACATTAACTTAAGAAGGCAATTGGGCTTTATTACAGGGGTTTTCCAGCTCATTTTTATTGATGATCTATCCTGAAGAGAACAGTGGGTGTCTGACACCTAGGACCCCCACTGATCAGCTCTTTGAAGGGGTCATGGCGCACATGCAGGCACGGTGACCTCTTCACTGTTTACATTGCACGCTGTCTGTAGTGACTGAGTGATGCAATTACAGCATTGTTACATAGACATGTAGTTATATTACATGACCGCTATGAAATGAACGATACAATGTAAACAGAGAAGGGGTCATGGTGCTTACACAACCGCCATGGTTTCCTTCAAACAGCCGATCAATAGTGGTCCCAGGTGTCAGAATTTGGCTTATTTTTATTTATCGATGACCTAAAAAAAAACCTTTAGTTAGTAGATACACAGGGGCGCATTATTATTAATGGGCACTATTTAAGAGGGCACACAAAGACATTATTAATTTAAAGATGCACTCAGGAGTATTATTCATTCTGGGGGGGGGGTTACATAATATATTTAATAACTGTGGGGGTAGCAGCAGGATGGGAACTTTATGTAGGCAAGAACGTTGTGGGTCAGGTGCCTGGAAAAGTGAGGAGCCAAAGATGTCTGTGTTACAAACTTTACAGAGACAAGTCACAGCTGGAAGAAGTGGTCATGGTGGTCCAGATGGAAGAGGCAAGAAATGTGAATGATTACAGTCATGGACGTCGCCTGTATCTATCTATTTATCTCTTTGCAATTATCTACTATACCTATCCATTGGAGGCTCATGTATGATTGAATTCACTTGCTCCTCTATTTCTTCTGGTGATATTATAAAGTCCTGAACAGAAAACCTGATGGTCCCCATTATATTGAAAGGGGTCCATTGTGATCCATCAGTGTCTGTCATATGATGGACTTGTCGCTGGCTTATGTGCCATTTTTCTGTTCCTATAATGTAACAGAAAAAATGGCAAGCCTCAACAAACATGTAAAGTTTTATTTAGCTATCTCTAGGACAATATCAAACATGTAGAATGAATACAGACAGTTTTAATATGTATACATAAATGAATTGATGTATTTGTATTTGCATCCTTGGTTTCTGGCTGAGAGGAATGAGGATTAGACATGAGGGGCATGTAAACTGGGATCAAAGGCACATATTTGAACAGTCCAATGTGTTCCTGTTAGGGGAACATGGTATGTACTTCTTAGGAACATGTACAATATTACAGGTTAAGAATATATAAATTATAAGATTTAGAATTAAAATAATTAAACAAAATAAAAATAAAGTAAAAAAAAACCTGTATTGTACTTCGGATTCATGCTGACATGTACTGAACAGTATTGCAGTATTGCAGGGTTGTCCCACTAATCTAAAATAAATGGCTTATATTAAATGTAGGACATCAATTATTTTTCTACTGTCATTTATATTGAAGTTTTTTTCACTTTTCAATATACATTAAAGAAAATTTTAAAAAGACATGCAGAAACAGCTATTACAACATAAGTATATGTACTGGTGGGTTCAATCCATATCTGAACAGGAAAGCTGTGCAGGCCACCATGCATATATAAATACATCAACATGAGAATTAGAAATCCTATAGGCATAACATGTCTAAACCTAACAGATGCACACATAACCCTTTAAAGGAACACTAAGCAAAGAAAATGCACAAAAATAATGGCAATTTCCCAGCCTCCTATCTTTTCACTTACTATTTTGCCTCATATTAGAAAAAACAAATATTCTGTGTCCCAGGACCAAGGGCATAATGTGTTCAGAGGGAGCAGTTGCACCCGGGCCCAGGAGGCTCAGGGGGCCCATAAAGTGTCTCTCCCCAAAATGAGGAAACCGGTGCTATAAATGATACAATATAACTGGGGGACCTGGTACAGATTTTGAATTGGAGTCCTGGAGTTTATGTTAATCTCTGCCCAGGAGCCTGGCCACGTCCTCAGTCCTCCTGCTCACAGTCATGTGACAGGCTGCAAGACAACCTGCTGGAGCAGGAGAACCCTTCCTGTCCCTGTCTGCATCACGACAAAGGATATTTAAGCCCCTCATTTGTTAAGCTACACCCATCAAGCTACCCATCAGCTGAAGACAGAAATAGTCTGCAGGAGATGTACCTATGTATGGATTTTTACATGACCCATACTACATTGCCAACAATGGTAGCTGAGCTACAGTACTGGCACCTAGTCACTATACAAGGCGCAGAGTCGTCTGCTTCCAACTCCATGTTGTATATAGTACTGCTGCCAGAAGCAGCCATGTACAGCTGATGCAGAACCATCCTGTCAGCCTCCCACCGATCACATATAAGGAATTTCTGGACAACCCCTTTAAGCCAGAATTATAGCACATTTAGCTTAGGAATGGAGAAGTTTTTTTCTTTCATATTAACAGGAATACTGAATATCCATCTGCCTCAGGAGTGTGCGCAGAGCCTGTAGGGTGGTGCATAGCTTTACCGCCACTCTATGTGCTTCTGTATGTAAAACCATGCACTGCACTTCACATACCCTAAGGCTGGGTACAAACTTTTCCCTGATGGAAATTCAGCATTGTGTTTGTCCTATGTGGCCCTAGTCTAATAGAATAACATGCAGAGTTTTGGGAAATAGGGGAATTTATTAAGACGGGTGCACGGTGTGCTGGTCTGAATATTGCGATCGCTGGTGGCAGATGTGCCAGAATTATTAACAGGCTCCAGTCTCTTAATAATTTTGCCTTATCACAAGAGGTCCCATGTGCTAGAAATGAAATCTATGCCAGTCAGGGTGTATATTTCTGCTATAGTTTGTGCCAGTTTTCCATGCCTGGTCTACCCTCCTTTCTCAAAAGTGGTGTGGGAGTCTGAAAATTGATAAAATGGCAATTTTTTGACCCTGTGCCAAAATAGATGCCAATCTTAGTCAAGAAAACTGTCATCCTTTAATAAATTTGGGTCACAGTAGCATGCCAACTGACAAACTCAACTCTGCTTCATATATAACCTCCCAGATTCTCAGTACGCTGCAGCATATCTGCTTTAAATTAGGAAAGAGCAGCCAAAATTTCTTTTTTTTTCAGGTCAGAGCAGCTTTCTACCTATCGTTTGCTTTATGCTGAATTTTTGTAATATTGTTTATAGGCGATAAAATGTGACCCTAAAGAATGAGCTGTCACGCATCCAAATATCCTCACATAAAGCAAGTTGTACCGCCGCGCAACATGATCTGAAAATGATGTTTTCAGCAGAATAATAACCCCATAAACTCTACTGCAGGATGTGCGCGTTGTCATGAACTTCCTTTTGTGCCGTTAAATCCTGCTTTTCTTTAGCGGAAAATGTCTTTTCATTGTGTTCCTGCGTAAAACGGTTTAAAAATGTATGGTTTCATCCTGTGCGCGGTAATTGTTTGTAATACATTACACATGCATTCATTATGTATCATCCCTCATTCTAGGCGAGCTCCAAGTGACAAAGGAGGAACACAATCGTATGAATGTAAACAGGTGGAAGGAGAAAAGGAAAAAAAAGCAGATGGTAAGGAGACGAAAAAAAAAATCTTCTGGAAATATAAGGGATTCTTTACAGAACGCAGCTGAAGAGGTTTAGCCGTCTGCACAAAAGCCGGAAAGCTCCGACTCCTAAGGGGGGTGAATTGTGACTGCTAATATGTGCTAAGTGCTGCAAGCCACAATTAATTTAGAGTTACGCTGAGAAAATGGAGGCGATTTTGTCAGAAGTTGGAAGAAAATCAAAATACGACGAGGCAAAAAAAAAGGGGGGGAAGCGTTCAGGTGAAAGTGCTTTGCTGGAATGAAATAAAGTGATGCATTATGGGATGGGAAGGGAAGTGCAGGTCTCACTAGATAACAGCTACAGCACAATAATCTGGAGAGCCGAGAACATCTTCAGATAAAATAAATGAGGATTTTTTCTTTTTAAATATAAACCATGAAGCTTCTTGTTCGGCACTGAGTCAGAACATTTTAGATCCCGGAGGTGAGATGCAAGCAAGGAATGGATTTCAGATGTTCGCGGCGAGATGTTTGACCTTAAGTGCTTATTTCATATTCATTTGTTTAATAGGCAACTGGAATCAGAAACTTAGGCACAATGGTAATGATCTCTGGGTGTGTGTGGATGGAGCAGAGGCAACTGTTTTTTTTTTTTAACTCTTTCAGATATGCTGTGTGTGCATTGGACTAAAGCCCCCTGCAGATGACCATGTGCAAGGTCAGTTTGTTATCCAGGGTTTCCTGGATAGCACAATGACCCATTCATTTCTGTGGGTCCGTGCACATGACCACGAATTACACGCTCTTGTGTGCAGGCCGATAATCCAGGCCATAAAATTATGGAACAGGTTCTATTCCTGTCTTGGTTCTGTGGCTTCTATTCACTGAATGAATGGGGCCGCGGAAACACGGCCAGTGCCATTCATGGCCAGCGGTTAGCACACGGTCATGTACAATCCAGCTAAGGCTGGCCAGATGTTAGACTGCTGAAGTGACAGATTTTGGACTGTCTGCTGTTGGTTGGTCGTACATAAACCTACGACAGTCTGGCCAACCATCAACTAAAGTTGGTCAGAACCAAAATCTGTCTTCTTGGATTTTTTTCTGCCGTGATAGGTTGTGTAATGAGCTAGACAGACCTGTGGGTGATTTTTCTATTGTGGGCATGTGTTTGTACTACTAACACACCCAAAGTGTCCGTCATTTCCTGTTTTCAGCAGTTCATTAGTATTGAATGACTTTCATCTGTTAATTTTCTAAGTGTCTGGGGTAGTCTAACACTCATTGAAAGGTTAGTGGTTGTTCATGTGTTTGGGACAGTTGGCCATATGACCAACCAACCACAGTTCGTTTCAGAAAAGCGATGGCAATCTAATATCTAATGTATATCCACCTTTAGGATATATTCTCACAGGGTGGATTTGTAAAACAACTGACCTATGTGAATGTAGCTCCCCTATTCAACACTCCCTGCACTCCCTGAGTTCCTTCATGTGCATGTGCTTGTTTTAGTGGCATGCACATGGATTTCTGAAAACCCCATTTGGGTGAATGTACCCTAACAATGATACCATGTGAGCAGGGAAGTACTCTGCAAAAGTTGGAATTAGGCCGCCTCCGTCGAAAAGAATTTTAAGTAAATGCATTTAAAAAATAGCAAAGATACATAACAAAAAGCAACCCTTTCAGTTACATTTTTCACCACAGCCTCCCTTATTTGGCTATGTACTGACCTACTGCTGCTTTTTAATTTAAGGGTTAATGATCTCCTGACAGGGTAGGTGGGCATGTCTGACTTCCAGACATCAAAACAGGTCAGAGTTTTTTGAGAGAGAGCTGTGGGCAACCTTTCAACATGGGCCCCATAGCAGTTGACTAATCTGCCTCCATGGTGGGTTTTCCATTGCATGTGAGGAAAAGTCATGTACACAGACTCTGTATGGTGGCACATAGAGTCTCTGCTGTATGCCTCTATACACACCTCTTCTATATAGTGCTGTACTGGAGGGGCTCCTGGGACAGAAACAGTCTGAGGCAAGCACTAGCTACTACTGAAAAGATTGTGCATTGGCACAGTTTTAGGATTTGCAGAATGGGCAGTTGGGCAGTGATGCATTTAGCTGTACAGTGGTCCCATAGAATTAATTTTCCTGGTGTGCCCTAGGTACCCCAGTCCAATACTGATTGAGACTGCTGTTTCAGGAGTTCAGGAGGTCTCCCTTTTCTCTGGGAACCTCGCAGACATTTAGGGGAGTTAGCAAATATGGTATTAAGACTCCCACTCCAGTTCATGAGCCCTCTACTGTACCTTCATATACTTGACTGCATAGCAAGGTTGTTTTGTCATATAATACACAGATTTAGCAAGCATTACGCTATTTGTGCAGTGCGCTGTCCATAGCCATGACATGAGCTATACAAACAGCGCAGAGCCTTGAACGAACATTATTACCTTGGTGCGCCAAATGTTTAACACTTGCTACAGCTGTATATAACCGATAGGAAAGAAATGTTGGATGACATGCCTTGTATATGAAGTTCTCCTCTGCAAGCAATTGTCCATATAGACAGCACCTAGTGTAACCTGTACAGCAGTACAGACTCCATATGGAGGGCTCAACAGGTTCTGTAAACATGGCTTTGTTAGGCCGGGGTCCTACGTGGCGTAAACCGTTGCGTTTTACAGTCCACACATTGCGTAAAAATACGTGTAGCGGAAATGCTGTGATTTCCAAAACTGTTGCAGTTATGGAAATAGCAGCATGTCAATTATACCCACGGAAATGCTGGCGGTTTCCCTATAGGTATAATTGAATCAGAAAGTCCGCAGAAGACACCTCTGTGGACTTTCTGTGAAAAGCGCTGCTGGAAAAACTGCAATGCGTTTCCACCGTGGTTTTTCCCACAGCGCTTTCTCACTCCGGCCCACTTACGTGGGGCCTTAGCCTTAATGTTTTGAGGTAAGACAAATTCAGCTCAACTACCTCTGAATAAATAAATATTCAATTAAGCCCTTGTTTTTCTTGCAGAGGGTTTACAACTAGATCGGTGTAACTGAAATAGAAAGTGTCACACTTTATTTTAGCAGATCAAAACAAGGAACATGATGGATTCCGTGCTTTATTTACTGGTAAATATTCCTGTTACATTTGTAGCGTGTAATGTGAAGTAGCTAAGGTGCTGTAAATCTCTCAGGCTACGCACATGGCAGATTGTCTCATAAACAGATGAAGTACTGTTCATTACAACGTTTAGATCGCCGTACGCTCACATCGGTGTAAACACACCTTTTTTCATTGAGGAAAGTGAGCACCAGAAAAGGCAGAATGTGATATGAACACTAAAGGACACATTGTAAAGTATTCTGCTGCACTGATGGCTGCTCCATCTGTTATTTCATAATGTACTCGTCAAAGACATAGCTACAGAGGGGGGCAAGGGTATCAATGTCACCCCAACCCTAGTGTACAGGTAGGACCAAAAACCCCTCTGCCAGAAAAGAAGACAACAGGTAGGTGTGGGGACATGTTGCAGACCTTACCTGTCCTGATGCTTATCCTTGTGTTTCAGGAGACTCCGGGACAATCTAGAAGAGTGAAATGTCCCCGCTACTGCAGGAAATACATATAGGAAGCATTTATCATGTGGAAAATTTTTAACGTATCCATGCTACAGCCATTTCTTGTCTTTATTTTACTCCCCACCTTCCAAAAGCAATACCTTTTTTATTTTTCCATTTGCAGAGCCAAGTGAGGGCTTATTTTTTCTGGGACAAGTTGTACTTTTTAATGGTACCTTTAAATGCTCCATATAATGTACAGGAAAGGTGGAAAAAAAATCAAAATGGGGTAAAATTACTGTTGTACTATTATGGTGGATATTGGAAAGTGGTTAAAATCAGTTTTGCGCCAAATTCATCAAATGTTGCACAATGCTTAATAAATTTAGTGCATCTATAAGACTAGGTTCACATCTGTGTTGGAGTCTCTGCCGCAGATTCCGTCTAAAATTGGCAGAGAGAAAAGTCCTGCGCAGATGGCTTTTCTCGCCACCGGTTTCAGGATAAAACCGAGGAAACATGACGGACAGCCAGTGGACGCCATTATAGTCTATGGGGCTTTTTTAGCGGACGGGCTCTCTGTCTTTTGGGTGCCCATGCGGACCCGAACGATGGACAGCCGAACACTAGTGTGAACCTAGTATTAGTCTAAAGGCTTGTTCACATGGTAGAATCTACTGTTGATTTTGAGGTAGATTCATTGTTTTCAAAGGGTTGCAGAGATTGGCATAGGATTCTGAAAAAATAACCCTCTTGCTTAATCTTGCCTCAGATTCGTGGCTGATTCAGTGGCAAAGGCCATGGAGCGAGACTTCACACTTATTTTGCCTAATCCGCTGCGGAAAACATAACACTGTAGGGAGCTGGGGGATGGAAAATGAAGAGGAATCTGAGGAAGACATCTGCCTCAAATTCTTCATCATTTTCCGAAGTATGACCGGGCCCTAACACTTCTGTCCTAAGATTATTCCTAGTTTCTACATCATCTCCTTACTGGAGACAGATTGTGACAATTTTTGTGTTTTTTTTTTTTTTTTTTTTTATCAAAGTCCCATTTGATAAATCTGGCATACAGGCAGCTAGAAAAACAAACCATGCCCTCTTTCCCACCAACTTTTCAAAAGTGGAGTGAATGGTGTAAAAATGTAGAAAGTCACAAATTTGTGAGCAAATAAGCTCAAAAAGGTACAAATCCTAATTTTTCGACTTTTTAATGCCAGAATTCTGGAGTGTAGGGCTTGATAAATCTCCCCCACCCCCCAATATGTTCTCAAAAGTGATATATATCCTACTGTCCAAGAAAGCTGGAATAAACCCTTTTGGGTCATACACATACGAGCATCACAGTTGTTGCCGCTGCTCAGAAATGTCTGTGACAAAACTGCAGACAACATAGTTCATAGAAGACAAATCATCCAGAAAAAGAATGAAAAATCCAGTTTACCTGAGGCCAGCAAAAGCATACATAAACCGTAGCATAAAAGTCACATTACATTTCCTGCTTTATATATCATAGTAGCAAAGAAGGGGCAACAATGAGGAGGGGCAATGCTTAATGTTAAATGAGAGAGACTGTAAATTGACTCTGGTACTGGAGAAGATTGTTATGCCCTAGAATTTCATCTTGATAGTAGATACTGTACGAGGCCCAGACTGCTCGCAAATAGAGATTGGCAGCTTTGCCAGCATAAAACATTTCCTCTAATGTTCCCGGCAGTCAGGAATAAACAATATAGACATTTTGAAAAAGAAAATGCAGACAACAACAAAGTGATGATCACTGCCGCTGCCCTTACTGTCCTTGAATCGCTGCAGAAATATATCGAATATTCTTACACCACTGCACTACTTCTAGTCTATACAAGACCTATTTTATACAGTGTAACGCAGGCTAGACACTTTTAATGGCTATTGGCCCAATGCTTCTTCGCCGACAGCTATTCCTATGCATTCCCCATATACATGCATGCCTGATACACTTCTGGTGACCACTTATATTTCTTGAGAACCATTGTTGAAGTTCAAAATGTCCAACATACAATATGCCCAGCAAACATTGGCCAAGTACGTCAGCACATTAGATGGTTAGCTGTTTTCACTAAAATCTGCAGGTTTGGCCAACCCAAGTTTGATGTTTATGACCAATTTCAGGCATGGCTGCCTTAGACCCACAATATGGATTCTAGACCCTCCTGCTGTCAGGGATGTATAATCGGTCAATTAACTTTCCTACAAGGGCTCCAAAATTGGAAACCTTGAGAGTAACTAAAACCTCACAGTATTATTTACCTGTGTATAACTGTATTATTCAATGTAGTATTATATGAGTTCCTTTAAAGAAGATCCATCATGTAGAAAAGCTGTACGGAGAATGTTATAGAGCAGGAGGAATTGAACAGATTGGTATATAGGTTTGTAGGAAAATACTCAGTATAAGTTTATCAATTCTTCATTTCAACCTCTGCTCTTTGCTGTGTGAGTGAGCATACACTTTCAACCTGATGAATTTTCTTTAAGAGAGTATTTTTGGATACTCCATATTATTGACGACCGTGTGGAGAATTTACCAATTTGGTCACACCAGATTTCTAGCGCAAAAGCTGCCCATTTTGATGCATGGACATTTGACCCAAAAAATGTATCACTTTGTCATTCCTACTCCCATGCCACATTTGAAAAAAAAAAAGGCAGAGCAGACAGGAATCAAGAGATGCCGAAAATTGACAAGGGGGTAATGCCTGAAATCTACACCAGTCCCGGAGTGACATAGATGTCATTTCTCACACACAGAATTTATTCATAATTCTGGCAAACTTGTTGCTAGCACACAAAATATTAAAACCAGAGCACAATGTGCAGATTTTAATACATTCCCCCCTATATGTTGATATGTAGGCTGTATGGAACAATATTATCTTGGGTTTTTTGAAGTGTAAGAGGAAGCTAAAGAACGTGAAAGAAACCAACATAAATAAAGAGAGACCACACAAACAGTAGTGGATTATATTATGGCCGTTTTGTGTGGCTGCTCGGAGCTTGAGCCTGCATAGCCACACAAATCTGATTGGAAATGAGTATTCCAATGAATCCGCAGTGAAGCCCAAATCTTAGTGATGGAGGGTAATATAATCTGATGGCAGAATGGGTTCTGGAGATTGGTAAAAATTCCATCCATTTTATGTTGTTAGCTTTCAGAATAGATCTTTAAAATGATCATTCAAAAATAAAAAACAGGCTCTACCATGTGACACCACAGACATGTCTGGTCCTGCATGGTGCATCAGCCAGCTATGATCAGTTATGACGGGATATAGAAGGGTAGCCCAGAATAGCTTTGAATGTCTCCACAGATGTTGGCTACTAAGATTTTTTAGAAACCTTTTGAAATCTTCATCTTTCCTAACAGCCTGCAGTGTATATTACTGAAATCCACCTGCATCAGTTCTGAAGCTCTTCGAGCACCCAGCTAACAACCTATCCGCGTCTAGTCCTTCAATGTTTAGAGCCTTTTCAGAATACTCTTAAAGACTTTAAAGTTTCCCCCGTGGCTCGTTATGCAGAGACCTTAGACACTAAAGGAAGCAAAACTTCTTCATATCATGTTCAAATCCTAACAAGACCCAGAATCATTCGGTTCCTTCTGAATTTCTTTATTTTGAATTTTTGCCTTTGGATAGTGCACCCCCCTCCCCCCATCGTGGGATAATAGTATTAGTCAATTTGGCCGTTTAGTTTCTCAAATATACTGGTAAAGCTAAACATTACACAACCTTTCCTAGTTATTGAGTGTTTTGACCTGATTGATCAATCAAATCAATTAAATGTATTCTGCGGCTGCGGTGGAGAAGGGAGGGCAGCTTTGCCTGGCGCGTACATTTATTTTTATTACATTATAGAATCCATGCGCTGGAACGAAGAGCAAAATAAGGTTGTTAGGAAAGAAATGATGTCCATGTTTCTGTGGTAACAAGCCTTCAGAAAACTCAATTATGTCCAGAAATTGTTATTTGCTTACCATAAAAGTTTCTTCGAATTACGAAAACATTTAATTTGTTGGGTAGAAGATTCACTTTATAGCAATTCGGATTACGCATTTTATTGCTGTTACGTTTTTAGGATTGCAATTTTTTTTTTTTATTGTAATTTCTAATTTTGGCTTTGCTGTACAGTTATTGCTCATGAATGTCTGGAGCTGAGGATTGTCATAGTAACTTGGACACCAGAAACCACTTGAAATTGAGAGCAGTAGTAAATATAATGTTAAGTACATCTTATTTAATTAAGGTTATGGCCATTATATTATTGGGGAAATAGGTTTCAGTATCTCAGGCAGAAATGTGAAATGAAAACTTGGCTTTTGGTCTTGGAGGACCATTGGATTCCAGTATGAACCTATTGATTTTAATGGGTACCTTGTAACAATTAAGTAAATGGAGTCTATTTTGCTAATTTAGGGTAAACAGATTCTACATTCTGAATGAGTAAATGTGGGTATTTGTAGTTATATGTCACCGATGTATAGGTGTAGCAGAGCTGTTCTGAAGATTGCAGGCATAGTCATATACCTTCAACACCTGTTGACAAAATTCCTCTCAACAACCCCCATATGCATGCACTATGTTTGGTTAACAGTGCATGTGTTATAAATAGCGACGCAAAGTAAACTGTTGACGGATTCCTCTGGGGCTTCTTACCTCATGCGATATAATTGCCTCTAAAGAAATTCCCAAATAACTGCAGAAACTAGCACATAACAGAAAGCAGTAGAACAAGCAACTTAAAACCTCACACTGCCTTGGCTGGTAGAGTCTAAGACAACCCTGATGTCTTCACAAGAATCCACCATGAACCTGGATGGATTTGACAAGATCAGAGCCCAGGTTATCGCACCAAAAGCTAGTGCAACAAATAGGTGCAATTGCAGACTTCATCAAACCAGCAAACTATAGTAAAGAAAAACACACAAGGAAGGTCAAACCAGGAGAGCACAGAATTATCCACATCAGAATCAAAGGAATAAATGTGTCCTAGCCGAGGTTGAGTTCAAGAGTTGACAAACAAAGCCAAATCAGTAAGAGGGTGGATAACCAGAAACACAACAAAGTCAGTCACAAGGAATACAATAGATAACAGATACAGTGGGTATGGAAAGTATTCAGACCCCTTTAAATTTTTCACTCTTTTTTTCATTGCAGCCATTTGCTAAAAGCAAAAAAGTTCATTTTATTTCTCATTAATGTACACTCAGCACCCCATCTTGACAGAAAAAAATCAGAAATGTAGATATTTTTGCAAATTTATTAAAAAAGAAAAACTGAAATATCACATGGTCATAAGTATTCAGACTCTTTGCTGTGACACTCATATTTAACTCACATGCTATCCATTTCCTTCTGATCCTCCTTGAGATGGTTCTACTCCTTCACTGGAGTCCAGCTGTGTTTAATTAAACTGATTGGACTTGATTAGGAAAGGCACACACCTGTCTATATAAGACCTCACAGCTCACAGTGCATGTCAGAGCAAATGAGAATCATGAGGTCAAAGGAACTGCCCAAGGAGCTCAGAGACAGAATTGTGGCAAGGCACAGATCTGGCCAAGGTTACAAAAGAATTTCTGAAGCATTCAAGGTTCCTAAGAGCACAGTGGCCTCCATAATCCTTAAATGGAAGAAGTTTGGGATGACCAGAACTCTTCCTAGACCTGGCCGTCCAGCCAAACTGAGCAATCGTGGGAGAAGAGCCTTGGTGAGAGAGGTAAAGAAGAACCCAAAGATCACTGTGACTGAGCTCCAGACATGCAGTAGGGAGATGGGAGAAAGTTCCACAAAGTCAACTATCACTGCAGCCCTCCACCAGTCGGGGCTTTATGGCAGAGTGGCCTGAAGGAAGCCTCTCCTCAGTGCAAGACATATGAAATCCTGCATAGAGTTTGCCAAAAAACACATGAAGGACTCCCAGACGATGAGAAATAAGATTCTCTGGTCTGATGAGACGAAGATTGAACTTTTTGGCGTTAATTCTAAGCGGTATGTGTGGAGAAAACCAGGCACTGCTCATCACCTGCCCAATACAATCCCAGCAGTGAAACATGGTGGTGGCAGCATCATGCTATGGGGGTATTTTTCAGCTGCAGGGACAGGACGACTGGTTGTAATTGAAGGAAAGATGAATGCGGCCAAGATACAGAGATATCCAGGAAGAAAACCTCTTCCAGAGTGCTCTGGACCTCAGACTGGGCCGAAGGTTCACCTTCCAACAAGACAATGACCCTAAGCACACAGCTAAAATAACAAAGGAGTGGCTTCGGAAGAACTCTGTGACCATTCTTGACTGGCCCAGCCAGAGCCCTGACCTCAACCCAATTGAGCATCTCTGGAGAGACCTGAAAATGGCTGTCCACCAACGTTCACCATCCAACCTGATGGAACTGGAGAGGATCTGCAAGGAAGAATGGCAGAGGATCCCCAAATCCAGATGTGAAAAACTTGTTGCATCATTCCCAAGAAGACTCATGGCTGTACTAGCTCAAAAAGTGCTTCTACTCAATACTGAGCAAAGGGTCTGAATACTTATGACCATGTGATATTTCAGTTTTTCTTTTTTAATAAATTTGCAAAAATATCTACATTTCTGTTTTTTTCTGTCAAGATGGGGGGCTGAGTGTACATTAATGAGAAATAAAATGAACTTTTTTGCTTTTAGCAAATGGCTGCAATGAAACAAAAGTGAAAAATTTAAAGGGGTCTGAATACTTTCCGTACCAACTGTATGTTCTGAGAACAGGAACGTAGCTAGTAACAATTAATAGCCGGCACCTGAGATCCTATGAGCAGGGTTAAATACCTTGCCAGAATTAATGATTGGAGGATGAGGCAGCACTCAGGTTAATATTGTTTGGTCTGACTGTTTCCAAGCAGCTTCTCCCCTTTCTTTTGGGAATAAAGTGAAAGCCTGGGCCATTTGAGACACTGGTTGCCACTGTATTTGTACCTGACCTAGATCTTGTCTTTTAACAAGATCTAGCAAACAGCAAACATTTTCTTAGAAAACAACCTGTCTCAGATTACAAAATTCAACATTTTACGCTAGCTTGTAGTGTTCATTGACAATAAATTGATCACAAAGTGTCGCTCTGCACTCAGCTGTAATCTGCGCAAATCTTTGTAATTGTTCTATTTCCCAGTGGCTCCACCAGAGGGGAAGTTAGGTATTACTCCTTACCTATTCAAATTAATGCATTGTCTATGAATGGCATGAAAGGCAAGTCCTCCAAAGATAGAGATACAATTTCTACTTGCTCTCTACTCTAGCCAAGAAATCTTGAACAAAGAAATCCCTTTATTAACTCTGAATTCCCTAAAAGGATATCTGAAATTCTTTTAGACTACACAACCTTTCCAACATTAAGTGAGCTGCATAGTAAAGTGACAGAGTGGTCAAAAAGATTTGGCATTTCTTAACCCATTTCTTTTCTCTCTGCAACCACCAAACATTAGAATGGCCATATTAGGTAAATGGAGTAGAGCACCGCGGTGCACAATAGTTGTTTGGCACTTGCTACAGCTGTATCTGTAAACCTTATATTAATTGTACAACTTTTTGTAAAACTCCATCAGCGCAAAACAAAAGAGTTAATAAAAAGTCACAACATCTGCATCTCTGTAAAGGCTATATAGTGATATGTTGATGCCAAAAGGACGTTTGGCATAAAACTCCTTCAC
The DNA here is from genome assembly GCA_947044405.1 of Leptodactylus fallax. NCBI lineage: Eukaryota > Metazoa > Chordata > Amphibia > Anura > Leptodactylidae > Leptodactylus > Leptodactylus fallax. Next base: position 1,101,980 of record CAMRHE010000234.1, read on the forward strand.
CATTTCGACCAACAACTTTTATTTGCTTCTACATGCAACTGATTTTTCAGACATTGCTGTTTTTACACTTTTTGGTAAATGGCAGTACCCAACAAGAGTTGAGACTGTTACAGAGTGTAGCGTTGGTGGTCCATGTTTGTTGCTATGCTCTGTTCTTGTGTGTTTGACCCTAACTTGTATACCTGTATCTACCTGCTAAGCTATATACACATCCAGCTATCTGTTGCTAACCCCTGCCTGTTTCTGACTTCTGACCCTCTGCTGCCTGTCCTTATCTCCAGCTTGTACTTGACCAAGCACAAACTACGCCAGCCTTGACCTTGGCCCGTACCACTCTCTAGCCTGACCCCTGCTGCTGTTACCAATACCCATGAATTCCAAGAGGTAGAGACTTGGTGGTCTCCATGCAGCCATTTCCAGATCCCTGTATGGACTGTATTTATTGATGAGCATACCCTGTATTGGTAAACACAGCACACCCTTAAGACGGCAAACCTCATTGCAGGTGCTCCAGGTTCCATAAATCGTTTTTCATCTCCAAGCGCTAGTCATAATAGCCCTTCTACTTATCATTACACATCTTTAACAATACAGATCTAGTCCGCCAGGTAAGAAAACAGTTAACTTATTTATTGTAGAAAAAAAAATCTAATAAGCTGCTTTGTGAATTTAATAAAATTAGACTTTTAAATAGGCTTCACAGAAAGGTTATTACTGACGCACAAGCTAGAAGCAAGTTTAAAAGCTGCTCTACGGGAAAGTTCGCATTGGTGGTGCCAATTACCGCTCTAAAGAAATCACGTCTAGATGCCAGATACTTCCTTCGGTGCAACTTGTTTGTTCCAAAAAACTGGCGCATTAGCTACATTATAACAGACCACAGACATTGGTGTTCAGCACTTTGTGTTCCCAAGCCACACGCATGATCACTTTCTTTATGATTGAATTCTATGGCTATTAATTGCTTTGTTTTACTCTAATTCCTCTCTTGTAAAAGAAAACAGCATTTTGCTTGTTTATCCTCTCCTGGAAGGTCTCCCTTTTGCTCCTGCACCATCTGGCTCCCATCAGGGAGCCATCATACTGAGCCTTCAATGTTTTTCCTCTTCTTTCCACCACTTAACACAAGCAAAGCAGTGTACTTATGTATGGATGAATCTGTTTTTCTGGATGGCCGTCAGAAGCTTTTCTCTGCGGCTGATTCTGGGTGCTGCTGCATTTCGGCTTTAGCTATTTACCGAGCACTCATCTCATTTTGGATATTACTAAGCACTTGTTCTTATATAGGATAAATGATCCATCCTGTCCGTCTCCTCTAAATAATGACACAATTAAGCTGATATCCCATTCTTCATTGTAAAGTGGTTCGGCAATCAGAGCCGCCGTGTACACAAAAATGTTTGATGGAAATGATATGATTGGGGGAGATGGAACAAGTTGTTATGGTTACTGAACCTACAGGTAACTTAGATTAAAATCATTGTCTATTCGCCAACATTGTCCCGAGCAGTCAAGGAAGTAAAGCGTTGAGAAAGGGAATTAATGAAAAATAGACTTACAGAATATTTATGCTAATTCAAAGTTGTCCATTTTTTCCGGCTCCATCATCAAACCTCCTGCAAACAAACAATCCCACCAGCACAAATTCAATTTATTTCCTGCCACACAAATTTCCCATTCTTTACTGGATATTGCTTTGTTCTGTTTATTTCAGCCGCCTCATATCAAAGAGTGATAATAAAAGAGATTGTTTTAGATAGAATTATGCTTAAAGGGACTCTAGCCCATCATTTGCTCCTTTCCCTGCTAGATGTTTCTGTCTAGTTCTTTCTTCTGCTTATATGAGTGGATGACGCATAAGAAAATCTATATATATCGGGAACAGGCTTTAAAAAAGAGGAAATCATCTGATGTGTCTAGGAACCCGTAAGCTTAGGAGCACATGTGAAAAGGGGGGAAAAAGTCATATGGTATTGTAAGAGTCTATTCATAGTGCTTTAGCAGTGTGTGTCTAAAGTCTCAGATGGGAATATTGGATACATACATTTAACGGTAAGCCATAGGTGTCTAATCGTTAAAGAACATTTAATTAGGTACCTGGATGGGAAGGCTTTAATTAATCAGAGCCAGCACGGCTTTATGCCTAATAAATCTTGTCAGACTAATCTTATTTCCTTCTATAATAAAGTCACTGAATGGTTGGACCAGGGGAATGCAGTGGACATAGTATATCTTGACTTTAGTAAGGCCTTTGATAAAGTATCACATAACATTCTTATTGAAAAAATGATCAAGTATGGCTTTGATAAAATATCAGTAAGGTGGGTTCACAATTGGCTTAATGATCGGGCACAACGAGTAATTCTAAATGGCTATACATCAAACTGGAAGAAAGTAAAAAGCGGGGTGCCGCAGGGCTCTGTCCTGGGACCAGTACTTTTTAATATTTTTATAAATCATCTGGATGATGGGATTATTGGGGAACTAATAAAATTTGCAGATGATACAAAGATAGGAGGAATGGCCAACACTAGAGAGGAGAGAGAATGCATCCAAAAGGACTTGGACACACTGGAACAATGGGCTGAGGTGAACAAAATGGTATTCAACAGGGACAAATGCAAAGTTCTACATCTGGGTAACAGAAATGCAAGAAGCATATATAGTATGGGAGGAATAGTACTAAGTGAGAGTACAGGGGAAAAGGATCTGGGCATTATAATAGATCACAAATTCAACATGAGTCAACAGTGCGGTGCGGTGGCTAAAAAGGCTAATAAAATTCTAGGATGTATCAAGACGAGCATTGAAGCTAGATCAAGAGAGGTAATTATTCCGCTGTACTCTGCCCTGGTCAGACCCCACCTGGAATACTGTGTACAGTTCTGGGCGCCCCAGTTTAAGAAAGACATCGATTTATTGGAGCAGGTCCAGAGAAGAGCAACCATAATGGTGGAAGGTCTACAAACCATGTCCTACGAGGAGAGGCTAAAAGAATTGGGACTGCTTAGTTTGCAGAAGAGAAGGCTAAGGGGAGACTTAATAGCGGTATTTAAATATCTGAAAGGTTGTCACAGTGCAGAGGGATCTACCCTTTTCTCATTAGCAGAAGGAAGCACGAGAAGTAATGGGATGAAACTAAGGGGAAGGAGATTCAGATTAGACATTAGGAAAAACTTTCTAACAGTAAGGGTAGTGAGAGAGTGGAATAGGCTGCCACGGGAGGTGGTGAGTTCCTCATCAATTGAAATCTTCAAGCGGAAACTGGATAGGTATATAGCTGGGATGTTTTAGGAATTCCTGCTTTTGCAGGGGGTTGGACTCGATGGCCCTTGAGGTCCCTTCCAACTCCAACTCAAACTCAAACTCAAACTCAAACTCTATATTAAAAAACATACCGCAGGTTTTTTATTCCATGCAGTATCCATTTGGATACCACTGAATGGATAGCAAAATGAATGTCGCTCTTTAGGTCTCTCTCTGCATAATGGGGGCATATGGGTCCATTAAACCTTTGCCAGGCAGTTTCTCCAGTACATAAAATATGGGAGATTTATGATGATAAGCATTATCAATTCCAATCTTTATATCTCCTATGACAATTTATGAGGAGGTGCATGCCTCCTAATAAATCAGGTGCAACCTGCATTAGGATGTGCCCTGCCCCAGCATGCCTTTTCCATGCACCCAATTTTTTTGCAACTGGCATTATAGGGGTTTTGTGGACCCTAATCGAGTTTTCATACTGTGATGTGATCAGTCAGGGTCTGACACCCGGACTCTACACAGATCAGCTGCTGCTACTGGATGGGCGGCGTGTGCAGCATCGCTCCTATTCAAGTAATATGAGCAGCACAGCCACCCTATTCACTGCATTGCAGTGGTCCCAGTGAACTGCAGTGTCCCTCCTATTAATTGAACAGGAGCTGTGGGGCCTGCCCCGCCCGTCCACTAGCATCTTCCTGCACTTAGAGGCTGCTGCAACAGCTGATCTGTGTAGGGTCTGTGTGTAAGACCCTGACAGATCACATACTGATGACCTATCCTGGATAGGCCTGAAAAACCAACAGGGAAAGCTTACAAAATATAGTAAGAGACGCTTCACCATATAGAAAAAGCAATAATAAATCTTTATTAGCACAGCATTAAAATTCTCTGAGAAGCAACCCATACTTCATCCCCAAAGAGAATAAAAGAAATACAATCTCTATAAGCATACTGTATATAAATTTGATAATCCCGGCCACTACCATAACAGAAAATACAGAGACTATACTGCAATATAAAATGTACTAAGTGTATAACGTGTAAAGCTATGCAAAACATGCATGATAACCAAGCGTGCTATAACAGACAGAAGAATATTACCATTATATGCTGGGCTGGTGAAGATAGTCAAACATGGTTGACGTCATCTCCATGAGAGACAATACGCGTGGGAATCTCTGCTGCATCCCACCGGCCATGTTTGGCTATCTTCACCGGTCGAGAATATAATGGTAATATTCTTCTGTTTGATATAGCATGTTTGGTTATCACACAGTGAGGAAGCCCCTAAGTGTAAGCTCACTTCAGTGGAAGGTTTGGGTGGAATCCGCCTGAAATTCTGACGTGTGAACTGATGTGCGAGAGTTTTACACTTTCCAATCAATATTGTTGTTTTACTTCCAGCAATTCTCTGAAATAAAACATGAAACAACTTTGCAAATGGTCTTGATGAGAAATCCCTTACTATTTTGTGTATACAACTCCTATACGGATCTGTCTCCATGGTTACAGACTACAAGAAACTATGTGTTGTCTGATCCTGTCCCCTACTTCTTTCTAACTTATTGAATGTACATCAGTAAGAAACAAAGGAAAGATGGATGGGAATATGACTGCAGGATCATATTATACAGAGGTTGTAGTCTGTAATAGTGGAAACGACTAGGTCTGCATTGCAGATGTATACAAGAAATATTATGGAGTTTTTAAAGAGTTTTTCTAATACCTTAGATTTTGATGACCTATCAGTATCATATTGGTGGGGGGTCCACCCCCCCATTGATCAGCTAATTCAGGGGACTGTGATGATCAGGAAATGACCTAAATTTTGGAAAATTCCTATAATCAAGACCATTTGCAAAAGTGCATGATGTTGTACAGTGATGGCCAAAAGTATTGGCACCCCTGCAATTCTGTCAGATAATACTCAATTTCTTCCAGAAAATGATTGCAATCACAAATGCTTTGGTAATAATATCTTCATTTAATTTGTCTTCAATGGAAAACCACAAATAGAATTGTCAAAAAGCCAAATTGGATATAATTCCACACCAAACATAAAAAAGAGGGTGGACAAAAGTATTGGCACCCTTTGAAAAATCAGGTGATGCTTCTCTAATTTGTGTCATTAACAGCACCTGTTACTTACCTGTGGCACATAGGTGGTGGCAATAACTAAATCACACTTGCAGCCAGTTGAAATGGATTAAAGTTGACTCAACCTCTGTCCTGTGTCCTTGTGTGTACCACATTGAGCATGGAGAAAAGAAAGAAGACCAAAGAACTGTCTGAGGACTTGAGAAGCAAAATTGTGAGGAAGCATGAGTGTGATGATTCCACTTAAATATGGCTATAACTCAGAGATGTATTTTGATCTCTGGGTATAGTATCTCCCTTCTTACTGGCATTTATTCCTAATGTGCACAGCCTACTCATAGGTATATTGCCAATAATGGCTGGACTGGAACAATAGGGCTTTGTATCCATCCCAGCAGGGCTCCATTGAATTCATACACAGCCCTGAGTGATCAACGAAACATGCATTGTGCAGGTAGATCAGACCTGGTTGATAACATTGTATCATTCCACTTGGTCTCAGCTCTTTACAAAGAATCTGGACTTGAGTGCATTAATCAATCAGACTTGCTGTTGTTGATGACCTCATTCTGGGAGGTGGCATAAAGGGTATAAAAGATGAGGTAAGAGGTCTGTGGGAGGAGATTGGGCTGAGACCATCACAGACTACAGGAGATTACAGACAGACCACTGTGAAGAGCATGCAGGCTGGATTGTTGTAATTATGCCACATGCTAAGAAGCCTCCACTGGTTATTCACACATGACAGAGCATGTGTGAGTGTTGGATTATAGAGCCACATCAAGGAGATGCGTGGTAAAGTAATTATTTCACTTTTATGCCCTTTTATTTTATGGCACTGTATCTTGTAACTAGTAACTGTTAATGCTTGCATATATCTACATATCTGTTCTGAACTGCATGTGTTAGATGTTAATACCGACCCATTTAGGGGTTAATAAATATATAAAATTTAGAAAGCTTGTCTTGTATTTATCTTGTGGACCCGGTACTCACTGGCGGTGAGTGTGGTTTTTTTATGAAAGAAGACTCAGGTGTGGGCTAACGCGGGTTTGGCGCACTGTGGATCTTTCATAATGAGCAATCTCAAGGCTACAAGTCCATCTCCAAAGACCTGAATGTTCCTGTGTCTACTGTGCGCAGTGTCATCAAGAAGTTTAAAGCCCATGGCAAGTTCTAGCTGCCCTGCAGTCCGAGGGTACAACAGTGTCAACCCGTACTATCCGTCGGCGTCTGAATGAAAAGGGACTCTATGGTAGGATACCCAGGAAGACCCCACTTCTGACCCAGAGACATAAAAAAGCCAGGCTGGAGTTTGCCAAAATTTACCTGAGAAAGCCAAAAACTTTTTGGAAGAATGTTCTCTGGTCAGATGAGACAAAAGTAGAGCTTTTTGGGAAAAGATATCAACACAGAGTTTACAGGAAAAAAAAAGAGACCTTCAAAGAAAAGAACACGGTCCCTACAGTCAAACATGGCGGAGGTTCCCTGATGTTTTGGGGTTGCTTTGCTGCCTCTGGCACTGGACTGCTTGACCGTGTGCATGGCATTATGAAGTCTGAAGACTACCAACAAATTTTGCAACATAATGTAGGGCCCAGTGTGAGAAAGCTGGGTCTCCCTCAGAGGTCATGGGTCTTCCAGCAGGACAATGACCCAAAACACACTTCAAAAAGCACTAGAAAATGGTTTGAGAGAAAGCACTGGAGACTTCTAAAGTGGCAGCAATGAGTCCAGACCTGAATCCCATAGAACACCTGTGGAGAGATCTCAAAATGGCAGTTTGGAGAAGGCACCCTTCAAATCTCAGGGACCTGGAGAAATTGGCCAAAGAAGAATGGTCTAAAATTCCAGCAGAGCATTGTAAGAAACTCATTGATGGTTACCGGAAGCGGTTGTTCGCAGTTATTTTGTCTAAAGGTTGTGCTACCAAGTATTAGGCTGAGGGTGCCAATACTTTTGTCCGGACCATTTTTGGAGTTTTGTGTAAAATGATCAATGATTTGACTTTTTTTCATTCTCTTTTGTGTTTTTTCATTGCAAGCAAAATAAATGAAGATATTATTACCAAAGCATTTGTGATTGCAATCATTTTCTGGAAGAAATTGAGTATTATCTGACAGAATTGCAGGGGTGCCAATACTTTTGGCCATCACTGTATATACTGTACTGGAGCAATAAACATGATTGTAAAGGTGGATATAGCTAAAGGATAACGTAAGAGTCTAGAGTCCTAGAGAAAGGATGAAATAGTTTCAGACATTTTATTGAATTAGGAAAAAGTGAGTGAACTAGTCCAGGAGGTAAATGATTTGGCTTTTTAGACTTCCAATGATAAATTATAGGTAGTGATGGGCAAACCTTGTGAAGTTCATCTTGTGAATGTTCACGAGGTTCACCCACAAGTTTTGGTTTGGACCGAGCTTGTTTGGTTCAAACCAAAAGTGTTATTATTATACTTTAGAGTCGCTTCAGACCCCAGAGTATAATAATCGGAGGCCTCAGAGAAGTGGGGAAAAATAGTAAACAGTTCATACTCATCTTTCCCCTCAACACATAGAGGCTAAAGCCCTAGTGGTCTCCTGGAGGCTGCTGAAGTCACCCAGGATTCTGGAAGACACCAAGAGAGTAGATTGGATGGTGATAAGAGGTGAGAAAAGGTGAGCATGAGGTGTTTCTTATTTTTGTGTGGGGCCTCCCATTATTATACTCTAGGGTCTGAAGAGAAACTAACAAACCCAATTTGTTACGAGCCACTTTGCTCATCCCTAATAATAAGTATATATGGAGTATCTGGTCAATGTATGGAAGTGTCATAAGCAATTCTAAAAGTACTAATTGTGATACTACAACAACAAACCTCACTTTCTGCTTTCTCTTCTGCTGATTCTGACATTAGTGCCGGGGGTGAGGTATATACTATAGATACACATTTACATATGACTTAGGCAAAAAGGTGCTCCTCGAATGCTTCTACCAGGATAATGCCCAAATACAATGTTTGCAAGAGTTTACTTTGTATTTTTGGCAACGAAGATGTTAATAGTTTGAAGCTGCCTGAGAAAATGGATTCGTACAAAGGTAATCTTGTGCTTTCTCCTCCGCTCTGATCCACCAGGCTTATTTTACTTGCTGGCCTCATGACACTGGGATTTATAGCTACTTTTCTATGGATACAGCAAATTAATGATGAACACAGGTACTCGGTGTACTGGATGCTGTAACATAAGCACTGTGTAGCTGTGCACTTGTGCAAAGGCTTGAGAGCTGCATTAGGAATAGAATCAAAGTGCTTTTTAAGTGCCTTGTAAAAAAGCCTTAGGTCTTGTGTTGTGGATGATGGGGTACACAAAAGAAACAAAAATATCTTCACAGGAGGGACAGGAACAATCATAAATGTGCTCCTTTTTCTGGCTGGCCTTATGACACTGGATATAGAGTAACATTTCTGTGGATACAGCACAGTAATGAACACATGTGGTTGATGTACCATAACATGACATAAGCACCGCATAGCCATGTAGATGTGCATTTAATGTGTTGTGGGACACAAGACAGCTTTACTGGATGCAGTATAAATGCACCCCTAAGGGATCACTAAGTATAGAAATACATCTTCTATCCTTTGATTCTATTCTGTCTCATCCTGCAATATACAGTAAACTGTGAGAAACCCATAAAGAATTATATGTGCCATGGATGAGCCGATCCCTTATCATTCTCACACTCTTGTAGCTGTATGTATGACAAGTTGTTGCACCAGGAGCCTCCCCCCCACTGCTCTGTCTGAAATTGGAGAAGCGGTAAGGAGTGATCCTAGAGTAACTCCAACTCCTCCAGATAACTACCAGTTTAAAAAGGAAGAGATTGAGAGGAAATGAGTTTTCCAAAAAAATGTGAATGTTTTTGACCACTTACCACTTTATACCATTGTATATCTATCGCACTATTTAGTATACTTAGAGTAAATTTAATCTATCCATGTATAAATAGGAATTGTCTTTCTTGGATATGGCTCCTTGAATATACACTGTTCAGCATGAATTCACAAAGTAACAAAGAAAGAGTAGGACTTCAAGCTAGTATGGGATTCGACCTATAGTCTGGTACAACAATGGGGTTCAGAAGCCTATCCCATTCACAGGAAGTTCGCTTGTAGAGAACTGTAAGAGGTGGCTATTAGTGTTACTGTGCAGGGTAAAATTGTGAAGAAACTGGAAAGCTAAAAAAAAAGCAGAGCAGTGACTTTATTCTCAGGATCAGAGCAGGTCCCAGAAAGTAGAACCTCCACCCATCAGTAAGTGGTGGAAATAGACTTCCACATGGTCTATATATACAGTACTGGGCAAAAATTTTAGGAAAGTGTAGAAAAAATGCTGCAAAACAAGAATACTTTAAAAAAAAAAGAAGTGTCAATAGTTTATTTTTGTCAATCAACAAAATGAAGTGAAGAAAAGAGAAGACAGTTTTTGAATGAACTCAGCAGGGAGTTTGTTCTAAACAGAGCACTGATCTTCTCTAGATATATGCTTCAAATCCTTCTGTCTCCCAGACAGACTGGATGATGGTGAGATCAGGGCTCGATCCGAATTTCAGGAAATATTCGATTTGCATCGAATCCGGATTTCCTCACGCTTCGTGGTAACAAATCACAATTTTTTAAAAATGGCTGCTGTACATGACAGGACATGGGGCAAGGAACTCTGGGAACGCGGGATCAGCCACAATGCCATACGTGCAACCAATCAGCAACCAGCCCTGTGATGTCACAGCCCTTTAACCCCTTCACGAGCGCCCATGGCATGTTTGACTGCTGCATCCAAGGTGTTAAAACCCCCCATCGGTTATGGAGCAGGGTGTTAGCTGTAACTGACACCTAACACCTTGCTCCATAACCAGTCGGGGTTTTAACACCTTGGATGCCGTGGTCAAACATGACCGTGACATCCAAGGGGTTCCGCCATTTTGACGCTCACCCGCCCACCCCGGATCTCTGCAGCTAGGAAATAGCTGTTTTTTTAACGCGATTCGCTGCGATTTAATTCGGATCAAATAGAATCATATCGAAAAATTCAGCAAAGTTGCCGAATCAAATTTTTTAAAACTTCGCTCATCTCTAACTATAATGTTCCCTAACAAAAACTTATGCTGTTAAAATACCCACAGGAGAAAATAAAAGTTTTACTCACTTGCTAAGATCTCCTGATGAACGCTGCTGCCTCTTCTTTTTATGTTGCTCTCTGTGCACCATGACCACGCATAGGACTTCTGTGTCTCAACACTAGAGGGATGATGCTGTGACATCATCGTGCCCACCTCTACTTCCTACTACTTACTACTAGCTACACCACTACTTTTACTAATCTGTTTTTATTTTTTGATTGTAGATTTTTTTATCCTATTTTCTGACAATGAATATAGGGACAGCCATTTTTCCCCAGCTTCTGCTCTGCTCAGTTAACAGCATTTAGTCATATGCTTTACGGCAGTCTTATGGGCATAGGCATCAATAATTAGAAGTTGACTCAATGACGATTATTGATGACGGAAGAGTTTCCCAGGCATGCTCTTTTTAGTGAGGGCGAGTAGATAAGCTGTGACATCTATTGTCAGTAGTGGATGCAATGATGGGTGTTACATGGTGTTATCTACAGAGGTACTATCTTGTTTTGCAATCCTGTTTGTCTTGTCTGTGATGTAAATGAGGTTACTGCTGAAAAAAAAAACCCTACAAAAGTGTCAGTCTATTATTAGCCTTAGTGCCAGAGTTAAAATTACAGGATATAGAATTTTTTTTTTTAAAGTAAATCATAATCGTGAAAATATATAAAATTTATAAAAATGTGTTAACATTTAAGCTTGGTTTTTAAAATAGCTAATTTTCTGGTGAGCCATCCCCTTTAATGCTGGTCTCTACAGCAGGGAGCTCTTAGCTGGCTATGTATGAATAATATGTTATAATAATAATCTTTTCCGCAACCTTTTATCTGTACTTTTTTCTAAACTTTCCAGATCTTTCCGAACAACTACATTTTGTTTATTCAAAGTTTTATTTTCCCCTCTTGTCAGTTCTATCTTTTTTACTTCTGCTTGTATTAAAATTTTGCAGCTTGAAGCAAATCCCTCAGCATGGGTTATTTTACCTTCTGTTTTTTTGCATGTCAAACCTTCTTTATCTGAGTCTTTTATTCACAGTGAATAAAAATGCGTATTTATTTTTTTCCAACTTTTACTATGGCTTTCTACTTAATGCCAAAGGGGTTTTAACAAACAGTCTCTCAATCCCATATATATCTCTATGTAATTATTAAAAGGAATGAAAAAAAATCATCAGCATACAGAGAAATATAAAATGTTGTTATTTTTGCCAACTTGGTACAAAGACCTGTTACTACTAATTCTTAAAGGAGCACTCCAGATAAATATGATACTGTGTTATGCCTAGTGCAGGGCTTGAGAGGGAGGTATATGTCTCTTTGGTGCACTCAACTGAGCTATGCACTGGCCCCTTTACACTATGTTATGTCTAGTGCCTAGCAGTTTTTTTTATATATTGTGTTCCTTTAAGTAAATAAATGCTAAACATTGAGAATTGGGAAGGTTTGTTGGTTAGTCTGGGAGGTTCAACCTCTGTCAAACACACAGAATTTTCAGTCACTGAGACATAAGAAGAGAGACTTGTCTATCCCATGTAGTTAAGGCAGTTTTCCATGTGAGTGTAATGAATGACGACCACTTAAAGGGTTATTCCCATCTCAAGGATCCTATCTATACTGCTAGCTTATGCAAATTGAAGACTTTTCCTAAATATATTGCTTTAAAAATGCTGCTTTGTTTTCCTGCTATGTGAAATTATTCCTCCCATTGTTTACACAGCGTTTCCATAGCGCCGGACCTGTGTGATAGGACAAGTGACATCACTCATTGCTCTCTGTTATCTACAGCTCTGCCGTTCAGCAAATTGCAGCTTGATGATAAAGCCTCAGAAAGTGTTTTGTTACTCTCTATGTAAACACACAGATAACACTGAGTCCATTCTCTAGATGTATGTGCATATTATTTGATCTGCATTTATATTAGATTTCTAGTAATTATAAAATGTATTGTGATACTTCATAGTCAGGGGCGTAAATATCGGGGGAGCAGTGGTAGCGGCTGCCACAGGGCCCGGAACATTATGGGGCCCGGGATCTGGGGGCGGCGGTTCGGGGGGGCCCCATGTCAAATGTTCGCCTTGGGGCCCAGCCATTCCTAGTTACGCCACTGTTCATAGTGTGGCATCCCAGAGCTGGCTATGGCTGGGCTGAGGGTGATCTCTGTGCATTGTATTATTTCCTGTTGCTTCATAGCCTGTGTGACATAGCAGGGGGTCCTGAGTCTCACACAACACAGCGCCACCTAGTGAGCCTCACACATGCATTACACCTCCCATAGGATTGAATAGTAACCAAATGTCCAATGGGAGGACATCGCCTGGGAAAAGGGGAGGAGTCAGTTGATCACTGGGTCCCCATGGTAACACCCCTGCAGGAAGGTCCTGCGTGTGAGGAGTTAGAAGTGTGGAGTGTTAGGAGGAGGAGGTGAGGAGATAAGTGTGATGTCCTGTGAAGAAAGCAGTGAGTTTAGTGCAGGAATCTCAAGTCCTAGACAGGCCCAGGAAGGTTGGAGAGCTGACATACTCCAGCTATTCAGAAGATCCTGTCCCCTGTCTGCCTAGCCATCGCCCTGAAGGAAGTCAAGCATCATTATCTTGTCAGCATGAGACTGTGGAGAGAACATTCTGGAACACGTGCTCCATAGCAAGTATCACAGGATCCAGGGGCCAAGGCCAGACCTGTGGAATATCCTGCCACCCTGACTATTGCACCCCGAAACTCTGAGCTATCAGGACCACATAACGTGAGTGGGGAATATTATGTACTAGTATCATGGTGGGCATCCTCCTATGTGCCAAATAGGAGCCCAGACGCACCTTAGGGCTGTAACACTGAAGTATAAGGGGCTAGGAACACCTTTCATCAAGTCTACCCTGTACCTCAGGACTTTGCTGTGTCACCAGGCGTACCCCGTTGTTTTGTATTGAAGAAACTGTTTAAGCATTTGTGCCTCCACACCCATGGAAGTAAAAGTTCAACTTTACAACCGTTTCTGTGTCTGACTCTGCACCGACAACATCAGGGCGCCCCAAACACCACCAGTCAGCACAGTATAGGGGAAGCGCCCCGGGGGAACAATCACCACCAACATTTGTGCAGCCCCCTCATCACCGGTACCAGTGGTGGTAACGTGGGACAGCACCAGCGCTGCGCCCTCGTGCCCAGAGACCGTGACAAGTCTGCGCTGTTTGCACCCCGCAATCCCAACTGCAGCGTTACCTTCCATCTGGTCACCGCAATAGTGTCCTCTTCAGCAAGCTGGGGGGGGATACAGGAAGTGAGAAGAGGAGATAGCAGGCAAAGCTGCTGAAACAGGGACATGGGAAAACCCCTTTAATGCCTAAAAATATCAGCAATCCCTTCATAAACCCATTCTCTGAACTATGTACAAGAACGCCCAATCATCAAATCCTACCACACAGCAATTGTGTAATATACAAATATTAAAACTTAAAGGGGTTGTCCACTTTCAGACCAATAGTGAAAGAGCAATGTTATTGTTTGTATAATGAAAAGTTGTATAATTTTCTAATATACTTTCTATATTAATTCCTCACTGTTTTCTAGAGCTCTGCTTACTGTCATTCATTCTGCTTATTCCCAGTGGATTAAAATAAGTCCATTGTTATGTGATATACAGTCCATGATCATGTGATCTACAGTCCATGGTCATGTGATGAGCACACAGGTGCACGGCTCGTTACCAGGCAGATGTCTGATTACTGTGCTGTGACTATAACAAGCTGTGCACCTGTGTGTCCATCACATGACCATGGACTGTACATCACATGACCATGGACTGTACATCACATGACCATGGACTGTATATCACATGACCATGGACTGGTTTTTATCTACTAGGAGTAAGCAGAATGAATAACAGCAAGCATAGATCTAGAAAACTGTGAGGAATTGATACGGAAAGTATATTGGAAAATTGTACAACTTTTTATTATACAAACAAGAACATTGGACAATAATAATGGTCTGAAAGTGGACAACCCCTTTAACCCTTAATTTAAATCATAAAAATGGCCACCATATGCAGGCAAGACCACTGTATGCTCTACATATAAAGTCAAACAGAATTCATCATTCGAGAACAGGAGCTATAAAAAGTGGCACATATGTGAACAGGCCCTAATACCCGCACATCATGCATGAGGGGTATCATTATCTCTCTTATGTACAAACACTCTCAACTTCAATATTGCACACTGGCATCGGGTTAGACCTGGAGTTGTCTCTGCAATTTTTTTCTGCTACTGCAATGCCCATTTTTTAAGATACTGTTACATGTAATGCAAGAACTTCATAAATATGGCATCCGCCTGAGCATCATTTTTACAATGTAGTGTAGAAAACTAGGGTACATACATTGGTAAATCTACTGCTTTCTATATATTTCTCAAAATAATACAAAAAATAAACTGAAAGATAAAGTTTACGGCATAAATTTTTCCTTTGATGAAAAAGCATAATTATTTTTATGATAGACGGAAGACTTATAATTATGAGAAACAAGAATAGAGAAGAGAGCTGGTGCTTGAGAAGGATTTGCTGCATAATTTGTATAAATGTCAGAGGACACGCCAGGATGAAGGTAGTTAGAAGAAGTTGCAAGAGTCTCATGGAAGACTGGGCAGATTATATGGGAGAATTATAGTGTATTCACATTTTTTCATATAAAAAAAATCTATATTTTATATTCTTCAGGTACCTGACCGTTCTCATGTTTGTGATATTCTGAGACTTCTCCATCTTTTGCTAATGAGTTTGGGTTGTAATTTTAGTTCCAATCTATTACATTGTTAATTTAAGCTTCAGATTTCAATTTTATGCATATTTTTATCCAGACCGATATAGAAATTCTCATTTACAAATCTTAAATATGCAAGTCTGTGCAGAAATTATATTCTGTGACTTCCTGCTGCTGTATTTATTCAAATATAGTCTATTTTCTGGAAACACATGACTCTGCATATCAAGTTGGTATTGTCGCTGGACTGCATAATTTCTGTCTTCTCGCACAAGCACTTGGGAGATCAAGGTATTCCTTCCTTCCTAGGCCTCTGTTTCTTGTGCACTGAAGGTTTCCAGTGAGTGCAAAATTGCTTTTTTCACCCAAGACAAACTAGTTCATAGTAAAAGTTAAAAAACAGTAGGTTATATCATAATTATTCCCTAATGTAACATAGTTAAACTCTACTCGCTCTATAGTCATGGCTTCTGTATTTAACCCCTTTGCCCAAAATCACATACATGTACATAATTAGGTGCGAGGGGTTGTATGGAGAGGGCTCAGGAGCTGAGCCCTCTCCATACATGGGGGATTCCGGTTGTATAATACAGCCAGTACCCACCGCTAACAGCTGCGATCGGTGTCAACGACTGTTGATGATTTAAATGCCATGGCAAAATGCAACCACAGCATCTACTATGCACAGGTGCAATGGGCGCCGTCATTTTTGATGATCATCGGAGGGCGGCAATTGGCATCGTGTAATAGAAGTCAATGGATTTTACTGTACACTGCAATACATTAGTATTAATTAATTAATTAATTAATTAATTTATTTATTTATTTATTATTGTTTATTTATACAGCACCATTAATTCCATGGTGCTTTGCATTTGAGGATTTACATACGGTACACATGATGTACAAAACAGGAGCAGATTCGATGGATGTTCTTGAGTTGGAGGCGGCAGGAGGTGTTGAGGGTTTGAATATGTGGCTAGAAGGATAGGTCAGAGTCTAAGGTTACCCCGTGGGACTGGGGTGAATGTGGTTCCGCTGACTTTAATGGGTCAGGTAGGGGGGCGTGCGAGGAGGGGTGAAGATTATGAACTCCGTTTTCTCCATGTTGAGTTTGAGAAAGTGGGAGGAGAGAAAGGAGGCTACGGCTGCTAGACATTCTGGGACTCTGAACAACAGGGAGGTAATGTCTGGTCCAGAGAGATATATTTGATACAGAGATATATAGAGATATATTAATGGGAGTCTATCATTCAATATATCCATTTTTAACCAAGCACATGTTGCAATAGCCTTTAGAAAGACTATTCTAGTCCTACATTTCTAGTTTTCTTGCTCCTAGCCATTTTTGAATAAAAATTTTTCATGTTATAAGCTAATTTATCTCTGAGAACACAGGGGACGTTAACCCTGTGCTCCGAGCACAGCAGCTTCCTCGCCGTTTATTTCAGGCCCCCTTCTTCAAAATGAATGCGCCTCCTCATCTCTTCGCTGGGTCACTAGCAGCCAGGTTTGTCAGCGAGATGCAAATCCCAGTCATGCGCTGTTCGCTCGGCCACTTCTGTTTTGGGCCAAACATACAGCTGCCGGCCATCTTTACTTACTGCCTGAACGAACATACTGAGCAGTGTAGTTCTATAGAGTACTAAGTATGCTCAGTACTCCATAGAACTACATGAGCGTACTGCGCTTGCGCAGTACGCTCGTTCAGGCACTTCCTAAAATAGTGTGTAATCATAAATCACTTTTACTGTGTCTGTACTTTCATGGAGTACTGAGCATTCTCAGTATGCTCAGTACTCCATAGACCTACACAAGCGTACTGTGCCTGTACAGTACATTAGTTCAGGCAGAAAGTAAAAATGGCCGGAGGAGCGTGACAGTATTCCGGAGGGCGACGATCATCCAAAATGTCAGAGCCCATGGCATCTCAGCACAGTAGATGCTGTGGTTGTGTTTTGGCGCAGCATCTAAAGCGTCAACAGCTGTGATCAGCGTTCACCATACAGGATAATGAACTCTATTTTTGTATAGTGGGGACTTATACGCACATGGGGATACCTAACATGTTTGTTTATTTATTTTGTTTACATTATGTTTTTTTTTAAATATAAAGGTGATTTTTTAAAAACTTTTTATTATTTGTTTATGTCCCACAAGGGGACTTGAAGCTGGAATCTCAGATACCTAGTGCAATGTACTGCAATACATAGTATTGCAGAACATTTCAAATTAGTTCCTATGGGAACTGTGCAAAGGCAGTCAAGCCTCCTGGCTCCCATGGCAGACCCTCGGAACCTGCAATCTTATTGCAAGGGGTGATGGGGGGAATCTTGCCCCCATGATCACTATTGATTATGGCATCCAGGGGGTTAATCCGCCGGAGTCGGAGTATCTTCCAACTCCGACAGCTGGTCCCAGCCGTCGGCTGTGTTACACAGCTTCTGTGCCTGCGGTATTACATGACCGTACTATTACGGCACTAAGCGTTATATGGGAAGGGACTATATGGGACTATAATATATATATATATATATATATATATATATATATATATATGGGACTATATAGGGACTATATGGGAAGGGACTAAAGGGGTTGTCCAGTTTTAGCAAATACATTGTATAAAATACATACTGTACATACTTGCTGTACAAGCTAGAGCTCTGATTGCTGTGCATTTCTGTGGCAATCACATGACCATGGACTGATTTTTCCATTGGAAGTAAACAAACAATGACAGCAAGCAGAGATCTAGAAAATCGTGAGAAATTGATACAGAAAATATATTGGAAAATTGTAGAACTTTTCATTATACAAATAAAAACATTTGCTAAGGCAAATGTTTGAAGTTATGTTTGGATGAGAGTACTTCCCTTGTGTCTGACACAATGCTAGCTTTACCAGTGGCTTCCTATAAGTAAATTAGAATGTACTCTTTTTCTATATGATATTTTACTGCAATTTTTGGAGCACCATTGACAATATGCGTCATAAGTCTAAACACATGAAAATACTTATTCAGATTTATCCTAAGATTTATACCATATCTCATCTGCCTCCTGTTGTCTTTCCTTTGTACAGGATTTCATGGGATACTATTAGTATCCCTAATTTTCATAATATACGATTTTCTGACAATATATTCCTTTTAAGAAGTGGTTATCCTGATGGGACATCCTATTTAAGAAGCAGACATTGTAGAAGCTACTTAATAGCTGAAGAAAGACATCTAGAATTTGTAAAGCTATTATATTACACATACATTTAGGTAATGTGCCAGGGAAGTGGTATTGCTGTAATACCATAGAAATAAAGCAGCATAAAGCATTTAAAGGAAGTTATGCCCATTTTAAAGCGACATTAAAGGTCATAAACTTGACAGAAGAAAGAATAGAAGAGATAAAATGGTGACTGGTAAAGCTGAATATTTGCAATGTATTTGACCACAGAGGATATTCCCTATATAAGTCTGCTGCAGCATTTTTCTCACTGGTATTAGACTGAGAGCTATATATTGAAAATAGTAAGTGAAAATACTTCTGAGTATAAGGATGTCCAGCACGTAGGAAGAAGAGCAAACCAGTATTACAAGAGCATTATCAAGCGGGTGCAGTTGTTTACATGCCAGGTTATAACGCCTTGGCGATAAGGAAGGACGCGTCAATAGTATCAAGTCTCTTAGTTGGAAGAATTCTTGACTTATTGCTGAGGTCAAAAGCTGAAGCAAATCCCTTTGTGTGCAATATTCATCCCACAGATCAACAATTTTCTTCAAACGCTACAAGTGATGACTGTAATTGCCAACAGATTATCAATTCTTAATATGAGGAGAAATCCCAACGTAATAAACCCTCTAAATTACTGAAGAATTAATTCCTGTAGATTTTCTCTCTGTGGGCTGCAACATTTTAATCTCCAGTGTTGCATTAACTGAAGTTTCAAGTCACGTTTTATACTTCTCTGCGGGATTTTGGATTGCTGTAATGTTTCAAGTGTGGATTTTGACAAAATGTAACACTTTCATGACATGTTTAGTTAATATGAAGAGAGAGAGATTTCATGGAACTTGAAATGGAAATGTAATGCAGATAAAGTATATGTCATGCGTTCCGCTGGCTGGGTGAATATTTTACAAAAATAATAACAAGGCTGTTTATTTATCACATCATTTGCATTTTAGACAATTAACATTTTTACAGTACATAATTAGAGGATATCGGTTCATATAGTAGCTGTATATCTTAAAGGGACTCTACCACCACTACAATTGTTTCTAAACCCCTTATATGCTCTTGAGGGGCTGGCTAGTGGCATAGTAAACACACCTTTCTTGTGTCACAGTACAATCTTGCTGCTGAGAAATTCAATGAGGTGTTTGGTGCACTCAGGGCATGGCCGCAGCGGCTGGGGCACCATCTCCTTCTGTGGTCACTAAAAATCACTGGCCATGCAACATTGGAAGGTAAATATATGGAATCTATGGTGGCCCAAGGATCCACTGTACCAACCTGCGCTCTTGGGAAATAACCCCCGGTCACAGATGATGATAGAAGGAATTCACATTTATTAGGGTGATAAGCACAACGCGTTTCGGAGCACCAAGCTCCTTTATCAAGTGCATAAAAACAATCTGATGCGATGTTCCCAGTAAAGGTTTTTTTTGGCCATGCAACATGTCAATCTTTCTGTTTTAGGGCAACGCAGCATGATGACCTCAAAAGAAAATGAATGCTCTGGCAGGTGTGACCCAACACCAAGTGAATCAAACAACTACTCGACCCTGGACCCCAAAGGTCCCTCTTCCCCATAAAATACACCACTGTTGTAAATAGAAAGGTAGGTAGGGGTCACATTACAGATTTTGCATTGGAGCTTTAAATTACGTCTCTTACAAGGGAAAAACACCATTTGACTCAGGGAATCCTAGCCCATTTCTCTGTGGGACTGGGCTCTGGTGACAGACTTCCCCAAAAGGGAAATGTATGGTAAGATATCACTTTCCCCAGCCAACTTAGCTGTTTGCCTTGGTATTTGGGAGCTGGATCATTCGGAATATTAAAGGGGGTGTCTTTAATGGGACCATACCTTTAAGGTGAGGAAAAAAGCATGAGAGATTTAGAAGGACGGCAGCCAAGACCCAGAGGATTAACATGTCTATAAGTAAACTCTGCCTGGTTTTAATATTTTAAAGCGAAGTTTATTTGGACTAATTCACATTGTATCTGCTGGCAACTGGTTTTATAACTACAATTTACTATATTCTCTTCATTCTTTTAAATACACATTGCAGCCCTAATAGCTGACTAGAGATGAGCATACATTATGTATGCCGCACAGAAGGTTACAGTGTCTCTTGTACACTGCGGATATGCCACACACATGGCTTTACAGTAAAGACCAGAAGAGGCCAGCAGTGTCGTTTTTTGAGCTGACAGTTTTTTTCAGAAGTCTCAGTGGCCAACATCAGAAGAAACATACATCAAATGCACAAATACACTTGATACACTTTTCACATTTTCATCAAGACTCAGGGCAGAAAAGAAACATATAATACATGATCTTGAAGTTTACCATACCTATTGATCTTGCACTAAGCAGAATACAATCCACTAAAGAGAACTGAACTGCTCATTCCTTACATTGTACATACTGGACAACAGCTAATGACAAGCGCATACCTAAGCGCCTAGTAAGGTAACTGCTATTATTTCTGCCTTTTAGATAAGATAGAACATATTTTTTTTCCCTAACAAGAAGATTTCATTTCTTATTTCCAAAATAACATGTTTTTGCTCTAGTCTTTACTTTTTACTTTACTTTATTAACACTTGAGAATAAACGAAAGGAAGCAATCTGCTATGGAAGGTACAAAAGTGCACCTTGCCAAATGACAGATGTAGAAATTTGTACAGATTGGTTTTTCAGAGGATTGAGAAATATGCAGACTAGCATAACAACCCTGGAAACCAAAATTGTAGATCTAAAACAAAGTACTGTAGTTTAAGAATTCTATTAATGGGTATGTATTCATGAATTTGCAGATAGAAAGCGTATATATATATGTAAATGATTTTCTAGGACAGCAATGTACTTTTGTTCTCTGAATTTCAGTAACCTCTTCAAAGAACGGCTCAGACGTCCTAGTCAATAATTTACTTTAACATCTGTTTCATATGCACGAGGCATCCTTGGCTTAACATCCCTTAATCCAGTTGTAAAGCATTTCACTATCAAGGGTATATGCAGGATTTTTAAAGGGGGTTTCCAATTTTGTTAGTGCCCTTGGCAGAAATGGCAAAAGCGTATTATACTCACTTTGCCAACTTTCTACAGTCCTATATGACAGATTTGTGCATAAGGTGGATTAGGGTTTAGCAATTCTATTCTTTTTCCTATTTTTAGTGGTAAAGGGTGGTTTATGGTTGTGTTTTTCTCATGGTTTTTAAGCAAAGTAACCCACAGTGAAAAAAGTTACAGACATGTACAATGATCAGTTATAAATGTTAATGTCAGATTTAAGTGCAGGCAGCAATATTCTTCCCTTCAAAGGGATGGCTTCCATAATATGATGTTGGCAGAATCCATTATAAGGTAATGGGGTCTGTGGAGGAAGGTGGTGATGGGGTCATGGGATCTACCACATGACAATATAATCCACATATATAGTACAATGACCCACATCCAGTATAATGGCCTCCTCAGAATAATGACCCCAAATACAGTATAATGGACCCTCAGTGCTTCCAGACACAGTACAGTATGGGACACAAGTTTGCAAATGTTTCTCAGCTCCCAAAATCATAGCATGAATCAGGGAACAACCAGAGATTCCTGGTGCAGCAGTTCTGTCTTTTGAGTTTGGTGGAGGCAGGGGACTGGGACTAGAAAATACACCTCCAAGTGGTAGCATGTGTCGAGGAGATGTTTAGGAGAGATCTGGAGACATATAAGCAGAAGACATTTGCCATTGACCACATGGTAGAAGGCTCTAAAAAAAGGCCATTGATTCTATCTTTGACCATATTTAATCTCTTAAATCACAGAAAGTTCATCTAGCAGAACATAGTTATACAGTTAGCCAATGTTACCAACCACATTGACAACACTGAGAACCTAATTATGAGGAACGATCTGAGGCTATGGCGTGTCTTGGAGGAAGTAGCACCAGCTGAGACGGCCATTTTGGTTAACCTGGTGGACTCACTGATTGAAATCATCCACAGAGCTAAAGATGCCATTTTCTAGGAAGGACAAGCTTACTGTTATCCTGTCAGATCTATCCCAGAAAAGCCTGAACCTAAG
Organism: Leptodactylus fallax; assembly: GCA_947044405.1. NCBI lineage: Eukaryota > Metazoa > Chordata > Amphibia > Anura > Leptodactylidae > Leptodactylus > Leptodactylus fallax. The sequence goes on from CAMRHE010000234.1 coordinate 1,124,564, forward strand.
AGTCCCTAATCCTCTCTTATCACTTATAACTCTATGAACATAATATCCAGTGCACCCTGTGACTGTGAGATTGTCCTGTATGAACCCATAGGCCCACATATATAGACGTGTTTCCTTGGGACATTCTGCTGTAGGGCTGAAATGAAGCCCTAAATTGCAGCTCAGACTTGGTGTGATGTGTGGTTGGTATATTTAGTTATAGTTGATGTGTGAAGGATTCTTTGACTATATTCACAAGACTGTTGTGAAAGGTGACCATGACGGTCCATTCTCATTGCCGATTTTCATCCATGGGGCACCATCTTCATGGATCCCTCATAGACTTGAGTATGTATGACTGCCCACTTCTCAGGTTAGGGTTAACTACTCCATTTAATATTAAAATGGTACTAGACAGGGAAGCCCCACATGTTCATTGTTTATATATGTAAGTAATGGATTTCATGTCAAATAAATTGCAAGCAAACCCCTCTATTACTGGGGTTAAGGTGGAATCCACATCCCATAAAATGGCCATCTTTACAGATCACTTTCCTCTTTATTTCACAAATTTGAGGACTGACCTCCTGAATATTCTCAGCAATATTTTTCAGTTTGGAGATCTTTGTAATTTTAAGGTCAATATTAGCAAATTGGAGATCTAGATGTGACCCTCCCCCAGAGGGAGCCATCTGCAATCTTGTATCTCCTCTAAGTGGTCTAACTTCTCCATTACTTGGGGTACAAATTCTTGCCAGCCTGGGCAATGTTTCACCTTAATTTCAGTCCTCAACTTCTGCACTCTTTTGGCAAGGACAATTTCGGTTGTGGAGTGAGTTGTAGTGCTAAATAGAAATCAAAACCAAAAATCAAAAATGGTGTTGGTGATTTTATATATTTGTACATAGCAGTTACATCACTTATAAGCTGTATTTTCTCCAAAAAGCAATACAGAAAACTGTATATTAGATACCACTGGCCAATCCACTACATCTAGACTTACTTTAGAAGAACTGTAGCTGAAAATACAAATTTTCTACGCCTGCAGTCATTGCTGTCAATGTCCAGCTGAGGAAGTTGCAATCCTATCATTTCTCTGCCTTTTTAAAGCTACAAACAAGTTATTTATAGATCATACCTAATGCCATCTCCTTTGTAACACTGCAATAAAGCACTGGCCACATAAGCTATAGTCATTACACTAAACACCAGTAGACATCCAGCTTTCTTCAGTGATGGCCATGGGCAACCTCGTATGTTCAAAGCATAAAAGTTTAATCTCTTTAGAGAAGGACAAATCAGTGACAGGAACATTTCTTTCTAAGGAAACATTAGCATAAAAAAATGTTCTTTCTTCTTTCTGACATGCGAAATGTCCACTTGTACAGTGTCCATATTAGGACATCCTCAGATATCAGTGTCAAACATCAGATTAATAGCAGTTTACAACAGTGACACCTGACTTTCACTTTCATTCTGACAACGACTTTGACTTTGATTCTGACAACGACTTTGATTCTGACAACGACTTTGATTCTGACAACGACTTTGACTTTGATTCTGACAACGACTTTGACTTTGATTCTGACAACGACTTTGATTCTGACAACGACTTTGACTTTGACTCTGACAACGACTTTGACTTTGATTCTGGCAACGACTTTGACTTTGATTCTGACAACAACTTTGACTTTGATTCTGACAACGACTTTGATTCTGACTCTCACTTTGACTCTGACTTTGATTCTGACTCTGACTTTGATTCTGACTCTGACTTTGATTCTGACACTGACATCTGCAGTTTCTGATTGGCCAACAGATGAGGTCCGCCCCCTATATAACTGTACTTTACAGGGGCTTCAGACTCTTCAGACCTCAGTCCTCACAATAGTGGCAGAAGAATCATTTCAGTGCATCAATAGGTACAGACATTTCTGACTTTTACTTATCCTAAATAATACTTCATGTTTACTGCTCCCTTAGGGGGCGTTTACACTACTGTTGTATGTCTGTTCTGATAGGGTCTGTAAAAAAAAAAAGGACACCTATCATAACAGACCGTAACTGATGTTAATGTGTCCGTTTTTTAGACTCTCCGTTTTTGCTTATTTTTTTGTCCTTCTTTCTGAGCATACGCAGAAAAAACCCAACAGTATAACGGACGACCGTCCGTTACTTTCAGTTAGCCATAGACATTAATGTTAAAAAATAACGCACGGTTAATGCCTGCACCCCGCGTTATTCCAAAAAAAAAAATCACATGTCATGGATTTGGTGAGAAAGGACATTAATGGACAACATATCAAATCCCAGTGAAATCCCCCTGGGCTATCTACAAATTTGCCAGTGGCTAACTTGTGGCAATTTACTGGCACAGCATAGTGAATGGCATCTAAACAGGTCCCATTCACACTGCAGTTTCTGGGCTGCAGATGTCAGTGTCAGAATGAAAGTCAGAGTCAGAATGAAAGTCAAAGTCAGAATGAAAGTCAGAGTCAGAATGAAAGTCAAAGTCAGAATCAAAGTCAGAGTCAGAATCAAAGTCAGAGTCAGAATCAAAGTCAGAGTCAGAATCAAAGTCAGAGTCAGAGTCAAAGTCAGAGTCAGAATCAAAGTCAGAGTCAGAATCAAAGTCAGAGTCAGAATCAAAGTCAGAGTCAAAGTGAGAGTCAGAATCAAAGTCGTTGTTAGAATCAAAGTCAAAGTCGTTGTCAGAATCAAAGTCAAAGTCGTTGTCAGAATCAAAGTCAAAGTCGTTGTCAGAGTCAAAGTCAAAGTCGTTGTCAGAGTCAAAGTCAAAGTCGTCAGAATGAAAGTCGTTGTCAGAATCAAAGTCAAAGTCGTCAGAATCAAAGTCGTTGTCAGAATCAAAGTCAAAGTCGTTGTCAGAATCAAAGTCAAAGTCGTTGTCAGAATCAAAGTCAAAGTCAGGTGTCACTGTTGTAAACTGCTATTAATCTGATGTTTGACACTGATATCTGAGGATGTCCTAATATGGACACTGTAAATATGGACACTTTACACTTGGCATGGCTGAATTACATAATAAGCTATTAATGCTTTCAGCACCATGGACAGGGAATAACATGCTGCCTGCAAAGGAAATGAGGAAAGATAGATACAGCTTGTGTGATGTGTACTATACACTGGAAATCTGAAGGAGTGTATGGTCTATATTTAGTATTACTTCTCTTTTTGGACGGCATGTTTATAGATATTATATGGTATCAATGCTGTAATGTAGTTTGACCATTATTTAGATTCATTTTCTCACCTATCCTAATGAGAGCAGGGGTTGCGTGTCCCTCTGCTTGAATGGAAGGCAATAGAGTGGAATACAGTCCTATCTCCATCGGTCCCATAGACATTGAATTGAGCAGTATTACACATATGTGACCATTGCTCTATTCAAATGGGGTAACACCAACTATAGAACATATTGTTCACTACTTAAGATTTCAGGAGTACTGTATATTGTCAAAGAATGTCCATCTACAGCTGTGTCCTTCCCTACCTGTCCTCTTGGTTGGACATGTCCAGATATGTGTATCACTTACCACATAATCATGTTAACTATCCTGTATATGCCTGTGTGTACCCCCCAGTCAGAAGAAGGTGAAAAGCAGCATTTCAATGCTTTTGTTAGCATGTTGGTCAGAAGGGGTAATATGTATCCTTGAGGAGATATTGCCTTTATCAGGCCATCATGCGGTGTATGGGACTTATTAGACCATGGATGCTCTGCTAAGAATTCTGGGAAAGGAATTTGTAAATAAGTCCTCTTTAGTGGAAAGGGGGAACTTGCTCTAGCACCACTTTTTGGAAGTTAGCTCCCTGTAGACCAATGCCTGGTTTTCCTGAAACTGAGTAGAATACTCTAGGACTAAAGCCAAGCCAGAATCTTCTGATCCACATCTATGACCTCTCACCCAGCCAGTCAGAGCCCTGCTTTGCACTGGTGAGGGGCAATAACCTTGAAACGGCTGTGTGTAGATGGGTCTCTGTCCTCCTTTTGGATAGAGTTATTTAGGCTTGGCTTTATTCCTAGTGTATGCTGGAAAACCAGGCATTGATCTATAAGGAGCTACCTTCTAAAAAGTGGCACAAGAACAAGTTCCCCCTTTCTACCAAGGAGGACCTATGTGCATATTCCTTTTTTAGCATGTTGTGATATTGGTTTCATGAGAAATTGCAGTCCTCAAACAATCTGGAGATCAAGTGTGGCTACATCTGTATCTCTCTGCATCTTTTAAAGAGTAAAAAGAAATTCTATTCCCATAATAATTATTTCTCTGAATAGCACTGTTCCCAGTCATCTCTTGGGCACGAAACTATAGCACAGGTCCATTCAAGTGAATGAGGTCACAATGGAGCTCCCCGCACAACCAATGGCTCTGAAACTCCAAGGATCCAAAGCGATATCTATATTGGAGCTCCCAATTACCATGTATCATTATAATACTAGTGTCTTCAGTCTACTGAGTGTAATTTCTACCTCTGCACCCTCTGTATTTATGCCCCTGTTTACACATATTGTCACAATTCCCATCAATCACTGTCCTCATCTGATCTCTTAATCTAACTTCTTTGTCTCAGACAGGCTTGGTAAGGCCAGTCTCATAGTAAGTCAAGTAACCTATTGCAACAAATTTTGGAGCATGAGAGGAAATCAACCGAAACATAGGGAGAACATGCAAACTGTGTGCAGATGCCGCCCATAACAAACAGCGTTGTGAAATAAAATATGCCGTATATAGTGCATGAACAATAATCAAAGAATAGTCTTCCAGTGTTGCAATAAAAAAGGTCACAATGCAAAAACCTTCCTATAATATTCTAGTAAATTAAACAAAATAATAAAAAATAAAGGAAAAAGAATTAAATTAAAAAACGTGGTCATATTATAAAGCTCTAACCCAAGAATGAGTGCTAAAAACCAAATGTAGTCTTTACCTTATAGCGTTAACTGGAATGACATTAGCTGAGAAAGCAGCACGTAGAAATCAATCTTATTCACCGAGCCATTTCATTAAGTTATTTTAACAAGATATTTAGTTAGTATTAAATACATCTAATTTGCTTAATGTAAATTAATGGACTAGTAAGTAATATCTCTAATGGATCTTAAACTGAGCCTTTCAGCGACTCCTACTATTACTGAGGCTTTGTATTACACAGTGCTGATAATGACTCCTACTTACTGTACAGTACATTGAATTGTGCAATTTTTTATGCAGTTATGCCAGGTCAATGTATTTTACGTCTCAATACAAATCTGGCGACATTCATTATACCATTTCTTTTTACAAAGTGATCATTTTCAGTTTCAACACAAAAATGGGTTTACAAAAAAAATAATACTCTCAGTAAAATGAAAGCGCTCCTGTGTAGTCTTTACTGCAGTTGGAAAAAAGAAAAATCACATTTGACCATTTCTTCCTCTCATTCCTGTACTTATCATATCTTTAAAATTTTTTGGCAGTCCTTAACATGCAAGAGTAGAGTTATTTGTCCTAATTCTTTTAAAGTGACCCTCCAGGCAAAAAGTAAAAATCTAGCCTTCTCCCTGAATGGAGAATATCCTTTCCACCGAACTATCTCCATTAATATTAAGATTCATTGGGTTCTGCAGCTCACAGATATGTCCACCCATACCTTGAATTTAGTTAAAGGGGTTGTCCAGGATAAAATTGTATTTTAATATGTGTTTCCCCATGCCCCCCATCCAACTTTGTAATATACTTGAATTTTCTATCTTGCTGCAGTCTCCTGTTCTGACAATCTGTCACGTGACTGCTCCTGGCTCTCATTTAGTTTTGCTGATGTTGTGCAAATTATCTGTAAATACATTTCCAGCCCCACAATGTCAGCAGAAAGGGTACCACCTGCTTCATTGTTTGCAGCCCGCCCACCCAATTCTACTTACCTGGCCTTCCTTCTGGTCCAGACACGGGAAGTCACTGCTGGATGCAGCCGGGGTGGCACCTCCTCTTCCTTATGCACAGTACAGTGGGAGGCTGGAATTGAAAACAGGGAGGGGGAGTGAGTGAGAAAGGGAGGGGGAGTGAGTCAGCTCAGAGTGCAGACGACGGAATCATGGGAGTTGTAGTAAAGGCACACAACAGGAAGATGCAAACAAATTCAGTGGATGCCAGGGGCTCCCAGAGAACCCAGAAATTGTTCAAAACACTGCTAAAGGTATTTGGGTGCACTTATAGCCCTATTAGTAGGTCTACTAACAGACCTGTTTTGAAAATTGATTTTCTGCTTGGTAAACCCCTTTTACGACTTCAATTTCCCATGAAACCAATTCAGTACCCTTGAAAGTCTATACTTTGTTTATTGGTTGGCTGCACATTGTGGCCTACAGGATAGATATCATGTGAAAGAATCACAAAATCATGTTGTTTTGAAACGCTGGTCATTTTTGGCACACATATACAGCCAAGAGGAGAGGAAATGCCACATCTGTAACTTCATAATTCAGGTCCTGGCCAGAACAGTCCCTTGATGAAGCAAGGATGAAGTAAGTACAGTATATCTTTGTTGATGGCTTGGCTCTTATATATGAGCAAAACCCAAATTTTAATCTTTTGCTTAGAGGGTCCCATGATTTACTTACTTACTATTAGATAGCAAACCTACAAAAGTAGAACCAGGTAAAAATATGATAGATTCTTACTATCTCCTTGCATTGTAATGCCTGTTGTTACTACATGGTAGAAGAATGATTGTGTCCGGGTGATAATATCAGGCTAAGGCAGAAACATTTATTGATGTTGTGAGTGGAAAGATTAAAAAGACACCACCCCCATTATGGTATTGGGTTTTTCACTCAGGACATAGGGGCCTCAATTCCATTTGCATGACTGTTTGACCAATCCCCCGCCACTCTGAATGGATAACTCACAAATACAGCCACCTGTAAGAAAATTACCATCACTATAATTAGTCATAGCCAGATAAAAACTTTTGAGGGTGTACTAATTAATAAAGTACATGGGTGAGATGGAGTGTAAACTATTTCCATTAAAATAATTAATGGACACCCTTACTACCTGTAATAATAGTAATAATAATAATAATGATCCTTTAATAGTCCCACCATGGGGAAATTCAGTGCGTTACAGCAGCAAAGATAAGCAATACAAATACAACATATACAAGACTGTTCCAAGGTAAATGCATTTCATTGATAGTAGACAAACGGATAGGAAGTAGCAGAGTGTGTGTGTGTGTGGGGGGGGGGGGGGAATATCCCAGTCAGAAAGATATTTCAGTTCTCTGTATGGACTAATCTCCGCTTAGGTCGGTGTTGGTTGTACAGCCTGACCGCAGCGTGGAGGAAAGACTTCCGATAGCGTTGCTTCTCACACTTAGGGTCAAGTAGTCGGTCACTGACAGTACTGCCCAACACTATCACGGTCTCATGCATGGGATGGGAGTTATTCTCCCGCATGGAGCTCACCACTGACAGTATCCTTCTGTCATCCACCACCTGCACTGGGTCCAGTGGGCTCCCCAGGACAGAGCTGGCCCTTCTAATCAGCTTGTCAAGTTTATTTCTGTCCCTGGTTGATATACTGCTCCCCCAGCAGGCCACTCCAAAGAAGATGGCTGATGCCACTACCGAGTTGAAAATAGTCCTAAGAAGTGCCACCTGGACTCCAAAGGCTCTCAGCCTGCTAAGCAGGTAGAGCCTGCTGTGGCCCTTCCTGTACAGGACCTCCATGTGATCTGCCCAGTCCAGCTTATTATTAAGGCGCACACCCAGGTACTTATAGGTGTTGACAACGTTGATGCCCGTCCCCTGGATGTCCACTGGTTTAGGAGGGCATCTGCATTTATGGAAGTCCACCACCATTTTCTTGGTCTTCCCATCGTTAATCTTTAGGTGGTTCCGCTGGAACCAGTCCACATCTTAGTACATATCTTACATATCTTATATATTTTACATATCTTAGTACATCCTAGTACATCCCTGCGGTTGCCATTTTTGTACTGATATTTCCCTTGTCTCCTGTTCACAATGCTCAACTGATGTGACATGTTGACCACAGCAGTGACTGCAATAGTGTTGAAACATCAAGGCTAAAGCCAGTGCTTGGACCTAGCAGTGATGTGTCAACACGTGGAGTTGAGTAAACAGAGAACGTCTGGGTATCAGGAAAGCATCTGCATGGGGGCTGCAGGGCATTGATAAGGTATTTTTTTTCAGCTATTTTAGACCATCATATCTTGGTGGGATGTGGAGTCAGTAGGCCAAACTTCAAATTCTGACTCCTCTATTTTTGCATAGCCTGACTCTGACCCCAACTCCTTCATAAATGGCAGACATGGTCAGACAGAAACAGTAAAGCTCCTCTAATTCACAAAAAAGCTAGTGATTGAATTCCTATGAAAGTAAATATGCAACAATTATACATCCAAATAATTATACAATAATTGTATAATATGCTTAAAAATAATTGATCAATTTATTTTGAATAAAATTGACTCCGACTCCAACTCCAACTGCACAGCCCTGGTAACCTGTTTGTAAAAAGAACAACACTTATGGCAACCCCATTAAGTTCCAGCAAGGTCATACAGAGTTTGAAGTTTTATCTACTGTAGCAATGTTTTGCACAGTAGAGAACAATATCGGTTTTATTCAAGGAAGTGTATCCATTTTTTTTTTCTTTAAGGAGAGAGACTAAGGACATTAATTTCCCGAGGAACATAATTTAGTGGTTTGTGGTTGCAGATTAATCAACCCTGGGAGAATTCTTCTCTGTTTTACAGTAAAACAATAACATACAGTATAGTAGTGTAAAAACAAAACAAAACAAGAAGTTCCACTATTCCAATCGGATTTACCCAAAACGTGATATATTGCCTATTTTCTAAAGCCAAGTACTGTTGTTCTGTTAAAGCTTTTCGACTGTGGAAGGAAAACTGAAGAAAATTAAAGTCGGTGACATTTCAAAACTGGTTTTAATAATCAAAAATAAACGTTGTAGAAAATAAGACACATTAACGCCGGAGAACAGCTTTCAGCCCGCTCTCCCTCTATATTTTTATCTGTTTGACCTTTATTTAGTTACACCTCTTTAGTGAACCGCAGCTCCCCGTGGAGCACAATAACATGTACTGTTTAAATAACCTCTTGCTCATATGTAATGACTATGAGGAACAGCGCTGCGAATTCATTCAGAACTTTCATAATGTTATATTGCATGATAATGTTCTGGCATGACTTGTACTTACATTTGCTGATTATTACCACTGTTTTAAACATCTGTGTCCTCAATGGCAGATGCCCTGCTTTTCTATTGTTTACTTTTATCTCTTTGTTAGAGAAGCTTTTGTATGAATGCTAAATGGAAAATTCAATCTCATATCCAAGTTCCACATAAACTAACATCTAAAAGAAAAAAATGCAAGGATATGACCAAAGTGGAAGTAGGGTGACATATGGATTTAAATAGCTTTTTTTTTGTTGCTCTCGCCGTGTTTTCAGGAGACATGGCTTTCAGAGCAAAATAGCATTTAATCCAATAAATAACAACTGTGTGAAGCTAACTTCCGATTCACTATAAATGCTTAGCACATAGGTAAAATATCTGGTGTCCTCTATTTTTTAATTTCTAGTATGGTTCCTCCAAATCCCAGGCCTTTTCATTTCTGTAAAGTAGCCACCAGCTTCTACAACTGTTTAATGCACACTGGGTCAGATTTATTAACCCCTACCCACCACAGGAATTTTTTGATTTTCGTTTTTGAATCCTCGCCTTCCAAACCCCATAAACTTTTTATGTTACAGAGCCATATGAGGGCTTAATATTTGCAGGACAAATTGTACGTCGTAATGGTACCATTTAATATTCTGTATGATATACTGGGAAGCTGGAAATAAAATTCAGAATAGGGTGGAATTGGAGAAAAACTGCATTTGAGCTACTTTCTTATGAGCTTCGTTTTTACGCCATTCACTGTGCTCCAAAAATGATATTTCACCTGTATTCCATGGGTTGGTATGATGCTAGGGATACCAAATTTATATAGTTTTTACAAATTTAAGTCCCTTAAAAAAAAAAAATCCAAAACTTTGCAAAAAAGAACAAAACATTTATTGTCGCCATATTCTGACAGTTATAACTGTTATATATTTCCATGTATTGGATGCATAAAGCGTCTTTTTTTGCTTTATCTGATTAGATTATGGTTACTATTACCAAGGTTTTCGCCAACAGTGACATTTCCAACAAGTCCTGCATTGTAAGAAATTATCAGACCCAGCAGAGCATCCCCTCTAGCTGGATCTTCTTAAAACTTGACCATAATATTTTCCTGAAACAAGCTTATGAATTTCCTCCTTTTGTTTGCAGGCGATGCAGTACCATGACCCCAGTCAAAATACGGGTAGTTAAAATCATCCATCAAGACCACTGTACCCAGGGCCAGCTCCAGGTTTGTGTGGGCCCTTGGATGACAGAGCCTCAGTGACCCCTTTTGGAGCAACTCATGTACGCCGCAGAAAAAAAAACAAGTGTAGGGAACTGCCATTTCTACTAGTATATAATGTATCTAGCTTCTTTGCCCCTGCAGTTTGGCTTCAGAGACCCCAGGCATTCAGTGCAAGTTTTGTTTTGTAAATACAGTGAGTCAGACACATGTGAGGCAGAGCTGCTGGGGGGAGAGATGTGAGCAGAGCTGCTGAGACAGACATGTTATGTCTGGGGGGAGTCTAAGAGCCACTTGTTCCTCTTTACTTCACAGTATATAGTTAGGTATGTGTTAAACCCTATATACTCACAGGACCTAGCTAGTAACCGTAGTTAGGGATCCATATATATATATAGTTCAGGACAGTGATAGGTTAGGCTTCCGAAGGCCAACTAGCTAGTTAGAGGCCCGGTGGCACTAGTAGTTTAGCTGGAAGGTTAAGGACTCAGTGTTAGGGTAGTCAGGCCTGCATCTACTGCCGTCACCGTCGCCCTGTTTGCTGCCTGTGAAGAATCTCACCATCATCATCATCATCTCCTGATCGGCTGTCTGTCATCTCCTGGAAGAATCCGAGGATCCACAGTCATCCACAGGGGCCCCTGCATCTCTTCTGTTGCCTGGAGGTATTGTGCACCGGACTCTTGCTATATATCTATATATATACCCGGGTATATAACCTAAGACGGTTGAGGACTTGCTGGTTGTTGTAGTATTGCTGTGTTCTGAGTATATTTTATGTATGTATTATTACCCTGTTGATTCTTATAAAGCTACTGTTATAACCTTATGTGGTATCTGTATGTATTCTTCAGACTGTGAGATTAGTACAGTGATCCTTGTTAAGGCTACTAACTGTATTTCATGGGTAAGTCCCAGGAAGAGATCCTCCCTGTAATACAGAGGCTCTATCCTGGGTGGAGGCACTGATATATTTCATATATGTTCCCACTCTTCCCTTCAGCGAAGGCTTCAGGTCCCATTATACACACAGGTCAGCGCCAGAGTCTGTTGCGGGAGGGATAATACTCATACCCCCCCCCCCAAATAGGGCTACATTTGGAGGCACTGCTGAGATTTAGAAGTGGGAATAGTCATTGATATGGAGAAGCGATATAGCTCAGAGGGGAACCTCCCACTAGCTACTACATGGGATTACCGACCTCCTGTTCCTCCCCTGGTTCAGGTAAAGGAAGAACCCCGCTCAGCCAGTTACCCCCCCAGTATGGCCGTCGCTAGCAGTTCCTCTAGTGACAGTGCTATTAGCACTTTAGCCAGGCTGACTGAAATGTTAGCTCAGGGCCTGCAGGTCACTCACTACAAGAAACTAAAAGTATTCTCTGGTAATGTCCCAGTACCACAAGGGAAGGAAAACTTTGAGATATGGAAAGAACATACTCTCCAATGCCTGAAGGAATGGTCTTGCTCTGAAGAAGGCAAGCGGCAGCGTATCAGTGAAAGTTTGCGGTCTCCTGCTGCAGAATTGATTCGCTTGTACAGAGACTCTCATGAAGGAGTGAGTGCATTGGACTATATACAAGTACTGTCTGATCACTTTGAGCCATACTATGACCTTGCCCAGATGGTTGCTGATTACCGAATGGTTCGTCAAAAAGAAGGGGAAAATGTCTCTACTTTTATTAACCGTTTACAGCTACTTCTTTCACGTCTGGTGTACCACGCAGCTATATCTACTTCAGAGGTAGACGCTATGAGAACCAGTCAGTTGGTGAGAGGGTTACAACCTCATCATCCTCTTGCTCAAGTACTCACGGTCTTACTATCTGATAGAGTCCTTCCATTTCCTGACTTAATGAAGTTAGTGAAGAAACAAGAAGCTGACATTAGTTTTAGTACCCCTAAGAAAGCGAAAAGCATCTCTAAAGAAGATGTTGTTCCTAATTCAAACAAGGACAAACCAGCGGAACGGTCAGAACTTAGACAGTCCGCCACTCCACCCACTGCCACTCAATGGAGGAAGGATGCTAGAACCTGTTATAAATGTGGTCAGACGGGCCATACTGCCAGACAGTGTACGGAGGACAGTGAGGGATTGGGACACAGTGCTGTCTTCTCTATTCAGAATCAAAGACACCGAAGGAAGGCGGGCCGAGTAAAGACCAGAGGCGCTATCGCGGGCTCCAGGTCCGTTGTCAAAGTCACTGTCAATGGTCATGCCGCTCCTGCCCTGTTTGATACAGGATCTCAAGTGACCCTGATTTATCGCTCGTTCTACCAAAAGTATCTGAGGGATATACCTCTTCAGTCTACGGGACAAATGAAATTGTGGGGGCTTAATTCAGGATCATATCCTGTAGATGGCAGCCTACAAGTAGTTATAGCTGTCCCTGAATTAGAAGATCAGAGTGTCGCTCCCATGAAGATTACGGCTCTTGTCTGTCCTGATACAGGGGATTCTTGTGCAGCTCCTGTGATACTTGGCACTAATTGTCCCGCAGTGCATTATGCTTTTCAGAAGTTTCTTGGAAGAGATTGGAACCCTGCAGCTCAGCCGGTGAATATATCTTCTGATCTTAGAGAACTCTGTGATGCCCTGTCTACTGGCTATCGACATGGAATGGTATATCATATCGGTGAGAGAACCGTGGAAGTTCCTGCCGGCGGGGAGAGAGTTTTGAGAGTAGCCTCCAGCATTGCTCCCGATTTGCTTGAAGGGGGGAGTTATGTCCTTATGGAAACCCCTGAAGAAATGATTAACCAGAATGGCTGGATGGTGATCCCGGAGAGAAAGGACTGGAGAAATAAAGTGGAGTTATCTACCTGTGTGACAGTGAGGAACTGTTCACCGCATCCGATTGTAATTGGACCATACCAGAATGTGGCCCACTGCTACCCTGTGCTTGGAGTAAATCCATACGCTGAAGTGTGCAGGATTCAAATCCGAGATGCAATCCCTAATCTCAATCTTGACTTGAGTGATCCACATTTACCAGAGGCCTGGAATCAGCGACTGACACAGAAGTTGTCTGAATTATCGGAAGTGTTCTCCATGGATGATATGGATGTAGGTTGTGCTAAAAGTGCTCAACACACTTTCCGATTGACCGATTCTACTCCCTTCCGGGAGCGACCACGGAGAGTTGCTCCAAAGGATGTTGATGAGTTAAGACAGACTCTACAGCAAATGAAAGGTCAGGGGATCATTGTGGACAGTAAGAGCCCCTATGCCTCACCTATTGTGGTGGTAAGAAAAAAATCTGGAGCAATTCGCCTATGTGTGGATTACAGAACTCTGAACCGGAGAACCTTACCTGATCAGTATACACTGCCGAGAATTGAAGAAGCTCTGGAAGCTCTGAATGGAAACTGTTGGTTCACAGTGCTGGACCTAAGATCGGGATACTATCAAGTCCCAATGGCACCTGAGGATCAGGAAAAGACAGCCTTCATATGCCCCTTGGGTTTCTTTCAGTTCACTCGTATGCCGCAAGGTACAAAAGGTGCGCCAGCAACATTCCAAAGGTTGATGGAAAGAGTGTTAGGTGATTTAGTGCCCCGGGAATGTCTTGTATATCTTGACAACATTATTGTGTTTGGAAAGACGCTGGAAGAACATGAAGAACGACTCATGAGAGTACTCCAACGCTTAAAAGAAGAGGGGCTGAAGTTGTTTGCTGACAAATGCAAATTTTGTAGATCTTCGGTCACTTATGTAGGTCATATTGTTTCTGCTGAAGGAGTTGCTACCGATCCTGGTAAGATTGAAGCTGTGGTGAATTGGCCCCGACCGCAAAATATTACGGAGTTGCAATCTTTCTTGGGGTTTTGTGGATTCTATCGACGATTTGTGGAAGGATATTCAAAAATTGCTCGAGCCCTCCTCGACCTGTTGAAGAGTGATGCAGGAGATCCGGGAAAGAAGAAAGGGTCTTCCAAAAGCCTTTTTGGCGATAGGTGGACTGCGGATTGTGAAGAAGCATTTAAGTTGTTGAAGAAGAAATTGAAAGAAGCTTCCGTTCTGGCTTATTCTGATGCACAGAAGCCATATGTGCTACATGTAGATGCCAGCTTTGAAGGATTAGGTGGCGTGCTGCACCAAGAATACCCAGCCGGGTTACGGCCCATAGCTTTCATAAGTCGAAGTCTTTCTCCCAGCGAGAAAAATTATCCAGTACATAAATTGGAGTTTTTGGCGCTCAAGTGGGCCATTGTTGATAAATTACATGACTATTTATACGGAGCCACGTTTGAAGTAAGAACAGACAACAATTCACTGACATACGTTTTGTCAACCGCTAAACTCGATGCTACAGGACATCGCTGGTTGGCAGCTTTATCCAACTACCAATTCACACTCAAGTATAAATCGGGGCCTAAGAACATTGGGGCAGATGCTCTATCAAGACGGCCTGGATTACCTAGTCCGGAAGTAGTGGATGAATGGGAAGAAGTGCCAAGTCCTGGAGTAGGAGCTTTGTGTGCCATGGCTGCTGTAGTTGAAGACCGAGTAGCCTTTTCTGAAACTCGGCTTATTGACTCTATTGGGGGAGGTCCCGAAGCTGTACCAGACATGTTTGCCTACCCTGCCGCTTTAGGATCCTTTG
Source organism: Leptodactylus fallax (assembly GCA_947044405.1). Taxonomy (NCBI): domain Eukaryota; kingdom Metazoa; phylum Chordata; class Amphibia; order Anura; family Leptodactylidae; genus Leptodactylus; species Leptodactylus fallax. The sequence continues at coordinate 1,139,593 of CAMRHE010000234.1, forward strand.
AGAGTTGTTCTATATCTTCAAAGCGAATGATCTGGAGTCAAAAGACTGACCCTTTAATTGGACCTCTTTAGCAAGCAGTGAGTTCTCAAGACAGAGAAATGTTAAAGACATCCCTACCCTCTGAATGCAGTCAACTTCTACGAGATTGGGAGAAGTTTGAAATAGACAATGGCCTACTTTATCGTGTGGTGCTGTATCATGATCACCCTGGAAGGCGCCAACTAGTTATTCCAAGCTGCTTTCAGAAGATGATTTTCCGAAGTCTGCATGATTATTATGGTCATTTGGGACCTGAGAAGACTTATGGCCTAATACAAGACCGATTCTACTGGCCCAAAATGAGAGATACCGTGACTCGTTTGTGTAGGTGCTGTCGCAGATGTTTGCAGAGGAAGACTGTCCCGGTTCGAGCGGCCTTCATGGGACACTTGAAGAGTTCGGGCCCCATGGATCTTGTCTGCATAGACTTCCTTTGTATTGACAACGACTCCAGAGGATTTGGAAATGTATTGGTGGTGACTGATCACTTCACACGATATGCTCAAGCCTTTCCGACTAAGGATCAAAAAGCAGTCACTGTTGCAAGAGTGCTTTGGGAAAAGTATTTTATCCATTATGGCTTACCATACCGGTTGCATTCTGATCAAGGCCGGGATTTTGAGAGTAACCTGATCAAAGAGTTACTTCAGTTGTTGAACATCCGCAAAAGTCGGACGACGCCTTACCATCCAGAGGGAGATGCCCTTCCTGAAAGATTTAACAGGACTTTACTTGATATGCTTGGTACCTTACGAATTGAGGATAAGCGATCCTGGAGTCGAAAAGTGGAGGCTATGGTGCATGCCTATAATAGTACAAGGCACGAGAGCACAGGATATTCACCATACTTTCTGATGTTTGGAAGAGAGCCTAGGCTACCTATTGACATCTTGTTGGGAGTCTCTACCGATGGTATCAGTCATCGAGATCATTACCGATACGTGGCACGTTTGAAAGAAACGCTTAAGAGTGCTTATCAGCTGGCTGAGGAAAATGCGGCCAAAGTGAATGAAGGAAATAAAAGGAGATTTGATCTTCGAGTAAGATACCGAGAATTGAACCCTGGGGACCATGTTCTGCTACGGAATTTGGGAGCATCTGCAAAACATAAGCTGGCTGATCGATGGCGGAGTGAACTCTTTACAGTGGTAGATCGGTTGCCTGGAATACCAGTCTACAAAATAAAAGGACGGGACGGGAGGATCAGGACTTGGCATAGAAATCATTTGTTGCCTGTACCTCAGATTGATGGTATGGATATCTCCAATGATGGCTCGGCCTGCGATTCTCCACAGTCCTTAGCCGATATTCCACCTGACCTTCCTGAAACTCCTGAGAGTGATTGGACTGTGGCTCCTGAAGTCCCTAGATCACCAGTATCTTCTCCTTCAGGGAGACCTATGAACCCTCAAACTCCAGAATTCGTACCTAGATCTGTGTCTACAGATGAGCAGGGATCTAGCTCTCCTACGCCACCAGCACCATCCCCTCCCATGGCAGACAACCCTAGTTTAGGGCCTGGACATGCTAGTTTACCTCAGAGAGAGGTACGGAGAGGAGAGAGAATTAGACACCCTCCACCTATGCTGACATATGATAGTTTGGGGGACCCCAGATTTACTACTCAGCCTCATTTATACCATGCTTGGGTGGGTGCAGTGTCCACTTTGGTCAATATGTTACCAATTTTCGCTCCTGCTGGCATGTATACCTATTAACCTGTTGTGACTCTGTAAATGCAAAAGCAACCATATTGATATTGTCATTGGTAATGTTGACTGTATACTATGACTTTGTATGTCTTTGACGTGACGTAAAGATTTCACCAGAGGGAGAGTGTAGGGAACTGCCATTTCTACTAGTATATAATGTATCTGGCTTCTTTGCCCCTGCAGTTTGGCTTCAGAGACCCCAGGCATTCAGTGCAAGTTTTGTTTTGTAAATACAGTGAGTCAGACACATGTGAGGCAGAGCTGCTGGGGGGAGAGATGTGAGCAGAGCTGCTGAGACAGACATGTTATGTCTGGGGGGAGTCTAAGAGCCACTTGTTCCTCTTTACTTCACAGTATATAGTTAGGTATGTGTTACCCCCTATATACTCACAGGACCTAGCTAGTAACCGTAGTTAGGGATCCATATATATATATAGTTCAGGGCAGTGATAGGTTAGGCTTCCGAAGGCCAACTAGCTAGTTAGAGGCCCGGTGGCACTAGTAGTTTAGCTGGAAGGTTAAGGACTCAGTGTTAGGGTAGTCAGGCCTGCATCTACTGCCGTCACCGTCGCCCTGTTTGCTGCCTGTGAAGAATCTCACCATCATCATCATCATCTCCTGATCGGCTGTCTGTCATCTCCTGGAAGAATCCGAGGATCCACAGTCATCCACAGGGGCCCCTGCATCTCTTCTGTTGCCTGGAGGTATTGTGCACTGGACTCTTGCTATATATCTATATATATACCCGGGTATATAACCTAAGACGGTTGAGGACTTGCTGGTTGTTGTAGTATTGCTGTGTTCTGAGTATATTTTATGTATGTATTATTACCCTGTTGATTCTTATAAAGCTACTGTTATAACCTTATGTGGTATCTGTATGTATTCTTCAGACTGTGAGATTAGTACAGTGATCCTTGTTAAGGCTACTAACTGTATTTCATGGGTAAGTCCCAGGAAGAGATCCTCTCTGTAATACAGAGGCTCTATCCTGGGTGGAGGCACTGATATATTTCATATATGTTCCCACTCTTCCCTTCAGCGAAGGCTTCAGGTCCCATTATACACACAGGTCAGCGCCAGAGTCTGTTGCGGGAGGGATAATACTCATACCCCCCCCCCCCCCCAAATAGGGCTACACAAGCAAGATTGGTTGTTTTTTGCTAAGGCATACCTATTAGAGTGGACTGTAATACAGTCCATACCATTCAAGTAGGTAGACCCTGTTCAGACATCCGGAAAGTAAAGAGGAATTTGGTGAACATCTGCCACAGATTCCTCTTTATTTTCTGCCCCCCAGCTCATGATGGTGGATACAGAGCATCTGCATTGCGCTGTGGCTTTCCACAGCTGCAGAATCTGCGACAAGATCGAGCAGGATGCTTTTTTTCCAGCCTCCTGCTCCAATTGTTTTCAATGGGAGGTAGAATGAGGGAAGAATTTGCCGCTGATCAGCACCAGATTCACTGTTTAAACAGGGCTTGATACTGTTAACAGTGCAATGAACACTTTCATCTGTATTAATGGAAGTGCTCGATGCAGAAACTGAGTGGGCCCTCACAGATGTCCCATAGCGGCCCCTGCACACAGTATATTGTCCCATAGTGACCCCTCCACACAGTATAATATCCCAAAGCGGCCCCTCCACACAGTATAATGTCCTACAGTGGCCCCTTCACACAATATTATGTCTCATAGTGTCCTCTATGGTGTTCCTTGGCCACCCACGACCTATTATTATACTCAAGGGTCTTTTCAGACAACTAAGTATAATGATCGTCGGCCCAGTGCTGTCTTCGGCTGTTACACTGGTTTCATTATACGTTGTGATGCCAGCCAGAAGACAGCAAGGAATTGGATGCAGCTCAGGAAAGGTGAGTAACATGGTTTTTATGTTTTTCACCTCCTATGGGCCTCCGATCATTATACTCTGGGGTGTGAAGAGACCCCATAGTATAATAGTACCATATTTGGTCTGAAAGAAACCGCCAGGCAATTCTCATGAGACGAATGTTGCAGGAATCACCCATCAAATACTTCTGTCACGGACCTATGGCCCTACTTACCGATCCCCGCTCCTGCCCTTGGCCACCTACGCTTCCACTTCAGCCCTCCAGGGGGCCCAGTGCATTGCATAACATGTCAATGTCAGTGACGTTTTGACACTATTCAGCATCTTCAGCGAAGTGATGTGAGAAGCACGGGAAGCGAAGGCGGCCATGGGCAAGAACGGGGATCAGTAAGGATATAGGGTCTGTTACCTGCTGGGGCCTATTTAAAAAAAAAGGGGCTGCGTGGATCCCCTAAGGAGTATGGCATGACCCCGGCACTTGCTCAGGTTTGCCGGGTGCTGGGGACCGTCCCTGACTGTTCCCACCTGTGCCGCCCACTGAATTTGCTTATACAACTGAACCGCTAACTTCTCAGTTATATTGGGTGGGGGTCTATAGATTATGCCAAAAGTGCTCACATCCTTATGCAATTCCACCCACAAGGATTCTACATCCTCACAATCTTTACCCACATTTTCCCCTTTCACACTCACTTTCATGCCACTTCTAACATACATAGACACTCCATTTCTCTTCCATTTAGCCCTGTCTTTGTGAAAGACGGTAAAACCCTGAATGTTTACAGCCCAGTCATGTGATGTATCTAGCCACGTCTCAGCCACACCACCTACATCAATGTTTTCCTCCCGGACCAGGGTCTCCAGCTCCCCCATTTTGCCTGCTACGCTTCTGCCATTTGTGTAAATACACTTCAACTTGCCATCCAAGTTATTTCCAGAAATGTGCATTCTTGAAGTTTTATGGAAAGATTCATCAATACTGTTCGGTTACAACAAATGGATCTCCCTATCAACTGTTGTAATCCCTCCACCACAATCCACTTCTCCACTCACCACAATACCCTGTCCCCTCTCTGAACTGTCTACTCCTTTATCTGCCTGTCCCTCCACCTCATTCCTAATTTAAATGCTCCGCCACCCCCTCAAGAATTTACCCCTCCCCCCAGCACACCAGACCCCCTTCCATTCAGGTGCAAGTTATCTGTGGAAAAATGTTATCTTCTTTCCTGTAAATTACTTTGCAGAGTTTAGTCTTATCTATAAAATTGCTCATCTGTTCCAGTCCTTACATGCGCCTTATAGCTTAGAAACAAGTGTCTTTCTATCAATTTATTTATTTCCTGCAGTACATGGGGAACCAGTGATATATTTAGTTAGTTTGTGATCACACCATGCTTCTTTTTGGACTAGGAAAATGGCATTTGAAGAGCTATTACCAAAATCCTTGTCCTGTCTCAATGCACCCAAGTTGTAAAAATTGTTTTGCAAATATTTTGTATTCTATAATCCATAATGAAATGTTACTGTGCAGTCACCTGCAAAATACTGCATGTTATGTTTTTGTACTTACCTGTTTTCCCAATGTTTTATGACCCGCTATAGTTCTATTCTTCCAAAACAGCAGGCCCAGTTTTGTACTACCATTTGTTTATATAGTGGTACCCTTTTCCAGCTCTGCACACGCACACTATGACCGCCTATGCGCAGTCTAACCTTCTTCACTTGCACAAGGAGAACATGCGCAGTCCACTGTATGAACCGCCAAGTGCTTGTGGGAATTGTAGTTCATAGCTATAAGAGTGGTCAGGTGTCCTCCTCAGCATGAATCCCAAGTTCTTCTTACATTTAATTGAGCAAGAACAAAGGTGGATCAGTATAAGAGAATCAAGTGTCTAATGGAATCTTAACAAGAGGGCATAGGGGTTCTCAGAAAAATACCTAAATCTTGGAACACCCATTAGACCTTAATCCCATGACCATTCCATTTTTTATGGACCTAATGCCCACAAAAAACCAACGGTGTTGGTCCATTTTTGGCCTTATTTATATGAATGGTAATCACACTGCATTTTTAAAACCCATGAAAATCTATGGTTGTTTTTGCATGTCTGTTTTTGCATCCATAAAAATGGACAAAGATAAAGTGGATGTGTAAAACGGTCAATGGATATGTGAATGGACCCATTCACTGTCATTGTTTCAAAACCCGACATCACGCGCCTGTTTTTCACTATCGTGTGAATAAGGGCCTAAAGTTTCTATTGCTGTAAGCCAATATAAACCCTAATTTTACAGCATCACAAAATACAACGACTAAAACAATAACCTAAACCCGATTGCGCATTATCTGTCTGGAAACATGTAAGAAAAACAAAAAAAAATGTTCCTCAATTATTTCTCTAAATTCTCCCAATTATCTTTAGTCAAACAGACATTCTCGGTGACCTTCTTATCTTGTAGAACAGGTGCGGCTCATAAACTCGGATCTGACAAGTACAAAGAGAAAGGCAAAAACTCTTCTAAAAAAATAAAGTCGAAAAAAAATAAATTAATAGATAAATGGCAAGACAAGTCCGAGAAAGCAAATTCTGAAATTGGTATTACTCAGTGTGTTGTAGACACAGAGAACAAAGGACTGTACAGAAGAAATGAAGCGTAGCTATGAACGGAGACAGAATGCGAGCGTGTGACTGATTATTCAAATGGCCCCATGATTAATTCATTTTGTATTGATGCAAATAATCCTAACAGAGACCTCTGAGAGCTAATGTATTTTCTGTACTGTGGTTTCCTATTGATCTCTTCAAATGGTAGAGGAAAGCTATTTTCATAATATTAATAAAAGGATTACAAAACCAGGTCACATAGACGAAGAAGGCTGACTCGGCAGAAACACAGCTTGCATGGCACAGAATGTGAAAATTAATTCACTTCTGCAAAACTAAATGCAAAGCCCCTTCTTGCTGACTTTCTATTGGAGTCATGCTGGGCTAATAGAGACCCCTATGTGGGGAAAGCTTGCACATTTATCGTATGAATGTCATGTAATCACAACCACTCCTATATTATACAATGCATGCATTCACTGAGTAGATTGGAGTTGAAGCAAATAATTCTTGATCTGTCACATCATCTATCTAGTGCACTTCTTGAGACAATGTGATAGAAGTAAAGTAAAGTAAAATGCCCTTAAATGCTCACATTTTATTTTTATTTTATACATGTTATTAGGTTACTGTTCAGTAAACTTGTTAACCCCTTTCCTGTTGCAGTGAAATGTTGAAAAAACAGCGGTTTGTTTCTTTTGATTATTTTTTTTTTTTTTTTTTACTGTATGGGAAAAATATTTTTATATGTTTGTTGACTGGGCATTTTCAGATGGGTGATGTATAATTTGTTTATGTTTGTCTTTGTTAATTTATTTTTATTTCAAATCTAGGGAAAGGGGGGGTGATTTGAATTTTTAGTTTTTTTTAATAAATTTAAAGAATTTAAAAACTGTTTTATTAGACCCCCCTTTGCCAGAGAGAAACCTGCAATCTTTTGATTACTTATCCCATAGACTGCGATACAACTGTATTGCAGTCTATGGGAGATTCACTATATAGCTATTGAGGCTGGCCATAGACCAGCCTCAGTAGTTATATTCCTATGACAGGCCTTTGAGCCTTCATAAGACTATCGAATGTCATAAGAACATAGCAGCGAGATTGGGGGAGCCATCCTACTACGTTAAAAGTAGGTGGTGGTGGGGATCAGCATCGGGGGGCTCCAGAGTACTTTTGGGGGGGGGGCATAAAATAAAATACAAATACAATAAGGGTATTAGCACTAGGTCTCTGCTGTGTAATACCAGGAAACCAGGAGGACCCCACTGCTGGCACAAAAACAAAAAAAGTTGGACTGCAGTTTGCAAAAATGTATGTAAGTAAGCCAAAATACTTCTGTGAAAAAGTCTTGTGGATAGATGAGACCAAGACCTCTTTGGTAAAGCACATCATTCTACTGTTTACCAAAAACAGAATGAGACTTACAAAGAAAAGAACACAGTACCAACAGTCAAACATGGTGGAGATTCAAAGATATTTTGGGATTGCTTTGCTGCCTCTGGCATTGGGTGCCTAGACTGTGTGCAAGGCTTCATGAAATCTGAAGATTACCAAAGGATTTTCGGTCATAATATAAGGCCCGGTTTTAGAAAGCTGGGCTTGCGTCCTAGGTCATGGGTCTTCCAGCAGGACAATGACCCCCAAGCATACTTCAAAAAGCACCCACAAATGGATGGAAACAAAGCACTGGAAAATTCTGAAGTGGCCAACAATGAGTCCAGATCTAAATCCCATTCAACACCTGTGGAGAGATCTTAAAACTGCTGTTGGGAGAAGGCACCCTTCAAATATGAGAGACCTGGAGCAGTTTGCAAAAGAAGAGGGGTCCAAAATTCCAGTAGAGAGGTGTAAGAAGTTTGTTGATGGTTATAGGAAGTGATTGATTTCAGTTATTTTTTCCAAAGGGTGTGCAACCAAATATTAAGTTGAGGGTGCCTGTAATTTTGTCTGGTCAATTTTTGGAGTTTTGCCTGAAATTATATAATTTTTGGCTTTCTTTTCAGTTTTTTTGTGTGAAATAAACAGGTATATAACAAAACGTGTAATTGCAATAATTACCTAGGAGAAATACTTAATTTTCTGGAAAATTTCAGGGGTGCCAACACTTATGGCCATGACTGTATGTCTGCAGAAGAGACAAATCAGGATGTGGTAATAGACAATTGTCTCCACTGGCCCCCGACCCAGTGTCACTTGCAATTCAGACTAAAATTGTACCACTGACAGTACCTGAAGATCATCACAAAATCTCTTCTGATAGTAAATCCTCCCCCTAACTGCCCATCTCCCCCAAACCCTAGAGGTCCTATTCATTATAGAAATACCACATTTCTCTCCAAACTCATTCTGTCCATGCTCACTTCTCAATACAGGGTCGACCAAGTAGATACAGGTGCATCTCAATAAATTAGAATATCTTTGAAACGTTTATTTATTTCAGTAATTAAATTAAAAAAGTGACCTCCTATATTTTAGATTCTTTACACACAGAGTGTTCTATTTCAAATGTTTTATTTCTGTAAATGTTGATTATGGATTACAGGTAATGAAAACCCAAATCTAAGAAAATTTGAATATTGTAAAAAAGTTCAGTATTGTAAATTCAGTGTGTCACCTGCCAAGGTTTCCTAAGCCTTTAAATGGTCCCTCAGTCTGGTTCAGTAGGACACACAGTCATGGAAGACGCTGATTATGGATTGTATTACTGAATCACTGAAATGAATGAACGTTTCAAAGATATTCTAATTTATTGAGATGCTGCTGTATGTATCTTTAGTAGGATTTGCTGGATCCTGCAGTTGCTGACTTCCTTCTTTATTGGGGATAGTAGGCCTGTCACACAGTGAAATTGTATTCTAACCCATTATTATTGCACTAAATGGACACACCTAACTCCAGCATCTACAGAATTATCAGCATTAGAGATGAGCAAAGTTTTTTGTAACAAGCCCAATTTCTTAAGAATTTTCCAACTATTTCAGGATTCACTCAAACCCGATATTTCTGAGGTTTGCCACTTACAAATGGCTATTATACTCTCTTCAGACCCCAGAATATAATAAGCGGAGGCCCAGGGGAAGAGAATAAACATAACAAACAGACTCACTCCCCTCTCCTGGGCTCTGTCTAAGTGTCCCTGTCCTCTTCTGGCTTCCTGAATGATGTGAGCAGCCCAAAGGCACTGGGGTGCACTGATGTCATGATGTTTAGACGTAAGCCTCATGATGTTGGCATGCCTTCATGACCACTGAGGCCCAATCAGAGGTCACCACTGTCCCATGGCTTAATTTAGGAGGCCCAAAGAGGCCCGTCTGTTTAGACCAGGAAGAAGTGTAATTTCTTAAAGTGAATTTAATGAACTAAGTGGTGCTATTCAGTCTTCATAACCCCTGAGCGAGTAGAGAGTGCACCTCATTTATGACAAGGCACTCTCCTCCTCATAAATTAGGTGCACCCTCTGCTTGGCAGTGCGTCTGCAGCGCTCATAGCTGGTGTAGATTTCCAACATCATTTACATTCACAGCATCAGGAAAGTAGCGAAGAAATGAAAAAAATCTACATTTTATTTGCCTAAAACCCTGATTTATGCAAAAAATTGTGATTTTTATGCCTTTTTTACCAGAAAACTGGCTCAAGTAATTTTAACTATTATTGTGTGGGTTTTGCAATGTCCCTTTATCGGTGTTTATTGGATATAAAAGTAACCCATTGCCCAAAGGAGCAAACAAAACCCAACTCCACTCCACCTCTATCATTTGAAATGTATAGTTTATTCCTAAAGTAAAATATAACTTTTATCAATACTGCATAGAATGTATCCTTATGCCGAGTTAAAATGTAGCTCACTCAAGTGCAAAATTAAGGAACCAATATAAACCTACATCAGTAGGATGTATTGGACAGAGCAATATAAGATTTGTAGTAGTTAGAAAGAATGCTGGACGTCACCAGGAGAGCACCGGACACCACAAGGAAGCCCAAGAGAGGTAACGGAAGGTAAGAATGAATGTTTTTAATTTTTTACACCTCAACTGGGCCTCCACCTATTATTCTCAGGCGTTTGAAGAGACCCCAGAGTATAATAATGTCGCTTTTACATTGACATAACTTTGGCTATGTTCCCAGGAGCACTATGTTTTAAGCAAATTTCTCCTTCACCTACTATTCAAACACATGGGATAGTCTAAGAAATTTTTGCACCAAATCTGCAATTTGTGAACCTGCCCTAATACATCCTATAACTCAGGATCAGTACAAGATAACTAGCAAAATTACCATACAATATAAACTATATAAAAAGTCAAATTGTGTTTAACCCCTTCAAGACCGAGCCCAAAAATGCGTTAAGGACCAGGCCTCGTTTTTCAAAACTGACATGTGTCACTTTATATGGCAATAACTTTGAGACGACTTAACTTACACAAGTGATTTTGAGATTGTTTTTTCGTGACACATTGTACTTCATGTTAGTGGTAAACACTAATGAATATTTTTGTATTTATTTATAAAAAAATAGGAAATTTGATGGAAATTTGGAAAAAAATCGCAATTTTCAAAATGTGAAATTCTCTGCTTTTCAGACAGATAGTCATACCACCCAAATACATTAATACATATTATCTACCATATCTCTGCTATATATTGGCATCATCTTTTAATCGTCCTGTAATTTATTTTGGATGTTAGAAGGCTTACAAGTGTAACAGCGATTTTCCAGATTTACAAGAAAATTTCCCAAACTAATTTTTTAGGGACCACTTCAGTTCTGAAGAGGATTATAATGGCCTATATATTAGAAACCCCCATAAATCACCCCATTTTCAAAACTGCACCCCTCAAATAATTCAAAATAACATTTGGGAAGTTTGTTAACCCTTTAAGCATTTCACTGGAATTAAAACAATATGGAGATGAAATTTAGACATTTAATTTTTTTCCCACTAATTCCTTAATTTAGCCCTAAAATTAACACATTCGCAAAGGGTTAAAGGAGAAAATGCATCTCACAGTTTGTTATGCAATTTCTCACGAGCACGGAAATACCCCACAAGTGGGTGTAAACTGATGTTTGGGCGAATGGCAGCGCACGGAAGGGAAGGAGTGACACTGGGCATCTGAAAAGCAGATTTTGCTGGAATAGTTTTCAGGTGCCATGTCTCATTTGCAAAGCCCCTAGAGTACCAATACAAAGGAAAACCCCAAAAAGTGACCCCATTTTGGAAACTACACCCCTCACAGAATTCATATAGGGGTATAGTGAGCATTTTGACCTTACAGCCGTTTCACAGATTTTGCTAACACTGGGATGTATAAATGAAACATTACTAAAATGTTACTTTATCCCCAAAGTTTTCATTTTCACAAGGGGTTAAAGGAGAAAAAGCACCCCACAGTTTGCAAAACAATTGCTCCTGAACACGGCAATACCCCATATGTGGTTGTAATCTGCTGTATGGGTACATGGCAGGGCTCAGAATGGAAAGAGCGCTATTTGGCTTTTGGAAGGCAGATTTTGGTGGAATAGTTTTCAGGTACCATGTCGCATTTGCAGAGCCCCCAAAGTGCCAAAACAGTGGAAGCCCCCTAAAAGTGACCTCATTTTGAAAACTACACCCCTCACAGAACATATCAAGGGGTATAGTGAGCATTTTTACCCAACAGCTGTTTCACAAATTTTATTAACATTGGGACATTAAAATGAAAAATTACTTTTTTTTCCAATAAACTGTCAATTTAGCCCCACATTTTTCATTTTCACAAGAGGACAAAGGAGAAAAAGCTCCCCAAAGTTCATTACACAATTTCTCCTGAACACAGAAATGTCCCATATGTGGTTGTAATCTGCTGCATAGGTACATGGCAGGGCTCAGAATAGAAAGAGCGCTATTTAGCTTTTGGAGGGCAGATTTTGCTGGAATAGTTTTTGGGTGCCATGTCGCATTTGCAGAGCCCCTAAAGTACCAATACAATACAAACCCCCCAAAAGTGACCCCATTTTGAAAACTACACCCCTCATAGAATTTATCTAGGGGTATAGTGAGCATTTTGACCTCACAGCTGTTTCACAGATTTTATTGACTTAGGGACGTAAAAATGTAAAATTACTTTTTTCCAATAAACCGTCCATTTAGCGACATATTTTTAATTTTTGCAAGTGGTTAAAGAAGAAAAAACACCCCACAGTTTGTTACACAATTTCTTCTGAAAACAGAAATGCCCCATATGTGGTTGTAATCTGCTGTATGGGTACATGGCGGCTCAGAATGGAAAGAGCGCTGTTTGGCTTTTGGAGGGCAGATGTGGCTGGAATAGTTTTCAGGTGCCATGTCGCATTTGCAGAGCCCCTAAAGTACCAGTACAATGGAAACCCCCTAAAAGTGACCCCATTTTAGAAACTACACCCCTCAAGGAATGTATCAAGGGATATTATGATTTTGAGCCTAAAATTGCTTCCCAAAAATTAATGTACAAAGTGAAAATTAAAGTTTTTAAAGAAATATCCAATTTCAGTGCCTAATACGTTGCGGCCACTTTGTGGCATCAGAGACATGAACTCCTAAAACTATTAAGTGGGCTATCCCGGGGGAAAAAAAATTAAATATGTGGGTGTAAACTGCTGCTTGGGCACACAGCAGGGCTCAGAAGGGAAGGAGCACTGTGTTTTTTTAGCTTTTGAAGTACAGATTTAGAGGGACTTTCTCATCGCCATGTTGTTTTTGCAGAGCCCTGGAGGTGCCAGTAAATTGGAATTCCCCAAGAAGTGACCCCCATTTTGTAGGGGCAATTTTAGGGTCTCTGCAAATGTGACATGGCGTCCAAAAAAACAACAATCTAAATATGAGCTCCAAAAGCAAATAGCGCTCCTTCACATTTGCGCCCTGCTGTGTGCTGAAATGACAGTTTATGCCCACACGTATGACACTGGTGTACCCAGGATAACGTACTTAACAATGCCATATGTGGGTATAAACTGCTGTTTGGGCACAGCCGGGCACAGAAGGGAAGGAGCGCTATTTTGGTTTTTGGAGCAGTTTGCTTTTTGGACACCATGCCACTTTTGCAGAGCCCATGAATTGCCAGTAAAAGTGGAATCCGCAGACATGTCACCCCATTTTGGAAACTATACCCTTCAAGGGATATATCAAGTGGGGTAGCGAACATTATTAACCCTTAAGTGTTGCATTCTTTTAATTTCCAGAAATGAATGCGCAGCTGATAATGAAAAGTTAAAAATGAAATTTTTCTATAGATACGCCATTTCAGTGCCCAATATGTTGTGCCCAGTTTATGTCTGCACAGACACTCCAAAAACTGGTGAGCGGGGATCCCGGGCACAACAGCTTTTGGAGCGTTCATACAAGCCGGGCACAACATATTACGCACTGAATTGTCGTATTCCTGGATAAATTGTCATTTTCACCTTTCACCATCAGCTGCGTATTCATTTACGGATAATAAATTATAGCAACACTTGGGGGTTAAAAATGCTCCCTGTACCCCTGGATAAATTCCTTCAGGGGTGTAGTTTCCAAAATGGGGTGACATGTCAGGGGATTCCACTGTACTGGCATTTCAGCTCTGCAAAAGTGCAATGGCGTCCAAAAACCAAATAGCGCTCCTTCCCTTCTGTGCTCGGCTGTGCCCAAACAGCAGTTTATACCCACATATGACATTAAGTACATTATTCTGGGTACAACAAGTGTAATACATGTGGGTATAATCTGCAGTTTGGGCACACAGTAGGGCGCAGAAGGGGAAGGAGCACTATGTGGCTTTTGGAGTGCAGATTCAGATGTTTGGGATCTGGATGCCATGTCATGTTTGCAGAGCCTCTAAAGTACCAGTAAAGTGGAATCCCCTAGGGATTGACCCCATTTTGAAAAGTGCACCCCTCAAACAATTTATCAAGGGGTGTAACGAGCATTAGTATCCCAGACGTGACTGCACAGCGGATGGGGAAAAGTGAATATGTAAGCTGTGAGTAGAACATTGGGTACACTAAATTCCCTACTATTTCCCCAGTAGTTCCTATTATTGGGGAGGTCACTCTGGGGGTCACTTCTGGTTTATTATCCCTCGTAAGCTCTAAATCTGGTTTGTACCCTCATATATGCTCGCACAGTTTATACATTCCCTTCCTGCCGCAGCCAGTTATGTTCTAATGATTTGTCGATTTTTTTGGGTTTTTGTCTTCACATTGTACGAGCTATATTTTCTTTATTTCTCTGGTGATGTAGCCATATGAGGGCTTGTTGTTTGCACTATGAGATGTATTTTTTGACATCATTTTTAGGTGCTTACAACTTATTAAATAAATTTTATTAACTCTTTCTTGGTGGATTAAAAAACAACCCCATCAATTCTGGCACTGCATTTTACCGTTTAAATTTTTCACCATGCAGCGTAGAGCGTAAGTAACATGTTATCTTTATTCTGCGGGTCGGTACGATTACGGCGATACCTCATTTATATTGTTTTTTTATGCAATACCAATTTTGCAGAACAAAAACCCATTTGGGGACATAAATCAATTTTTTTGCATCGCCATCTTCTAAGATGCGTAGCATTTTTATTTTTCAGTTTAGAAAGTTGGTTTAGGGCTTATTTTTTGTGGAACAACCTGTGCTTTTTATTGGTACTGTTTTGGGGTACATATGACTTTTTGATCACTTTTTATGGCATATTTTGTAAGGTGAGATGGCGAAAAATCATTACTTTTGGCGGTTTTTTTCCCCTACGTTCACTGTGTACATTAAATATGGTTTCAGTTTCATTGTACAGGTTGTTACGGACGCGGCAATACCAAATATGTATTGTTTTTATGAATTTTTAGGTTTATTTTTTATATAATTCATTTTATATAGGAAAAGGGAATTTTTGGGGCTTTATTCTTTTATTAATTTTTTTCACATACTTTATTTATTTTTTCACTTTTTTTTACTTTTTCTTGTGTCCCATTAGGACACCTGAGCCAGAGATGCTTTGATCTCTGGCTCAGTACTATAGACTGCAAGACACGAGCATGCAAGTGTCTTGCAGTCTATACAGGAAGTCAGCGCTATGGAAACACAGCGCTGACTTCCGCAGGTCTTGGCAGGATCAACCAGGTAGTGGGGTCTTCAGGCAGCCTGGGGTCACTTGGCAGACCCCAGGCTGAAGATTATAGATATCGGCACCCCCTGCCGCGGGGGGTGCCGGGGGGCGGCAAGATGGCGGAACCCCTTGGATGCCGCGGTCGCTATTGACCACGGCATCTTAAGGGTTAAACAGCGGGGATCGGTGTTACCACTGGTCCCCGCTGTTGCAGCGGGAGCCTGGCTGTCAAATACAGCCGGGCTCCCGCGGTGATCGCACGGGCTCTGCTTCTGAGCCCGCTCGATCACCGTCACGTACCTGTACGTGGGGATGCGGTAACTAACCACATTCTCCCACGTACATGTACGTGAGAATGCGTGAAGGGGTTAAATACAATTTTTAATCCTCCTCATATCTCATGTGTCCCAGATCATCATTTGCATACATCATGTGATGTCATAATGGCATTTTCCTATTCATCTTTGTATTTGTTAATGTGTTCCAGAGCCTCATTTGCATATTCCTTATATGGTCATGGAATGTTGTTCTGTTGTGATGTCATAAAAAGACACATTCCCCTAAGTCATTGTCTGAGGTGTAAACTGTATCAGTGCTGTTGTCTTCTTCGTGGGACATAGTTCTGTTTCTCAGCGACCTTAGCGACTTGTAGCTATTGGAAGCAATTTTTTCTCTAAAAACTTCTGGTCCAATCCAGACCATCATGTGGCATCTACTTCTAATAACAGCTTTTGTCATTGGCCAAACCCTGGGGTGCATAGAATGTGACCACAGAGGAAAAGAGGCGAGAAATAAATTTAATACCCTCATTCAAAGCCAAATAGATGACAACGTAGACGCCTATATCACCATCAAGCGGTTTGCCAAAGCCACAGAAAAACAAGTGTTAGACTACCTTGAAGATGAAGTTGGGATACTGGGTAAGTCTTTTGTTAATATTATTCATGTTTTAAGTTTTCTGTAGATAGATAGATAGATAGATGATCGTATCTGTGTTTTATTCCAGATGATTACGCCTTATCCGACATAGTATCCGAGTATAAAAAATCTGTAGATGTGATAGAAGGGACAGATTTCAAAGGTAATATTTTCCATGTAGATAACAATTCTACTTCTATAAATAAAAACTGACTTTTAGACTAATAGATGAGGGAATTGTATTATCTGACATTATTCCTTCTCTCTATCCATTCTAGAGGTCCAGCTTCTCCACATTATCGGACTTCACTTCCAAAGACTAAAAGAAAAAGTCAAAGGGATAGTCCAAGACTCATATAAAAGTAAGTGAAAAATTTCTCCATATCGATATAAAACCATCCCAGTCCCATAGGTAATAATCGATATTATATGTATATACATAACAGTGTGATGTATTGGGCCAAATATCACACTCAGCTCTACTTCACGTTGTGTACTAAGTCCTCTAGAAGTCCTCTAAGTTCTCTGATTTCCACGTCTCAGACCATCAGACTCCTTTTTCTGCTCCTTCCCCTTGTATGGACATCGGACTATATATGCCATTTTCTATTATATTAGTATAGGGTTGGATGTAGATTTGTATGTTTTATACAACTTGATTGTTTTCTAGTCAGTAATTCTGGATTTCTTTCTTTCTCTTATTAGGGAGGTGCCCAAATAAACAAGGTAAGTTCTAATAGATACATTATTACCATATAACATGTGCCGCATATTACATGTAACTGTACATATCATCACATGTAGTAATATTAGCGGAAATACAAACCAGAGGACTCCCCATAACCACCAATCACATCACTGCTTTTATTTGTTACCCTGCATTGGACAGAATGAAAGCTGGAATGTGATTGGCTGCCATGGACGTTGGTCTGCACTAGGAGCTGCTGTGCTCTATAGAGGGCCCGGACACTACAGGGGCAGAAACACAAAAACTAATGTAATAAGAAAGAAACACAGATCACTAGTTCACTGCTTAAGAGTCTGACAATGAAAACTTTCAGTAATCTCTTCTGTATTTTCCATTCCTCAGATGCAGACAGCTGTGGTAAGTACATTTTATATCATATTTCACCTTATTATTTTTTATTATTTTCTATGATATGGAAAGATTGTAACATAAGTGTATTTCTCCAGGTTTAATGGTGCAAAAGTACACAAACTGTAAGACCTGTGTGAAGGAGAATGTTGTCTGTGCCGGGGGCCCCCCAAAGAATCAAGGTATGATATAAGATTTATATCATCAGCTAGAGATAATAGTATTATATCATGGATATTATATTATAATACAGGTCACTGGACTTTTACCAATGGTGTGTTTGTAAATGATATTTATAGTGATGTCAGCACGTGCCTATTATATAGAGGTATATGGGAGCGCCCGCTGACTGGTCTATGTGCTTATTCTATGTAAATAACCATATTCTCCTGACTCCATGATCTGACTTACTGTGGTTCTTCTTCTTACAGAATACTTTGATAGATGCAGTTGTCTGTGCACCAGCAACAGATGCTTTGGTAAAGTAGTAGCTTATATTCCTATATACACTGTATATCAATTCATGTCATAGAATCCAAGACCCACAACGCACACTATACACTATAGGGGACAATTTATCAATCCTTCTACGCTAGTCTCCTGATGTTTACTGATGACTGACCCATTTTTGCACCAAATGTTTGCAACAATCCCTGTTCGACACCTCATTCGCCATATTGTTTTCTGGTGTGAGTTATAATGGAAATCTACACCAGTTCTGAACTGCCATAGATCACCATTAAGGTGCGCAGGCATGCGACTGATTTATGAAGAGGTTGGTGTCTCTTCATGGATCAGTAATGTCCTGAACCAGTCGGGGACTTTATTAAGACTGACGTATGAAACCCTAACTGGAAGGACTTATAGATTTAGGCGATGTTCACATTTACTTTGGAGCCTTCATTAAATCCTGCTACATTTGACGGCAATGATAGTGTTATATACAGAACCCTGCTGGACACTATTATTTATCACTGGGATCTGTCTGTGGTATCTATCATAAGATGGATCCTGTGTTGTGGCTTCTGCTATATACAGTACATTATATTGTATTATAATAGTATAAAGCGTCTTTATTCCTCGGCTTATATTTCTTATTTTTCTTCTTTTATTAGATTTAAGAACCGGACTTCACTGCTCTCCCTGTAAAGATCACAAGTCTTATCTAGCAGACACTATAGACTGTGGAGGTGAGGAGATCGTGTGATATAACCAGTTACTATCAGCATCTGCAAGTGCAGAAAAGCTCCAAAATTATTACTAAAATATTGTATGTCTTTGTTTTTTTTTAGTGAGAAATATCAAAGTTACGGAGGATGAAGATCTGATTCTAGATTGTAGTTTTCAATGGTACGCCATGCTGGAGGACTCGTATAAAAACATCTTCATTACGGTAAATACCATGCCGGTTACATGAGATGGAAGATTGTTAAGATTAAAGGGGTATTCACATCATGGACATTAATATCATATCTGCAGGAGATGCCATAAATGTCTGGCATCTTTGGGATCTTCTGACCCCCATCATATAGCCACTATGAGTAAAGAGGTGGTCATGTATATACGTCTCTCTCTGTTGACTTTTATGTGAGTTCTAGGCAAAGTCTTGCAGGCAGGCTCAGTACAGTAAGGCTTAGTGTAGACAGGCTCAGTACAGTAAGGCTTAGTGCAGACAGGCTCAGTACAGTAAGGCTTAGTGCAGACAGGCTCAGTACAGTAAGGCTTAGTGCAGACAGGCTCAGTACAGTGAGGCTTAGTGCAGAGAGACTCAGTACAGTAAGGCTTAGTGCAGACAGGCTCAGTACAGTAAGGCTTAGTGCAGACAGGCTCAGTACAGTAAGGCTTAGTGCAGACAGGCTCAGTACAGTAAGGCTTAGTGCAGACAGGCTCAGTACAGTAAGGCTTAGTGCAGAGAGGCTCAGTACAGTAAGGCTTAGCTCAGACAGGCTCAGTACAGTAAGGCTTAGTGCAGAGAGGCTCAGTACAGTAAGGCTTAGCTCAGACAGGCTCAGTACAGTAAGGCTTAGTGCAGACAGGCTCAGTACAGTAAGGCTTAGTGCAGACAGGTTCAGTACAGTAAGGCTTAGTGCAGAGAGGCTCAGTACAGTAAGGCTTAGTGCAGACAGGCTCAGTACAGTAAGGCTTAGTGCAGACAGGCTCAGTACAGTAAGGCTTAGTGCAGACAGGCTCAGTACAGTAAGGCTTAGTGCAGACAGGCTCGACTATTCTTAGATCTCCCACAGAAGTAAGAGCAGAGATCTGCACATGCGCTGCTACCGCTCTACTCACAGCTGCCTTGGGATGGGGGTAAGGCAGCCCCTGTGGTCAAGGTGGGAATACCCAAGTTATACACTAATCCCAATTTTAGGTGTTAAACATGCCTTTTAAAATGTGTCATGGGAATATGTACTAAATTTGATTAATTTTTGTGACTTTACTCTTCACTAGCAAATTTGTAAAGGTAAAAGAATAATTGTTGTGGTTCCCCAAGTAGTTGAGTTCAAATTTATTGAATGACGTGAGAAGAAATTATGCAAAATCATGACAAAAATCTCTGTTCATAGTAGAAAATGAAAATATTCTTTTCAGGTCAGGGAGCTTAAAATGCACCAAAGTTGTGCCAAATACCCTACTCACACTGACTGGCTTAAACTATGCCGTTATTACTGAATGTGTGCCATTGACTTTCCCTTAGAACGTACAGATGTAACACTGTTTAACTTGACTTTCTGCAGTGTGATAACTTTCTGTGCTTTGATATCCTATCTCAGAAGACAACAAAAGCCATTGAAAGCCCACTGAAAAAGTCGAGTTAACATATTCTGCCACAGTGTTGTTAACTAGTTATGTGTCATGTTAACCTTTGCTAAATCAGTATATAGTGATAGTGAAGATAAGGTGTTTGTTGTCAGTAATGACAATGATTCTGATGATACATAATTGTGACATAGACGCTTCTAACAATTCTCCATATTGTCTCTCCAGTATCCGGACATTAAACCAAAAGTCACGGAGGAGCCCTATCTTGTGATCAAGGGTATACAGATGGAAGAGTCCGGCCAGTACATGTGTACCACCCTCCTAAAGTCTGATGTGCCAGTCAGCAACATAATCTATCATGTGACAGGTAAGGATATACCTACAATATTATCACTGACATGCAACCCTTACATACACTTCTATTTGTAGATGAAGATTATAGTGATCAGGGATCTACTTCCTAAAATATACAGTGTGACTTATAATGTGGGATTATTATGAGAAGCTGCCTATGGTACACGTCATATTGTATGTACAGGCTCTAGACATGTAAATCAAGTGCTGGTTATGAGAACTCCCAGATATATCTGAGCTATGGTGATGTATGACGCTGATAGGTCATGTATATTCTAACCCCATTATTATTATTATAGAATATTCTATTAGTTTTATATCATTCATTCATTGTCACTCTGTATTCTATCTAGACCAGTCCAGTAGTGGGTTCTGGGTATATGAGTCTATAGTGAATCCATATATATCAAAGTTTTTAAGATTTATACAATAGAAATCTAGAATTTACCAGTTTTCAGTATGTTTTGTAGATACTTATCAGGTGACAGCGCTGTCTGTTTTCTATTGTGAATGTTCATGGTGGGAGATAACCATGAGCCATGACACAGACAATTTATAACTAGGATACACTACAATTCCAGTATTACAGTCTTCATTATGTGAACTGATAATGCTTATTCTTCTTAATTTAGTTCTCAGAGGATCAGAATGGGCAGCAGAAGAATACAAGCCTCGCCCTACACTTCCTCCTGTGCTTGAAACCGCAACGCCTGAGCCGCCATTTCCTGAGGGACTACAGATCAATAAAAATAATACCGTCCTAGTAATATCTGTGGCCGGCTCCATCACCATTGTGTTGATTGTTGGCATATGGTAGGTAACATTTATACCATACTATCAGAATCGGTAAGAAGTACAGCTGGGCAAACCTCACGAGATTTGTTTTGAAAAATATTCTTGAGGTTAGGCCCTCCAGTTCATTTTGGGCAGAATTCGGAAATGCTATTATTATATTCTGGGGTCTCCTCAGACCCCAGAGTATAATAAGTGGAGGCCTAGGGGAGGTGAGTAAAAAAACAAATAGTTATACTCACCTCTCCTGGGCTTCCTTGTGGCATGCAAAAGTCTATGTCTCCCCCAAAAGTCTACTCTTCCTCTTCTGGCTTCTGGATAACGTCAATCACCCCGGGGTCACCACTTAAGCCTTTGACCCTGCATTATGAGAGTTCTTATCAGAGCTTATATGTAAATAGTGAATATTACATGACTTATATCATTTTTGTTTTATTCAGCATCTGCATAATGTGGAGGAGAAAAATGAAATCAGAAGATCCTCTGCAAATGGAGCCAATATAAAGGCGAAAAGTCAAGCACCATCCTATTCAACTGTCAACTCCCCCTCCCCCCAAAAAAACAAAACAAAAAAAAACTCCCCTCCCCAAAAAAATATTCCCCACAACATTCCTTTCCCCTATTTCCCCACCCAAATTTCGTCAATCCTGCCTATAAGTATAAAAAATATCAAAAATATCTCAACCCCACCCCAAAAAAAACCAAAGAATTTTTCCTTCCCCTATTCTTCCCTCCCCTCCACCAAAAAAATAAAAAAGTACCCCCAAAAATATATCAACTGTAGCCTTTCTTTCTTTTCTATTCCTAACCAGATTATACAGGGGGCATTTACAACCAGTCATGTCCTTGAATACAGCAGTTATCAATCTATCATTGCTGTATTACTGTAGTATATCGTGTACGTCTAGGGCTGGGAGATCTTGGGGTAACCAATGACATTTCATGTTCTGTAAGTTTTCTATAAAAGACTAATACGTAAGAAATGTTCTGCAACTATAATGTTGCTGTGGGGGTTGGGGGATAACACTGAGGGTACTAGGATAACCCAACTATATAGGTTAAACTGTTCTTCACATTGTCTTATATGAAATCACATTCCCACACAATATTAATGGCTGCATGCCAGGGCAGTTATATCAGTAAGGTATACACATACATTAAACATGTGACCAGTAATATATACAGTTACATTATGATACATATATATGGCAATATCATGACTGCCGAAAAATGATATTTGAGATGGATGCTCAGTGGTAAAATTTTTAACAACAGGGTCTTATCTTTCAGTGTGGGTTGCATTCTATCCTGTACCCAGTAATGGTGCCCCATTAGTGCCCTCACACTTTCATAATGCCCTCTTTGTTTGGTACAACATAGGTGAACACTCAGTATTATGTCTGTTAGCACCACCGCAGAGTATAATTTCCCATTAGTATCCCCACAAAGTATGATGCCCTGTAAGTACCTTCCATACAGTGTGATATCCCCTTAGTGCTGAGGATGCAGGTATAGTAGAAATTGCTGCAAGTGACTGGCTGAAGGGAATATCCGGGTCAGCTTTCTTTTCCACAGTTCCCTGAACAAACTGTTATATTTACAGCCAGTCCGAGACCTGGGAAGAACCAGCCAGATGTCACCCCTGGACACAAGGAAGCCCCAGCCTGCTTCAGGTTTCACCCTTCTTACAGCATGCAGTAATATGGAGGTGAAGTGTACATCACTGGGGAATACGGCAATGTTCCTGGTGACCTGTGAATGCTTCTGCTATACTGAAGCTGCTCCCACCCATCGTGACTGGTTATTTCCATAGGACTTTTTATGCTTTACAACATTTCTAACTTCACTTTGCTGCAACAGAAACATAACAGAAGGGCAGCAATGTAAGGGTCATTACTTGACCCTGCACATGACAGCACCAGTATATGGTGGAAAGGCCACATGACAGGTTCTCTTTAAGTCAGGGTACAATATCAGCCTACTTTATTTTGCATATTGTATCACATGAGCAGCTGTGAGGAATTCATCCATCACCTGCATAATCCAACCACTGTAGTACATGAGGTGATAGATGTATGCAGAGCTTAAACTATAGGGGACTGAAAGAGCAAAGGACCTCTTGTCACTTATACTTGTACTATAGATAAGGGTGATTTTTGTGAAGCCTTGGACAAATTTTGCATTAGAGGCTTAAGAGCGTTACAGATATACACTATACTATACTATGGGGGAAATCCGGAGCGGAAAATCTGGTTCATACATTGGCAATTTTTCCTGTCCATACCTAGCAAGGAGTCCGGGACTACTTGCATCATAGTGATCTGGTATTTAGTACAGACATTAGAGTCATAAAGAGTCAGGGTCTCCCGGCATCATAGATTACTATGATGCAATAAGTCCCATCTCCTGACTAGGTTCAGATTGGGAAATCTGGCTGATATATGAACTGGATTTCTAAAATGGATTGCCCATTATGCACGGGGCCTCAAGGAACCTCTGATGTGTGTTAGAACACTGCCCACAATATAAACCCTAAAATAATGCGTGAGCATCACTTTAAATTCTGACGTTTTAAAGCTAGATTTACACACCGCATGAACATTATAACCTGGAACTGTTCTAAATATTAGATCCAAAATCCATAGGAGATTTTGTCATGGGTTTTGGTGTAAATCTAGCTGCAAATTTCACAGTGGTGTTCCTGATTTTTTTTTTTAGATTTTATATATATATATATATATATATATTTATTTTCATTTACTAACATTATACTATATTTTGTAGTGCAATTTCAATGCTGATTCCAGCCTAGTAGAAGCTAAAACAGAGAAGATATTTGTATTCAGCAACCTACATAAGCTCTGGCAATGGCACACGTGTACAATATATCCCTTTTGTATGTGTCTTGCTCGATTTCCAGTTCTGATACCTTTTATTCTATATTTGTGCCATAGTTTTAGCTTTTTTTGCTCTTTTCTCCTCTACAGAAAGGAAAATGACTAAATAAGACATAAGATGCAAACCAAAGAAATGTTCCTCGCTGATCTGGTGGTGTCTTAACACTAAATAATGTATGTGTCCCAGCAGCGGGCTGCAGATAACACACTGAATGATTTCAGATGGTGGTAACCTTCGGTAACATCACCGCAATGAATATTTAATCATCGGTGTTGACAACATTTGGGAATGAAAACAAAAGGTGCATGATAAGTAAGTGTTAATATCAACAGTAATACCAGCTGCGATAGCACATCTCCGGGGATCTGCTGCTACAGAAGAGAATGTCTTGTACCCGTATATACCTCCCTGCTATTGTGCGAGCCTCAGTGCGAGCGTTGACCACTTTTATTTCATCTACTTTAAAGGATTAGGCTTTGTTTGATCAGTATCCTTTTTTATTTCCACATTCGTCAGATGTATATCTAAGGAGCGCTCTGATATTTTTTGACAGCGATAAAATCTGGGCTTTCTTACAGTTTCATGTATTTGATATCATGACAAGAACAGGTTGTTATAACAACACAAAAAGTATTATTATTATTAGTGGTGATTGTACCATTGTGTACCAGGGGCCTAGCAACAGAGCAAGCAGAGGTAGTAATAGTACAGCCACATAGCTGGTGCAATGACTTCTCGCCAGGGTTCATCTGGCCCATAACTGTGCTAGAGGATTCTTCAGTGGGCCAGATCACTGACACAATAATGAGCCCCTAATACAACAGCGCCCACGAAGGTGCATTGGAAGACGACTTCATTTCAAGCTGACTTTGTAGCCAATCACTTGCCACAATATAATGTGAAATGCTACAATGTAATATGCAATGATAATAGCAAAGCTTATTATGCGTTTCCAATAATATACCCCTATGAATAGTGGGCACAAGAGACTCTCTGACTGCATAAATATACCAATATAATATATACAGTATATATTGTGAGAAGATGACAGGTAAGATTCTGGAAGGTTGCTATATCTCTCCCAGATTCCTCACTTATGTATGGTAGGTCAGGTTATAATTCAGGTAAAACCTTAGCTGTGAGAAGGCTATCTCTGTTAACCTCTTCTTCTCCTACTAGGGAGGGGCCTTCAACCACAGGTGGAAGCTGGGCCTCATTAAAGGCCTATAAAAGGTTGGCCGGGTTCTGTCCCCACACTGTGAAGGCTGGTGAGACTCTGGAGTGAACTTCTGCCATTGCTTTACGCTATTTATTGATCGTGTGGCTGAAGCAAGTCACACGTGCAGTTAGGATAGTCTCTGTATAGTTAGTTGTTCAGACGAGCAGGATTTCTGTTATTTTTTGCCTGAAAGTTAAGGCTTATTTGTTTTGCTGTTTTTTTGGAAAAATAAATGAATAGGGTAAAACCTGTTGGACTTGAACTTTTGTGTCTGTTTCTGACTGTCTGGGTCCGCTGCTGCTGCCTCTGAGCTTATCCCTCCACATTTGGTGCTTTGGATGCGGGCAGACCCAGTTTAAAACAAGTCTTAAAGAGACAGATACATTTCTTCTCATATTTTTTTTTCTCCACCACCTTATGTCTTGGGTGAAGGCAGTAGGATAGCCAAAAAAGGAGGCTGCGCCATGGAGGACTTGGTTAAGCTGCTTGGACAGGCCCAGCTGGACGCTGAGAGGCGTGAACAGCGTACCAAAGAGGCAACCGAAAAATGGCAGCGAGAAATGAGTACGATGTTCATGAAACAGCTGACTGTTTGACTGAGACCTTGGTTGCTCAGAAGGTGGTAGGAGAAACTTCAGTGCTTAGACCCAGATGGCGAGACCCACTGCTCGAGCAGCTGTGCAAACTTCAGAAGATGATGTCCACTGACGACATACAGGCATATCTTCATGTCTTTGAGCGGGTTTCTGAACGTGAAAAGCTGCCAAAGGAACAGTGGGCTGATGTCGTGGCACCCTTTTTAACCGGGGAACCCCAGAAGTCATATTACGTCCTATGTGAGACAGCAGCCAGAGATTATCCCAAGCTGAGAAGTGAGATCTTGGCCAGTCTTGGGGTAAATATGCATGTGCGAGCCAGAAGGGTACATCATTGGACCTTTTCCGAAAATCTCCCACCCAGGTCTCAAATGCATGACCTCGTGTACCTGGTAAAAAAGTGGCTACAGCCTGAAGAGACCACCCCTGCACAGATGGCGGATTGGGTGGTCTTTGACAAGTACACCCGGTCACTCCCACCTAAAATCCAACGCTGGGTTGACCAAGCAGGACCTACAATGGCAGATCAGCTGCTTACTTCCCCCTAACAATGGAGCCCATGGACTGTAGCAGTTCTAGACGAGTCTCGCTTTTTTAGCTCACCCTGCCTGTCTAGCACCACTTGCAACTGACTGTGATCCCCAAATGTGTGTGGTATCTGTGGGGGGCGCCCTATTTCCGCTCTCTTGGACTCTGGGAGTGTGGTGACCCTGGTGCGTGCAACTCTGATAGACACTGCATTATACAATGGACGTACTATTGGTGTTTTGTGCATCCATGGGGAAATCAAAGAATACCCCATTGCAGAGGTCACTATAACCATTACCTGCGGTATAGCCTGTCACCAGGTCGGCGTGGTCAATTCCTTGTTCCACAATGTGATTATCGTAAGAGATTTTCCTATGTTTTGGAACCTGTGGAAAAACCAGAAGGTTCCATACACTAATGATGATGTCTGTGAAAGGTTGCCCAAAGTTGACCGCGAGCCTTTTGATCTGGACAGCGGAGTGCAAGCGACAGCGGTAGTCCCAGAAGAAAATAGCTTTCCTCTGACTGTGCTAGCTGGCGACACTGAAGGCCAGAGAAAAGTGTCTGAAATGCGGGAACTTGAGGTGTCCCATGACATTTTTGGTACTGCTCAACTCAGAGATCCAAACTTGTCTCATGCCAGAGAAAATGTCAAGGTGATAAATGGTAAGTCCCAGTATCCAGGGGCTGACCGAGAATTTCCTTATTTTGCCATGAATCAAGACCTATTGTATAGGGTAAACCAAATAAGAGGTGACATTATTGAGTAATTGGTGGTACCCCATCCCTTTCAAAAAGTGGTTTTAGAATTAGTTCATAAGCTGGGAGGACATTTGGGTTGTGAGAAAACCAAAGAGTGCATATTACAACATTTTTATTGGCCGGGGTGGATAGACATGTGCGAGAGTATTGCTCATGCCCCGTGTGACAACTAACCACTCCACTGTTACACTTCAGGAGTCCTTTAGTATCCCTGCCTATTATAGAGGTCCCATTTGAACGTATAGCCATGGATTTGGTGGGTCCACTTGTAAAGTCCGCCTGGGGACATAAGTATATATTAGTGGTATTAGACTATGCTACCCGGTACCCTGAAGCTGTGCCCCTCAAACATACTTCAGCAAAGTTAATTGCAAAGGAGCTTTTTTTTATGTTTTCTCAGACAGGCATACCTAAAGAGATCCTGACCGATCAAGGGACCCCCTTTATGTCCAAAGCAATGAAAGAGATGTATAAGCTCTTGAGTATTAAACATCTGAGAACCTCTGTGTATCACCCCCAGACAGATGGCCTGGTTGAGCGTTTTAATAAAACCCTTAAGGGAATGTTAAAAAGGGTGGTAAGCAAAGATGGAAAGGATTGGGATTGTTTGCTGCCATATCTAATGTTTGCAATCCGAGAGGTACCTCAATCCTCCACAGGTTTCTCTCCGTACAAATTAGTGTATAGTAGACACCCACGGGGAATCCTAGATATTGCTAAGGAAACTTGGGAACAGGAACAAACTCCTTACCGGAGTGTTATTGAGTATATTCCCCAAATGCAAGACCGAATTTCGGCAGTCATGCCAATTGTAAAAGAGCATATGGAGCAAGCTCAGTTAGCTCAGGGCCGTGTTTATAACAGGAAGGCTAAGCTCCGAACCTTCAACCCCGGTGATCGAGTGTTAGTGCTTGTACCCACAGTAGAAAGTAAATTTCTAGCCAAGTGGCAGGGCCCTTATGAAATAATTGAAAAAGTGGGTGATGTAAACTACAAGGTTTTCCGGCCTGGCAGGAGAAAACCTGAACAGATATACCATGTGAATTTGTTAAAACCCTGGAAAGACAGAGAGTCCTTGTCTGCCATAAGCACCCCTAGAGAAGTTACTGCTAAAACAGGGGGTGCACAGGGTGAGGATTTTCCTGAGGTACAAATAGCTGAAACCCTATCCAGGGTACAGGTACAAGAGACAAAAGAATTTGTACAGAGAAATAATGATGTATTTTCTGACTTACCTGGGCGTACTGATCTGATAGAGCATGACATTGTCACCGAGCCTCAGGTACGAGTCAATCTAAAGCCGTACCGAATACCTGAAGCTCGTAGACAGGCCATATCCAAGGAGGTAAACGATATGTTAGCCCTCGGGGTAATCGAAGAATCTAAGAGCGCATGGTCAAATCCAATTGTTCTGATTCCCAAACCTGATGGTACAATCAGGTTTTGTAACGATTTTCGTAAATTAAATGAAAATTATGCCTACCCGATGCCAAGAGTAGATGAGCTGATTGAAAGGCTGGGAACTTCCAGGTATTTCTCTACTCTCGACTTAACAAAAGGGTACTGGCAGATACCTCTCACAGAGAGCGCTAAAGAAAAAACAGCATTTGTCACCCCAGATAGTCTGTTTCAGTACGTGACTATGCCTTTTGGGTTACATGGTACTCCTGCAACCTTCCAATGACTGATATACAAAATACTTATCCCACATCACAGGTACTCTTCAGCCTATCTGGATGATATTGTCATCTTCAGTCCTGATTGGGAAAGTCACTTGCCGAAAGTGCAGGTTGTACTAAATTCCCTTCGGGCAGCTGAGCTACAGTAACTGCTAACCCCAAGAAGTGTACCTTGGGCCTTGAAGAAGTCCGGTGTTTGGGGTACACAATAGGAAGAGGGATAATAAAACCCCAGGTTAATAAAGTAGAGGCTATCCAGAATTGGCCCCGTCCCTTGAGTAAGAAGCAAGTGAGGGCTTTCCTGGGAATGATGGGGTACTATCGCAGATTTATACCCAACTTTGCCTCTATTGCAGCTCCCTTGACTGACCTTACCAAGGGAGGTAAATCAAGTAAGTCTCATCAAGTGGAGTGAAGAGGCTTGTGTAAACAGCCAGTTTTGATTACTCTCGACTATTCCAAAGAATTAGTGGTACAGACTGACGCCTCTGATGTAGGGTTAGGCTTTCACAAGAAATTAAAGGTGAGGAACATCCAGTCACATACTTAAAGAGGACCTTTCACGTCCTCATGTATATGCTGTTTTACATACCGCTAGCAAGCCGAATTCAGCGCACTGCCGGCTTTCCCAGTATGTGCCCCGGGGCTGGAGACATCGGCGGTCTTAGTTTCACAGTTCACCATCAGAAGGGCGTTCCTGATAGTCTAGCTTGGCTGTGAGGAACGCCCTCCCTGACAGTACTCCTCCATATCCCTGGACTGGGGGGGGGGTGTTCCTCACAGCTCAAACCCATCACTGGGCTGTAAGGAGCGCTCCCTCTCTCTGTACTCGTCCATAGCGCTGTACTGTCAGAGGGGGTGTTCCTTACAGCCCAGCGACGATGCTGAGCTGTGAGGAACGCCCGCCCAGTACAAGTCTATGGGCGAGTACTGTCAGGGAGGGCATTCCTCACAGCCCAGCTAGACTGTCAGGAATGCCCTTCTCATGGTGAACCATGAATCTACGACCCCCGATATCTCCAGCCCCAGGGCACATACCGGGAAAGCCGGCAGTACCCTGAATTCAGCGCGCTGTCGGCTTTCTAGCGGTATATAAAACTGCATATACATGAGGACGTGAAAGGTCCTCTTTAAGTAGAAAACTTACTCCCACAGAAAGGAATTACAGTATTATGGAAAGGGAGTGTTTGGCCATCAAATGGGTGCTGGAGTCTCTACGGTATTACTTGCTGGGTCGACATTTTAGGTTGGTTACCGACCACTCCCCTCTCACATGGATGTCTCAGGCCAAAGAGAAAAATGCCACTAGATGGTTTCTCACCCTACAAAAGTTTCAAATTTAATGTAGAGCACCGATCCGGTAGGTTTCAAGGGAATGCAGATGCTCTGTCCAGGGCACACTGTATGGTGGTGAAAAGTGTTTGCCCCTATAGGTTCGAACAAAGGGGGAGGGTATGTGAGAAGATGACAGGTAAGATTCTGGAAGGTCGCTATATCTCTCCCAGATTCCTCACTTATGTGTGGTAGGTCAGGTTACAATTCAGGTAAAACCTTAGCTGTGAGAAGGATATGTCTGTTTACCTCTTCTTCTCCTACTAGGGAGGGGCCTTCAACCACAGGTGGAAGCTGGGCCTCATTAAAGGCCTATAAAAGGTTGGCCAGTTCTCACTACTGAGCAGTTCCTGGGGGAGACAGGAGGAGCTGGGTTCTGTCCCCACACTGTGAAGGCTGGTGAGACTCTAGAGTGAACTCCTGCCATTGCTTTGCGCTGTATATTGACCGTGTGGCTGAAGCAAGCCACACATGCAGTTAGGACAGTCTGTGTATAGTCAGGAGCTCAGACTAGCAAGATTTCTGCTATTTTTTGCCTGAAAGTTAAGGCTTATTTGTTTTACTGTTTTTTTTTTTTTTGGAAAAATAAATGCACAGGGTAAAACCTGTTGGACTTAAACTTTTGTGTCTGTCTCTGACTGTCTGGGTCCGCTGCAGCTACCACTGAGCTTATTCCCCCACAATATATTATTTATATAAATGTTATTTGCACAATGTGCATATGTTGAGCCACAGTATCCAGTTACATCAACGATTCTTTACTGTAAGAGCAGTGAGATTATGGAATTTTTTGCTGTAACAAGTGGTCATGGTGAATTCACTAAAATAGTTCAAGAGCAGCCTTGATGTCTTTCTTAGTATCAAACTGAGAAAGTTTATTGAAAATAGATAACTATTACATGAACTTGTTATTTGATAAGAAATGATACATGACATCATATAGGTAATAAATGTAATATTCATATACTGTATCAGTAACAAAAACTTTATAGTAAATTGAAACCCCCAGAAAATATATCAAAGAGAGCATATGTAGAGGTCAAAAGGTAATATAGTAAGAAACACCAGGTCCATAGGAAGAGTACAGGCAGGTAAGGAAAAAAAATAATTAGCAAAATGAAGTGAATGAACAAAAGAGAAATCTAAAGCCCATCAATATTTCATGTGACCATTCTTTGCCTTCCATCAGTTCTTCTCGGTATACTTGCAGACAGTTTTTGAAGGAACTTGGCAGGGAGGTTGTTCCAGACATCTTGCAGAACTAAGCACAGATCTTCTGTGGATGTAGGCTTGCTCCAATCCTTCTGTCTCTTCATGTAATCCCAGACAGACTGGATGATGTTGAGATCAGGGCTCTGTGGGAGCCATATCATCACTTCCAGGACTCCTCTTCCAAAGGGGAAAGGCCACACCAAATATTAGATTTCATTTACTTCATTTTGTTAATTGACAATAATAAGCTATTAACACTTTTGTTTGCAGCATTTTTTCCAAGCCAAGTTTAACATGACTTTTAACATATTAAGTAAACTATTGCTAATCAGATTAATTTAACTTTTTTTCCAATGCTTTCAATGGCTTTTGTTGTGAGCTATCATGGTGAAGCAAGCTATCACATTCAAGTTGAAAACGACTACATCCATATGTGTCTTATGTGTATTCTGTTTGGAATTAGATCCTGTCATGGGTATTGTTAGCATGTTGTGATAGTGTATGGAAATGGTTTCATGAGGAATTGGCGTCCTTAACCAACACAAAGCTAAAGTGAGGGTGGGCACATCTCAAATTTATTGAGTATTCTTGCCATATAAAGCTAATAATGTCATGGATAAAGACCTAAATAGGAATAAGAATGTTTTCAAGATGGATGGATGAAGAACAAACAAAGTATCTATGGAAGCCTGGAAGACCCAGTGAAAATGATGTTATATTATGGGCTATGCCTTTCATTGTGATTTATGTAATTATATGAAGGTGAAATATTAGTTATTAAAGAAGATGCTTTACATCAGGTTCCACCGAATTAGCAGTCTTAAGGTAAAACTAGATAGTAAATATTAATCTACATTGTAAACTAAACCCAATATCTAGTTACGGTGAAAACCAAAACCATAGGATCAATGTAGCGTTTCCTGAGAAGTAATCCTGAATCTAGTGTACTTGTGCTCAGCATTGCAGAATATGATACAGTGTGGTCATTGCGGTCAGGGTGATTTGTCTTATCTAGAATATTACGCAGGTTAACCCTCGTATGGCATGAAGACATGCTTCTCCCAGTAATGTAGGCAGAGTCGATGTGATACTTGTATGTTACTTGTCTGTTACACACAACAGATGTAAGAACGTGTCTTATATGTAATTAACATTACAGCTGAGCAGAATTAGACATTATGAATAAAACAGTACTAAATCATTTGTGTCACAAGCAAATAAAGATGTGGCTGAAAATCTTCTCTTATACTAGAAAGCAGATGTGTAAGTAATTATTAAAGATTTCACTAGCACTTGGGTGAACGAAAGGATACAGATTCTGTAGTCGCACTTATTATGTAGCTAAATGCATGTTTTACATGGTAGGAGCAATGTTATACAACAAAAATGAGTGTGATAATCTGACAATTGGCGCTGGCACACAGCTGGTATAAATGTAAATGTGGAATATTTTATATCACACAACCCATCAGATTCTGTTAATATGGGATTAACATGGTTTTACAGGATTTTTTATATTACCTTATGATAGGTTAGCAATATTAGATTGGTAGGGGTTTGACTCCTGGCACCACACCGATCAAATGAGAAGCAGGAACTATACAGTGGACTCTGTGCTGTACCAGGTTACTGCAGTTCATTGTCTGAGACCCGCCATTTTGAAATTGATGACCTATACTAAGGATAGGTAATGCAGTTCAGGTAGAAGGGAGCATGTTATAGAGCAGGTAGGGCTGAGTAGATAGATAAATACCATGGAGAAAAGTATTGGGAAACATCTCTTAAGCATTGAATTCAGGTGTCCTAGTCATCGCCATTACTCTGCATTCACATGACCAAGTTTCAACCGTGAAACTAGGTCCGTGTGTTGGCTGAATTTACTGGCCTGAACAGTATGCTAATAAGCCACCATTATAACCTCACCTAGTCATACTCCACCCAACAAACGTTTCGCCAGACGCCCCCTTGATGAAGCCGTCTGGCGAAACGTTTGTTGGGGTGGAGTGTGACTAGGTGAGGTTATAATGGTGGCTTATTATGTTTATATCTATTTCTATTTTTCTAGTATTTACTAGATTTCTTTGGGCTATTATACTGTTTGTGGTATGATTATGCATATATAGTGTTACAGTGCTGGCCAAAAGTATTGGCATCCCTGCAATTCTGTCAGATAATACTCAATTTCTTCCAGAAAATGATTGCAATCACAAACGCTTTGGTAATAATATCTTCATTTAATTTGTCTTCAATGGAAAACCACAAAAAGAATTGTCAAAAAGCCAAATTGGATATAATTCCACACCAAACATAAAAAAGGGGGTGGACAAAAGTATTGGCACCCTTTGAAAAATCATGTGATGCTTCTCTAATTTGTGTAATTAACAGCACCTGTTACTTACCTGTGGCACATAACAGGTGGTGGCAATAACTAAATCACACTTGCAGCCAGTTGAAATGGATTAAAGTTGACTCAACCTCTGTCCTGTGTCCTTGTGTGTACCACATTGAGCATGGAGAAAAGAAAGAAGACCAAAGAACTGTCTGAGGACTTGAGAAGCAAAATTGTGAGGAAGCATGAGCAATCTCAAGGTTACAAGTCCATCTCCAAAGACCTGAATGTTCCTGTGTCTACCGTGCGCAGTGTCATCAAGAAGTTTAAAGCCCATGGCACTGTGGCTAACCTCCCTAGATGTGGACGGAAAAGAAAAATTGACGAGAGATTTCAACGAAAGATTGTGCGGATGGTGGCTAAAGAACCTCGACTAACATCCAAACAAGTTCTAGCTGCCCTGCAGTCCGAGGGTACAACAGTGTCAACCCGTACTATCCGTCGGCGTCTGAATGAAAAGGGACTCTATGGTATTATACCCAGGAAGACCCCACTTCTGACCCAGAGACATAAAAAAGCCAGGCTGGAGTTTGCCAAAATTTACCTGAGAAAGCCAAAAACTTTTTGGAAGAATGTTCTCTGGTCAGATGAGACAAAAGTAGAGCTTTTTGGGAAAAGGCATCAACATAGAGTTTACAGGAAAAAAAAAAAGAGCCCTTCAAATAAAAGAACACGGTCAATACAGTCAAACATGGCGAAGGTTCCCTGA
Source organism: Leptodactylus fallax (assembly GCA_947044405.1). Lineage (NCBI taxonomy): Eukaryota > Metazoa > Chordata > Amphibia > Anura > Leptodactylidae > Leptodactylus > Leptodactylus fallax. The sequence goes on from CAMRHE010000234.1 coordinate 1,174,142, forward strand.
TGTTTTGGGGTTGCTTTGCTGCCTCTGGCTCTGGACTGCTTGACCGTGTGCATGGCATTATGAAGTCTGAAGACTACCAACAAATTTTGCAGCATAATGTAGGGCCCAGTGTGAGAAAGCTGGGTCTCCCTCAGAGGTCATGGGTCTTCCAGCAGGACAATGACCCAAAACACACTTCAAAAAGCACTAGAAAATGGTTTGAGAGAAAGCACTGGAGACTTCTAAAGTGGCCAGCAATGAGTCCAGACATGAATCCCATAGAACACCTGTGGAGAGATCTCAAAATGGCAGTTTGGAGAAGGCACCCTTCAAATCTCAGGGACCTGGAGAAATTTGCCAAAGAAGAATGGTCTAAAATTCCAGCAGAGCATTGTAAGAAACTCATTGATGGTTACCGGAAGTGGTTGTTCGCAGTTATTTTGTCTAAAGGTTGTGCTACCAAGTATTAGGATGAGGGTGCCAATACTTTTGTCCGGCCCATTTTTGGAGTTTTGTGTAAAATGATCAATGATTTGACTTTTTTTTTCATTCTCTTTTGTGTTTTTTCATTGCAAGCAAAATAAATGAAGATATTATTACCAAAGCATTTGTGATTGCAATCATTTTCTGGAAGAAATTGAGTATTATCTGACAAAATTGCAGGGGTGCCAATACTTTTGGCCAGCACTGTATATAGGTTGTTTTCAACCATCTTTATACATATTTATTTGTACCAGCGGTATATATCCCCTATTTATTGTTATTGTGGCCCCCATTTCCCTCCCTATCGTTATTATGGTGTACCTTCATTATTTATCTCCCCATATATGTTTGTTTCATTATTTATGTTAATAAAATGATACTATTTTATTATTTTTTTGTGGTCATGTTATTATGGTGTTCTATAGTTTTACATGATCTACAGAGTTTTTCATGCTTAGTTATTAGCCCTTTTTTGTGTTTGATTATTTCCTATACTAAGGATAGGTAATGTAGTTCAGGTAGAAGGGAGCATGTTATAGAGCAGGTGGGGCTGAGTAGATTGATAAATACCATGGAGAAAAGTATTGGGACACATCTCTTAAGCATTGAATTCAGGTGTCCTAGTCGTCGCCATTACTCTGCATTCACATGACCAAGTTTCAACCGTGAAACTAGGTTCGTGTGTTGGCTGAATTTACTGGCCTGAACAGTATGCCGGGAGAGGGATTCCTAGCAATACAGTTATCCAAACTCCTAGGATTCCCTGCCTCCCAGCGATATACTGTCCTGTAGTGATTATAATTCAGGACAGTATATCAGTGGGGGGCAGGGACTCCTAGCAGCATAGATAACTATAGTGCTAGGCGTCCCTCTCCCGGCATACTGTTCAGGCCGGTAAATTCAGCCAACACACGGACCAAATTTTGATGGCTGAAACTTGGTTGTATGCATGTGGGGTTACAGTGAAAGAATGGGTCATTCCAATGAGCTCGCTGAATTCCAGAGTGGTATTGTAATAGGATGGCACCATCGCAACAAGTCAGTGAAACTTCTTCCTCCTAGATTTTCTACCCTCAACTGAAAAGTGAATGGGGTAGAATAGTACATAAAAGTCCCAATGCTCTGCTGATTCAATGGGGGACGATTATCAAGCCCTGCATTTCAAAATTCTGGTGTTAAAAACTCAAAAAGTAGAGCTTTGAGCTTATTTGCACAAATATTTTGTGGCATTTACATTTTTACACCAGTTACTGTATTTGTCAAATGTGGATGGAAAAGTGGACGTCTGCACGCCAGATTTAACTAATGTGACTATTTAAAAAGTTGCAAAAATTGTCTCAATCTCACTCTTTTAGGGGGTGTCGTAGAGAATAGAGCAACATCTCCAGACAGAAGTGTTAGACTTAAATATGCCCCAAATTTATTAAATAACATGCAGCAGTTGATAAATTTGAAGCAAATTACAGCAACTCAAAAATCAGCAAAATTAACGTTAAAAATTTCTCTCATGAGAAATTTCACCCAATAACTGCAGAGTTCCAAACACTTCTTGTATTAACATCAGCGCAAAAACTGAACTTCATGACATTGGTTTCCATGGCTGAGCAGTTGCATGCTAGCCTTACATCACCAAGCACAATGCCAAGTGTCAAAGGGAATGGTGTAAAGCACAATGCCACCACTAGACTCTGGAGCAATGGAAAGGAGTCATGTGAAGTGCCAAATCACACTTCTCTATCTGGTAGTCTGAGACTAGTCTGAGACTTTTCTTACAAAACTATATATCAACTTGCTCAACTCCTCCTCCTGTATAACATGCAGATTGCACTCCTTTCTCAACATTACAGATTTCCTGTAATGTAAATTTTCCTTTCTGTATATAATACTCTGCTTGCATCTTGCCTTATGAAAAAAATTGGCATAAGTGCTGAAGGCTTCCTTTGTGAGCCAGAGCAGACATACAGATGATTCCTTCTTTACTTTTCATCTTGACTTGAGATATCCCCATGTAAATGCATTAAGATGGCCAGCTTTGAAAAAAAAAAATCATATTTTCTTTTGCATTTTTATGCTAATTGCTGTGTGAGACAATCAAATATGTATTATGTGAAAATAAGGTTCTAATGAAACTCACAGAAGGGTTAGGGTATGTTCATATGGCTGAATTTGGAGCTGAATTTGACATGGGTACCTCCTCAAAATCAGCCCAAAATTGCACCTGAAATCTACCTCCCATTCATTTCTCTGGGAAGCAGATGCTATTTTTTTTTCCTGTAATGGCATCTCCTTCTAGCAATATCAGCTTCTTGCTGGAGTCACAGGATCATATCTCATATTAAAGGACTGATCTGGGAGAAGCATAAAATATTTATAAAATGCCATAAAATTACAACTTTAGTAATTTTATGGCAGCTCTGTCCTGGGGAGCCCACTGAACCCAGTGCAGGTGGTGGGTGACAGAAGTATACTGTCCGTGGTGAGCTCCATGCTGGAGAATAACTCCCATCCGATGCATGAGACCGTGATAGTGCTGGGCAGTACTGTCAGTGACCGACTACTTCACCCTAAGTGTGAGAAGGAGCGCTATCGGAAGTCTCTCCTCCCGCTGCCGTTAGGCTCTACAACCAACACCGACCTAAGCGGAGATCATTCTATACAGAGAACCTAAAGATCTTAAGTTGTGATATCCCTGCTACTACTTTTTTTTACCTGTACCTTTTTATCTGTACCTACTGTCACTGTAATGCCTCTACCTTGGAGCTTTTGTATTTGTATTTGTATTACCTATGCTGCTGTAACACACTGAATTTCCCCATGGTGGGACTATTAAAGGATTATCTTATTTTATAACTAATTGTAAAATAACTTTTTTAGATTAAATATTTTGTAATATATTTCCTTTAAAATATTTAGGAAATAATCACAAAGTCTCAATTTCTTCCTAAGATTACATGGAGCTCTAACTTTTCTCTGTTCCCTATTTTGTAAATCCTTCTTCCCTGAATGCAGTAACAAGATGGCTGGTAAAGACGATCAGACTGCATATCTTTGGAAAGCAAATTCAGGACAAAAAAGGCCAATGAGCTTCAGCACTCATGTTCCAACACGCTCAGAAATTTCACTTTTCCAGCCAAATAAGCTAATGTGTAAAGATAAGCTGTTTTCCAAAAAAGCCATAGGATATGGGGATTGGATCTCTATGCCAGGCCAGTACAGTTGGGATGAATGAATCCACAGCTGTGAGAAAATGTAGGTTATAGTTCTGCAAGACTGGTCAAAGGACACAGTTAGGATAAGTCTGATAAAGTGAATTCAGTAAATTTTATAATACTGGTGGTGCCAAAGTTACTGTAAGTATCACATTTAGTAAGTGCTTTTAATTATGGCACAATGAACACCAAGGATCACTGCTAGACTAGAACTGAAAAGCTGCCTTGGCATAAAACTACACCAGCTCCAATTTCTTTCCAAGTCTATTACATCTTTCATTAATTGACTTAATTATGTCTATCCGTCCTTACCAGGGCAGAAAGCATGGGTACTGACAACTCAACAACTATCTTGATATAATTGTTATGAGATGAAAGACTAACTAAATTACAGGTGTGTCTACCTTTATCTTTCCACAAATATTGTTCTGGACTTTTCTACAAAATATCTATCTATCTATCTCTCTATATTTTATATCGACATGCAGTGCATATCACAACCACTTGGTAGCTACATGTAAACATTTTTTTTCAAGATGGCGCCACTGGAGTGGCAGCCTGTTACAGCAGCTCCTGCTCACCTCAAGTTTTCTCTTCTTTTCCTTTCTTTGTTTTGTCTTATCACTCTACATAAGAGGCATTGCACTATGAAGATCCATATGAGGACTTGGACCTTTGTAATACTTTTTGTTTGTTTTGTTGTGCTTTCAATGGGAACTATTGTGTCAGGAGATCCTGCCTGTGGCCAGGATTCTTTTGTCTACACCAGGGATGAACTGTTGCAGCTTAGAGACACAGCAGGTCTGCATGCTACTAGACCAGACATCCCCCAAGAACTCTGGAGGAAGAAAAGAAGAGGGTGTAGAGCTGGTGCCCTTCGGACGGCTAGGAGGAGATGTTTTAGACCTGTTCTCCCCTCCATCATTATGGGCAATGTGAGATCTCTTGCGAACAAGATGGACAAACGGCGGTGCTCGCTAGGCATCATCAGGAGTTTCGGGAGTGTAGCATGATGCTTACAGAGACTTGGCTCACTGAAGTTACTCTGGACATACTTGTCTCCTTGGATGGCTTTAAACTCCTTCGGCAGGCCAGACAAGAGAGAGCGGTAAGAGGAAAGGAGGTGGGCTGGCGATATTTGTGAATGATAGATGGTGTAACTTTAGGCACATTGTGATTAAGTAGCAAACTTTCTGTAAGGACATTGAACTATTAGCTGTGAGCATGAGACCTTTTTATCTACCGAGGGAACTATCAAATGTCATCATGATAGCTGCATATGTCCCCCGCTCTGCGAAAGCTGACACTGCCTCTGAGGTCCTACGAACCACGGTGAGCCAGTTGCAGTCTCTACACCCTCAGGCTCTCCTTGTTGTGTCTGGAGACTTCAACTATGTATCTCCATCATCCACACTGCCCAGTTTCACACAGTATGTAACCTGCCACACAAGAGATAACAAAACATTGGACTTGTTCTTTGCTAATGCGAGGGAGGCATATAACTCATCAGGCCTACCACCCCTGGAAAGATCAGATCACAACCTAGTGCATGTCTGACCTGTGTACAAGCCACTTATACGTAGAGAACCAGCTGTCACCCACGCAGTGAGGATATGGTCCGAGGAGAGTGATGAGGCTCTGAGGGACTGTTTTGACACAGCCGTATTGGAAGTGTTGTAGGATTCTTATGGAGAAGACATATAAAGACTCACACACTGCATAACGGACTACATTAATCTTTGTGTGGACAACACCGTACCCACAAAAATGGTGAGGTGCTTCTCCAACAACAAACCATGGATTAATTCTGATATAAAAACACTACTTAAGGAGAAAAAGATGGAATTCAAGGCAAGAGATAAAGTGGGGATGAGGGAGGTACAAAATTAGCTTAGACGTCAAATCAGGCATAAAAAAGCCAATTATGAGGAAAAAATGGAAAAGCAAATGAAAAGAAAAGATATAAGTGCAGTCTGGAAAGGGCTTAAGTCATCTCTGGTCACAGACAGTCTGTCTCCCAAGTGGAAGCAGATGTTAATTGGCTTAACGAACTAAATCTATTCTTCAATAGATTTGATCACACACCAGCTCCTCCCACCCCAGCATGTCTTTCAGTTCCCTCTACCACACTGACTTCACCCCCTGTGGCTATTTCCCACCCGTCCAGTAAATCCAGCAATCCATCATTATTTCACCACAGTCTGACCTTCACACGTGCCCAGGTGAGAAGGGAGCTGAAAAAGATCAAAGTTGGGAAGGCTGTAGGGCCAGATGGCATCAGTGCAAGGCTAATTGAGACTTGTGGGGATCAGCTGTGTAGTATTATTACATATATGTTTAATATGAGCCTGAAGGTGGAAATAGTACCTGATCTGTGAAAATCTTCTTGTGTGGTACTGGTTCCAAAAAAACCTCACCTTATGGAACTCAACGACTACATACCCGTAGCATTGACATCCCACCTTATGAATATCTTATAGAGATTGGTTCTCACACATCTCCACCCTCTAGTGAGCCCGGCTACGGACCCTTTCCAGTTTGCTTATTGGCCGGACATTGGGGTGGATGATGCCATCATCCACCTTCTGCACAGGGCTCTTTCTCACCTGGAGAAACCAGGAAACACTATGAGAATAATGTTCTTTGATTTCTCCAGTGCTTTTAACACTATACAGCTGGGGCTACTGAGAGACAAGCTGGCCCTTGTTGGAGTGGACCACCACCTCTCCAATTGGATCCTAGACTACCTCACAAACCGACCTCAGTATGTGAGAGCCCGGGACTGTGTGTCAGATACTGTGACCTGTAATACGGGGGGCACCCCAGGGTACGGTTCTCGCCCCTTTCCTCTTCACACTGTACACTGCAGATTTTAGGTGCAACTCATCTAGCTGCTACATACAGAAGTATTCTGACGACTCTGCAATAGTAGGCCTCATCACAGACGAAAGATGACAGGGAGTACAGAGAAGTGAACCAGGATTTTATGGACTGGTGCCAGCGGAATCACCTTAGGATTAACTCTGAAAAGACCAAGGAGATGGTGGTGGACTTTCGTAAATGCAGATGCCCCTCTAAACCAGTGGACATCCAGGGGATGAGAATCGAGATTGTCAACACCTAGAAGTACCTGGGTGTGCTCCTCAATAATAAGCTGGACTGGGCAGATCACATGGAGGACCTGTACAAGAAGGGCCACAGCAGGCTCTACCTGCTTAGAAGGCTGAGAGCCTTTGGAGTCCAGGGGGCACTTCTTAGGACTTTTTTAAACTCGGTAGTGGCATCAGCCATCTTCTTCGGAGTGGCCTGCTGGGGGAGCAGTATATCAGCCAGGGATAGAAATAAACTCGACAAGCTGATTAGAAGAGATGCAGGTGGGGGGTGACAGAAGGATATTGTCTGTGGTGAGCTCGATGCGGGAGAATAACTCCCATCCCATGCATGAGACCATGACAGCACTAGGCAGTACTGTCAGTGACTGACTACTTCACACTAAGTGTGAGAAGGAGCGCTATCAGAAGTCTTTCCTTCCCGCTGCGGTTAGGCTGTACAAACAACACTGACTTAAGCGGAGATCATTTCATACAGAGAACTGAAATATCTTTCTGTTGTGATATCCCCCTCTGCTACTTTTTACCTGTACCTTTCTATCTGTCTACTATCACTGGAATACCTCTACCTTGGAACGTTTTGTATATATTGTATTTGTATTTCTTACTTTGCATTGCATATCTTTGCTGCTGTAACACACTGAATTTCCCCATGGTGGGACTATTAAAGGATTATTATTATCAAACACATGGGGGGGGGGGGGGGTGGGAATTAAGACTGGTGATTCTGGCGAGCCTTTTAGTAATTCTAACGCATGTAGGTGTGCCTGATCTCAAATCTATGCAAGTCAGGGACTATTGCGGATTTGTAATATAACTCATTCCAGTTTTGTGGTGTGAGTTATAGTAAAACTAGTGGCTCCCTCGCCCCACCTAGATTCCTGCCCCACTCTGCCTACTGTTTAGAAAAGTGGTGAGTGGGGTGCAGAGGCTGAGACTAGGTTCACATCTACCCACAGGTCCGCCAGCCAGTTTCTACAGCAGAGTCTACAGTGTGGACCAGGCGCAGATTTAAACCTAGCCTTCCATGCGCTACAGAACGCCAAAAAAGCATCAAGTAGAGGTGCATTTTAGGTAACTTTGAGGCAAATCCACCTTGATAAATGTTGCCCATGTAGTATAAGCAACTGTCAACAAGTATTACAAAATCATGTTTTTTTTTAAATACATCTTTCTGTATAAAGCATGTTTTACTAAGTGAATAAGTAAGTCAACAGGTTATCTAATATCTGAAGATAGCACAATTTAGGAAAGTGACTCGCATTAGATGACATATTAGATGATAAAACCACCTATTGGTTGACATACTTACTTTTATGCCAAAATATTTTCCACAATTAAGGCAGAATTCTGGTTCATCAACTAGAATAGGAAGCGTTAGCATGTTATAAGGGTTCATGTAAGTAGTCAGGAGACTATGGCATGCAGTATCTAAACTGGTCTACAATGCAAAACAATCTTTACATAGTTTCCCAATTGCACATAATTTGGTTAGCCGCTGACAATTTTGTTTTTCCTCTCAACAGAAATCTTGGATGTTTTTGGCTATACGGTCACTTTGACATCACATTTGAAGAATAAGATTGTATTTCTCTGAATTTGTTGCTAGGTTACCTTTTATTTAGAGACTGGGTCATAGAGACCTATAGACTTTCTTTACTGCTGTGATAATATAAAGAATAGCTCAACAGATCTTTAATATTTATGTTTAATATGTTTTTATTGAATTTCAGAAAAGTACACAAATTATATCCTGTAGAAACTGAAAGACATAAACAAGTTGGCATGATAGTTACATAAGGGAATAGGAGATCAACTTCTTGAATTCATTTTATGTAAGAATTTGATAGAATTTTCATCTACTATTTTAATATTGGTTAAAGTGGATTCTCCCAAGAATGTTCAACTGTATCCAGCGTGTTACAGAGCACATAAAAGAGATAAATAACACACCTTTGTTATGTATGTCACTTTTGTAGATTTGGAGAAAACAGCTTTGAAGTTTTACAGTGGGGAAAAAAAAGTATTTAGTCAGCCACCAATTGTGCAAGTTCTCCCACTTAAAAAGATGAGGCCGGCCTGTAATTGTCATCATAGGTAGACCTCAACTATGAGAGACAAAATGAGAAAAATCCAGAAAATCACATTGTCTGATTTTTTAAGAATTTTCTAGATATGTTTTCTCATTTTGTCTCTCGAATAATATTGCACGCCCCACTTTTCAGTTTTTTTATTTTTTACAAAAGTTTAAAATAACCAATAAATTTCGTTCCACTTCATGATTGGGTCCCACTTGTTGTTGATTCTTCACCAAAAAATTTTAATTTTATATCTTTATGTTTGAAGCCTGAAATGTGGCAAAAGGTTAAAAAGTTCAAGGTGGCCGAATACTTTCGCAAGGCACTGTATGTTACAGACAGAGGGAATACACAGGGGTACAGTTTAACAGTGACCTTGTAACCAATAAGGACTTCACTTCTGTCCGTAGTGATGGAGGAGCTCATTGAGTGCTATCTGTGGGACCTGGTGGGGCTATACCATGTGAGACCTGGGGGCACTGTACTATGTGGTGCCCTTATGGGACACTATAGTATGTGGAGGAAACTCCCACTACCCGGTACCCTCTTCTAGAAAATGCTGCATACACCCTGGTTACAGACGTAGCAAATTTTAACTTGAATCTGATAACTTGCTGCAGAGTACGATAAAGTTTGCTGCATCTGGTGATTCCCAGGATCATGATATCGACAATCTGTTTGAAGAGAGTGCAATGTTTGTATGAGCACTGTGGCCTTTCCAAGTACTACTTTGTATAGTGTCTTTGTTTGATATTACAGCTCAGCCTCATTTACTTGAATATGAATGAGTTGTACATAGGCTATGGAACAGATGAACTGATGCCACTGGCCTTTGAAGTGGAAGCATAACTCACCCAAGCACTGCTGCCACTTCAACCGGCGGATCAGTGGGGGTGCTGGGTGTCAATAATAGGCAATAAAAGTTGACACACCCTGTCTCTTGAAAGTACTTAGTGCTTTGCAGTCATTGGCTTAAGCTCCACCTCACAGATTTCCTGCTCTGTACCTTACTCTGCTCATAATACTGTAATACTGAGAGATCTTTGCTCCTTCTCAGCTACTTCCTCTGCCTTCTGGTCCAAATGCTAGAAAAATTGGTAAGTTCTCATTATTACTAGTATTATATGTAACATGCTTACAGGGGACATAAGCTGCAGAGCACTGAGAGGTGTCAGAGAAGGGGGAGTAGTTTAGAAAACCTTTCTAGTACAGTGCGATAATTTAGAGTGATTTTATCACTTCCTGTTTTTGGCTGAGGCCCCACGTTGTGGAAACGCAACTTTTTTTGTTGCAGATTTTGCTGCGGTTTTTGAGCCAAAGCCAAGAATGACTACAAAAGGAAGGGGAAATATATAGGAAGTTCTTATACTTCTCCCTTCTGCTCAATCCACTCCTGGCTATGGCTCAAAAAAAACAACAAAATCTGCAACAAAAGACACTGCTTTTCCACAACTTAGCCTTAAAGAATATCTGGGACTGTAAAAATGTCTACTGACGTGGTGGTGCAGTTTATGTTGAAAGGCAGCATTCCTCCTGTAACTGGGGCTAAATGTATCAAGGGAAATCAGCCAAAAAAAGGACTGTTAAAGGGGTATTCCCACGAACATAACCATTTTTAAATTTGTAGATAATTAAAAGTTAAACATTTTTGAAATTATAAGTAATTAAACATTTTGCAGAGTTTTAAAGATTTTCTGTAAATATCTTGTGGTCACAAGTTGTTGTCTTGATGGGTTGCCAGTGGATACGACCATGAATGCAGGAACTTTCTAAGGTCAGAAAATCAGCCATGATTTCCTTATTGTGGCCAGGATATCTTCTGATACATGTAGTGTCCCTGCCTGATAACCCAGCTACAATAAGAAAATCATGGCTGGGTTCCTGACAAGTTCCAGACCATAGAAAGTTTCTGCATACGTAGTCGTGTCCATTGGCAACCGATCAAGATAACAGATGTCACCACTAAAATAGTTGGAGAAAATCTTTAAAACTCTGCAGAATTTTTAGCTACTTATATTTGCAAAAATCTTTAACTTTGTATTATCTACAAATATAAATAGGATTATGTTCATGGGAATACCCTTTTAAGTTAACCTCTAAAGGTCTATTATGACCTTGTGTGGGGCACAATGTAAAATAAATAAATAAAAAGGCCTAAAAAAAAACCAAAATAATAAAAAGAAAGATAAAACCACTCCCACATCACAGGTTCTAGCCCCTCCCCCGGCGACACAACAGTACATAAAAATTACCGTAATGGTGAGGGAAACCTATTTTATAAAGTTTTTTATTAGCACTTTGTGCTAAAAAAAAAAAACAAATACTTGAAAAATGTGAAAAAGTGACGTTTCCCCTCCTTTTTTGTTTGCATTTTCCTGTATATATATATAATAAACTATATGCAAAAATAAAAATAAAGCCCTATGTGTCACTGAAAAAAGATGCAAATTTATTTAAATAACCTGAACGAAAAAAATGTTATAGCCCTAAAACCTCATGTATAAAAAAATCCGAAAATGTGTCTGGTCCTGAACCAGGGAAATTGGCCCGGTATATAAGTGGTTAAACAGATTGCCCTGAATTATAAGAAATATGGGCACAAACAGGATGTGGCATACATAAAGAAACCTATGCTTACCCTATAAATCCCCCACTCTAGGTACTATGCTCCACTGGTCTCCAATGATGCTGGACCAATGATTTAACATACGTCATACATGTGACCTCTACAGCCATTCACTGGCATCTGCCATGATATTTAGCTGTACAGTAAGTGACCACTGGGAGAAGTGATTGGCTTTAGCAGTGATGAGAATGATTTGCAGTTTGTGATGTCATCACTGCAGAATTGGTGTGGACCATTGAAGTGGCAGTGCTGGAGCTAGTGGATTCGCTTGGTGAATATGTGTTATGCAGTTCATGTCTGATTTTCTCAAAATCCTTTTTTGTTTTTGAAGGGGGGCAATACCAGATCTCAGCACAGCTCCAGAGCTTACATTCAAGATTCAGGACTAATAACATGTACTCAAATGTGCTTCTATTTCTTTGGTAAATCACCAAGGAGTTAAACAGTAAATGCAACATCTGAACAGTGCCAACTTTAAAAGCTATATTGATGTCTCTAAAAAACAATGTCCAGCGTTAGAGAGGAAGTGGGAAACCAATAATTGAAAGAAGCACTTTATATGCAATCATATACAGGATCTTACAATCACTTGCACGAGTACAGAGGAAGAAGAGTACTAAATAATCTTGGCAAACCTTTCGGCAGACTGATTATCTTGTAAGTGTGATCATTCTCATCAGCTTACCACTACACTTGTACCGATGTGTGAAGAAATACATTAGTCAGAACTAAGCAAACTCTTCTCAGCACTTGCTCAGTGTAATTGTGTGTAAATGTGTATAATCTTGTGCAATAATATTCCCTTATGGATGTCTGTAATCATTTTGGTTAAAATGTACTAAGGAAAAACAACAATTCATTATATCCTCCTATAGAATCTCCTTTCTTAAATTCTACATTGACCTTTCACCACTTCCACCAAGTCCAGCTCTTTACATCATTTACTAGCTGCTGCTTGTGGCGCAGTTGGAATTTGCTCTCTAGCCCCCACTGTTATCGAGCAATCAATGCTGTTAATTTTGGTGCCTGATATGCTATTTAGTCTCTGTACAGTCAGGAGGGCGGTGTCAGGCAGGAGCAGACAAGGGGTGTGATTCTGAGCTCTGACACTGGCTGTCTCTGATTGGAGCTCTGAATCACACCCCCTGCCTGACACTGCATTTCTGAAATTAGAGAGCTTAAATAGCGCATCAGGTACCAAAACTACCTGGGCTTGTTGCTCGGGAATGGTGGGGGCTAGAGAGAAAATTCCAACTGTGCTGGAATCAGTGGAGCGCTACCTATTAACAGACGTTGTCCCATCTTAACAACATGTGCGTTATCCTCTCTCCAGATAGGTGATAATTGTCTGATTTCCAGCACTTTGGCCTCCAATGATCATAAGAACAAGGATACCATGTTCCTTTATATGAATATATCAATGGTCACACATGCCCACTGCTGCGCTATTCAATCTCTATGGGACTGATAGAGTACTACTTGAGTGCATTGGCAGAGTTACCAGTAATGGGACACATTTTTCACACACTTACAGTATTACATACTGTATCCACTAGATAGGTGATAACGTATTATGGTGGGGTAACACATACTCTGTGGAAGTAGGAAATGTTGGCAAAGCAAGTAACCACCAAGAGCATCATTTGGAGGGAGGGTTGTACAATGTATGGATTAAAAAATGCAATTCTTCAAATGTTGTAATTCTGCAAACCATGCCTCTTATTCCAGCTAAGCCTTGTTAAGCAAGGTACAAAGAGTATCCAAAACACTTAATAAATGTGTTTCACGGCATATTCTATATTTTGATTAATAAATCTTCCCAATATTTTTCTCTCTAACGCTAAAAATGACCAAAGTCTCCCCCCATCAAATTTAGCAAACCAGGCAGCTTAGAAACATAAAAGACTGATGACAGAAATACACCACATGGTCCATCTAGTCAGCCCATTATACAGTATTATTACCATTCTTACTTAGGATACACATCTCTTTATCCCAGACATGCTTACATTCACTTACTGTAGATTTCCCAACCTATCTGCTGGAAGTTTGTTCCAAGCCTCAATTATTCTTTCAGTGAAATTATATTTCCAGACATTGCTATTGATCTTACTCCCAACTAATTTCAGATTGTGCCCCCCCCCCGTTTTGTAAAGTTTTTTTTATTAAAAAACATAACTTGAAATTGACCAGACAATAGAATACACCAAGAAGCGCCAAAATTATCTTTTGAGACATATGGATGCTCTTTTATGAAGCAAATTGTAGACGATTAGCTTTTGCTTAGGTGGACTCAGTCTCACCATGTAAGCCAAGAAACACGCTCTTTAGCGATGCAAATTATCAGTCCGATTTGTTGGACAATTCATATATAGCTGCTTTTCTCCTACAACCAGAGTTTGCTTGAATAAGGTTGTAATTGGATTGAAACATTGCATATTAATCTGGATACTGTCTTTCTGAATTATCTCCCATATAGCAAACAAAGGCTATACCTACATCCTACTTATTACATGAAATACAGTGCCTTGCGAGAGTATTCGGCCCCCTTGAACTTTTCAACCTTTTGCCACATTTCAGGCTTCAAACATAAGGATATAAAATTTAAATTTTTTGGTGAATAATCAACAACAAGTGAGACACAACCGTGAAGTGGAACGAAATTTATTGGATATTTTAAACTTTTGTAAAAAATAAAAAAACTGAAAAGTGGGGCATGCAATATTATTCGGCCCCTTTACTTTCAGTGCAGCAAACTCACTGCAGAAGTTCAGTGAGGATCTCTGAATGATCCAATGTTGTCCTAAATGACTGATGATGATAAATATAATCCACCTGTGTGTAATCAAGTCTCCGTATAAATGCACCTGCTCTGTGATAGTCTCAGGGTTCTGTTTAAAGCGCAGAGAGCATCATGAAGACCAAGGAACACACCAGGCAGGTCCATGATACTGTTGTGGAGAAGTTTAAAGCCGGATTTGGATACAAAAAGATTTCCCAAACTTTAAACATCCCAAGGAGCACTGTGCAAGCGGTCATATTGAAATGGAAGGAGTATCAGACCACTGCACATCTACCAAGACCCGGCCATTCCTCTAAACTTTCATCTCAAACAAGAAGACGGATCAGAGATGCAGCCAAGAGGCCCATGATCACTCTGGATGAACTGCAGAGATCTACAGCTGAGGTGGGAGAGTCTGTCCATAGGACAACAATCAGTCGTACACTGCACAAATCTGGCCTTTATGGAAGAGTGGCAAGAAGAAAGCCATTTCTCAAAGATATCCATAAAAAGTCTCATTTGAAGTTTGCCACAAGCCACCTGGGAGACACACCAAACATGCGGAAGAAGGTGCTCTGGTCAGATGAAACCAAAATCCAACTTTTTGGCCACAATGCAAAATGATATGTTTGGCGTAAAAGCAACAATGATCATTACCCTGAACACACCATCCCCACTGTCAAACATGGTGGTGGCAGCATCATGGTTTGGGCCTGCTTTTCTTCAGCAGGGACAGGGAAGATGGTTAAAATTGATGGGGAGATGGATGGAGCCAAATACAGGACCATTCTGGAAGAAAACCTGTTGGAGTCTGCAAAAGACCTGAGACTGGGACAGAGATTTATCTTCCAACAAGACAATGATCCCAAACATAAAGCAAAATCTACAATGGAATGGTTCACAAATAATCGTATCCAGGTGTTAGAATGGCCAAGTCAAAGTCCAGACCTGAATCCAATCGAGAATCTGTGGAAAGAGCTGAAAACTGCTGTTCACAAACGCTCTCCATCCAACCTCACTGAGCTCCAGCTGTTTCCCAAGGAAGAATGGGCAAGAATTTCAGTCTCTCGATGTGCAAAACTGATAGAGACATACCCCAAGCAACTTGCAGCTGTAATCGCAGCAAAAGGTGGCGCTACAAAGTATTAACTTAAGGGGGCCGAATAATATTGCACGCCCCTCTTTTCAGTTTTTTATTTTTTACAAAAGTTTAAAATATCCAATAAATTTCGTTCCACTTCACGATTGTGTCCCACTTGTTGTTGATTCTTCACCCAAAAATTAAAATTTTATATCCTTATGTTTGAAGCCTGAAATGTGGCAAAAGGTTGAAAAGTTCAAGGGGGCCGAATACTTTCGCAAGGCACTGTATGCCTTACATACTATGTGTGAATTGTCTAATGAATCTGACTGATAATTTGGATTGTTAAAGAGTTGGTTTCTTGTCTTGGTTGCGTTGGGTTGGGGAACTCTACAACATGAGCACCACCTTTCCAGACAGTGCAGACCATTGAGATTTTACTTCAGTCTCACCATGGATTCCTAGGAATCCCAAAAACTGTGGAGCCAACCAAAGCATTACCAGGGGACATCAGCTGATTCCAAGAGTTTCTTCAGCCAGATCTCTGGTGACCATCTCGTGACATAAAAACCATAACAAATCTGCAACAGCAACAATGAGAATGACAACTTGTATCTGATGAAGATGAATTAACGCAGCTACAATTTCCCCCGAAAGCTGGCAATAATACATAGCGTGCCTAGGAGTCACGGCTGGAAGTAATGTCACTCACTGACTTGACAAAGTTATAATCATTATAAAACAGCATGATCTAAACATGTCACTATAAGATCAGAGCGTGAAGACATAGACATTTCAAGGAACTGGTGAAATTTGTCATTGTCGGTAGAGAAAATGTGATCAGGCTTGCCATTGCTCTACTGTATCCCAGTACTTCAATTTCCCCCTGGATTTTTAAGCCTTGGCACACAAGGGACCCCTTAGTTAATTAGTTCTAGATAGTTTTCCTACCCATGTGAAAATGAACAAGGCAAGGCAAATGACAAAATGTGAAAGCTTAGTAGGGCATTTAAAAGAGAATTAGATATGAAGAATTTTTTTTTATAATTCCCAATAAGGATTACATAAATTTAGCATATTTTCATTAGTAATGGGAATAAAGAGGATATATTACAAACATACACGGTGCTTTGCATTATATTACCCATGAATGAGTTCTTAATATAATCTAGCAATGTTTTATAAGAACATAAATTATATTCAATGTCACAAATTTCATTAATTAGTTGTGTTTTCTGACATATTTCATTGCGGCTTGACTAATGTCAGTAGGTAGTAGTCAAAGCATGGTAATAATTATCATTATTTGTACACCTAGACATGGTTAATAACCACATTGTCCCTCTACAGCAGAGCCATGGTGCCTACAACATGTCATGGGCAATATATATATTTCTAGTGTCTTTCCCCAAGTAGTGATCAAATCTTTGTATTACTTTTTAATATGTATTTGTTCTATAATTATTAGGAATAATGGCTTGAGCGTTGCTCAACGTTTCCTAAGAACCATGAGAGTGTTAACTTATATTATAATATATTAATGAAAACATGCGGTAGATTCTGCAATGTCCTTGACATTGAGACCAAATTCTATACTCTACAATACCCTCTCTAATGCCAGCCCAGGTTCAAATGTCACCGAAAAACATTATAGAAACATAGGAACATAGAAGACCGATGGCATGACGGAAGGCCATCTAGTCTGCCCTTATATTATTTCCATTTTATCTTACAATTTTACTACATTTGCTGGAAGTTTGTCACACACCTCAGCTATTTTTTCACTGAATTATTTCCTGGCATTGTTTCTGATTTTACCCCCAAATTATTTCAGATTTCGCCTCCATGTTCTTGTGTTTTTTGCTTTTTTATTTAAAAATCTTACCCTGAACCTTATTTATACCTTTAACATATTGAAAGGTTTCAATCATTCCCCAATCCCCGTCTCTCCTTTCCTTCCTCAAGGCTATACAGATTATGGTAAAAAAAAATTATGCATTTACGCCATATTTCTAATTTGGTAACCAAAAATTGAGTGTTTTGTACACATATATAATGAATCTGGACAAACAGACAGCACAGGGACAGCACACGGATGATGTCCTTGTGCTGTCACTTTTTTTCACGGACCCATAGATTTGAAAGGCCGAGATTAGTAGAACAAAAGAGAAAAAAATAGTACATGCCATAATTTTTTTCTCAGTGTCTCTCCATTCAGGAAATACAGCTGACACGTGAATGACTCCATTCACTGTAATGGGTCCACTTTTTTTCATGGATAGCACATGGAAAGAAAAGTAGTTAGTGTGAAAGGGCCCTTAGGTATGTAGGAACACAGTAGCAAGGGTCTTACTGCACTGCTGTTACCTGATAATTGACTTCCGGATATCAGAACCTAGAAGTGGATACCATTCCATTAAATAGAATGGCGAGTATACACTTCTTCCCTGCAACCTGAAGGCCTAATGAGAATATTTGTGGACCTTTCTCAGGAAATCTCATGATGCCCCCACCTGTTTCTACCTGCTCTGCCCTCATCTTGCAAGTTAGTTAGTTTGTTTGATATAGGTTCTTTGCATTGCTCATTCCTGCAAGGGCTATCCTGATTTACCTGATACCTGTCTACTGACTTTTGGCTTCGTCTCTTATTCTGCATCCACCTGCTATCCTGATCTGCCTGATACCTGTGTACCGATTGGCTTGTCCTGACTCTGCTCCAGTCTGTCCGACTATCCAGATCTGCCTGACACCAGTCTCTGACCTTGGCCTGTCCCGATTACATTCAAGTCATCTCCTTGGCTTTCACCTTACCTTGTCCTGTCTTTCCCTTCAATGTCCACAGGAGTCTGTCTGATCCTTGGTCAGCTACAACCTACCATCCCCGTAGCAAAGACCATATCCCCATAAGGAGGTTAAAGGGTAAGTCTGGGGAAACTAGATAACACCCTTGGGAGTGGCCCACTGGTTAGATGACACAATGGGTCCACAGTCTGCTGCCCTGTGTTTTACAGGGACTACAAAAAATTAATACAAGTTAGATCACCATGGGCAAACATCTACTGAATGGTGCCAGTGCATGGCTATGACCCAGAGGACAAACTCAATGCAAATCAACAAATATTCAGCGTACTGTCAGATTTCTAGCGGTATATAATACCGTCTGTGTCAGAGGACATGAATGGTGATCTTAATGTTTTTGTGAGCGGTATAACGGCTAAATGGATTGTACATCCTTTGCGTTGAATAAAATACTCTTTAAGTTTTAGAGTATCTTATCTTCTTTCTTTATTTTTTAAAATTAATTTAATTTATATGCCAAATAGGCAGGGTTAAGGCAAAAATATTAGAAAACTGCATCATGCTTATAGTTCTCTTATAGTACTCATGCACAGAATTTGTAGACATAGCCAATACTAGTACTATTTAGGATCGGTGTAGATCTGCAGTTATGAACCTTTTTTCTATTTTTGTAATTTTCATACAATAACCAGGTACTTTACTCTGACATCACTGCCTTTTTATGGAGCTTGTCTTAGTCTCTGCTGAGCAGAAAAGTCTCGGAGCTGCTGATAAATGTTACATGTATGCTGACTGATATCAGATACTTGGAGCAAGAGAAGATCTTTTTTGATCTCTCACGTATCCTCATTTGAAATTTTAGATCAGCTGCTACAACCACAGGGTTATCTTTTCCAAATTATGTTTTGGGCTATATGGTTATCACATTTGTCACCTCTCTGAAGCTTACACTATGCATACATAGCATACATAAAAACATACACCTACAACCCATGCACATAAAGTGAATTTAATGAGGGCTATAAGCCATGCATATGGTGTACATGAAAAATCATCAATCAGAGGATTTTCTTCTCCTGGGGGCTGTAATAAAAGTGCAGTAGGCAATATTAAAAGGTGTATGTCAACATACCGTCATAGAGGTTATTGTCCTATAGGGAATATCTCATGTGGACAAATATTGTAAAAAAAAGAATCTTGCCTGATAAATCTAAATCTTATTCTTCATATTTTAAAAAACAAACAAAAAACACCCAAAAACACTCCTTTGTTCCCACAAAAAATAAGGCTCTGTTACAGTATTATGGCACTGACTTATTTCTCCTCTCATCACTAAATAAACATGGTGTTAATGACATAGAGAACATACCCTCCTTGTCTCCAAGTGAAAAAAAATGCTGCAAAAAAAAAAAAAATCACCTTCTAGATACCATTAAGCAGTTCAATGCGCCCAGGACACGACCATGCCTCCCAGAGTACCATTTTTCCTTTGTTGCTGCCACCAATTGCTGTCTTCTAACAAACCGATTGACATGTTGTGCCAAAGTCACGGTTTCTGATCTCAAAAATAAGTCTCACGCATGCACTGGAAGATCAGAGGTTAGTGCATGTGCAGTACTATAGTGCACAACATGTCAGTTAATCTTGGCAGTAAGTCATTTGCTTGTGGAATAAAAATTGCTTGGAGACAACAAAGGCACCTGTAACAGCGGATTAGGAGCGATTTCAGTAGAAGTAGAGTCCCTTTAAAAATATTTGTTTCATCCTGTGTTCAGATGAAGCGAACTCCCTAATAGAGAGTTCTCTTGAGACCACAGAGTATAATAGCTGGAGGCCCAGAGGAGGTGACAAAAATGAAAAAAAAAAACCCAACATTTATATTCAACTTTTGGGCGTCATGATGTCATGACGCTTGTTGTGCCCATGTCACCACTGAGGCCCAATCACAGGCCAGTGTCAGGCATGTGACTGAGGAGAACCAGACACCATGAGGAGAAAGACACAGAGCGTCGGACACCATGAGGAGGCCCAAAAGAGGTAACGGAAGTTTGAATTTTTTTTAGTTTTGTCACCTTACTTAGGCCTCCTGCTCCAGGTCTGAAGAGACCCCAGAGTATAATAATTTATCGGCATCGGCCATTTTAGTTAGTCTGAGACAAATTCAAAATCAATTGATTTTTGTTAAAAAAACTTGAACTACAGTCATGGCCAAAAGTTTTGAGAATGATACAAATATTAATTTTTACAAAGTCTACTGCTTCAGTTTTTCTAATGGCAATTTGCATATACTCCAGAATGTTATAAAGAGTGATCAGCTTAACAGCAATTACTTGCAAAGTCAGTATTTGCCTAGAAAATGAACTTTATCCCCCAAAACACATTTCAACATCATTGCAGCCCTTCCTTAAAAGGACCACCTAACATCGTTTCAGTGATTGCTCCATTAACACAGGTGTGGGTGTTGATGAGGACAGGGCTGGAGCTCAATCTGTCATGATTAAAAGTAAGAATGACATCACTGGACACTTTAAAAGGAGGCTGGTGCTTGCCATCATTGTTTCTCTTCTGTTAACCATGGTTATCTCTAAAGAAACACGTGCAGTCATCATTGCACTGCACAAAAATGGCCTAACTGGGAAGAGTATTGCAGCTAGAAAGATTGCACCTCAGTCAACAATCTATCGCATCATCAAGAACTTCAAGGAGAGAGGTTCCATTGGTGCCAAAAAGGCTCCAGGGCGCCCAAGAAAGACCAGCAAGCGGCAGGACCGTCTCTTAAAAGTGTTTCAGCTGCGGGATCGGGCTACCAGCAGTGCAGAGCTTGCTGAGGAATGGCAGCAGGCAGGTGTGAGTGCATCTGCACGCACTGTGAGGCGGAGACTCTTGGAGCAAGGCCTGGTCTCAAGGAGGGCAGCAAAGAAGCCACTTCTCTCCAGAAAAAACACCAGGGACAGACTGATATTCTGCAAAAGGTACAGGGAATGGACTGCTGAGGACTGGGGTAAAGTCATTTTCTCTGATGAATCCCCTTTTCGATTGTTTGGAACATCTGGAAAACAGCTTATTCGGAGAAGAAGAGGTGAGCGCTACCACCAGCCTTGTCTCATGCCAACTGTAAAGCATCCTGAAACCATTCATGTGTGGGGTTGCTTCTCAGCCAAGGGAATCGGCTCTCTCACAGTCTTGCCTAAAAACACAGCCATGAATGAAGAATGGTACCAGAATGTGCTCCAAGAGCAACTTCTCCCAACCGTCCAAGAGCAGTTTGGCGCTCAACAATGCCTTTTCCAGCATGATGGAGCACCTTGCCATAAAGCAAAGGTGATAACTAAATGGTTCAGGGAACAAAACATAGAGATTTTGGGTCCATGGCCTGGAAACTCCCCAGATCTTAATCCCATTGAGAACTTGTGGTCAATCATCAAGAGACGGGTGGACAAACAAAAACCAACAAATTCAGACAAAATTAAAGCATTGATTCTGCAAGAATGGACTGCTATCAGTCAGGATTTGGTCCAGAAGTTGATTGAGAGCATGCCAGGGAGAATTGCAGAGGTCCTGAAGAAGAAGGGTCAACACTGCAAATATTGACTTGCTGCATTAACTCATTCTAACTATCAATATAAGCTTCTGTTACTCATAATATGAATGCAATTATATTTCTGTATGTGATAAAAACATCTGACAAACACACATAAAAACCAGAGGGCAGCAGATCATGTGAAAATAGAATATTTGTGTCATTCTCAAAACTTTTGGCCATGACTGTATATGGGTCAAATCCGGTTCCCTGCGAACTGATTCGCCCATCTCTACTATCTATCTGTAGGGCTGAGTTCATATGCAGGGTTCTGATGAAAGACTCCCTTTAACTTAATTACAGGCAGTGTGCATAAAAATGGGTTTTATATACGCTGTGAAGGAGATGAATCTTAAGTTCAGAATTGTCCTTTTTTAGCAGAGTAGAGAGCGGTTGTCTCTCACTCTGAAGATCCTGTCCTACATTAAAAGCCCAGCCTGTTACATTAAATGGACATTGCATAATACTTTATTTGCCCTTGTGCTAGCACTGTAGGGAAACCGAACTCTTACAGACAGGTTTCCCCACAGATTACAGCTGAGCACCAGGTAGTACCCAGGAAATAGATTGGGATGTGTCACACAGGGCACCATGACATCATGTCTGGGTAAATTCCCCTTTTTGTGTTCAGATTATTGTCAAGAGTCCATTCTATCAAGTAGGGATTGTTTGAAGCAGAGAATTCCTTTAAAGGGAACGTATCACCGTTTTTTTAAATTTATTTTTAAAACTGGATAGCAACATATATCATACTTTTCTATCAATCTATTTGTATTTTCTTATTGTACATTTTTTATTCTACTTTCTGTACATGATTATGTGGACAGACATCTTACTTAAGCTTCCCCCCAGCTCTGTTAACAGCATTTAGTAATGTGTTATACAGTATAGTCATGGTCAGACAGGAACTGATTCATTGAAGTCTATGAGAGAGTTTTCTAGACATGCACTGTGCAGGGAAGTAGATAAGCTGTGACATCATCACATATTATCAGTAGTGGAGGCAATGATGAGTGTTATGTAATGTTATCTATAGAAGTATTATCTTGCATTGTAATTCCGTCTTAATTCTGTGTTATTTGTGATATAAATGAGGTGACTGCTGCAAATAAAAGCCCTACAGAATATGCAATTGTTGTTCTATTATTAGGCTTAGCAGCCAGAGTGAAAATTGATTAATTTAAAATGATTTAGTACTTTTTAAACTATCATCAAACACTTTTTAAAAATAAGTTTAACATAAAAACTTGGTTTACAAAATGGGTAAGTTTCTGGTGACACATTTATATATATATATATATATATATATATATATATAGATATATATACAGTACAGACCAAAAGTTTGGACACACCTTCTCATTCCAAGAGTTTTCTGTATTTTCATGACTATAAAAATTGTAGATTCACACTGAAGGCATCAAAACTGTGAATTAACACATGTGGAATTATATACTTAACAAAAAAGTGTGAAACAACTGAAAATATGTCTTATATTCTAGGTTCTTCAAAGTAGCCACCTTTTGCTTTGATTACTGCTTTGCACACTCTTGGCATTCTCTTGATGAGCTTCAAGAGGTAGTCACCTGAAATGGTTTTCACTTCACAGGTGTGCCCTGTCAGGTTTAATAAGTGGGATTTCTTGCCTTATAAATGGGGTTGGGACCATCAGTTGTGTTGTTCAGAAGTCAGGTGGATACACAGCTGATAGTCCTACTGAATGGAGTGTTAGAATTTGTATTATGGTAAGAAAAAAGCAGCTAAGTAAAGAAAAACGAGTGGCCATCATTACTTTAAGAAATGAAGGTCAGTCAGTCCGAAAAATTGGGAAAACTTTGAAAGTGTCCCCAAGTGCAGTGGCCAAAACCATCAAGAGCTACAAAGAAATTGGCTCACATGAGGACCGCTCCAGGAAAGGCAGACCAAGAGTCACCTCTGCTGCGGAGGATAAGTTCATCCGAGTCACCAGCCTCAGAAATCGCAGGTTAACAGCAGCTCAGATTAGAGACCAGGTCAATGCCACACAGAGTTCTAGAAGCAGACACATCTCTACAACAACTGTTAAGAGGAGACTGTGTGCAGCAGACCTTCATGGTAAAATAGCTGCTAGGAAACCACTGCTAAGGACAGGCAACAAGCAGAAGAGACTTGTTTGGGCTAAAGAACACAAGGAATGGACATTAGACCTGTGGAAATCTGTGCTTTGGTCTGATGAGTCCAAATTTGAGATCTTTGGTTCCAACCACCGTGTCTTTGTGCGACGCAGAAAAGGTGAACGAATGGACTCTACATGCCTGGTTCCCACCGTGAAGCATGGAGGAGGAGGTGTGATGGTGTGGGGGTGCTTTGCTGGTGACACTGTTGGGGATTTATTCAAAATTGAAGGAATACTGAACCAGCATGGTTACCACAGCATCTTGCAGCAGCATGCTATTCCATCCGGTTTGCGTTTAGTTGGACCATCATTTATTTTTCAACAGGACAATGACCCCAAACACACCTCCAGACTGTGTAAGAGCTATTTGACGGAGAGTGATGGGGTGCTACGCCAGATGACCTGGCCTCCACAGCCACCAGACCTGAACCCAATCGAGATGGTTTGGGGTGAGCTGGACCGCAGAGTGAAGGCAAAAGGGCTAACAAGTGCTAAGCATCTCTGGGAACTCCTTCAAGACTGTTGGAAGACCATTTCAGGTGACTACCTCTTGAAGCTCATCAAGAGAATGCCAAGAGTATGCAAAGCAGTAATCAAAGCAAAAGGTGGCTACTTTGAAGAACCTAGAATATAAGACATATTTTCAGTTGTTTCACACTTTTTTGTTAAGTATATAATTCCACATGTGTTAATTCATAGTTTTGATGCCTTCAGTGTGAATCTACAATTTTTATAGTCATGAAAATATAGAAAACTCTTGGAATGAGAAGGTGTGTCCAAACTTTTGGTCTGTACTGTATATCTTAGATTGTGCCATCCTATCCCACATATTGTCAGTCACTGTCCCATATAGGGCTCACAATCTACATTTCCTATCAGTATGTCTTTGGAGTGTGGGAGAACATAAAAACTCCTTGCAGGTGCTGTCCGTGGCAGGATTTGAACCCAAGACTCCAGCGATGCAAAGCCTCAAGTCACCATGCCACCCAATTTTTCCCACATCCCCTTTAGCAATGGGCAGTTCAAGGAATTAACTTTTATATTGAAGTGTAGCTGCTGAATTTGTATTACATGCCCCAACTAGAAAACATTGAAAAGTTTAATAGTAGCCGACTCCTTATAAATACTTATTAAGGTCTAATTAGAGCCTCGTAGTCAACTGAAAAAGGCGAAAGCAAAATTTATCACTCTTTTCATAAAATATTAAGTAGCTCAGTACACAAATACTTTGCTTCTGTCTCTAATAGTCCTTAGACAAATTAGTGTTACATTTGGTGTCTTGAAAAACAGAGCAGTTCTTTATTAGTTCATAGCCAGGCACAAAATAGGGTGTAGTAGTGGAAGGGTTATACGCTCCATACAGCTAATTAAAGGAAATGGAAACATCATCATTTGCATTCTACTTCCCTTTGAACAAAATCAACTTGGTCTGTGGTCAGTGAATTTCAGGAGGGAGATGTGTGTGTATTTCTGCTAAATGTCAAAATCAGCGCTGCAGCAGGATCAACAATTATGCAGAAACCAATTAGCGATCCCATAATTTGTGAATGTCCAGCTCTGATAGCAACTTGTTAACCAGAGGAGATATAGTCATTAGAAAAACTGCATAACAACTGACAAGCCAAAACAAACTCTGAAATATGACTGAAGTGGCCGCATTTGTTAAGTGACAATAAACACACAAGCCATTAATCATTGCCGTTACTCACTCATTGTCTAGGCTGAGATATGGTTTAATTAACTATATTTGTCCTTTGAAAGGGGAAAGGTCATAATGAATTATGGTTTACGTGACAACAGCTCGCATGCCAAATTTGCAACGGTATGGAGTCAATAAAAATAGCAAAAGCAATTTAATGAAAAGAATGGTGCACAGTCTTGTAATTTATAGCTAAACTATCAATCTATGTGTATTCAGGTGGGCTGAAAGACCTATATAGAGGATGTTAAGAAGGCATTTATGATATAGATCTGTAACACCAACCTTGCAATATGGCACCACCAAAATCTGTCTAGAGGAATGTGCTGTCAATCTCCATTAGCAATTGTTTTAATAACTAAAACTTAACTGAACTAAATTAGTGGCAAGATAGTAAGTCACCAATTTCCTAAATATTACAGAGAGTCTGAACTACTACTACTATAAGAATCTTGTGATCAGTAACAGAATCCTCTAGATTTGGATGGTGCTGTAAGGGTGCAAGGGTGGTGTTACAGATCACCAGGGTCATACTAAAGCATCACCAATGAGTCCAGGCACTAAAAAATATTAGGCTCAGAACTTTAGAAGAAGACAACTTGAAATGGGCATTGCTTGCATCAGTGTCGCTTCTGCTTCACAAGCCCGTGTCATGTGGCCTGTTTGTATTCCAGTCACATTAAAGAAAATGAGGCTGAGCCTTGATGCCTTGGTATTCAGTGAAATGGTCCCAGCAATTTTCCAAACAGCTGATCGGTGGGGGTCCTGGGTAGCAGACCTTAATATGGGTCATCACTTAAGATTAGTGAACCAATTAGTTCTGAGCTGGGTTCGATCCGAATATTCCAAAATGTTTCTTATTTAATGAAACCAAACAAATGGTCGATTTTTCTCGGTTGAATTAAAATGGCTGCCACGACATGCATTGCGGTAAATTATTATCTTTTCAGAGCCCAGAGTATAATAGGTGAAGGCCAAGGGGAGGTGAAAAACACTTCTACTCACCTTTCCTTACCTCTTTAGGTCATCCTCGCAGGGTCCGGATGTTCTCTTGGTGACATCATGCACCCGGGATCACCACTGAGGCCTGTGATTGGGCCAATCATAAGCCTTAGAGATGACCCTGGGCACATGACATCACCAAAGAGACCAAGAGAGACCGCTGGTTACCGCAAGGAAGCCCAACAGAAGCAAGGAAAGGTGAGTATAAATGTTTTTTATTTTTTTAAACCTCCCCTGTGCCTCCACCTATTATAGTCTGGGATCTGAAGACACCCCAGAGTGTTATAATTTCACTTCCATTTCTATCCAAACTTGTTTGACCCTAGCCACAAGAATCCGAAAGAATCAAATCTTGGGAGGTTCACCCATCTTTAGTCAACACTATTACAATCCCAATAAATCACTTTATGGCTAATGGATGGTCTGCTCAGATTGTACACTCTCCACTATCAAAAATATTGCTGTCCTATACTTGTTTGGAACCCATAGTATTCTTTTGATTCCCTTTAGGAATGCCCACCAAATGTGTCCAGTGTGTGGTCACACATGCTCAGTAGCCTAGTCCCTATGTCCTCTTGTACACAAACGGTAGAGTGATTACTGCTATTGTTAAGGTCAACCAATAAGAATCAGTGCACTAGAAGTAGTTTCTTCTTATCAGTACTGTACACATAAGGTGGACGTTCTGGGAAGGAATCAAAAGAACACTAGGGGGCACAAAAACAAGAATGTAAGTGCAATATATACACATCAGCATTGTTTCAAATTATTTCAATTGAAATTGTGTTATGTTTTGTGTGATCAGACTAAACCAATATTTAATTATGGGACAACCCGTTTACCATACATAGCCGGAACAAATGTTTCATGACTTTACATTTGAGAAACGTCCTTTGTCTTTTTGAAAACCAATAAAACAAAAACAAACAAACAAACAAAAAATAGAATGCAAATCCATTCTATGAATTCCGTTCAAAACATGCCGTAATTGGAAGGCACTGTCCGGAATCAAAACAAATGGCATAGTAGCGTCATGGAAATAATAAATCAATGCACGCTTTCTGCACTACAAACATAGCCGAGCATAATTAAAAGTAAAACATCAGCGCAGACGATTTTTGTGTATTCATGTCAGGACTTTGTAATTTCAATATGAAAAGAAAAATGTTCAAATCAAACATTTTCTCTGTTTGAATGAACAAAATGCAGAGCTGTGTAAAATGATGATAGCCCAATTAGAGGTATTGCCTGAAGATACATTAAGGTGGAAAAAATGCCCATAATCCCTCATGGGAAAGTATTTGTGATTATTTTAGCTCATTCTCGCGCCATCAATGGCAATTTACCTTTTTTCCTACTTAGTCGCAGAATAGAAAAATAATGCATTCATAGTTCAATCGGCACGGAATTTCTCCCTTAAAATCTATTAGTGTTCTATAGCAAACTCATTATTTTTAGTCTAATTTTTACACTGATGTATAATACATACTGTAGAGGCAGAAGGTTCAGGAGGAATTAGCCCAGTTACTGTTTAATTAATAGGTGACTGTCAGGACAGATCTGTCATATAGTTCCTACTGGATATGGAGAATCCTGCTGGTGACCAGAACTCATGATGAAAATGGCATTCAGGCTATGTGGATCACTAATACACCACATGGGTGTACCAGATGTTCTGGAAGCATCTAGTGTGCAGGCTGTCAAGACCTTTTAACACTTCTAATCTGGTCTGGCTAAAGAATCTAGAAATATTCTCAGAAAAATATCACGGCACTTAATTACAAAATTATTAATCGAAATTTACAGAGGATAAAATGTCACTTTACTGAATAGATTTCTACTATTAAAAGTGATATAACATTACATCCTGTTTGGGGTCTGTCATGGGACCTCCAGGGAAATTAGGAAGAAGGAGCACAAGTTAACTAGGACCCTACTATATGTAACTGTCAGTATATACTTTAATGATCCATGATGTGTATATATATATCTGCCATGCGCAAGGGGCAGTTTAAGCTCAGTGATGGATATATTCACCATGATGATTGTGCCGCCACTTCCAATGTACCCACGTGATTAGTGGCAGGAGCTAGGCTGACACAAATAGTTGGGTTCCTGCCACAAGGATGGATTACTCTGATCCACAGCAGTTTAACAGTTAACGTCAATAGCGACCATGGAATGTAAAGCATATAGTTATAGGGAAGCGCCACCCAATGGCATCCCATTACTAATCTTTACTGCCACATGGACTTCCCCAGAATGATTCACTGTGAGTAACTCACTTAAATGGATATGAAATTTGCAACATATCACTGGAAATGTCCGTACTAATGCACTGCAAGATGCAGACAAGCTATAATGCTATTAGGGAGGACACATTACTTGCCCACCTATGATCCAAGAAGAGGGTAGATGCTTGATACTCTAACTGTATACAATGAGACTTCTACAAATTACTAGACACATGATACATGGTGATGTGTAGTGAGCCATCCTATATGGGGTGCGTTATTCTCCCACAACATTACAAGGCCACACAGTTATTGCAACCAACTGCTGGTTTAGGCCGCATGCGCAACAGGACTGGAAAATCCAGTCCATATATCCCAGATATCCCGGTCCAAAACTAGTGAGGACACAGGACTCCTTGCATCAAAGTGACCTTTGATACTAGGAGTCCCTGCCTGCCTGTAGTTTTACTGTCCTGACTATATATAGTATGAAGAGCACAGTCAAGAGGAGGCACAGACTCCAAGCATCCTAGATCAATATGATGCAAGGATTTCCATTTTAATCTTTTTTTTCTGACTTCCCCTGTGTAACTGTGGCTGATACATTAGTTCCAGTTACAAGAAGAACATGGCTTCTTTGCACTTACAGCTGATCCTTTAGGTCCCTGTTCCTGCCACCTTGTGGATCACATGTCCACCAGGACATGGGAAAGCTACATCATGGTGGCTTCCATGGCTATGTATACAGGAAGGCAGGGAAGGTAATAAACCATTCCTGCCCTTTTGATTCTGTGCAACTGATAATTTTGCAAGGATATACTGGTGTGTCCTTGCAGACTTAAACAGCTGATCCCCAGATACTTCCTATTGGAGGGAACTGGAGGAGCAGTTTTCAGCAGTGGCCAGTAAGTACTCAATGGACTCCTCCAGTATTGGGGGAGTGATAAGGGGTCTGCAGGGTACCTGATGGTAGTGGTAGTTCCAATTAGTGGAAGCCTTCAGCCTCATTGAGACAGGTGATAGCGGTAGGAAGGGCCCATCATGGTAGTTGCAGGAATGACCCAGGAAGCAGTTGGGATTTAACAGTGTAATCAACTTTACTGAAGAAATGCAACAGCAACGGATGCAACCTCTAGGCAGTGCAGCAGTGCAATGGGAGGTCCACTGTTGTATGGGTCCAGGCTGTGAAGCTTTTAGATAACCTCAACTTCTCTCTATGGCACTTTCTCTCATTCCTCTCTCTGTAGACTGACAGCAAGGAATCTTCCCTGTCTCAGGGCTGCAGCAGTAATAAAGATGGGCAATGGCTCTCTAGTGGCTGGAACAGACTGCCATGAGATGACTTACAGTCAGCTCCCCCCCCATCCCAGCCATACGTGGGTTGGGCTGGACCATGGCTTTCGCAAAAGGGGTGTACCTCTATATAATAAACACAACTAAATATACAATGGCAAAGACTGTATGCAAAACAGTGTAAAAATGTATCATTGTACAATGGGCATAGTCAATGGGTGGTTGGCAAGAGGGTTAACTGTATACAATAGGCACATCTTATACATATCTGAATAAAGCATGGGAAACAAACAGGGAGAATTAGAGCTGATAATACAGAAGGAAAAATATGATGTCATTGGTATTACAGAAACTTGGTGGAACGATAAGCATGATTGGAATATACAGATGGAAGGATACAACCTATTCAAAAAAAATAGAACTAACAAAAGAGGGGGAGGAGTTGCATTGTATGTTAAAAAAAAGATCACATTTCCACGGAAATCACAGTTTTACAAAATTATAATTTATTGGAAAATATTTGGGTAACAATTCAGGGGAAAAACAATGATAAGGACATCATAATAGGTGTTTATTATAGACCACCGGGACAGACAGAAGACATGGATGAGATTTTTTCACAGCAAATGACCACGCTTTCGAAGAAATATGAAATTGTTATTATGGGAGACTTTAATTACCCAGATATTCATTGGGAAACTCACACAGCTACGAGTAAAAGCTCTATCAAATTTTTATCCTCTCTAGCAGACAACTTCATTGCCCAGTTAGTAGAAAAAAACACGAGAGGAACATCCATTCTGGACCTAGTTTTAACTAACAAGGAGGACATGATTAAGGAATTAAGGGTAGCAGGGACATTGGGATTCAGCGACCATGCTATACTCGAGTTTGGGGTTGTAAGAAGAAGAAGACCTGAGAAGACAAAGACTAGAAGGCTCAATTTTAGTAGGGCAGATTTTAGGGGCCTAAAGGTAAGGGTTAGTAGAATTCCATGGCGAAAAATACTTAAGCACAAAAATGCACATGAGGGGTGGGAAATTTTCCGTAGGGAAATCATTAATGCACAGGAACTAACAATACCTAGAAGCAAGAAAAATGGGAATCACCTAAAAACTCCAGGATGGATGACCAAAAAATTACATAACCTACTAAAAAAGAAAAAGGAAACATACAACAAGTGGAAGATGGGAGCTATATCTAAGGGAGAGTATACAGCAGTTTGCAGACACTGCAAGATAAGCATTAAAAAAGCTAAGGCTGGATACGAATTGAAGCTTGCAAAAGAAGTTAAGAGTAAGTTAAAAGGTTTTTGGGGATATGTTAAGAGCAAAAGAAAAGTGAAGGAAACCATTGGAGTCCTGAAGAACGAAAAGGGTGAAAAAGTTTAACATGGTGGATCAGCAGGTGGAGTTACTAAATTCATATTTTGTATCCGTCTTCTCCCAAGAAATGGATGAAAATATCAACATTAATGGTGATAGTGATGAGGGGAAAGAGGACTCCAAGCTGATTATAAGTGAAGGTTTGGTAAGAGAACATTTAGCTAAGATTAAGGAAACCAAGTCCCCAGGACCGGATGATTTACACCCTAGAGTTTTAAAAGAATTAGCAGAGGAAATAACAGAACCCCTTGCAATAATCTTTAATAAGTCATGGGAAACAGGAGTGGTCCATCAAGATTGGAAAAGTGCAAATGTGGTCCCCATCTACAAAAAGGGGAATAGGGACGACCCAGGAAATTATAGGCCGGTAAGTCTGACCTCGATAGTAGGAAAAATCTTTGAACAAATCGTTAAAGAACATTTAATTAGGCACCTGGATGGGAAGGCTTTAATTAATCAGAGCCAGCACGGCTTTATGCCTAATAAATCTTGTCAGACTAACCTGATTTCCTTCTACAATAAAATCACTGAATGGTTGGACCAGGGGAATGCAGTGGACATAGTATATCTTGACTTTAGTAAGGCCTTTGATAAAGTATCACATAACATTCTTATTGAAAAAATGATCAAGTATGGCTTTGATAAAATATCAGTGAGGTGGGTTCACAACTGGCTTAATGATCAGGCACAACGAGTAATTCTAAATGGCTATACATCAAACTGGAAGAAAGTAAAAAGCGGGGTGCCGCAGGGCTCTGTCCTGGGCCCAGTACTTTTTAATATTTTTATAAATGATCTGGATGATGGGATTAATGGGGAACTAATAAAATTTGCAGATGATACAAAGATAGGAGGAATAGCCAACACTAGAGAGGAGAGAGAGTGCATCCAAAAGGCCTTAGACACACTGGAACAATGGGCTGAGGTGAACAAAATGGTATTCAACAGGGACAAATGCAAAGTCCTACATCTGGGTAACAGAAATGCAAGAAGCATATATAGTATGGGAGGAATAGAACTAAGTGAGAGTACAGGGGAAAAGGATTTGGGCATAATAGTAGATCACAAATTCAACATGAGTCAACAGTGCGGTGCGGTGGCTAAAAAGGCTAATAAAATTCTAGGATGTATCAAGACGAGCATTGAAGCTAGATCAAGAGAGGTAATTATTCCGCTGTACTCTGCCCTGGTCAGACCCCACCTGGAATACTGTGTACAGTTCTGGGCGTCCCAATTAAAGAAAGACATCGATTTATTGGAGCAGGTCCAGAGAAGATGGTGGAAGGTCTGCAAACCATGTCCTACGAGGAACGGCTAAAAGAACTGGGATTGCTTAGTTTGCAGAAGAGAAGGCTAAGGGGAGACTTAATAGCGGTATTTAAATATCTGAAAGGTTGTCACAGTGCAGAGGGATCTACCCTATTCTCATTAGCAGAAGGAAGCACGAGAAGTAATGGGATGAAACTAAGGGGAAGGAGATTCAGATTAGACATTAGGAAAAACTTTTTAACAGTAAGGGTAGTGAGGGAGTGGAATAGGCTGCCACGGGAGGTGGTGAGTTCTTCATCAATTGAAATCTTCAAGCGGAAACTGGATAGGTATATAGCTGGGATGATTTAGGAATTCCTGCTTTTGCAGGGGGTTGGACTTGATGGCCCTTGAGGTCCCTTCCAACTCAAACAAACAAACAAACAAAAATTTAAATTGCCACAATTATAATTTTGGAGATGTGGCAAAGTGTAACTTGACGCTGATAACATGCTGCAGCACTAAAGAGGACCTTTCACTTATTCATCGATGTGCTACAAAGCCAACAGTGCACTGAATTCAGCTCACTGTTGGCTTTCCCGGTATATGCCCCTGTGCCATTAATTTTGGCACCGATATCTCTCTTGCTGTCAGAAGGGCAGGCTTTACAGCCAAGCCCCATCACTGGGCTGTGAGGAATGCCCCACCTGTACTTTTCCATAGACTTGTACTGTCACTGGGGGGCATTCCTCACAGCCCACCAATGACACTAAGCTGTAAGGGGAGATATTGGTGTGGAAAATAACGGCACCGATATCTCCTTCTTCGGGGTTCTTACCAGTAAAGCACACTGTCGGCTTTCTAGTGGTATACAAAACCGCACAGCTATGAGGACATGAAAGTCTTATCACAGAGCACAGCAAAAGTCTTTTTAAAGTTCTGTGCTATAGTAGTAATTGTGAAGTTAAACTTTGTTACATCAGTACTAAGCAAAATTTTCATTAAGTCTGGCACAAGTTGCACCAAAAAAGTACAAGGCTGGCACAGCAAGTTATTACGTGTTCCAGACACTTTTTACTTCCACCTCAACAGTCTGAAAAGCTGTTACAGTAGAAATATTGGCTTGACTAAGAGTATTGGAAAATGTGCCAATTCGTTTGAAGGAATGCACAGTATTTTGGCTCACAATATTTCTGTATATGTATGACAGTCATGATTTGCAAGAAAAAGTTTGGACATTTCCCTTTTAAAAACTTTGCATTAAGTTGTGAAACATCCAAAATGTCAATGCAACATAAGAAAAAAAAAAGGAAAGTTAAAGAAAAGTATGCAGATAAATAATACAAATAAAGCCAGGTCTTGCATATAAGAACCATGAAAAGCTCCTCTTGATGACAGGAGTTTCTTCAGGGTCCTGTACAGGTCACACAATGTACAGTGATAATAAGTCACCTTCACCTGGTGTCCATAGGAGGCGCTCATCCTGGCATAAGTGAAGAACAGTACAGGACGTGTAATACTGTGCTGCACTTTGGAGAGGTGCTAGGCTAATTAATTGACAATCTATGGTTGGGATAGGTCATCAATTAAA
This sequence comes from Leptodactylus fallax, assembly GCA_947044405.1. Lineage (NCBI taxonomy): Eukaryota > Metazoa > Chordata > Amphibia > Anura > Leptodactylidae > Leptodactylus > Leptodactylus fallax. The sequence continues at coordinate 1,208,476 of CAMRHE010000234.1, forward strand.
GATCGACAGAGGTCCGACACCCAGGCCTCTGAGCGAACAGCTGTTTGAATAGTCTGCAGCATTCAGGTGAGTGCTGCAGACTTCTCAGGATTTATTAAGTACAGCATCGTGCATTTATACAGCATTTGTGCTTGGGATGAGAACTCAACCCATTCACTTGAAGGGGACTGAGCTGTGATCAAGCCATGAAATTAATGAATGGCACATTTCCAATGCGGGTATTTTTCTGCAATGTGTGGATGGGATTAGCTAGAATCCCATCAATTTTGCAGGGACTGTAAAATTCTACTGTTTATGCCACAGCATTTCCGTGCTAAAAATTTGTTGATACACATGATTCTAGGACATTTTCATACCATGCAATATTTGAAAAAAGAGAGAAAATATGAACAAACACATATAATAATAGAAATAATAAGAGTAATAATAATAATAACAACAATAATAATAATAATAACAATAATAATAATTAATCTTTGGCTGAAAATTTCACACTGACTTCTGGTTTACTAACATGGCAATTTTTAAAGGACTTTTTTTTGTGGTTTTTCAATCGATGAGGTTCCACACCTTGAACCTCATGTTTCAGCTTCTCCTGCTTCACAGGCCTTGTGATGTCAGATGCATTGGTCACATGACCTGATCGCAGCTCAGTCCTATTCAAGTAAATGGAAAGAGCTGTGTAACCAAGCATTGCTGCTATACAAATCTATAGTGCTGTCCTTGGTAGGTAGTGAAGTGGCTGCAGCCTCTGACTGGCTGAGGGCCCGGGTGTCAGACTTTTGCCAATATTGAATTGATGATCTATCCTAAGAATAGGTCATCAATTAATTATCCTGGAAAATCCTTTAACTTTATGGCTCACAATATTTAAAAATAAAAACATATATATTTATTTTGCTAGTATATTAAAGAGCCGCTCTCTTGTGGCACAGATATTTCATTAGGTCAAAGTGGGGCAGCACAAAAGCTTGACAAAAGTACACTGTGAATAGCGATAATGCAGTAATGTTAATGCTCTAATATTAGCACAAAGAAGGGAAATATTGGATTATTTTCAAGACTAGTAAACACAAGAATATGGAAACTCATGGACACAACTGAATACTCATATGGACAAAAGTAATCAAAATAATTAAAACATGTGTGAGCTGCAAAGCAAAGCAATTACCAGTTATTAGGAACAGATTCACACTATAACAGTTTATGGGGACTGTATATATAGAGCCATAGAAGAGCGGCTGTCAGCATTTAGTGTTGGTTGTGACTTCTCCATGAAAATTCATAGTTAAAAGTTGCAAAAAGGATAGCTAATAGCTCAACAATGGCTGATATCCACAAACATCATCAATACTGAGCCCTCAGATATTCCTGGCCTTACGTATACAAAAATTAGGTATCTGTTTAGTGATGGCCCAGAGCTCAGGCATAGCCTTTAGTAGAGAGTGTAATGGACAGAAGGTGTGGACCGGCTGTGCCACCTTAGCGGTTTGATTTAGAGCCACTCCCAAGGCATAATCTAAGCAGCCCTGCTCTTCACACTTTAACCCCTTTTAATCTGGTCTTCCCTGGTCTATCAGGGACTACCAGGTCACTAAATCTTGGAGTAGTCCCAGTATAGGTGGCAGCTGGCCAAAGGCTTGAGAGGCCCAGCTGAGAATTAGCGGAGGTTCAGATTAAAGAGTGGTTGAGCCTGGTCTGAAGGTCTGTGGCAGGCAGCAGGAGTGCAATGTCATACATCAAGCCAAAGGGTTGGGGAGGGAAGATGAGGTTCACAGATCGGGGACAGGCAGAGGTCATACACAGAAATCAGACAGATCAGGGCAAACAAGCAGGAACAAAGTCAAAGAACAAGCCAGAGGTCATATACGAATAAACAGACAGAATACAAAAACCCTTGCAGGAATATAGAGAGCAGAGCAGGTATAAGAAGAGAACAGCATTCTGGGATTTGCCACGAGATACGCAGGTGTACACGTTAAACCTGAAGTTTCTGAAAGGGATGGTGTGCCCGCCCTATGAGCAGACACAAGTACATCAGCAGCAGAAGGATGACTATATGGAGAAGTATTGGCTGCATAGTAAAAAACCAAGGTAACCAGGGGATGGGACCTGCTGGGAGTAGTAGTATGACAGAGAGTGCAGAGCACCAGCGTTACATAGAGCTTATTGTGGGGTTGAAGGGCGAGGTAGATACAAGGCAAGTAGGGAAAACAGGAATCAGGAGTATAGTGGAGGACAGAAATGAACAAGCCTTTCTAGCCAGATAATGGAGATTTGGAACAAATGTCTTACTTTGAATGGAAGACTCACTTGCCAATGGTGTATTCTACTCCACAAAATGTGCCAGAATGGTCTATGGACAACAAGAGGGCTTGGTTTTAGTTACTTAATTATTTACGTAATTTACTTAATTATTCACTTAATGTATTTACTTATTTATTTATCTAATGACATATTAGTATGTTACGAACAATTATTTCTATGTTTTGTTTTGTTTTTTTACAAAGGGAACTATGTTTAAATACACATTTTAAGATTAAATCTTTAATTCAAGAGTTGGACCCATAGAAGGTCTATGGGGCAAATTTGTGATAATCATCCTTTCCAGTGCCAACATCGATCTCGAACACTAATTCTCTCCTACTCAAGCAATTACCAACTTATAAAGTGCTACGGAATATGTTGGCACTATATAAATAAAGTTATTATTATTATTATTATTACATACCAAGGGAGATCTGGGCTGCAGGAGGGCCTTCCGAAAACCCTCTCATAAAGCGCACATAGGAGTTGTCCCTGGTACAAGCCCAGATGGTGAGCGGTTAATTTAGTAATATCACCATGTCATTATCTCTCTGATTCTACACTTGATCATTCCTTTTTCGTTTTTTCTTTCCCTCTTTTCTATTACCAAGGTTGATCTTGATGTAACAAGACATAAACCCTTGGAGGAAAGAATTGGACAGCATATCCACAATGTGAGACTGTAGACCCATACTGAGCGATTTCTCGGCTTCCTCTAGCCCTTGCTCTTTATTGTCATGGATTTTATGATGAAAATTATAAATGACTCATCTAAAATGCATCCAAATCTCTTCATTCCTGACGATATACTTCACATTTATCCTATTTGTATCAAATAATTATATGTGCCTAACACAAGTGGTATCGGTCTTCTTAGTTGTCAATTTAAAATCCCGTCTAAAGTGTTATTCATTTTTATAATAGCCGGTTAATGATTCTATCGCAGTTACATTGCTAATGAAATGGAGAAAGAATGAAGAGCGATGGGAATGGCTGAGAGGTCCCACTATAAAATCTGGCATCAGGCTGGAAGATGGTTTACGCAAAATCTATTGTTGGAAGTTAAAATATTGATCCTTAATTTCAGGATTTGTCCTCAGGTCAAGGAACAAATTGTTTTAACTTGTTTTGTGTTTTAGAATAGTGGAAGAAAGAAAAACTAGATGAACTTTTTATTATAAAGGATGAACGTATTTAACTGTGTATAGTGTTATACTGTATTAAACATATGTAGAGAAATATGTACAGGCGTGTTACAGTGAAAATCGGTGGTGTACCTGTCCATAGCATACTGTGCTGGACATTAACAAGACTCAGACATTGGGCCGCCATTTAATACCTGTCCTCGCCCCTGCACAGTTCCAAAATCAGCACGGGGGGGGGGGGATTACCTCCTGGAATGCATTATTCTGTATACTGTGTCATAACTTGATGCTCCTGAGTCCCAGTCAAAATCGCTAGCACAGCCCATCATGAAATGCTGCTTGCTCACTTCCTTTGTCCTGGCAGAATGTTTTTTGACCCTAGTGGTTTTTGGGTCTCTTTATTGCAAAGTCAGGTATTAGGGCACATTCACAAAACCGAGTTTCAACTGTGAAACTCAGTCCGTGTGTTGGCCAGATTTACCAACATGCACCTTGTTCTGGGACAGGGAGTCCTAGCAGTACAGCTATCTATGCTGCTAGGAGTCCCTGCCTCCCAGCGACATACTGTTCAGTACTGATTACAGTATGGTATTAGCATTGGCAATGGGTCTCTGCTATGTAATACAGTGGAGACCCAGCGGTTATCGTATATGCTCATCTCCTGAGCAGCCGCTATGTTTAAAGACCTGACATCCACTGTAATAGTACGGGGGATTGTTGAGTCTTTAAATATGGCACCCACTCCATAACCGCTGGATTCATATATAGTGGAGACAACATGGAAATGCCTGGAATCAGAGTATCCCCTGATCTCATGTAGGAACCCTTTGTTATAACACCCAATACCTACATTTTGGTGTCTGGTGCTGCCCGCCTGACTTTTGGCAAGATCATGGGAGCCATCCTAACTGTATGACAGCTGGGAGCTTTGTAAAGGCTCCCTGGCTTGCCACAGTACTGTATCTATTGAGACTTGGTAAACTTTTGCAGAATCTCACTACATTGTATGGAATATTAAATTGTACTACTATGAAGCACAATCAGTCCAGAAAAAAATAAACCCCAGAAAAATAAAAAAAAATGATGGTTTATGGAAGTAAAAAAACAAAACATTGCTGCAGTTGGAAAGGATTAAAGCTTTTATCTGGGACTATGATATTGATTTCTGTGGCCTCCTCACTGCTTACCAAGCACATTGCCGTGGATAGTATATTGTATAGTGGCTGTTTTAGGTATTCAGCTCCGTCCTGTTCATTTGAATGGGACTGAGCTGCAGCATGGATTTGTGACCATGTGAGTGATCTGAGAAGAGATAGTGGAGCTCATCCAAGTATTGTTACATATTCCAACAATAGTGGGGGGTTCAAGGTGTTCAGCTTTACCAGTCTAATATTGATAGCCTATCTTAAGGATAAGTCATGAATATCATAGTCCCTTTAATTCTGCTATCTAAACCCTGTCTGTTCTATCAGAATTGTGAAATGTTTCTTGATTTGAACTGGACTGGTCCTGCCTTGAGTTTCTGTGGATTCTGCCTCTTGACACCAGTTCCAGGCCAGTGTGTCAGTCTTATCTGCTATGAGTCAGTATCATGTGATCCCTTCTAGTCCTGGATGATGTACCTTGTAACTCCTGGTTCCATGTGCGGTCAACTCTGGGTGATCAGTCCAGTGTGTACCACATCCTGCTATGTCACGTTCTGATGTGCCCCTTCACATTTCTTTGACTATCCAGTTACCTCTTTAACTACTACCATGTTTCTGTTTTTGTCAATACAGCATCCACCTGATTGAGGACTAAGGGCCCATTAACAAAGTTGTGTTTGTTATGTTGGGTTATCTCAAACTCTGTTTAACCATTGTCATGTCCTCATTGATGTCAGTAAAGCTTTTTTACACCCTACCTATCTTGTACTAAGTATAATCAGGGCTTTTGGTACCAGGGCATCCTCTGTGGATATTCCTCTTTTCACATGTGATCATGTATTATATCTTATATATATATTATATCTATATAATATTATACATATATATTATATATATAATAATAATAATAATAATAATAATAATAATAATAATAATAATAATAATATAATATATATAATATTATATATATATATTATATCTATTTCCATATAATCACCTGGATGGAATAGTACTGTGTAGCAAAATGGCCAATCTATCTTGGGCCTGTTATGATCTTGTACCAAAATATGCACTCTCTAAAAAGCAATGCTTTTTTGTTGCAGGTTTTGCAGCACTTTTTCAGCCAAAGCTAGGAGTGGATTGAGCATAAGGGAGAAGTATAAGAGCTTCCTAGATACTTCCCATTCCTTTTGTAGTCACTCCTGGGTTTGGCTCAAAAAACTGCAGAAAAATCTGCAAGAAAAAAAACTGCTTTTCCTCAATGTGGGGCCTCAGCCTGAAAGGGTTTTCATCAATTTTAATTGATGAACTTTCCTTAGGATAGATTATCAATTATAATTACAGACTAACTAAGAGTTTATCCTAAACAAATTAGTTAAAGAGGACCTTTCACCACCTCTGCCAAGTACAGATCTTTGCATCAGTTTATAGTTGTCCCTCCACTGATTCCAGCACAGTTGGAATTTTCTCTCTAGCCCCCACCATTCCTGAGCCATCAATGCTGTTAGTTTTAGTGCTTGATATCCTATTTAGGCTCTGTACTGTCAGGAGGTCGGTGTCAAGCTGGAACAGGAAAGGGGTGTGATTCTGAGCTGACAATGGCATCTTCTGATTGGAGTTCTGAATCACACCCCCTTGCCTGCTCCTGCCTGACAACGCCCTCCTGACAGTAGAGACCCTAAGTAGCATATCAGGCACCAAAACTAATAATGTAATTTTTTTTTTAGGTAGGGGCTAGAGAAAAAATTCCAACTGTGCTGGAATGAGTGGAGCAGCAGCTATTAAAAATGCTAATAATTGGAATTGGAGGAGGTGGTGAAAGGACCTCTTTAAAGGGGCTATCTTATCTAAGACATGCACTTTCAAGGTTGCCGATGCTGCTGACTTAAATGCATTGTATATGAGGTGTATAAGTCAGGATTCTGAAATAAAGGATCTGGTTAATCTAGTGGTTCCAACAGGATAGAATGATGGCTGGCAGTGCCAGTGTAATTATCATTGATAAAGTACTGAGGTACTAGGAATATAAATATGAAATATACTGAATACCATAAAATAGCATTTGCATGGTAATGCAATTACTTACAATTAGGAATGTATCCACCTCATATATTGTTTTGTTCACATTCCAGTCATTACATTACAATACATTTGTATCCGTAATTATTCTGGTTATAGCGCTGATGCTGATTCAGAATAAATTATGCATCATAATACTTCAGTCAATTAACAATAGGCATGCTGATCCAGAGTCATATTTCTATAATAACAAAAAGACAAGATATGATATAAAACAACTCAATCAAATAACATTTGTGCCATTTGCTATCATTATTTAGCTTACTGCACTTCTATATCTCGTTGTTTTAAAGGGACATTAAAAGTGAACCTGCTAAGTCATTTTATCTCCATAAAATGTTGTCATGGTATAGATCTGGGCACCCTGCTTACCCTAAGTGCTTCCTAGTGAGATGTGGCTGAATAAGCACTCTTGCAGGATTTGTGTTCACCGGGTGCATTGCTGGAGGTCGTTGAAGTTACAACTGGCATCACAGTGGGTTCACAGTGAAATCCCAATGATTGGAGATGACTGCCCTCAATGGCCACTCTACGGTGGTAAAGTGACCTGACAGGTTTATGGCTAAAGAAGAATTGTTCCTGTATGTTATTATTAATTCTTCTCCAAATACTGAAACCAAAAAAGATTATTGTAAAGCCTGATGGGGTGATTCATATGCTCTCTTAAGTTTCTGCACCCCAGCCCACCACATACTTTACTAATTCCATGTTGCACCCTATTGTGCATCTGTGATGACTATAGAGTCAGTGCAGCCGGAGAAGTGACCACATGAGAGCTTTCCCTATCTATTGCTGTATGGAGGACATACTACATGCACATGCTACAATGATGAATGAAGTAGGCTGTAAAGCTTCCCATCTTGTTTCTTTCCCCTTAGGCCACTAGATCATGGACAATGAAATCTGATAGTCGGATTGTCCAGTCCAAGGGTCTCATGAGATTATACAACATGGCTGCTTTCTTACAGAAACAATGCCACTGTAGTCTGGTATTGTCTGGTATTGGGCCTCAGTCCAAGTGAATGCCTGAGCTGCAATGCCAGACAGAACCCATGGACAAAAATGATGCAGTTATTGGAAGGAGTCAGCCATGCTGACTAACTTCAAGCAAATACTTTTAACAATGTTCCATGGAGTCTTAGAGGTTACTATGAAGGAAATGTACAGTCGTATTACACATTTGTGGCCCAAATTTTGAGACTGACACAGATTTTGATTTTCACAAAGTTTACTGCTTCAGTGTTTTTAGATCATTTAGTCAGATGTTTCTATGGTATAGTGAAGTACAATTCTAAGCAGGAAGAGGGCTTCATAAGAGAAGATAACTATACCAGTCAGTACAGTGAAACCCCTGTACTTCCTACAGAATGTCATTCTGTCCTTTATGGGACTTTTTTTTTTTTGGTGAGAAGTGACTTTTGGAACAATGATTGTCCAGAGGAGAAAAATTAGGCTACCATGAGTCCTGTGTCATGTCAACAGTAAAGCATCCTGGAACCATTCATGTGTGGGATTGCATTTTTTCCAAGGCAGTGGGGTCAATTACAATTTTGCCTAAGAACACTGCCATGAATAAAGAATGGTATCTAAGCATCCTCCAACAGTACCTTCTCCCAACCATCTAGGAGCAATTTTGTGATGAACAATGGTTTTCCAGCATGATGGAGCACTATGTTACAAGGCAAAAGTGATAACTACGTGGCCCCGGTAACAAAACATGGAAATTTTGAGTCCCTGGCCAGGAAGCTCATTGAGAACCTATAGTCAATCCTCAAAATGCAGATGGAGGAACAAAAAGACAGAAATTGTGATAAACTCCAAGCACCGATTAGGTCAACACTATAAATTTAGTCTTTGCCTAAATTTCACATATGAAATGCTTATAATTGTAGTTGAGTATATTATAGAAACATCTGACTAAAAGATCTAAAATCACTGAAGCAGCAAAGTTTGTAAAAACCAAAGTTTGCGTCAGTATGTTGGCTATTGGTTCAAGTGAATAGCTGTCCACATAATGGATGATCTGGGTCTGCCAGAGGAAAACCTTGGCTTTACATACAGATTTCTTATATACAGCAAAACTTATTAATAAAATAAGGAATAAGATGTTCCTACATCATCACATCATAGAATCATTAGCTGTAATATGTAATAATTTAATAATTTCATTCATTTCTGAAAATGGACATCATAGATGCATATACACCCAGCTGTTGGCCAAGATCCATTGTACTTGCTGCAGTTTGGATTTACAGCATGTCAACTTTAATTAAAACTTGTCAGTCAATAGATCATACTGGATTCTACTACATAAATGAACATAAAATATACTATATATGCAGCTTTTTATTTATATGTACAGTTTATAGAGAATTGATCATTATTGGCCCTTAGGGTCACTTTTGGTGAAGACCACCTTTTGCACACAGTTACTGAACATCTCAGTGTTGCTTAATGGTAAACTGGCCACAGTACTAGCCTGGGAAATGAAGGCTTTTAATTTTGTGGAATTAGAATCATTCCAGGAATCGACAGGAAATGAGTAACTGTACTTAGAGCCTCGCTGGACCTTTTCCAACAACTGTAGCTTAATTTACCAGCAGAGCTATCCAGTTCAGAAGATATATGAAATGCTCTATGGCTCTCTTTGTATTATTTCTGAGGGAATAAATGATTTCCAAAATTTGACCAGAAATTATTGGACTTTTCTTTGCAAATTGTGTTACTTTGCGGCAAAAGTCAATCATTGCTTGTGAATTCCAGACCTGCACACCTGGACATGTAATGACCAATGACCATTGTTGGTTCCCCTCTTTAAATGTCATAGATGTTGCATATGGACAATACTACTTCATTCAAAATCTAGGCATTGGTCTATAGGTGGTCCTGGAAAATTAGAGGAACATTAAAAATTCACATGAAAATTGTGTAGTAATATGTTTATTAAGTGAGAGGTGAAGTTGGGGTGAGAGGTATATAACCAAAGAGAAACAAGGTGTGATTTTTCTGTAAAGAGGTTTCCATCTAAAGTTTTCACTTAATTGCTGGCTTTTCTCTTTCCTCCACTTCCACTCCAATCCCATCTCAGTGGCACCAGCTGCTTATTAACTTGCCTTCTAGAGATGATTTTTGCTCTCTTGTTTCTGAAGTAACAGCGGCATGTCAAACAGAAATCCATGCGGAAATTTCTATACTGAGAAAAGACCTCCAAAACATTACGTCCAGGGTGGATACCTTGGAAGACGATCATGATCAGACCCGGGTTTATGTCTCTCAGCTTCAGGACTCTGTTTCCTCTCAGTGCCAAGTTCTCACTGATATGCAACGCCATATGGAAGATTTGGACAATAGAGGCAGACACAACAACATCAGAGTCAAGGGCCTTCCTGTGGCCACCCAGATAGAGGACCTACATGTCACTTTGGAGGCCATATTCAACTCCATCCTGCAGGAACCTCCATTCCACAAGATTAAGCTGGATCGGGCACACTGGACTCTGCGTCCTAAGGGCACTGGTCCCACTCCTCGAGATGTCATCTGCTGCATACATGACTTTGCTTTTAAGGAAGCTATCCTGGCTAAAGCTAAGACTTTGACTTTGATGGTGCAAAAATTCAGCTGTACCAGGACCTCTCCCGGATTACCCTCCAGAAACAGAGGCACCTTCGCCCCCTGCTTCAGCTTCTACGGCACTGTCAAATACCATACCAGTGGGGCTTCCCTTTTGCCCTCACGGCCCGGGTTTAATGGACACTCTGCTACCCTACGATCCCACGCAGACCTGGGAAAGTTCTGTGATGTCCTGGACATTCCTCCTCTAGATTTGCTGGATTGGGAGATGGTGGCCCCTCCACCGCTGCCCCCTCCTGTGTGGACTGTGGGACATCTCAGCGATGACATCAGCCCTCCCCGGGTGCAGCTCCCCAAAGACAACGGGTGGGCCCTCCACACCCCTGATCTGCTCCGACTGCCTCTCCCCTCTTTCTACACTCCTCCCCTTTATGTTGGAGATATACAACAGCCAGCTTTGTCTCTATATTTGCTGGATTGACTGCAGTTCACATTTATAACACTAGATGTAGCTGTTACTAAATGTTTATCTGTAGACACTCTGTACTTTAGTTTTTTTTTATGCTTTGTTGATATACACATCCTGTTTTGTGTGTGCGTGCTGAACTAGATCTGTTATTCACCATGTGAGGTGATCTTCTCTTACTGCACTCATGTTTCACTAAAATTTTGTTCCTGTTATATACAACTGTCTATCTTGTTTTGCCACATCCAGCAATCGCACTCTGCTGCACTTTAATGGTGCCATTTATTGACTTTTGCCTATACTGGTTGGTCCCATAGCCGCTATTCTTCCTGTTGCCTACCTAGCGGGTGGGGCAGGTCCTTATCTTCCCCTTCTTTTTTCTTACACGTTTGTAGTTTGCCTTTGCCACTTGTTTCACCTCTTGGTGGCCCCTGTTGACTATTTTCTGATGGTTTGCTACCGCTCCCCTCAATAGAGGGCTTAGTCCAGCTGCGAGGCCCTATTGTAGGTCTTGCTTGGTGTACAGGTTTACACCTCCTTGGACTCTAATCCCTTGCCCCCGATCAGGAGATTTAGTCCTGTCCATGATGCCTTTAACTTATGTTTTGTTGTATTGTCTTTTGATCTTTGTTCCCGTTTGTCTCTTTTCCTCTTGTCCTTCCCTCCTTTTCTCCCTTTTTTAGGTTTGAGTCCCGCGACCTTGGCTATCCCCTGGTTGGTTCGTATTCCTGAGCTTCCTCCTCCTGAGTTCCTTTCCTGCCGCTGCTTCTTGGGTGAGACCTACCTATGCTACACTGTATACCGCATTTGCTACTGTCTATCCCATCCTACCCAATGGCTAAGTTTATCACCTTGAAATGTGAAGGGCCGGGGCTCTAATCTTAAACGGCGCATGGTGCTACGTGAACTTCGGTCCCTCCAGGCAGATGTTGCCTTTTTGCAGGAAACCCACTTTGACCACACTGGCACTTTTAACTTTGCCCGTCATTACTATCCCACTGCTTATTCAGCGTATGATAATCGTAGGAAGGGGGGTGTAGCTATTTTACTGTCCCATTCCTGCCCCATCTCCATCACGACTTCCCAATTAGATCCCCAGGGCCGCTATATCATCTTAGAGGGTCTTCTTCATAGCTGGCCCATAGTCCTTTGCAATATCTATGCTTCTAATTTCTCTCAGATCCCTTTTCTTAAGCGGATTCTGCAGAGGCTTCGGGACTTCCGTGGCGCAGCCTTGCTACTGGGAGGAGATTTCAATATGATCTTCTCTGAACGGATGGACAGGATGTCCCTTGCTGATATTTCTCTGGGTGCTTCATCTTAATGAGTCCCTCCTAAATTCCCTCCCCTCCTGTGAAACACTCCGCACACATCTCCTGGAATACTTTACTGCTAACATAGGCTAGGTCCCGTCTACTGCTACCCTCTGGGAGGCTCATAAGGCGGTGATGAGGGGGCACTGTATAGCTATGGCTACTCGACTTTAAAAAGATAGAGCAGCTAAGGAGGTGTCCCTGACAGCTCGAATACGATCTTTGACAGAACGCTTGGTGGCCAGCCCCTCTATGTCTTTCTTCCGTCAGCTAGTCCTAGCACGAGCTGACCTGTGAGATGTCACCATTTGGGCCACCCAGCGCCTTTTACTATATAGCAGACAACGATACTATGAGAGGGGTAACAAGGCCCACACCCTTCTTGCTAAAACCCTTCGGGAACGTCAGGCATCCTCTGTCCCCCATGCAGTCCATGACTCGAGGGGAGCTCTCCATCACCACCCTAACACCATAGCGTCCCTTTTTCATGAGTATTACACCAAACTGTACAATCTCCCTCTGCCGGTTACTTCGGCTCCTGCATCAGGGCGGCAGGAATTGGATGCCTATCTAACTGCTTGTCAACTCCCCGTGCTCCCGCCCTCGGCGCTGGACTCTCTAAATGCCCCCATCACTCGCGAAGAACTTACTGATATAATGAAGGTCCTTCCCAATGGTAAAGCCCCGGGGCAAGATGGGTTCCCTTACTCTTATTATAAGGCCTTCCAGGCAGAACTGATCCCTCATACTCCATTCCCACATTACCCTAGTTACCAAGCCAGGTAAAGACTACCAGGACTGCACTAATTACTGCCCTATTGCCCTCCTGAACACTGACCTTAAGCTATTCACTAAACTCCTAGCTAATAGACTCAGCGGTTGGCTTCCCTCCCTCGTTCGCAAAGACTAGGTGGGTTTCGTCCCCTTCCATCAGGGGTGAGACAACACCAGATGGGCTGTGGACCTGATTGATGTCGCCAACCGTTCCGCCACTCCCACCCTTATTTTAATTTATTATTTATTTGATCGCCTCGACTGGTCTTTTATGCTGGCCACTCTTGAGCGATTTGGATTCTCAGGAGCTTTTCTAACTGCAATTCGAGCCTTGTACTCAGCCCCCTCTGCAGTTGTCAAGCTCCCCAAGGCTACCTCTCCCCCTTTCCCCATTCGTTATGGAACCCGTCAGGGATGTCCCCTTTCCCCCCTTCTCTTTGCCTTTTGTATTGAGCCACTAGCGTCCCGGATTAGGTCCAATCTGGACATTACTGGATTCGCAGTCCGTGATAGGGCGTTTAAAGTATCCCTATTTGCAGATGATGTACTTCTGACCCTCACCAACCCCCACACCACCCTTCCTAATCTTCAGAGTACTCTCAGGGACAACGGTAGCCTGTCAGGCTACAAAGTTAATCCTACTAAGACTGAGGCTCTTCCCCTTAACATCCCAGACGCTATTTTACAGTTGCTTAAGGCTAATTACAACTTCCAATGGAGAGAGCGCTCGCTCCGCTATTTGGGCATCCAGCTCTCTTCGGCCTACTCCTCCTTATACTCGGCTAATTATCCACGTTTTTTCAACGAACTCCACTCAATTCTGGATAAATGGCGCCCCCTTCACATCTCCCTGATAGAACGGATCACGGCGGTTAAGGTGACTCTTCTCCCTAAGCTCCTCTACTACTTCAAAACACTTCCAGTAGTGGTACCGAGGTATGAACTGCGATCCCTTCAAAAAGCAATTTTCCACTTTATCTGGAATGCTAAGCAGCATCGCATTCCCCCTTGGTGATGTTGGCTGGCAAGGCTGAGGTGGGGGTTGGCGGTCCCACACATTCTGCATTACTACTGGGTGGCCCACCTCCGGGCTATTCCGTTTTGGGCGGCCTCCAAGGCCTACACCAAATGGGTTGAAATAGAAAAGCTTTGGTTGGCCCCTGTGCACGAATGCTTTCCTGTGGTCCCGCTACCCCCCCCTCGCTTGACATCTCCTCCTGGGGCCTGTTAGATTCACACGGGCACTTTGGGTCACTTGCTCTAAGTTATTTACCTTAGCCTCCCATTCCTCCTCCATGATTTCATTTCTGGATTGGACCCAACGATTGGACCCAACGATTGGACCCACAGGAGAAACCTGAGAGTGGAGCATATGAAACACCAATACCCTTGATAACCAGGAGCTATACAGTTAACTCTTGTATTATTTAGGTTTATGGAGGTATTATTTGGGCACTGAATTATTATATTGTGTAGGCACTGTATACAAGTATTATTTGACTTTTTATGGTAGTAAAATATTTTGTAGAGTTTGTATCTATATATACTGAAATTACTACTGCGACTGTCAAAAAATGTGTGGGGGTCCTACTTTGTGGTCAGGATGCCATGTTCTGTAAAACCAGACTTATTAATTGATGTTCTAATGGCTGGTTTATGGAAGGTGTAATGTGATGTAATGTTTTCTTTTACAGTCTATCAGACAAACTTTGGAAATAGGTCGCATTCTCAAAAAAATTCTTTTTACTGTAATCTTTGAAATGTCTGACCTGGCAAGTTGTACTCATCCCAAACCTCTGCTTTACTGCGACACTTTCTTTGTGTTTTATCTTTATTTAGTTCATCTCAGTGTTCATAACTGAACTCTTCACAATAGAAGGTCTAAAAGTACTACTTGTATAGGTACAGAACTTGAGCTCTTATATTGATAAATTTTCTATTTTTTTGAGTGGAAAATGGATGTGATGTTTCCCATAAAGCAAAATAACAGTTATCATTATCTTAAATAAAATACATTTAAAATACAATTGTGTTTTGCAGAGCCTATACGGTTTTGTATATTGTGCAGGTATGCATAGATATTGAGCACAAATGGTTACCTTTGCTTTTTTTTCAGTTACTGTCATCCATAGAAGAAGAGTTCATCCTCTAAAAGCCTCATGTAAGTAACCATATTATGGTTCTTTTTTGTCCAGCGACATAATAGAGTATCCAAAGAGGTGCACAAGACCTTATTTTACCCTCATAGCACATATGACCTGAGTCTGAGTGTATGTACATAGCTATTCTTCCCTACAATTATTGCTTCTAAGTGAGAATACACCAACCAACTATGAAAACCACTTGCCAATACTATATATATCCTCCTTGTACCACTACAATAACTCTGACACATCAAGGCATGGATACTGCAAGTATTACTATTTGGCACTATGATGTTAATATCAGATTCTTTAAAGTACTTATCAGTTGCTGTTTGGCAAGGTTATTTGCTGCCTGAGGAAAAAATTAAATTTGTGCCCCCCCCCCCATTAGAATGTAGCTTTCACTAGAAAAAAAATAAGTGCCCTGTTTGAACTTCCTGTGCATTCTGCCACTGATCTTATGTAGGGGGGAGACTATTGCCTGTGGGAGAACTATTACAGCAATAGTGTCCCACACATAAGTAATGCTATTATCTATGTGGGGGCACTATTACTGCTATTACTGTAATAGTGCCCTCCACTGACATGAAGGGGTATACTTAATGTAAAACAACGTTTAGGTAGGTGCTGCATGTCAAAGTAACATCCATATGAATGCCAGGGACCCAAGAGTTCCCAGAAAAATATTGCCCAGAACACCTCTTCTTCCCATATGCATTGTGGTGCATCTGTTGTCCAGGTAAGATGCACACATATACATGTACAGTGTTAACATGATGGAAAAGTGATTCTTTATACTAGGATCCCATCTTGTATGGTTCCTGAGTCTGGTTCTGATGCTCACATGGTTATTTATCAGTGATTTGGCAGCATATGATGCCACCAATGGCGCTCTGACTAATTTTTGGCTGCATAGGCCCATAAACAGCAGGTATATGTAATGCACTATGTGTCTTGATACCATTCAATCACAGGCAGCCATACATTTTTTCAGCAACTTGTGCTGCAGTAGCTGCTCTGACTTACCAGACCCAACAGGATACCCTTTGCTTCCCACAGGCATCAGTTAGCCATGACCCTGTTGCTAGTTGACCTTCCTTGAACCACTTTTTGGAGTTACTAATCACTGTATACTGGCAACATCCAACAAAACCTACCATTTTGGAAATACTCTGACCAAGTTATCTAGCTATCAAAATGTAGTTTTTGGCCAAATTGCTCAGATCCTTACTCTTGCCTATTTTTTCTTCTTCCAGCACATCAACTTCAAGAACAGAGTAATATATATTTTTATATATTTTTGCCTAATATATTGTAATGAGATAATCATTGTTATTCACTTCACCTGTAAACAATGGCTCATTTCAGGGGCATAACTACTGGGGTAGCAGCGGTAGCGACTGCCACAGGGCCCGGGACATTCGTGTGCTGCTTTTTTTTTTTTTTTTTAATAGGCCGTTACCTGCTGGAGTAACCCCAGCAGGTAACGGGCCCTATTTACTTACCAATCCCCGCTCCTGCTCATGGCCACCTGCGCTTCCCATTCTGCGGAGGCGTAGGTGACTGTATGCAGGAGCGGGGATCTGTAAGTGAGGCCGCAAACACCACAAACACTGCTATCATTATATATTATTCATATATAATGATCGGAGGGCCAGGGGAGGTAAGGGAACATAAAAAACACTGTTACTTACCTCTCCTGCGCTCCGACAGGCTTCGGGCCTGTTTGGTGACGTCCCAGTCGTCACATGGGGTGGGCCTGCATCATTATGCATTGCAACGCTGGTTCGGCTCACACGAGATCTGGTCCAACATTGAACATGGCCGAAGTAGCAGGGAGTGCATCAGAGCCAGGAAGAGGTAGGTAACATTGTTTTTTTTTTGTATCCTCCCCTGGGTCTCCGATCATAATACTCTGGGGTCTGAAAAGACCCTAGAGTATAATAATTGTTCATGGGTGTTCCACAATCGGGCATAATACTGTGTGCATAGGTCACTATGGGGCATAATATTGTGTGCAGAGGCCCCTATGGGACATAATATGGTGTGCAGGGGCCACTATGGGGCATAATATTGTGTGCAGGGGCCACTATGGGGCATAATACTGTGTGCAGGGGCCACTATGGGGCATAATACTGTGTGTGGGGGCCACTATGGGGCATAATACTGTGTGAAGGGGCCACTATGGCATGTAATAGTGTCCTCAGGAATGCGGTTTGTGCGGGGGGGTTGGAGGTGGCAGTCTGGGGGGGGGGGGTTGGGGGCGGTTGTGAGGGGGCCTATGTCAAATGTTCACCTTGGGGCACAGCCATTCCTACTTACGCCACTGACTCATCTATGTAAGGCCTCTTATGTTCATTATACACCTATCACTACTGTGATTTTATTACTATTTACTAAATTTATTGATATTTACTATGGTAATGTTTAGTACCTGCCGGATATCTTACATTTATGGTAACTCCTGTAAATTTAGGCAAAGAGCAAGCCATGGTTTTGTTACTGTATATAAACATGTTGAGGACTCATCACCATAACCAAATAGGATAAAAAATGGCATTAACAGATATAATACATATATATATATATATATATATATATATATATATAATATCTACAACTCAGCCCTCTCATACGGTCTATCGGCAGATGTATTAAATGGTTAAAATGTTATACCAGAAAAATATAAAAAAATATAAAATACCAAAGTACATAATAAATGAAACCCTTAAAGTATGCAGTAATACCCAAAAAGTCCTAAAACAAACTCCAAGATACCTTGGACATTGTCTTTGACATTTTTCTTATTACTGCATTTTAAGTGTATCTTTTATTATGTACTTTGATATTTTATATTTTTCTGGTATAACATTTTAACCATTTAATAAATTCTCTAATAGACCTAGAAAGGGGATGAGTTGCCTAGAGGAAACCTCAATCTCCTATGCCCCAGTATAAAATATGAACCCGGTATTTTCAGTAGTCCACAGAAGTGAATGGAGTGGGTCTTGCATGTACAGCCACCTCTCCATTCACAACAGCTGGGATCAAGGACCTCCTTCATGGACATAGAGCTTGTAGTACCACATCTATCACACATTTATAGCATTTATTATCACTTCCATGTACAGATTTGTACATTTCCTGTAATATCCTGTTTGCCTTTACCTGCCAAGCTCTGCTCTGTTCTTTCTTTTTTATTTTTACGTGTGCTGCCAACCTGAGGAACTGAAAGTTCACGCAATGCCAGTAAAACAATGAAAATAGGAACAGTGAAGAACATTCGGCAAGCATCTGCTAGAATAATAAAAAGTACATCAAAATCAATATGCAAAATCATTATGCTATGCAATAACCTCAGCGTGCCAGTAATGTAAAGAGAAATGTGTTTGCAGAAGGGCTTTAAATCCAAGGTCTACTCACCAGAATCTGCATTTGCTTAGAAAATGTTGTGTTGCGGCTCCGACAATGAATGGCATGCGAAGTAGGCAAAAGAGTGAATTTACAATCCAAGTTGCATATATCTCATATTAACCGTGAGTCACAAGTACAATATACTGCACTGCAATGTGAACTTTTCTTATGTGAATCAGTCCTTACGTCCATTAATATCACAAATCCTTTGCCTGGAGATGAGGAAATCTCATGCAACACTATTTGATCTGACCTGCCAAAAATCTTCACTTTTCCCTGACCATGTACTTGCATAGACAATGTGCAGGAAATGTTAAATAAGACCAGGCTGAGATGTATGACAAGTTGAATGACAATCCTGGTAAGCAAGTGGTAGCACAGTATTATGTCCTGTAGTGTATAGTGTCACATCTTTCCCTGACACAGACAGAGCTACTGGGGTACAGTAGCAAAGTTTAACTTGACATTGCTGCATGAACATTACAAGCCAAAACCGACTACTATAGCAAAAATACTTTTTTTTTTTTTTCATGGGACCTTAGGGTTCTAGTATATGCATCCTGTAGTATGCATTAGATGCAAACCATAATTGTCAAGGACAGTGTCCTACTCATTACAATACCATGCATACACGTTAGAAACACTTTCATACATGTGAATATATTCACATATATCGTGTAAGGCATATATCATGTAATGTTCCATAGGATGTAAGGATAGCCGCTGTTCACCATGTAGAATATAATCCAAAAAGATAGTATCAGATAATATGCAACATATACAGGGTGGGAAATGTACATTGTATATATTGTTTGTTTATGTCATTTGTATATATGAGCATGCACACTCACTGTATATACTGTATCTTGTCGACTCTGACGAAGGCCACTAACAAGGCCGAAACGTTACTCACCACTCTACATGAATTTTGCTACGTGTGAAAAATAAATTTCAACACTTTTGAAACAAACCTTTTGAAGTGAAAATCCTTAATTTAGATAATATGCAACATTTCAGTCCAATTATGACCTGTGTCAAGCAAATCGGGTTATAGGAGAAAAGAAGCTTCCTTCTCTTGCTAGTTAAGCCCCTGGTGATATCTTATCACAGATTGCAAATTCTATTGTCGCGTTACAATTCTATGCCAGTATATTTATATACCGGAGATAAATACTGAGAATCAAAACTGGGCTATTTAAAAACCTGTTAGCCATAGTTGGCCCTGTTTTTGCCCCATATTTGCTCCTGTGCTTTAAATGCATATATGTACTTCTAAAGTTTTAAGTACTGGGTGTCAATATTGCTGTGACCATCAAGCCAGAGTCCACCATCAGGACTTTGTCAAAATGCAGTTTTCACTGTGGACATCAATAACTATTACTTTATGGTAGATTCGCTCTCTCATTGTGCTCCGCCAAATAACTGTGTTGGGGTGAAATGTATTAAGAGGACACTTACCTTCATCTATGAACTACTGAGGAGGATAGCTAGGTGTATATAGGGTGAAATCACAGGATCTTTTCTGACATTGCTAGTCCTCCTATTAGTTTATCTCCTTTTTTATTAGGGACTGATAGGAATACATCACCTATAGGTTTCACCCCCAGGCCTGGACTTCAAATCACTCTCGGAGTCAGCCAAGGTAGCTTTTAATAAATAACTAATAATAAAGTTCATCTTTTGCTTTTTTTTTCCCAATGATGTTGAGAGCAGGGCTATATCTGTGGGGGCCATATCATCACTTCCAAAACTCCTCCTCCAAAGGGCAAAGGTCACACCAAATATTGATCGGATTTAGATTTCTATTTTGTTCAATCCCTTCATTTTATTAATTTTCAAAAATAAACACTTCTATTTTTGTAAGAATTCTTCCTTTTCCCCACACTTTTGCACAGTACAATACATTGATGAATTTGGGCCATTCTGTCCATGTCCATTTTAATTGCTTCAAGTTCACAATCTCTCTGTATAAAAAAAATCCTTTAGCTATTGTCGCTTGGTACTGTGTTTTCTTTATGGTCCTGGTTTTTTATGGTGTCTAAATACTAACCCTACAGGTGGTGGCTGAATGCTGATCCCAAATGAAGCTTAGCTTTTTAATTTCTTGAAAGAATTCTGTCTGCCATATAATTTCTCCACAGTGTATAGCACAGGACACATTTCACGTTTCATGCCGCTCTTCTCTGTAGCTCCACATTGCAGTGAATACTGTTCTCTTTGACACACGAGTGAATAAGTTCAGAAGACACAGCATGTAACATTCTCACATCACAGCCGTTACTCTATAACAGTGAAGAAAGTTTTCGCTTTACTTTAGAGTGTCAACACTGGAGCAATTGAGCTATATTAAGGCTACTGTTTGCCCAGCTGGAAGAGTGTTAGTGTTCAAAGTGCCCATCTGACACCACTTTAAGGTATAAAGGTTTTCACTTTTACCGTCTTCATCTGCTCCAAATGATAAGATTTAAAAATGACATATGCAAACCTAGATTTCCTTTTAGCAATTGCACCTGTTTAAGTGCTTGAAGTCTCTTTTTTTTTGCCACTTTCAAAGGAAATATAATTTAAGTGCAATGAACAGAAGGGCAAACAAAGTGCTTGAAATGTTACTCAAGGTTTCAAACAACTTTAATATAATTTAATATAAAAGTTGCAGCATGTCTTTTGAAGTAGGCTAAGGCTATAGTCATGTCAGTATTTTTTTTTTCTTATTCATTCATTTCAATGTGTTCGTTCAGATGTCTATTTTTTTTATGGACCGTGGGTCTGCAAAAATAAATAAATAAAGTCCTGGGTTCGAATCCTGCCAAGGACAACATCTGCAAGGAGTTTGTATGTTCTCCTTGTGTTTACGTGGGTTTCCTCCGGGTACTCCGGTTTCCTCCCCACACTCCAAAGTCATACTGATAGGGAATGTAGATTGTGAGCCCTATATGGGACAGTGACTGTCAATGTCTGTAAAGCGCTGCGGAATATGATGGCGCTATATAAGTAAGCATAATATATAAATAAAACAGGGGCAGGTTTGCTTTTTCCACTTATGTTGATACATCACATTGACACAAGTCTATGGGTCCATGCACCTTGGGAGCATTACTGTAGGTCATTCCACAGACAAAGGTAAGATTTATCACTTTTCTTCTATAGTCTTCACTTTGAATAATATTATTATTGGCAAACTTCATAAACACAATCACCTTATATCATTTTCTTTAAGGCTAAGGCCCCACATAGTGAAACGCGGCAAAAAAACGCTGCGGAAAAAAAAAACGTAGCAGAAACGCATTGTGTTTTTTTCTGCAATGTTTTTCATTTTTCGCTTTCTTCTGCGGACTTTCTGCCGTTATTATACCTATATGGAAAACACCAACGTTTCTGCAGGTATAATTGACATGCTGCGATTTTCCTGACCAACTCCTTTAAATTTCCAACAGAGCTACCTGGTATCAACTTATTCTCCATTTACCATTCGGCACACAGGTGCACTCAGTTGAATACGGAGGGGGAGGTTGCAAACAATACAGTAGCTGTCAGCCAAAAAAGCATTTTGTTGCCAACTGTCTCAGTTGTATGGTCAGCTTTAGTTTTGTGAAAAGTGCAAGATTACAGTATTTTTTTTCCTTAAAAATTAAAAAGACCAAATCACCAAAATTTAAGAATTTTTTTTTTAAGAAAAATACCTTTAGCATAAATAGTGCATTTATACAATAGGTCACATTTTCTGAAAATTCCCATTTTATTTTAAAATGGTCCAAAACATTAAATGTAATCACATAAAAATAAAAAGAAAACCTTAAAAGAATCTCTATTCACTAACTTAATGTACAGACAACCTAGTACAATACACTGTCAATCTAGTTGCTAAATATTAGCATAAAAATGTATTTATAAAATATTATAATTTCGGACAAAAAATTCCCATTAAAATGTTTTGTTCAAAACCTTAACTGCAATAATGTATACCCATGCATCTGTCATAGGAGAGAGTTGTGAAGCCCCCATAAACATTAGAGGGTCAACCGATCCAGCCAGAATCAGCAGCTTAAGTTGAAATCAATGTAATACTATTAGGCTATGGCCCCACATGGCGTCCCACAGCAAAAAAGCACTGTGGCAGCACATAGCGGTTCTTCCCACAGCACTTTGCACAGAAAGTTCACAGAGGTTTCCTCTGCGGACTTTCTGCTTCAATTATATCTGTAAGGAAACCACCGGCGTTTCTGTTGGTATAATTGACATGCTGAGATTTCCAAAACTGCGACGGTTTTGGAAATTGCAGCATGTCCTCTGTTCGTATTTTACAGCAAGGGGGTATGGGATTCGCTAGAATCCCATCCACTTTGTTGTGACTGTAAAATGCTGCATTTTTTTTCCAAAGTGCTTCAACTGCGGGCAAACCGCGGCATTTATGCCACATGGGGCCCTGGCCTCAGTCAGTTTAAACTGTGAACGGCAGTTCCAGATTCACTTTACTGCAGTCACCTAAACTCGGACAACTAAGGCTGGGTTCACACCAGCACTTGAACTCCGTTCGGGGTTTCAGTCCCCGAACCCGCTTAAGAAAGCAGGACTTTTCTCTCCACATTTTTCCACATTTTTTGGGCAGAAGCCTGGCAGAAATCCATTATAGTCTATGGGGTCTGTGAGTTTCCGCGGGTAACCGCTTTTTAAGCAGATGAGCCTTCCATTTATGAGGTCCCCAAGCGGACCCGAAGAACGGAAAGCCAAATGCTAGTGTGAACATAGCGTCAGAAAAACAACAATGAGAGAATGTTGTGACCATGAAAAAAAATTAAAATAAATGAAATTAATTACAAAGAAGACCATAAAGGGGTTTTCCCATCTCCCTGTTTCAACAGCTTTGCCTGCTGTCTCTTCTTCTCACTTCCTGTATCCTCCCCCCTCCCAGCTTGTTGAACAGGATACTATGAATATACACATGCTTCTAAAGAATGGACTCAGTGTTATCTGTGTGTTTACATAGAGAGATAACACACAGGGCTTTATCAGCAAACTGCAATTAGCTGAACTGATTGTCCTGCCAGCAGAGCTGTACATAACAGTGAGAGCAGTGAGTGACATCACTTGTCCTGCTTATCACACAGGTCCGTGGTTATGGAAACGCTGTGTAAAAAATGGGAGATATAATTTCATATAGCAGGAAAACAAAGCAGCATAGCTAAGGCAATATATTTAGGAAAAGTCTTCAATTTACATAAGCTAGCAGTATAGATAGGATCCTTGAGAAGGGAATACCCCTTTAATAGAATCTCTATTCACTAATCTAATATACAGACAACCTAGATCAACACACTGTCAATCTAATTGCTAATAATTGAAAAATACTTTTAGCATAAAAAATGTATTTATGCAATATGAAAATTTCAGACAAAAAATTGCCATTAAAATTTTTTGTTCAAAACATTAACGGCACTAATGTAAAGATGAATAGAAGAACAATCTCCATTCACTAACCTAAGGAACAGGCTACCTCGAAGAACAAGCTGTCAATCTAGTCATTGGTAATTGAAAAAATATTCTTCACCATTGTATAGTTCTCTTGGAGTCATCTTTAATACGTTAAGTTCTAAAATGAATGCTTGAACTCCGGCAACTGTCCATCACACGCACAAAAACAAACATGTCTTGGCTTCAACCATTGTCATCCCTCCTACTGCTTCTATCCAGATGTACTCAGTCGGTATTATGCTAGTTTGCAGTCTTTGAGGTGAACAGTTACACAATGTAAGTCTTTCAAAAGATTGAATTCCATGTTATTGTGCTCCCTCACTGTGTTATATTTCATCTAAGCTGTATATTTGTAATGTTCGCTAAACCAATAGAGCATGTAGTTTGGCCTGCTGTGATCATCTGAACATGTCTATTGGAGTAAATCATTGTGATGCTGTTAATGGAACCCAATGCAAAGAAAAAAATAATATCTCAGTGTTTGAATATTTCCAGCTCCGAGAACAGCTGGAACATGAGCAAATCCTGCCAACAAATCTCTTTTCTCTGGACCGTGGCTTCATTCCACATTAACACTTGTTACGAGCTTAGATAGTTCTGTCTGTTAGCATTATGATATATTCATAGGTATATAGCCGGCTGTGTAAGCAACCATGAAGGATATAAGGAACTGCTTTCCATTGCGATGGCACTGAGGATTTTACATAATAATTGTATATTTGTGCCCTTTGTATGGCAAAGTACAACTTGTGTCCTCTGTAGTACCACTGAGATAAATATACAATTATTATCATATGACCGTGGTCTCCGAGGAAAAATGAAATTGAACAATGTTATGATTATCGTGTTCCTGTGGCGAGCTTTACATAATGTACAGCTTGTTTTTAGCACATTTTATGAAATGACATGAAGAAGATATCGAGTTAGAAAGTTTCAAGAGTAACTTCTGCAAGGGATCAGCTGGTTTTTATTTTGTGAACCTTTGATGGCTTGAACAGCAATGAAACCTTGAGGAGGTTCTGCCTTTACATACACTTAACTGCTGTCGGTCCAACCTTTAGGTCCCAACAATCAGAAGAACCAGGATCAAAAGTCTACCTGCATCTTTCCTGTGCATGGAGTTCCAGTGCGCTTGCATGACCAGCACTCCATTCGCTACTATAGGACTTCTGAGACTGCAGTCTCTGACAGCCCTAGCAGCCCAATAGATGTCAATGGAGTGCCGATCATGCACGTGCACTGGAGCTCCTTTCACAGTAAGGATGCAGAGGGACTTCTGGTCCCCTGTTCTCCTGATCACTGGGAGACCCTACAGCGATGTGACACTTATCCCCTATCCTGTGTATTGATCATAGATATATGTAATGGCAAATCTCTTTTAAACATTTGTCTAACATATTTTTTCAGGTTTATTAACCACTTTAACGTATTAACATGTGCCTTAAATGTATGGTGCTCATAACTTGTTCTTAGTTCACAGTGCATTATATTTATGGGGTTGTGACTGAAGTGGCACAGTAGTAGTGCCCATGCAATGAAAAACCAGTGGTGCAATGGCCAATACTGTGATGCAATGGCCAGGACTGGAGAAGACTTACACCTTATTTGCCGTGGGGCAATGATTCATAGGGCAACATACACTGTTAGGTTATATTGTGATTTCTGTAATTTTGGTTAGGAAGAAAGGCACTGTATGCAGCATTATTATTCTAGAATAGATACAGACCCCTAGATTAAACCCGGAACAAACACAGACAGACCAGACCACAGAATAAACATAGACCAAACTACAGAATTTCCCTAAACAAACCATAAATTCATACAAAATAAATGTTGGTCCAGATAAGCGTCCCTTCAAAATACAGATGTTAGACAACAACCCTTAAATATAGATCTCAGACCAGACTCTCTAAATAAATACAGACCCCAGACCAGAATCCCTAAAGAAATAGAGCCCAGTCCCATAAAAACAAAGACCCCAGACCAAAGAATCCCTAAATAAATACCCCAGAATAAATACAGACCCCAGAAAAAAAGAATCCCTAAATAAATAGAGACCAGTCCCATAAAAACAATGACCCCAGACCAAATAACTTACATAAATATACTGATTCCTTACTAAATGCAAACTCCAGGTCATATACTTACATACAGCAGCTTAAGCTCCCCCTCTGCTTTGCCCTTAGGCTTTAGGACCTGGGCATATGGTCATGTATCTGTGCAGGTCCTTCTACAGTAACAGGGCTGTCACACATATAGTCATGTGACCTTATCTGTGCCCTTCAACAGCTCTGACAGTCCCATAAAATCAGTGTACATAGTACACTGTACACAGTTTTTGCAGTGATTCACTGTTAAAAAAAAAATGCAAATAAACTGTCATGTGCACCATTTCCATCTAACTTTTATTCCCTTTTTATAAAATTGCAACCCAATATCTGTGGTAAGGTGGTCCTCTTGGCAGTTACCTACAGTACCTACAGTACTCCCTGTCTAAAAGATTAGTTTAATCTCATTCTTTCCTAAGTACAAAAAAAATTTAGCAAAATTTTCCACCACCTGCCCTTTTCTATGTAGGTATCACTAATTGTTAAATATTTTACATTATATTAGAGAGATGCTCACCTTACTGTCTTCTTATTAAAGCATGACCTGTCCTTTGCTCTACCATACCCGTTTAGCATTTTATAAGCTTCATTTCCTTCCAAGTGATAAATACGAGGTCAACGTAACGGTGAAAGGACTTTGAAGAAGAACACAGCAACACATGTCTGCTGAGTTACCGAGGACCATAAGATGTCCTTTCAATGGGGCAGTTACTCAGTGTATTATCAATAAACCAGCTTGGCCTGTGAATGTTTCACAATTATGTTTCATACCTCAGAGAACACATGTAATTGGAACATAAATTAGATTTCATTTGTATCCGTGTGTCAAAGTTAACAAGAATCAGGTCTCTGCGGGGAAAGCTGACATACACCTGCTATGCTCCTCTGAGACCTCTTCCTTCTTCTGGTTCCCAACTTTACTGTCTAATCCATCATATTGATATTTATTCCTTTTTTTTCCGTCTTAATCCCACTAGGCTATACGTTCTCCAATGGAATTACTCTGAAGTCCCTTCCTGCATCACCTGTATTTACAGCCATCAAAAATGTGCCCTATATATTTTCCCTTTTATAGCTAGTTTTGACAATGTCACTGAAATATATATGTATTAAAACAACAGTAATAAACTCTGTAGCAGCTGTAAAAGGAATGCTAGAAAGTAGCCGCAGAGAAAAATCCTGGAAAAAGTAAATCCAGTTTAAAAAAAACAAACAATTAATATGATTTTTATGTCACAATTAATATTGACATATTAAATCAGTTTAAGAACTGTATATTGCTATTACATTAAAAGTCTTAAAGTGGTATTCCCACCAAAGACATGTATGGCATATACACAGAATATATGTTACTACTGCAGATTTACTACCAGCCCCTTACAAACACCCAAGCTATTGTTTCCACAGAAATGTAAATGCATGTTGTGAATTTATATGGACACAATTCCTGTCATAGGTAGCGCTCTAGTTATATCCTTTAAAACTTTGCAGGATTGAGATACAGAAACAGATATCCAGTAATCTGCAGAGATGACTCTGGTGTGTGCGTTCATTGATATATGTTGCACCATCTGGTTGTGCGTTCTCTGCTCCCTGCACAAATCTTCCTGGTTGTGGATGTTGTGTATTCCTTGATTGTTGAGTACACTGGCTCTTTAAGAAACTCTAAACCTTGCCTCCAGTCAATCTTAGGTACATGTGGGTTATTTAACCCCCTAACTCCACATTCACATGACCTCTGTGTGTTGGCTGGTGTTACTGACCTGTACAGTGTGCCGGGAGAGACTCCTAGCGGCATATATAACTGTATTGCTAGGAGTCCTTCTCCTGCCACACTGTTCAGGCCAGTAAATCCGGCCAACACACGGACCAAGTTTCACCCTTGAAACACAGTTATGTGTGAATGCGGAGTTACAGTCACCTTAAAATTGTAATAACTAGAGATGAGCGAATTTCTCAAAAATTCAATTCGGCATCTTCACCGAATTTCCCAAAAAATTTGCTTTGATCTGAATTACTTTGTAGTGAATAACGTTAAAAACAGCTATTTTCCTGGATGCAGAGAGCCTGGGGATATGGGGATATGCATTTTACTCTAAGGGCACGTCACAATAGCCTTTAGAAAGACTATTCTACTCCTACCTTTGCCATTGCATCACGCCCACTGCGATGTCTTGTTCTTGATTCTATTCCATGCGGCTCTGTGCATGTCTGGTGGCCATTTTGAATATTTTACTACACGAGTAGTATCCCTACCTTTGCCGTTGCATCACTCCCCCTGTGATGTCCTGATCCTCATCACTCGTGTAGTAAAATATTCAAAGTGGCCGCCAGACATGCACAGAGCCTAATGGAATAGAATCAAGAACAAGACATCACAGGGGGCGTGATGCAACGGCAAAGGTAGGAATAGAATAGCCTTTCTATAGGCTATTCCGACGTGTCCTTAGTTAAAAATGTGATTTGATACCATGAAGTGTGAGGAAATCCAGATTCGATGCAAATCAAAGAGTTCCTGAAATTCGGATCGAATTCCAATTTGTCAGCTTCGATTCGCTCATCTCCAGTAATAACCTTACTGAAAATGTCACTTCTTTTATATTGCAGATTTTAAATTTATGGCTCAGATAAATATTACTGGCATATAACTCTGCTGCCTTATGTATATTTTAACCCTTCAACGCACTGTAGCCTTGAACCAGTAACATTTTAAACCTCTCTGCACTCCAGCTTTCATAACTTTTCAGTTTTTTTCAGTGTAACTTTATGAGACCTTGTATTTTGTGGGACTTTTTATTCAGTTGTTTTTTTGTTTTTGAGAGGTGAGATGAACAGAAAAAATTCAGTTCTGGCATATGAATTTTAAGGTTTATCATGTACAATAAATAAAGTAGTAATTTTAGTTTAGAGGTTGTTACAGATGTGGTGATACTTCTTTTTTCTGTAAATTACTTAGGTGCTGCTAGTATGCTTTCTGATTGGTAATGCGGGGGGGGGGGGCTTATTAATATCATGAACAAGAGTCTATGGTACCCCCTCCCCGGGTTCATCTGAAGATAGGTGAAGCTGCAGTGAAGCTGTGGGTATATGTAGCTCCATTTTAACCAGCGATATCTCAAAATCCAGATGGGCTACATTTCTTGGCTTTAAAACAAAACCAAGATCACGGCTAAAGCCCCCACTTCTGGAGTTAGAGCTGTTTAAAGTGACTTTTCCCTCTGCACTGAACGTCTCCTGATCGTGGTAAACTATAATGCACTTTGATCAAACCCTGAAAAGGAGACATTCTGAAATGTCAGGAGGGTTAGGCTGCTTTTCCTATAGTAAGCTGCCTAACCTAAAGGTGTTTGTCTATGCACCGTTTACCTGTTATCTGAGCCCAGATCTGTTTCTCATACTTGATTCTATGCTGCCTGTCCCAGTCACTGCTTGGATTACCTTAATGAAAGTATTCTGCCAGCCCCGATCTCGATTTGCATATATGCATGATACTTTGTGCACTAGGGTACAGTCATACTAATACAAAAAAAAGCCTCCCCCAAACTGATCTATTTGGAACACTGAGTTTTTCCTTCACTGGAACTAAGGGGCCTCAACCAGCCCCTGAAAAACAAGCCCCATAGCATTATCCTTTCTCCACCAAACATTATAATTGGGGCTCAATGTTGTCAGGCAGGGAACCTTTCCCTGGCATTGTTATTGGTGATGTAAAGCTTGAATTCAGCTCCTCAGTCATGGAAACCTATGTCTTGAAGCTTCTGGCACATTATTTTTATGCTGAATTAATGCCAGCGGAGGTTTGGAGCTCTGCAGTTACTGAGTGTTGGAGACTTTTATACACTACGTACCTCAGCGCCCCACACAACACTACACCCCAACCCCCGTTGTCTGCCACTTCATCGCTGAGTTGCTGTGGTCTCTAAACACTTTTCAATAATACCACTCACAGTTGATAGCGGATTATCTAGGAGAGAAGAAATTTCACAAAGTGACTTGCAGCGGTGTCAACCTATTACAGTACCATGCTGAATAATGGTATTGCCACTTAAGCAATTCCCAAGTGATTGAATTGCTGTTTAAGCAATTTCCAAATATGATGCAGCAATCTGGAAGATCCAAGATAGTAATCAGAAATATCTACCTATATTCCAACACCATTCTGGATGGTAGAATCTAAAGTTAACCATAAGGATTTCACCAGAGCCTGCTGCAAGGCAGGTTGGACTTTACCAATCAGGGACTCAGGCTACCACAACAAGGGTAATGCCAGAAAATAGACAAAGACCAAACCAGAAAGCTCACAGCAGAGTAAAACATACAAATTGGGTAAAAAGCAGGAGTAATCACAACACTAGCAGTAGAATAACTGTGCCTAAGTCAGAGAACACAACCTAAGTACAATCAATAGAGGGCACCTAAGCACCTGAGTAGTCTCAATGCAGAATTTAAATACCCCACCACAGCTCAGGATTGGACAATAAGGCAGCTCTCTGGTTGGCTCAGCGTCTCAGAGCTTTGACTGGCTACAGACCCAGCCAGAGTTTGACCTGTAAAGCATAGCAACCATAAAGTGATGGCTTTGAGCAGTGCTGAACTGAAAAGTATGATTGCACATACTGAGATACCTAATATGCTGGACTTCATTGAGCTCTTTAGTATGACCCATTTCTTCTCAAATAAGGTAGCTGTGTGGCTAGGTGTTGGATTTAATATCTACCTACCATCCTTCTACCTGCTTCCATCTATTCTTTCATTCTTCTCCTACATTCAATAATTACATTCATCTTTAATAATATTCTTTAAAGCTAAGGTAAAACACTCCATGTGTTGGGCCCTGGTTCTGACACGATCTAATTTGCTTCACACTTGAAATCTGTTGATAATTATAATAAAAAGGTATGCTTTTATTCCATATGTTATTTTAACACATGATGCACGGTTTCTAGGAAATGAAGTCTATCTTTAGAGCGAGCCTGTAAAATAGGTTATGTTTTGATTGAAGACATAAAACCAACATTCATTACAAGATTTGTGAAATAAGCCATTTTTCTGCGACACGCGCAGTTTTACGCTCATTACATTTTTAAGTTACATTTAGTGAAGTTGCTGTAATTCAGACTAAAATAAAAATAATGTTTTGATTGCACATATGATTTTAGTGCTCATTATGTGGTTTGAAGAGATGGAAAACTAGATATATATAAGATTGGAAAGTTCATCTGCATTTTCCATCCAAGCTGTCAATTATTTACATTTTCCTTATTTAGCATCTGTGTGAGATACAAATTTCGGTATAAACAAGTTATTATAAGTAAATGTATCCTTGCAAAATCCATGTAAGGCAAAAAATGCGTGAAATCACTGAGGGAAATGGCTCCAGAATTCTATCGTAATTTGTACCAAAAATGAGTAGAATATGGCACAGCATCAATTTTTTTTTAAGTGTGTCTATTAAAAGGTGTGGCATTATGTCATTTTTACTAAAAAATATAAGTGTGAATATTTATATTAATATATCAGCTAATGGTTGTCAGTCCAGACTTTACCTAAATTACCTAAATTCTATGAAAATGTAATAAATTATATATATTTTTTTTATATTTTTCAATGTTTGCCATTATTAATTCAGTTATATGATAAAATTATTAGACATCGTAAACAAATGCACAGGAAAAGTCATATGATATCATGAGAGCTAGGATAGCGTTGTCACATTTGTCGAGATGTGAACCAAAGGTGTAACTTGAAGCTCCTTGGCCCCAGTGCAAAATATGCAATGGGGTTTCATTTACCAAGTGGTGTTTATAATACTGTTCCCTACTTATTGTGTGGAGAAGTCTTTTGGCCCCCCTAAAGCTCCAGGGCCCGGTAGCAATTGCTAAAGCTACGCCCTTAATGCAAACCATATCTATAGGGTGATATACGTAAGTCATAATATGTTTGACCTAGATGATGACATCACTAGTATATGGCAATGGACCACAACCAGATTCTACATTAACAGACTTTGTTCCACATATCTATTATAAATCATTAAAAAATATCTATATTGTACATGAATAGGTATTGCTAGGTGATGGATCCTGAGAAAAAAAGTGGAACCATACTTTAAAAATATAGATTTTTAAATGAAGAACAGAGGCAGTAACATATTGCAAACTTTGCATTTGTAGTTGGCTTGTAAGGTCTACACAATCCATTCAATATTGACTTGCTCTGATTATGCCAACAGTGCTATTATAGGTATTCTGGTTAAATCTATTACCAGGCGACATTCCAACTAGTAACAATCTCCATTGATGTCACTGAAGATAGTAAGGTGTCAGGATCTTAATTGATGAACTCTTTGTTTTGCCAGTACCAGTCCCTTAGTAGATGGCGTTTTGCGTGTTTCCTGTCCGTGGCCATCTTGGTTCCTGCCTGTTGATTATTTGAACTCCTGCACCTCATCACTCAGTGCCTGAGTATTGTGTTTGAAGCCTGCTTCTGACAATCCTTGAGCTGGGGCCTACTGATCTCAGTTGGTTCTATATTATTGCTGTACTACTATTTCCAGTATACTACCAGCTGCATTGTGGATACCTTCTACTACCTGCTGCACTGTGGATACCTGCTACTACCAGTGCACTACAAGT
This sequence comes from Leptodactylus fallax, assembly GCA_947044405.1. Taxonomy (NCBI): domain Eukaryota; kingdom Metazoa; phylum Chordata; class Amphibia; order Anura; family Leptodactylidae; genus Leptodactylus; species Leptodactylus fallax. Next base: position 1,241,045 of record CAMRHE010000234.1, read on the forward strand.
TCCAGCATACTACCTGTTGCATTGTGGATACCTGCTACTACTAGTGCACTACAAGTTCCAGCATATTACCTGTTGCACTACAGATCCCAACCATTCGTCTCCAGAAGCCCGGTAAGAGATTCTTGACATATGGTGGCCAACTGCATCCAAGATTGTTATGTAAGGGGTATGTGGAGCACAGTATAATGTATTTGTGGAGTTCTAGGTATATGTAGAAAATGTGCATATACATTCATATGAAAAAGTTTGGGCACCCCTATTAATCTTAATCATTAAATGTGCAATGCATATTGCACGTTTTCTGTTAGTACAATAAACCTCATTTCAATCCTGAAATATTACTGTGTCCATCAGTTATTAGATATATCAAATTGAAATGGCTGTTGCAAACACCCAAATATTTAGAACTAAAAATGATTAAGATTAATAGGGGTGCCCAAACTTTTTCATATGACTGTATGTACTCTGCCCTTATTCAATACAATGTAGCAACATAATATACATTATAGGAGGGCAATATTAAGTTAGCCTCATTCATATTACTTTTGGCAGCTTACTTGCATGCCTTTTTGGATCAAACAAGAACCACAATACCAGACACAGCCCGTGGATAAAGATGGCACTGTTTCCCAAAAAAAGAATAGCAAACCCCTTAGTCTAGTCTCCATTATCAAGCATTTAGTGACTTGTAACTAATAAATACATATAGAAAAACCAAAGCATTATGGCAATGTAGCATAGTTTATTAGCTAATAAAGTGTGCCACATTTTCTCCACTATACTTTTTGAAAAACTGTCTTTTTAATTTTTTTTTTAGAATGAATACAAGTAGGTAGATGTTTAATACTCCTTTAAGATTCTATTAAAGGAGTTATGTCATCAGGATAACCCCTGTCCATATGCTCTATTAAGACATATGAATGTCAATGGCAGTCTTCTGCTTGGGACCATTTGGCCTCAAAGACAAGGTATTCTTTTAGTTCTTCCATTTTGGTATTCTCCATTTTTATCACTTTCTGCTTGTACCAATATGTGGTACTTTACATATGCTATAGCGTTTAATCTTTGGTAATCTAGTTCTGAGGGTTTAGGCACAACACACACACACAAAATCCTCCAAGACTGTTTAGACTGACTAATACCATATTAAGACTGAAATGAAAGGGGGCATACATTTTTGTCTGCAGTACTCTATATGCACATAAATATACTGTACATTATACAGTATATATTATAATTAATGGACAGATATATTAAACGTAGAAGTGATATGAATATCTTTGTATTTTCCTGCAGTAAATGACCTTTAATGATTGCAGTCAGTATATTATATATTTTAATTGATGTTAAAAGGTCAAGAAATTCCTTATTAAAGCAATTACATCCCATTACATTTCTGCTATAATTTCTTCACTGTAGCAGCAAAATTAAAATAACAACCATACAATACATGTAAGTGAGATGAAAGCTCACCTCTGTACACTGCCATTGATTTTACTGAAGTTAGACATTATCTTTTTATCTAATTCATAGCTGTCAGTGGCGTGAGATACAAAAACTGTATAAAAGCTTTGTTATGCTGCCCACCATATGTCCATTTAGTAGAACGCACACTGCTGCACTGACGGCATTCTGTTGCGAGAAGGTTTCTTATAGGAAATCAATTTCAGCATGAGCCTGTAATACCTAATGTAAGACATTACATCATATCCTTAGCTACATGGTTGTACACAAAAATGATAGGAATCCATTAAAAGGGAAAAAAAAAAACATCTCAAGATGGGTCCAATCCCCCGCTGACAGCTCTGACTAATATAATGTGCGGCATTATTTTTATAATATACAGAATTCATAGTAAAGGTTGGAGATGTATTTTTAGTCTTAGAGCTCCAAATCCTGACATAGCTGCGGTACTGCTATTATACTCTAGAGTCTCTTCAGACCCCAGAGTATAATTAGCAGAGGTCCCGGGGGGGATGATCAAACATAAAAAACAGTGTTAGGCACTTCTAATTGGCTCGGGCGAGACTCCCTGCTGTCTTCAGGTCTTGTGACTGACATCAGGGACCACTGAGGCCTTTTCATTGGACCTCAACAGTCATATGGGTCACAGAGCATTGTTCCATCAGTCAGGAGACCCAGAGACAGCAGGCAGTCACACCGGAGCTCAGGAGAGGTGAGTAATACTGGTTTTTGGTTTGCTCACCTCCCCTGGGCCTCCAATCAACATACTCTGGGGTTTGAAAAGACCCCAGAGTATAATAATAGCAGTTTCAGTTCGGACGTGTTTGGTCCAAACGAAACTGCAGTTGGAACTTTGCAAATTTTGTAATAACCGAACCACAATAACCGATATATTCAGTTTCAGTTATTTTTCGAGTAATCCCCCAGCCCTAATATATATATACATATTTCTGTTTTGCTTTACTTGATTATAACTGCTGATGATCTCTTTGACTAAGATTGAAATGCGTTGAGAATTATATTGCTATGACATTTATTCCAATATTTTATTAGGTTACTCACTTTGAGGTGTATGGTATGTTTGTCACTACTATTTTAGAGAAAGTTTTCTTTATACTTAATTAAAGGTTGCATTTTAGGTAGTGACAATATTCTGTGATATTGCACACCTAAAAACAATCAAATCACCACTATCAAGATCAAACATTAAGTCTTACTTAATATGTTGTCACTAGGAACTGTGAAAAACTGCCAACCACCTGTCATGAATACCCAAGCACTCATGTCACTTGACATACCCATAAAAAAATAAATGGACAGAAAACGATAAATTATTTTGCATTTTATTCATATCATGAGTTACTGTATACTGTTATATGTATTCGTCTCTCAACACTATGTATATAAAATCTGTAATGCATCGCTTGCAAAAAGTGATAGCAATAAAAAGGTTATTATATCACATAGAGTGGTTTTATGTGAGGACGGTTCCAGGTCCATGTTGAAACGCATTTAAAATCAGTCCAGATTGGTTACACAGACCAGAGAAAATGAAATCCATGGAAGATATTTCAGTGTGCGGAAACAAGTCATATGAAAAATTCATATCCATTCCTTCCACTTGGGATTCCTTTACAAACTCACAGACATACCATGCGTTTTGTTTAAATACAGCCCTGATCCCCAGCCCTTTATACAGATCTGATTCATAACTCCTCTTTTCATACAAATGACAGATTTTCATTTCTCTAGTGAAATCTTCTCAGATTTTGGGTATATTTCAATGCACATTGTTTACTCAAGAATCATGCTTCTGGATTAGTTTTGCTGAATTTTTATTATTGTCTTGTGTAGGGAACTGCCATTTCTACTAGTATATAATGTATCTGGCTTCTTTGCCCCTGCAGTTTGGCTTCAGAGACCCCAGGCATTTAGTGCAAGTTTTGTTTTGTAAATACAGTGAGTCAGACACATGTGAGGCAGAGCTGCTGGGGGGAGAGATGTGAGCAGAGCTGCTGAGACAGACATGTTGTGTCTGGGGGAGTCTAAGAGCCACTTGTTCCTCTTTACTTCACAGTATATAGTTAGGTATGTGTTACCCCCTATATACTCACAGGACCTAGCTAGTAACCGTAGTTAGGGATCCATATATATATATATATAGTTCAGGGCAGTGATAGGTTAGGCTTCCGAAGGCCAACTAGCTAGTTAGAGGCCCGGTGGCACTAGTAGTTTAGCTGGCAGGTTAAGGACTCAGTGTTAGGGTAGTCAGGCCTGCATCTACTGCCGTCACCGTCGCCCTGTTTGCTGCCTGTGAAGAATCTCACCATCATCATCATCTCCTGATCGGCTGTCTGTCATCTCCTGGAAGAATCCGAGGATCCACAGTCATCCACAGGGGCCCCTGCATCTCTTCTGTTGCCTGGAGGTATTGTGCACTGGACTCTTGCTATATATATATATATATATATACCCGGGTATATAACCTAAGACGGTTGAGGACTTGCTGGTTGTTGTAGTATTGCTGTGTTCTGAGTATATTTTATGTATGTATTATTACCCTGTTGATACTTATAAAGCTACTGTTATAACCTTATGTGGTATCTGTATGTATTCTTCAGACTGTGAGATTAGTACAGTAATCCTTGTTAAGGCTACTAACTGTACTTCATGGGTAAGTCCCAGGAAGAGATCCTCCCTGTAATACAGAGGCTCTATCCTGGGTGGAGGCACTGATATATTTCATATATGTTCCCACTCTTCCCTTCAGCGAAGGCTTCAGGTCCCATTATACACACAGGTCAGCGCCAGAGTCTGTTGCGGGAGGGATAATTCTCATACCCCCCCCCCAAATAGGGCTACACTTGAAATACATGTATCATCATTCACTCCTTGTTCCCCAAGTCACACTTCTCATCTCTGCTGCTGTATATAATGATATTACGTACCAATGTGCATACATTTTAATGTGATGTTTTATTCGGATATCTCTTTGTTATATATCAAATGAGACCAGGAGTATGGCCCTCATCGGATCATAATCCTCTGGCAGACCCCAATGATCCAGCAGAAGACAACACCAGAGACAATGGTTCGCTATCAGGTTCAATCTGTCATTGTATTATTCACAAATAACCTATTAGACCTTATAAATGATATGTCCTGTGTGAGCAATGAGAACTACAAAGTTTACAATGTAATTAAAATTGGAAAGGTCACATGTTATGTATAAATTTAGAGTGACAATAGCCAACATGCAACCTACTCCCCTACAAGCAAAGTGGAAATAAATCCCAGTAATGGTATCAGTAATAAAGTCCATATGAAATATCTAGAAAATCATTCTTGAGTGTATCACATCAAAAACTTTGGGGTAATTTTTCTCTTGCCAGTTCCAGTTAGCTATAGTTTTGTGCCACTAAGGGGTGTCTTTTAAGACTCCACTGCACACTTATCCGCACAACACATTCCTTTCTGTATGTAAACCAGAATTTATTAGGTGAGTTAAAGGAGTTTACCACTTTCAGACTAATATCGAGAGACAAATGTTATTGTTTGTATAATGAAAAGTTGTACAATTTTCCAATATACTTTCTGTATCAATTCCTCATGGTTTTCTAGAACTTGGTTGCTGTCATTCATTCTGTTTCTTCTAGTGGATAAAATTCTGACCATGGTCATGTGATATACAGTCCATGGTCATGTGATATACAGTCCATGGTCATGTGATGGACACACAGGTGCACAGCTCGTTATCGTCACAGCACAGTAATCAGAAATCTGCCTCGTAATGAGCTGTGCACCTGTGTGTTCATCACATGACCATGGACTGAATATCACATGACCATGGTCAGAATTTTATCCACTAGAAGAAATAGAATGAATGACAGCAACCAAGTTCTAGAAAACCGTTAGGAATTGATATAGAAAGTATATTGGAAAATTGTACAACATTTTATTATACAAACAATAACATTTGTCTCTCAATATTGGCCTGAAAGTGGACATCCCCTTTAATTCACACTACAAGAGCCTTGATGAGATTGGTCCATAACCAGAACTTGTATGGAATAACAGTGCCTTATTATAAAATTGTGTTGGTTATAGAAAAGCTGCTTCATTTGTTATACACAGATCTGGAGATGTAAGAACACAGGTAAGTGAGGACACATCTGAAGTATTATTGAGCAGTGTCTACAGTCTCTATTATGATGGTTTATGTGTCGGCATTTCATTTTATTGCTTGTATTATTCCTAATATATTAGTGTTATCTGAGGACACCTGTTAGGTTATGTAAGCATATAAAAAAAATGAAAACAAATCTCCGAAATAAAACCGGATTTTTTTTTCTTTGGAAGCAAACTTCAATCAGGTGGCTTATTACTTTTAACGTGTTGAATAAACAGAGAAATAGTTGACATAATTGAATTCATTTGCTGATAGCACTCCTTGCAATGCATTATATTAACATGGACTTCAATTACTCTAAGTACTTCCTTGTTTAACTAATAATGTGAAAGGAGCGCTACTGATTAATTTCTGTAAATCAGTAACCCGGATGCTTGCAGGAAAGATTACAGTTATAAAACAATGAAATAAAAAATGAGACAAAAGTACAAAGAATTTAGTTCTCTTTAGTAGGACAAATAAATTTTAACTGTGCCGAAAACAAGAGATGATGAAGGTTGTCTAATGGTATGTGGCCTGCCGCTTTACAAAGTATATATTATATTATATCCTTAAAATGTACCTCCAATTATAAAACAACAATTCATGAATGAATAGTGCAGGCGAAGATAAGAAACTTTGTAATATATCTTATTAAAAAATCTACTTCCCCACTTATTAGGCTACTCTCCTCCACCTCATCTTAGCTCAGAGTGTTTGTTTATATAGAGTCAATCTCTGTATTCACTTCACACACATAGAAGTTTATGGAGAGGGGAGGGGGAGGAGGAGGAGGCTGCTGCTGGCTAATTAACGGATTTATTGCCTCATTCTGTGCTGTGGTAGAGTCTTATCTTGAAACATAACAGTGTTAAGTGAGCTCCCTAAATCGCAGTGTAGATTATATTATCAGCTGCAGATAATTGTTTGTCTTTACCAGCAGCCTCCTCCTCCCCCTCCCCTCTCCATACATTTCTATGTATAAAGTAGCTTAGTATGATAAGTCGAGAAGGAAACGTATTTCATTAATAAGATATATTACAAAGTTTTTTTATTTCTATATATTCCCATATTAATTTATGAAAAGTTGATTTAGAACTGGAATTTTGCTTTAAAGAGACTCAATTTCTTCTAGCTAGAATGGTCCCTACAAAGATGTAACCCAAAGTGATAAGCTTTAGGCTGAGCCTCCACATTGCGCAAAAACAGCTTTTTTATTTCAGATTTTGCTGCATTTTTCCAGGAGTGGATTGAGCAGAAGTTAGAAGTATAAGAACTTCCTATATATTTCCCATTCCTTTTGTAGCCACTCCTTTTTCCGCAGCATGGGGCCTTAGCCTAAATCTGTGATAAAACCTGGTGGTAAGTGTTCATTTTCGCTACAGCACCCCCACAGGGAAAATTAAGTATTACGCAGTGACTATTAAAATATGAGTGTTGTCTTTGTACTATAGGACTGGTCCTTCAGAGAGACATAGAGGTGCCCTTTGTGTTTGTTCTCGTCTCTGGCCAACAGATAAGGATATGTAAAGAAGTTTCTGCTTCTCTCAGAATTCCCTAATAGGTTTATGAAAATTAGTTCTATAAATTAGGGAAAAAAATAGTGGCTAGCTGGGATAATGTCAGTTGCATCTCATTGCCCTGTATAAGCTGCGGGAATTGTTATACTACATGCTGTCATTCAATTATTGACCAACCATGAAATACATGAACGGATGAAATTTACTCTAGGATGAAAATGGATATTGAGATGAGACGACCTCTTTAATGTTACCTTTTTGCTTTTTGTACTAAAATGAACATGTACTAGGATAAGTTTTTTTAGTATTAGGTCACAGATGCTCTAACATTGCTGAGATACAGTAACTGTCTCTTCTCTGTGGACTCTAAACACTTGGCACCCTGAAAGCAGCAAATATCTTGTTACTAAGGAGTTGGAGATTAGTGGTCAGTTCGCGTTTAATGGGGTTGTCCAGCTCCAAATTAATTTTTCATACTGATGATCTATTCACAGGATAAACCATCAGTATGTGATTTTGGGAGTCCGACACCTAAACCCCACACAGGTCAGTTATTTCAGCAGCCTCTGGGTGACAGAAACTGCAAGTGGATGGGAAGTATGTGCAAGTCCATTCAAGTATAAGCACCTTAAATTAACCCCCCATGGCTTAAAGCTATAGTTAAAATGGCAATAAACAATAAAAAACAGGCATTTAAAAAATACAGATAAGAAGGTTCAGCTGTAGCCTTTCTTACAATTCTGTGTTGTGCTGTTCCTCTGTTATTCCCCCTACAAATTTATGAGTGAATTGGCAACTGGGTGTCACCAGTTGGAGGTGTTTCCTCCATACTTTGATACTGACCAATCCTTGCTCACAGCTCCAGATTGTTTAGCGGCACGCTCTTTGGCAAAGGTAATGGTGACACCCAGTTAGCAATTTACTGATAAATTCCAGGGCACATTACAGAGGAAAAGCACAATACAGAGTTATAAGGAAAGATGCTCCAGAATTGTTATTTCAAAGAAGTATTCACTAAAACAGCAAAGTCAAGAGAGGTGACAGGTCCTCTGAACACTCAGCTTAAAATATTGTTCAGTAAAGAATAGAGGGGACCTGGAGACTGAGCCAGTCACGGATTTGCTTCTATACAACATTTTGCGACAATAGCCAAATGAACTTTCTTTTTATATATATAAACAAAAAACTAACACAAAAATGCACATAAGTGGATAATGACTGGTTACCAAGCTTTTCTTGCTTGTGCATTATTTTACAATACTGTGCAAAGATTTTAGGAAAAAATGCTGCAATGTAAGAAGCTTTCAAAAATAGAAGTGTTAATAGTTTATTTGTATCAATTAAGAAAATGAAGTGACTGAGCATAAGAAAATCTAAATCCCATCAATATTTGATGTGACCTTTGCCCTTTGGAGGAGGAGTCTGGAAGTGATGATATGGGCCCCACAGAGTCCTGATTATCATTCAATCTGTCTGGGACTACATGAAGAGACAGAAGGATTGGAGCAAGCCTACATCCACAGAAGATTTGAGCTTAGTTCTCCAACATATTTGGAACAACTTCCCTATGTATGTATACCTAGAAGAATTCATGGAAGGAAAAGAGTGGTTACACCAAATATTGATAGGATTTAGATTTCTCTTTTGTTCCTTCACTTCATTTTATTAATTGGAAAATAAACTATTAATACTTTTGTAAGCAATCTTTCCATACCAGTCTAAACCTTTTTCACAGTACTGTATATGTGTCTTAAAGGGGTTGTCCAGGCAAAAATGGACAACCCTTTCAAAGTTTAAATATGCTGGGGGCAGTGAAAAAAATAAAAAAATGTATACTCACCTATCCCCGTTGCTCTGGTGTCCTCCTGCGCCCCCCAGTTCATCTGCTCTTTCGGGTCTCTTCTGGTGTTGTGCTGAAGCCTCTGATTGGCCTCAGCGGTCACGTGACCGCTGAGACCAATCAGCGAAGGGCCTGAATGTCACTACCTGTTACATCACAGGTCCTCTTCCACTGATGTGACTGCTGAGGCCAATCAGCAGCTTCAGCACAACACCGGAAGAGAATCGGGAGGTGCGGAGGGACACCGGAGCAACGGGGACAGGTGAGTATGCATTTTTTTTAATTTTTTTCACTGCACCCAGCTTATTCAATCTTTAAAAGGGTTGTCCATTTTTGCCTGGACAACCCCTTTAAGTGTCGAAGCACACTATATATTAAAAGGAAAAGTCTGTAAAATATATGTCAAAGTCATATGGGGCTTACCTTAGTTTTAATTGTCGATGCTGTATATGACTTTAGACCTAGTGGCAAGTTTCAATAATGTAGTAAATCTTATTGCTGACACTAAAGCACAAACAATTGAGAGTTGTCACCAGTTAAGAAGATAAATGGAGGAGACCCCAGAGTCATGTGTGACAATTTCTATTCTCATTGGCCACCTGGATCCTGTGTTTGTCTATATACCTTCTATAACAACAATAAACTAATAATGATATACAATTAGATCAACATATTCTGTAATGATTTAGAATCAGACAAAATAATAACCTATAGCAAAACATTAAATTATCGGATGAAGATATAAGGAAGACATGGCCCCAAAAAGCTTTCAATCTAAACATTACATTGTAAGATTTAGCAAGGCTCACCTCCTATCTATAACTTTCCCCTCCTATATTCATGTTCTTTTAATTGTCTGCTTGGCATACAGGAGACAGGCTTGTAAAAACCCAAATTCTGAACACATACAATCATATAATGGATAAACACATACAACAAAACCCAAAACGTATTTTATGCTGGAACGCTGGCCCTTGGTCATCACTCTAAACCAATTCATCATGTCATATTGTACAACACCAATATAATTTTGAGGTGGATGACAGTTCCAATTTAACTTTCCATTGTTCTTCCTTTGTACTAGTTTCAGCTCGTAGCATATGCCTTTATCTTTATTCTGCTTTCATCCCTCTGTGAATGGTTCTGAGTCTCTGTTCTAGGTCCAGAATCTATTCACTGGATTTTATCCCAGCACAAGGCTACAATAGAAAAAATGATTTGGATTGCATATCTTATGGGCACCAGGCATATCTCGATTTTATTTTACTTCTATGGGAACATTGACTTATTAAGGTTCCGTACGGTGACTTGTAGATGAAGTAGGTGAATTACTTATGGTGCTGCCACCGCTTAGGTAAAAGTTCTGCTGATGGTGCGGTAGAAAACCAGTGGGAATTCGCTACACTTTACATACTAATGCCTAATCTATACAATAGTACTGTGAAAAAATGTGCTCTTTAGGGTTTCTTTATGGCTTTCCTTTTTTGTTGGTGAGATATTTGATGGAAAGAATTAACACAAACTAGGAGAGATGGCAAAAATTTGTAAAATAATAGGGGTCCACTTAGATCTTTGATGTGAGGTGCCCTCTCTTCTGTGGATGCTACTGGCCATGCTTCTAGTGTGAATGGATACTAAATGTGTTTTGTTTTTGTTCTCACAATCTGTACACATATAGAACATGCACCTTCATATCCTAAATTTACTTACTGATAGAAATAGTACCTTACGTTCTTGCTATGGTCTGCTAAACAGTGATCATACATCTTTTTTATACTATACTGTTTAACCACAAGTTATAATGCTTGCTGCTATATGTCACTTATTTTATGTCTACTTTATAAAAATAGATCTGCAAAAATTACTAAAAACCAACCCCCTTTTCATTTATTTTTGGATATTAATGCCAAAAATCACATTATTTATACACATACATCTGAATGTCACTAGTCCCTGTACTGTGTAATCAGAATTATACTGCATAGTGAATACATAGTGAGTACCTTGAGACGGGTACAAGGGTAGACTCACTGGGGCGTATTGTACACCAGTCTTAATAAACAGCCCTACTGGCGCAGGGAACCAGAGATTTATGAAGAGTCTGCGGCCTATTCATGAATATGTCAGAAGTCCCAGCACCAGAATGGAAATCTACACCAGGTAGGAACTGGCGTAGATTTCCGTTCTAACTTACCTTCTCACAATTCTCACAATGTGGCGTGTGAGGTGCAGATTGAGGCTGGCATATAGGGAAAAGTGGCGTAGAGGGAATGGGGAATTCCCCCCATTCTGTCAGTCCATACACATGTTGCTGTTAACCTAGGTCTGGTTCTAGTTACAGATATACCTTAGCCCAAATTTAGTTAAATAGGTTTACCCTTATGATTGGTCATTCATATCAAAATGGTGAGAGGTCCAATACCTCAGACCCCCACAAATCAACTGCAAAAAGATCATGTGAGTGCTACTTCAATTTCATAGACCAGTGAAGTCTTGTTCATTCGTCATGTGGCCTGTTTGCAGCTCAGCCCCACTCAAGGAAATATGAGCTGCAATACCAAGCACAGTCATTATACAATTTACAGTACTGTTCTTCGTATTTAGTGAAGAGGCCGCACTGCCCACCAAAGAAAGGTCACCAATACCTTTAGGGAATTTAAGGAATTTTCCAGTAAACAAATTAAATACAATAACATGACGTGCTACCAAAATCCCAAAAATTGCAATTCACAACATAACCACTGGGTGACCACAGATGGACACATATAGTGAAAACTATTTTATGTCATAGTAAAGCGAAGTCATGTTTTTTGAAAAGGTAGACATCCTGAACCACACATAATATGTGAGTCAACAAGAAATATTAGGAAAGAAACGTCTGTATATGTGAAATCATCTGTATTAACTTGTGGATAGCTATGGGGTGCAAGCTGTATCCACAAATCAGTAGCAGTATTGACCATGTCATGTACACAGGGGCGTAAATACCGGGGTAGCAGTGGTAGTGGCTGCCACAGGGTCCGGGACATTAAGGAGCCCGGAGCCTTGTGGCAGTCGCTACCGCGAACCCCACAGACACTGCTATAATTATACTCGGAGGTCTTTTCAGACCCCGGAGTATAACGATCGGAGGCCCAGGGGAGGTGAGTGGACATAAAAAACAACGTTACTTACCTCTCTGGCACTCCGCAGGCTTCGGGCCTGTTTGGTGACGTTCCAGACATCAGTCAACGTCATTATGCGTTGCGACTCCGGCCTGGATCACGCAAGATCTGGTCCAACATTGAAGATGGCCGAAGTAGCGCACGGGAGTGCACTGGAGCAAGGAAGAAGTAAGTAGCATTGTTTTTTATGTTTGTATCCTCCCCTGGGTCTCCGATCATTATACTCTGGGGTCTGAAAAGACCCCAGAGTATAATAATTGTTCATGGGTGGTCCACAATGGGGCATAATACTGTGTGCAGGGGCCACTATGGGGCATAATACTGTGTGCAGGGGCCACTATGGGGCATAATACTGTGTGCAGGGGCCACTATGGGGCATAATACTGTGTGCAGGGGCCACTATACGGCATAATACTGTGTGCAGGGGCCACTATGGGGCATAATACTGTGTGCAGGGGCCACTATGGCGCATAATAGTGTGCACAGGAATGCGGTTTGTGCTGGGGGGTTGGAGGGGGCGGTCTGAGGGGTTGGGGCGGTGCTTCGGGGGGGCCCATGTCAAATGTTTGCCTTGGGGCACAGCCATTCCTAGTTACGCCACTGCATGTACACACATTATCCTAGTGGTGCAAGAATGTCCTCCAATGTTGGTTACCCTGATGTCCCCACCCTCTGAGATTTCACATTCTCCATGTGTATTTTAAGTTCCTTCATTGCACTGCACATGTCACAGAATTGTGCATGAGCATTGCAAACAATCAGGAAACTAAGGAAAATTCTGTGATATTATTTTAATAGCTGGGCCTAAATTTATCAGAAGTTTTGTAACCATGTATACAAGGTAATATGTCTCGATGCATAAAAATTCTGTTTTAATGAATTATTGCTCCTGTATATTAAAGTATTATTTGGCGTAGACAATAACTTTAGCTTAAAGCTATTCAGCATCCAAATGTTTTGGAATTTTAATTTTAGTATTGCAAAAATATATAAAAATATTATATTTTTTTAGGTCACAGAATATAACAGATCACTAATAATAATACTATTATTAGTAGTAGTAGTAGAAGTCAGAGGCATTACTTGAAGTTCCTGGGCCTCATTGAAAAGTTTGTAATAGGGTCCCCACCTACCTTGTGCCATTTAGAATAGTGGTATATTTTATGGGGCAGAAGGATCTTTGGGGCCACCTCAGGGTCAAGGGCTCGGTAGCAACTGCTACTTCTCCTTCCCTTATAGCTATGGCCTTGGTGGTATTAGTAGTATTGCAATACACTAAATCCCTTTAATCTGATAACTATTTAAACAAAAAAATATAAAAAACCTCTATACTAATAATTTGCCCCAAATACGATGTCACCAGAGCTTTCAAGGGTTGCCCAATAATTCAGAATATTTGATGTGTGTCATCTATCATGCCATATTGTTTTGGATTATAGATATTTACTGTAATATCAGCATGTGACTAATATCAGTATAGCAGCATTGAACAATATTTCTCCCACCTCCCCTAAACATTACACAATGGAAGTTATATTCACGCAGCAAATGTGTAAAAACCTATAGTGGTTTCCACACTCCAATAATCTGCCCAGCAGGGTCCTTAGTATTTAAGATTACAAGAATTCACCCCTGTCCAAGCTTTTAGCTTTTAAGAACACATTAAGAACACTAAAAGCAAACCTGGTCAGCACATGCATATTTTATTGCAGACTTCATGCCTAATATAAAATCATATTACCCATATAGTGCACCATGTGTGTGCACAATGCATTGTGCTGAATGGAAAAAAGTAATAGAACGTTTATATATTATTTATAGTGGACATATGCAGACATAAAAAGGGCTGTGTAAAAAGGAATATGTGACTACGTATGATAAGTCCCATATGGAATATTTTGTCCCTATTTAATAAACCTAATGGGTCCCCTGCATGGCTGCATATACTGCATACTACATGACCTTAACCACAGGCAGAGTGCAAGACTGCCTTCCATATCTGGGTCCAGGCCGCCATGAAGACTTGTTCACAATATGTCTATACGCATAAACGTCCCATCATTTCCATCCCCAGTGTTACCTCCACATAATGACTATGCCCCCCTTTTGTGCCATAGCCTCCCTCCTTGACTATATGCTACTGTCAAACTACAAATTCTAAAATTAAAGGTTTATTTTCTCCTTTCTGACACTGAAAAGCAGCACAAAAATATCATCCATGTGTCATCCGTTCTGTTCAACCATGAACCTGGCACATGTACATGGTCATGTTCTTGAGGCCTAAGAATACCTTTTTATTTGACTGTGTTATGCTGGTGTTATGTTGAAATCTTGCTTAGTAAAGTTATAAGCTGTGCCTTTTATTCATTCTTCTTTTAGTGGAGGTGGAGGGGTCTCTTTATTTGTTTTACCTCTTTTCTTTTTTTTTTCCTTTTCTCATATTTCTGTATATTTCATTAATAGACAGTCTGTCAGATGATTTTCGCCTATCAGCACTCACAACATATATAGAGATATCTGATGAAAAAATAAACTTCAATCCTTTATTGAAATTAGTTAGCAAGTGTTATAAGGGTTACTCCCATGCCTGGCATATGCTCATGGTCTCACTTACTAGCCCTGGCTAACACCTTCCCTGGTTCCTTCTATACAGTGCCATCCTTTCTGATGTTGTGACACTCCCCATTGAAATATTTTGTGTGCACTCTTCTTTTCCAGCCTGGAACCTACATGGTAGGTTCCTGGACAATGGACTTACCTGACATGCCAAAAACCTTTAACAAATGAATTAACTTTCAATTTCATATAAAATTGTTTGAAAACTTCCAAAAACTGGTGTAGAGGGATGGTATCGAGACATATGTTTGATGCAAGGCTCTTTCTTGCACCACAAGACATGTGCCTCGGGGACCACATTGTGGTATTGTGGGCGGAGCAGAGAGAGGATTGGGGCAGGCAGGAGCGTTGATGCCTTGGCCTAACCAATTTATTATAAATCATCGAAGTTTTCTGGCATGAGTTATAATGGAAATCTACACCAGTTCCTACCTGGCATAGATTGCCATTCTGGTGCTGGAACGTCCAACAGATTTATCATAAACCTCCGATTCCGTGTGCCAGTTGGGCTGTTTATTAAGACTGGGGTACAATACCCAATGAATTTGTGATTATATCTTTACAATTATCATTAATTTGGCAGCGCTGTCCCAAAAAATGTCTTAAAGCGGACCTGTCACCACGTTGGAAAAGACCATTAACATACATCATCTGATAGGTTGTATCAGTCTGAACATTTTGGTGCTAATCCAAATCCATTCAGCTATATCAAAGATATAAACCCTTTTAGTGTTGATGACATGACATACAGCAAACAGAGACCTCTCCCCTAGAGAAAACACATTGTTACCGCCCACTTGTCTTATATACCCTAATTGGCATCACCACTAAAAGAGCTTATATCTTTGGAATGGCTGAATGGAATTGGATAAACAAAACACGGAAATGCTCAGGATGACAGCATCAGATGTGTTATTGGACTTTTCAGACCTGGTAACGGGTTCTCTTTAACCCTTGATTATTCATCTGAATGGGGCTTGCACTATTCCATGCAATTACCGGCAAACAAATTTCGGTAACAATATTTTGCCTGTGACTATCCTCTTAGTGAAAGCAACTTCTTTTTCAGTTTATCAGTTTGAGTCTTTCTACTATCATTTAAAGCCTGTAATAAAGTATCCTAATGGTTCATAAGTCAACGTGAGAATAATTCCAATTTGTAAGTAATATGCTACCATACATCCAGTAACTGCAGTAAAGTACCAGAGCTGCAAAACCACTGCCAAAATGCACTGTGTGAACCTGGC
Source organism: Leptodactylus fallax (assembly GCA_947044405.1). Lineage (NCBI taxonomy): Eukaryota > Metazoa > Chordata > Amphibia > Anura > Leptodactylidae > Leptodactylus > Leptodactylus fallax. The sequence continues at coordinate 1,257,064 of CAMRHE010000234.1, forward strand.
CTAAAAAATGCATTTTGAAAGCGTTCATTGTTAAATAGTCACAGCGTTATTACTCGCCGCAGGACTTTTATATGTGTTGGAAAGGCCAGTTCATGAGGTGCAGGAGGTTCATTTCTTGTTTTTGTTGTTTTTTGTCACATGGTTTATCCTAGTCATGTCCTTGAAACAATATTCATTGACAAATCCAAAGACAGCATGGATTTTACAGATACCCCTGCAGGTGATCAAACTAAAACCGGTTCAGAGCACGCTCTTTTTATTAACTTCTGCTCAGAGGAAAGGTAATGGTTAAGACATGGAGCAGCTTTCTTCCTAGATATTTGCTTTTAGCTGATGGTATTTTAGAATATGCAGAAATGTAGTTACCTTTTGACACAATTCAAAAGGCTGGTTGGCAGGATCCTTTTCAGCAAGTAAAAACCAAATTTAATTGGCATCAGCGAAAGAAACATCAACCATCTGCCTATTCTGGCACGGATCTGTGCATCATATGGCTCAATAATGGTGGCTAAATCCGCAGTCAATGGAAATAGATAGCACTCTCATGAATATATTTCATGTGAAAACATTTACAGTACCATAGGATGCAGGAATGGTAAATGTAGCCATGTTTTAATTCTCTTCAGTCGCTTAAAAAACAAACCAAGCACGTACAGTGCAGGACACTAAAAGATAACTCCATGAACAAATACATGTAGTCTTCCAGCAACACATTTACAGGCCATTTGCTATTTGGGAACGAATATTTCAGGCACTTGTCCATGTGATTATAGCTCCTGGTTGCTCAGCGCTGATGCATTCATCTACCGATTGAACCTGCCGCTGGTATCTTTTCACAAGACCTGTTTTCATATGTGTTGATCTAAGGTCATGTTTCAGATTTTATATTTATGATGGTCTATGGAGTATTTGTCAAACAGGGAGGTGCCCCCCTAGTTGTGGGTTTGGTGGATCTTTGACTGCTTTGACCAGTTTTGAAAGAAGAGATAAGCTGGACAGGGATTTTTCTGACTACAGCAATTTCTAGTTTACCAAAATTATTGACTCATTTTTTGCTTGATTTTTTTGAGTTCTGAAGAATGACAGTTCAACGGAGATAAATTTTTAATTTTGATGTGGACTTTAACAGCTGGTGAGGTCAAGAAACTTTGCCCTTTACCACTGTTGGAAATTCTGCCTGGTTGAATCACGTTGTAAGCTTACAACATGCTTCATGGCTGGTCCGTGTAGATCAAATTAGTAGATCCATACCTATACATGGAAGGGAACCAATTTTTTACAGGGAAACTCATTTGAACATATATAATATTGGAGGAGACTTTTTTTTTTTCAAAAAGCCCTATTTGGCTTGCCTACGGTGTTCTCTTATCTGTACATAGCAATAACCACACAAAAGACATAATAAAGACATATTCTAGTCAATGACAACATATATGACCATGTGGTTATGGGTCATGTTATAATATGTGTTAAAACAAAAAATATATTTTTTATTATCTTATTAATATTATCTTTTTCTTACCATTATTGTTCATTAGTATTCTTTACGTTAATGTAGTGTTATATTCAAGATGCCATACACATGAATAGTGTTAAAGTACATAAATGAAACGGAGACCAATAAGTACAATAAAAAGCATTACTCATTAAGAGTGACAGACTGAGACAGAAGAAAAGAAAGCCCGGCTCATAAGGACTTACAATCTATATAGTAAAAGAGGAGAGGAGACAGTAAGAGAGGGTAGGAGATGCCCATAGGGTAGTGTAGTGGCTGCAAGGTAGGTGGTGGGGTTTTTGTCAAGAGGTAATTTTCAGGTTGCTTTTTATGATTTTGAAGGTGGGAGGCAGCCTGGTCTGTTGGGAAAGCAAGTTTCAGAGGATGGTCGATGTACCAGAGAAGTCTTGTAGACAATTGTAGGAAAGAGAAAAATGAGGCATTATAAGGACCATAAATTATTTATGGGGTGGTATTGGGAGTAGGTATGAGAAAACTAATTTGGAAAAAATCAATTTTGACCTGAATTCTGAACTTTATGAACTTCAGATGAATTGCTCAAAATAGCGGTGTTACTCTCGTCATCCAAGTAGGTAATTAACCGACTTCAATGAATGAGTAACTGATCTAAATCAGCCCATCTTGATCATTGAAAGTCGGTCATTTAATGAGTTAAAATTAGACATATTTTTGGCCAAATAGTATAATATCACATATCCAGAAAACTACTTTTTAGTGCATTTGGGACACTTTTCTATTTGGACCAAATTTATTCAGACCAAAGAAAATCTAATTTAAGTGAATCAAGTGAATTACAGGAGACTCAGTCATTTCTAATTGATGGGTTTAGGGCAAAGGTATATGATAGAAACAAGTTGTGGGCAGCGTTGCCTTTTGTTATATGCAGATGTATGCCATCACAAAGTGATATGATAACATAAAAATATATGCTTACTATGCAATATGTGTCTATGGGCAGCCACCCAGTCATTGTGTTGGAAATTACCACCTTTCAAGGATTTTGCTGGAATATTACACTATTGTATTGAATTGGTTTCATGAGAAATTGGAGTCCTTAACCAAATTAGAGCTAATTAAGGGTGGACACATCTGTACCAAATATTAGGCTACATTGACATTGCTGGGGAACGCCTGAAATATACAAATAGATGAATTTCAGTTTTTTTAGACAAAAAAGAAACACATGGTTAACTAATAGACTTAGACCGTCTGAAAATATGTCAGATTTATCTCAGTGGCTGATGCTGGGTGTTAAATCTTTTAGTTATGTTACTTGCAGCCAGAATTTATGACATGATTTTTGAGTCATCTTGGTGCATATAAGCAAACGCCCTTGTTTGAAAAGCCACACCCACCTGTGTAATAAGTCACATTTTTTTTTAGCTCAAACTATATACACCAAGAAGCACCACATTTACACAAGAGTCTAGTCTAACCACATTGGTACATCTAGGCCATAACATGTAGTTAAGATAATGAGGATGGAAGAATTTAGAGCAGTGATATGACATATGATGCAACCAAAGCTCCAAATCCAGTTGGTATGCATGGATGAAGTTCATCTACTCAGTATATATAAGAGTACAGTATAATGTTTTTAATTATACTTGTCTGCCTCATGGAAACGTCAGAATGGGCTCCTCATTTCCGTGCCATGCTTTGGCACCCAGGACAGAAAGACCTGATAATTTTTTGTGTCCCATTCCCTTCATTTCTTTCCCCACCTGTTTGTTGGCCAACAATGTAATTCCTTAGGAAAATGGAGTAACCACCCAATAGTAAAGAGATGTGAGAACAGGGCTGTCTACCTCTCTCTATGGGCTACTGTACCTCTTTTGTACATATTCAATCATATGCATTGCTAAAAGGGTGCAAAGCTAGCCCTGGTGCATGAGAGTCTAAAAAGCCCTTTGCAACATAAGACAACAAATAGTATGTTAAGTAGCACATGGAAGGAGTGTGCGTATGTGGGGGACGCTGTTGCTGATTTTGCATTTGGCCCAGAAGTTATACCTCTGTATGACATTACACACAAAGCAGATATGTGCCCACATGAAGCAGAAAGCTACAAGAGGTTTCTCTATAAAAAATCAATAATTATTAGGAACAGAAAAATATTGTAAGAGAAATGGAAGATTGTGCCAGTTATACCGTAATGGCATCAAGCAGAGCTGGCACTTATTACCAGGCTTTTCCAAATCCAAACCTCTTTCTCACAATTTCCAATTGTCCTGTCCATAGGCTTCATTTCACCTCTTCTTCTCTGGGTGAGTATGTACTTTCCTGCTCAATACTGCAATTTCCTTTTTCAGCACGCTGGAAATCTCCAACCGTAAAAGCATATTGTTGCTTATTTTTTTATGCAGCCTTCCTTCCAGGCTGAATTCTGTCACAGGCAAAAGTTATGAAATGACTTATGAATATTGGCACTGACCACTGCCAAGAGGATTAAATGACTCTTACTGCAGCCACATTCTATTTGTGAGGCTCCATTATTAGTGATTGCTGGACTTCTTCCCACGCTCACCTCTCCAGCATATTTATAAAACTGGCAATGTTTTTATCTGATCACTTAAATATGTCAGATACCTGTTAATGTGCTGCTGGATTTTTACATTATTGTCATTCTTTATAGCAATATTAGGCTAGGAAATCTGTAGTCTTAATGTAAAGGTACAAGCTTACATGTACAAGGTTACATGTTTACCTATCTGCTTATTGAACTCAGTACAACATTGCTGGCACAGCAAACATTGCTGGCATATGCTTTATTATAAGAAAAAGTATTCATCTCGCATTTTACATTTTTATTCCCTTGTGTCCTCTTACAATTTCTCAGCTACAACATTTTTATCTGTGAAGGACTTCTAGATCATACAGACCTGCTGCATCTCATTCATTGTAAATGGAGGTAAACAGTACTGCAGCTCCTGCAGAAGAATGGTTGACTGCCAGTGCACATCCTAACAACAGATCGCTATGTAAGGTTTTATCAGCTTTGAGTATATATGTTATTTTTTTACATTGTCCTCAGTACTACTATGGCTCCTTGCATCTAGAAATTCACTTGAATTCAGCGCACTGCCGGCTTTCCCGGTTTGTGCCCCGGGGCTGGAGATATTGGCGGTGTAAGTTTCACGGTTTACTGTCAGAAGGGTGTTCCTGACAGTCTAGCTGCACTGTGAGGAACGCCCTCCCTGACAGTTCTCGTTCATAGACTTGTACTGTAGTGGCGTTCCTCACAGCTCAGCGTCATCACTGACAAAATACAAGAAAAATCTTGCTCAAATTGAGCTTGAATACTGGGACACATACTGTGCTCCACATTTTTAAAGCATTTTAGGCATTTCTTTTTAGAGTGACCTGAGAATAAGCGTGGCTTTGCTGAAAAATCGTGTAGCCTGGCGATATGTGACAAACTACGACATCTATTGATTTTTTTTAGCACCAACATTTTGATGTAATTTGGCAATATGCATAAACTTACTCAAAAGTGTTCAAAGATGTGCCAAATTTATCATCCAGCATGAACCACTATAAGTTTGTCACATCTAGTTTGGTTCTAAGCTGTCTACATTTAGGACCAAATAATAAATCTGCCCAATTGTATACTGGAATTTGTCACACGTGCATCACAGAAATACATATACACCAGGAAAGTTGTGTTTTTCTATGTAAGTGATAATTTCTTGTAAACATATTTCCTGTTTCTAAAATTCTTGATTTCTTTACCAGATAGAGAGATTACAATAGAATGAGTTATCTCAAGTGTCCTCACCTTTCTCTGGTGTGAAAGATGCTCTGCATTCAGAAAGACAGTTTCTGCTGTAGATAATAGTAGCGGGGGCAAACTTCTATGGTATTGTTTGCTGCGTGATGGAATAAGAAGTGTCTGTTCCACCACAATCACTCTTTGTAGTCTTCCACTTCACACGTACTTACAGTTCTGATGCTATGGAGAATATTAACCTCAGAACAAATAGCACTGATTGAATAGTGTCAATCAACTCAAGTTTCATTCTATGAAGAGTCTGGAAAACTGCCAGGAGCTACACTATACTAGAGATTGTATACATGTATAGTTAACTGTACCTACCATACAGCCTTGAGGACACTTATCTTTTCAGGACCTATATGACATAGAAGGTTAGGAAATGTGGCAACGCAATCATGCATTTTACACATTTTCTACAAGTTGAAATGCATCATCTGAACTCCTTGGATGAAGCATTATTTTTAAGCCTCTTACTAGGCTCCCACTTCTCTTGGAGTAAGCGAGCCAATTCTGAGCTTCCGGAAGCTCATTTCTAGATCATCAATTGTCATTTCTTAAGCCAACTGTCCATCAATTTTGGCTTTACATTTTGGTGTGGAAACACGTAGCGTATCTTACCTCTCTTCAGTGGGGAAAATTTATTAAGACTGGCATATTGTACACCAATCTTAATAGACGGTCTGATTGGCACAGGGATCAGTGATTTATGAAGAGGCTGCAGGTAGGAACTGGCATACATTTCCATTCTAATTCACAACAGAAAACTGTTGTGAGTTATAATAAATCAGACGGGCCAAGGTGTCCCCGATCCTTGCCCCTCTCCGCCCACATTTGCATAATGTGACGGGTGAGTTGTGGATTGGGATTTGCGGTGCATGTTTGGTGCAAGAAAAGGCCTTATGCCAAAGTGAGCCTCAACATCATCCCTCTACGCCAGAAAACTGGCTTCGACATAGTGATGAATTCCTCCTGATATGTATGTCACAAATAGAAGAGGACCTTTCACCACCTCCAACAACTTCAACTCTTTGCGTCCTTCAATAGGTGCTGCTCCACCGATTTTGGCACAGCTGGATTTTTTCTTTAGCCCCTACCATTCTCAAGTAATCATCGCTGTTAGTTTCAATACAGTTACTCTCTCTGTTGTCAGTTGGGTGGTCCCTGTCTTTCTGCTTCACCCACAAGACCACCCATCTGTATCGAAGCTAGAAATGATTGCTCGGAAACAGTGGGGGCTAGAGAAAAAATTCCAACTGAGCCAGAATCAGTGAAGCGACAACTATTGAAGGATGCAATGAGTTGGAGTTTAGTGGAGGTGCTCTGAAAACAGTTTTTATACAATAACACAATTTTGTGATATGTTATTACTAAGTGATATGCTACTGATCTCCAATGTGCCCATATGTGGCCACCCAGTGGGGGAGGATGAATTAGCTTCTTTCAGGACTGTCGTGACTTTGTTAGCCTGTCCTAAAATTATTACCATCTTGGCTCATTCTAGCTGAGACAGGTATAGCTGGCCACAAATCTCATCTATCAATATGGAAGTTGTGAACTGTGAAGTTACAGTAACAGAGGAGAACAGGTGTTTTTGTAAGTTCTGTCTTCATGGTTGGAAGTTGTGGACACTTAGTTTTTAAATGTGGACACATCTGTACAAAGAATTGCTGTTGTTTCCTGTATAAATGAAGTATAAAATACCATTGACTTGCATTACTAGAGGGATGTCAGCAGATTCTGTCAAAATGTAGGTCTGGAATACATTCCCTCAAAAAAAAAGCCCATGTGAGAGCTATGAAGTCTTTGGAGAGTAGGCGCAGCAGTGGTTGGTCCTATCCCCTTTATTATTCACTGGTGAGAATTTGTTCAGGACTCCCCACTTCATAGGAAATTGTTAGCAAAAGCAGATCAGAATTGGCCTAAGTGACATGGAAACCCTTGACAGTTTTTTTTTTTCCACAAAAGCACTAGGTGGCTCCACTTCATCTCAAGACACACATAACTGGGCATGTCCAGCCATGAAGAAAGGTAAGGGGAGATACAACTGTATACAACCTCAGAAACATTCTTAAAAGGACATGGCTTTGCAGATGACTTGGATAAGTTATTATGTGTATGTACATGAGGAGTAACAGTATTTTTGGTAATTATATGACTTATATTCTGCAGTTTTTAGTAGTTTCCCTCTCTGCATGTTACATCTAGAAGTGGTGGGCGGACACTAGCTGCTATGCTGCTATATACCTCACTCAGTAAGTAGAAAAGGATCTTCTCTATAACTGTCTCTCTCACACATATATACAGCCCCAGGACCATGCAGGAGAAGGGATATAGAGAAGTAAGTGCTTTGGTTATGATGAAACATTTCTATTCAGCTCCAGCATCACACTAAACTTGTGTTTTAGTGTTTTGTCCTGCTATATCTCTCTCTTGCTACTCACTTCTCCCCCTCCTTTATTGCTGCAGCAAATTTTAGCAAATGGAGCAGGGCAGGGAAATAGCCTAAGAGCAAAATAAGAAATTCCATCGCCCGTACTTTATTGTTATGCAAAATTTGTTGAAATGACAGTGGCTATTTAAGGAAAACAACACTAAATGTCATATGTGTTATATGCCGCATTCACTACTATCACCCCTTAGATAGTACTTTACTGGATAGTCATATATGGCCAGGCCACATAGTCAGGTATTTCCTTTTATACCAAAAAGCAGTATATATAAGTATATATAAACTGCAATTTCTCATAAAAACAATTCCACTCAATATCATAAGATACTAACAAAGGTCTTAAGAGATGGCATATATCTCTATCTATAGAAATATATACAGTACATATTCTGTGTTAGGAATTGAAAACATTTCAGATGTTTACCTGCTTAACACAGTATGTTAATCATAAAGCCCCATTATACATAGGACCTAGGTTATCCTGTACTGATACCCATTTTAATGCAGATCCCATTGCATAATTAAATTGTACATTCATATTTGTAAAAATCTTAAACTAAGGTGTTGCTACAACAGTAGCATTTCTTTTTTGTGGACAGCAGGTGTCAGCAATGCACAAACTACAGAAGGACCAACTATTCCGTGATTAGAAGTGCTCTCTCAATCTTAAAACAAATTGCCCTTTCAATTTAACCCTGACCGGTTTTCTGTATTAAGATATTCATGCGCTGGGAACACACTGCTCTGTGCACGGGGAGGGAGAGCGAAAAAGACTCATTTTTAAACCAATAATTATAACAATATAAGCAGCAGACAATTTTTATCTTCACTAACACAGGAATTACTCTCTGCAGTGTTCATGTATAATGGAAGCCGAATCTGAGATATGTACAAATATATCACTCGCTGAAATATAAATGCATCCTGTATTACAATAAGATGCATTGATCTCAGCTCAGGTCTTAAGTGCATCTCATATTAGATCATTCGCTTTTGTTTGCTTTTTTTCTGGGAATAAAAAAAAATCTGATGCAAAATGATGAGGAGATGTTTTATTAAAAGTAACGATTAAAATGGGGCTCCAAGAGGGGATTCATATTACTACCCTTGTCCTGGGTCTAGAGGTTCTGCTATTTACCTGAATCCAATTCACTTTTGTAGGAGGAGAAGGTGCTGTACAGTCTATGGGCATGATGTTATAGAGCAAGATGAGCTGAGCAGATTGATACACAGTTTTTGTAGGAAGAGATTCAATATAACTTCAAATGTACTGAATTTCCTCCTCCTTCTACGCTTAGGAGTCCATTGGTTGGGTTTACGCAATGATTGACAGCCGTCATTGTACTGTATTATTGTGAATATAGAGATAGCTGTCAATAATTGTCTAGAAAAGCCCCACTGGACACTGTTGTCCCTATGACTAAAGAGCGGAATTATTCTGCCTATGTTCATGCTGCATTAGTTGGGTCTACAGTACATACAGTACATTTATGGTATTACATAATGTTCATTGCAGAAATAATTCCTCTATGACATGAAAGTCACTGAAAGTTCTGCAGAATATGTACATAACCCAGGCAACCATTGGCATTTATATGAAATTGATGCTGACAACCCCCCTCCAACTTCTGCTTTTTCAATTTCCCCTCATTTTGGAAGGGTGTCCATTGAATGTGGAACATGGATGTGGCCTAACAGTATTCTACACTATGTTTTAAGCCAAGTTAAGGTGTGGTTCGTACCGAACTCGTTCAACGCAAAACGAATCAGGGAGCCGAACCACCGAAGCCAAACACAAAACAAATCTTGAGAGGTTCGCCCATCTCTGCTGGTTAAGATTTATTACTAATATACACCCTATGCATCCAGATTTTAGTACCTTTGCAGAAAGGCAGCAGTGGAGACCAGAACTCTTTCTGACACTCCGACTTTCTGAGTAGAGGAGAGTTGGTGATGTCAGTGAGAGCCGAAGCGACTGTATAGTTCTGGTACCCCACTGTGTTCTGCTCTAGTGGAGCGGGAACCACTTGCTTATATATTAGTAGTTAAGCTTAACAAGAGCAGGGAATGCTCCGGTAAGTTTTATTAGGCTCTGGACAACCCCTTTAGCCATTGACCATGAGACATTGTATCTTCTGTCTCTCATATTCCAGAAAGATGTACCTGACAGAACTGCATAGAGCTGTTCTCTTGAACAGATCTTCTTGCTCATATAGTCTCTACTAAGTAAGACATTTTATACATTTAGAAATTTTACAAATTTCGCATTCCCAACTTATTTGCCTCCCTCTGCCCCTTCATTACTCTTAACTTTCCCTGCACTGCTCTCATCTGTATATACTACAGAAGATCCATCCACCATTAAAGTCTATGGAGAGTGAAGGGGAGGAAGACGCTGCCTTTGGGCAATGAGAGATAATGAACTTCAGCTGCCGGATCTAAAGACAAGTTGACAGAGACAGAACCTGAAAAATCAGTTGATTTGTTACCAGCTCTAAGTGGAGATAAAACTCTCTAGACTTGGCAGCCTGGGTTTGTTTTCGCTCATCTCCCTCTAGCAATGTCCTCCTTCCCTCTTGATATTCTTGAATGGTATATGGATCTTACTTGCTATGTATACATGAGAACAGTGCAGGGACTGATAAGAGAAGTAAGGGACAGAGGGGCAATTGCGTTTGGAAGTGGACATTTTTCTTTAAAGGGAGTCTTACCAGAATACAGCATATCAATCAAATTCCGCATATAGATACTTTAGGTCATTTCGGTGTCTCCATTGCCAAGATATCGTAGTTTTTGTCAATATGCCAATGAACTCTTAGGAGCAATGAGCGCACTGTCGCTTACCTTCTTTTTAGCAATGATAAAACCCTCTAAAGAGCCTGCTTGCATATTGATAAAAACAGCGATATCTCAGCAACAGAAGCACCGATTCGCCAGGGGAAAACACAGTTTGATTTGGGTGACCCTAACCTATCTACTTGTCCTTTACATAGTAAACTGCATGTTAGATGTCTAGTAATGCAGATCCACCTCCCGTAGTTGGATGACAACTGTTGCTATGAATTATCCCGATGACTGAATACTAAAGACTATAAAGACTCTTGTAGCACTGGATGCATGGCCTATGCTAATTGATGTACAGTACTATATTGACCCCATGCTGGTAGTGAGTGGACTCTGGCGCTAGGCACATGTTCTATCATACAGTACAACCGCAGCTAAATTTCTCACAGCGTTCACTACATGTAATATCCTCATCATTAAACAGACCACGCTCCGGTTTTAATGACACTTAGATTCCATAATTAACTGCATTTAGACACTGAGTGGAGTTAATATGCTACGTAACTGGTAATGAGACTTCACTATAGTAAAGGGGGCACATAATATAACTAAAATCTCTATCCTACTCTATATCTCTATCCCTTGGTCTGCTTTTTTTGTGTGATAGTAACTGGAGCTATATAAGAGATTCCATAATGAGCATCTCAGCATCAGCCGTACAGTATATACCTGTAGGTAAGGTTGTGCAGTGGAAATGTTCATATATGAGGATATAAACAGCAATTTATTAAACAAATCCTACCAGTTATGGCTTCTGTTCTTATCCGAGCCATGGCAGCTTTAACAGATCTGTTTTCAAATAGATCCCTACAAATTCTCATATATCCAATTGCCTTTTAATGTGTCTGACGTCTGACGTTTCTGACGTAACCTTTCGGTAGCAAGTATAGTGCTGCAGACTACCCTGAGTCATTCCTGTTGCTTATAGAGTACCTGCCTATTCTGAAGGACTGTACAGAGATTGTCATAGCTTACTACTGTATCTTCAATGGTGCTCATTGTCCTGCATGGGGGCTTAAAACACATGACAACTGCAGTATTTAACTTATTAGCCAGGATGTCTTTAGCAACTAAAGGGTTATCCCATGAAAAATATCTAATATGTATCCAGAAAATAAGTGATAAATGCATGATTTCTGGAGGCCTCCCCACTGGGACACTCGCTAATCACTAGAAGAGGGGTCCCAAATCTCTCACCCAAGAGGTTTGAATAGAGCATTGGTGACACATTGAGAGTGTATTGAACTGATGTAGATAACTGAGTTTTTCTGTAAAGTGTCCTACAAAATAAAGCTTAAAGGAAGTCTGTCAGCAGGAAAATTGACTAATCTAATGACTGCACCTTGTAGGGCTGCTTGTACACTTTCCAAAGATGCCTTTCTTATTTGATATTTCAGCTCCATTTTCATGAAAATCAGGATTTTATTCTTATGACAATAATCTGAAAAGGGCTTTAGGGACGTTTCTTCTCCTGCTGGGGATCCACTCTCGGCTCTAGATAAACGCCCCTAACTGCTGCCCAGCTCCGCTTCCCATTGCTTGAGTGACATCTCCCACTTTGTCTGAAAGTAAGGGTGATTATCTACAGCAGACAGTGAGGCCCTAGCAAGAGAAGAAACAACCCTAAAGCCCTTTTCAGCTAATTTGCATAAGAATAAAATGCTGATTTTCATGAAAATGAAGCTGCAATGCAGAATAAGAAAGCATCTTTGTAAAGTATAAGTGCAGTACCTAAAAGGTACTGTCATTAGTTTAATACAATTTTTCCTGCTGAGAGACTCCCTGTATAGGGGTTTTCTCATGTCAGGATTTCAGCTTCACTCCTGTCTCCTCTCCCCTCCACTTCTAGCGGAGACACTGCTCCAAGAAACTTGTATAGCCCTTATCAAGGCTCAAAAACTGAAAGCTGAAAGAGGAAAGAAGAGAATATAGACAACCAGGAACAGGGGCTGAGCCATCATTCTGAACTGTAGCTGGTCTGTAACCTAGGCAATCAGCTGTAAACACTAAGGAGAGAGATTTAGTTGTATCTGGCAAACAAAGCAATATAGATAAAGTAATATATTGGGTAAAACACTTCAGTTAGCTTAAGCTACAAGTCTGAATATGATCTCTGAGATGGGAATACCCCTTTAATTGGTACCATAGATTATCTGAAGGGGCAAGAACTTGTAGCAATGCTCAAACCATTCATGCCTCTATTGTAAGGTGCCACAATTTATTTATTTATTTTTTTTATAAAAGTTTACCTGGAAAGCTTCTTTAAGCAATATTTATATGAAATGCAGAATATTAAAGGGGTTGTTTAGGAAGTTAAAATTACCTTAACTTATCTGTCAGACACTGGATGATGGACCTAGGGGTTCCAGCCTGGTTCTGACCCCAGGTCACATGATTGGGACCAGCTCCAGACCCCCGGGTCGCTCTGCTCCCTCAATCCTCCCTCCGATATCACCTGTGCTATGGTGGCTGGCTTTATTACATAAATATAGTCATATAGCCATCTTAAATCCCTGGACAATCCCTTTAAATTTGCATTTTCAACTTTAGAAGAATAAAGTTTCAAAGGATTGTATAATGTTGAAAAACATACAGATGTGTCTTTTCCTACCTTTTCTCTTGGATGGGAATGTCTAGATTTGTGTCTATGTGCAGCCCAATGGCCCTGCTGTGAATGTAAAGGTTTTGTTAGCATTTCACAATATTGTATTGATTTGGTTTCATGAGAAACTTAAGTCCTTAACCACATTTGAGCTAAGATAAGTGTGGACACATCTGTAGCTGCTTTATTCCAAAAACACTGGGCAGATTTGTAAAAAGAAATCACTAGAATTATTTTTCATACATGCCGTGTGTCAGTCTTTTATGTGATTTTTAGACATGTTTTGTACAACACTAGACAGTTCTGAAATGTGTCCAGAAAAAGGTGTAGCTTACAATGTACTGAAATGTGCCAAGGCTTTGGCTCAAAATATTGGTCTAAAGTAAGCCAACCAAGAGGTGGCATAAGAGAAAAATGTTTAACATTTCTAGAAAGATGTGCTAAATCTATCACACAGCATGGCCCACTATAATAAATATGGCACATTTTCAGCCTGTCTACATTGCTCCCAGTGTCCTTCTTTGTCATAAAATGTATCTGGTATTGCAGCTCAGTCACATTAAAGGGAATGAGTCTGAGCTGCAATACCAGACACACCTGATGCACATTTGTGGTGCTCTTTCTGGAAAAAAAAAAGGCCAGGGCCCCACATTGCGAAAATGCAGCATTTGGCTGCGTTGGAAATGCTGCTGCAAAAAATGCTAATCCCATCCACACAGTGCAGAAAAAAACTCTTCAATGGAAAAGCTGCATTTTCAAAAACGCTTGCATCAGTTATACCTACGGAAAGGCTGGCAGTTTCTGTATAGGTATAATAGGGGAAGAAAGTCCACAGAGGAAAACTCTGCAAAATGTCAAAGAGAAACACTGCGGAAAAAAAGTGATGCACTTCCACAGCATTTTCACTGCAGCGTTTTTTTTTGCAGCAATTTGCTACGTGGGGCTTTAGCCTAAAACAGTTTTTTCCTCACTGATTTCATACCGTGCACTGATCGTTGTCTATGAATTCACTATTAAAATCTGTACTCTGGAATTTGCATACAGCTTGCAACCCCAGCCTATTGAAGTCTATGGAAAGCAGAGGGGGGAAGAGGAGAATGAGCTGATGCACAACAATGGTGTTCTTTCTGGAAAAAAAAAGCTGCCATGTTTGTTAATCTCATACAAATAATTTAAAACTGATTCTTTCCTCACTGATTTCTCTCCCTCCACCTCTGTGCTGATCACAGTGTCTGAATTCTCTGCTAAAATCCGTATTCAGGAGTTTAGATACAGCTTGCAGCTCTAGCCTATTGAAGTCTATGGAGAGCAGAGGGGGGAGAAGGAGGAAGATCTGATGAGGCACATAGAGGGCAGAGAGATAATACGACATGGTTGTGACATTTAGGGAGAGTTTTATCTCATCACAGAACTGGATTATCAGATGAAGTATTTATCAGCTCTATGATGAGATAAAACATTTACTAGATGCTATATCCACATCACGGTATCTCTCTGATCTTTGTCTGGAAGTGTGTCCTCCTTCTCCTTCCCCTCTCCATAGATAGAGTTGTATATAGAGTTGTATACTGTGTACAGACACCTGCGTACTGATTTGAACAGTGAATTCAGAGATCAATGCTTTGTCAGAAGGGAAATAAGTGGAGAGAGAAGCATTTTCTTCAATAAATATGTTCAAAAGTTTACTATTTTCACCTGTACTATTGATTTCTGAAATTTATTATAAAAGTTTAGGTACAAAGACTAAATAGTAGCAAACTGAAGCACAATTTATTTTTATGCTTTGACCAATATGGCTTAAAGCACTTATTAAAAGAAACAGCAATCTGTTCCAAATCCATGATCGAGAGATAGTAATAACTATTTGGGGAGTCTCAAATCAAATAAAACAATATGTCCTAATGGACCAAAGCCTAAGGTTCTCAATTAAAAGCTAAATGTATTTTTTTAGGAGAAACCTGTTTTCACTATAATCATCTCTGTGGACTTAACAGATGTATGATTTTTGCTAAATGATGAACGGGTCGGAATCAAGCAGGCACCAAGTTAAATGTTGTAGTCAATCACAAAGAAGCAGGTTGTAGAATTTTTAATGAGACATTTGCATAATTCCCATGATATAGCATTGTTTTGGCCCACATAAACCATATGGCATTGCAATACTTGGATTACTTTGTGCTAGGAGTAGGCAACCATCAGTTTTCCCAACTGTTGCGGAAATCACATCATCTCAAGACAGTTCTGAATACAGTATAGGTGAGTGATAGATATTGTGCTCCTGCTTTCTTAAGCATGTTCATGTACAAATAATGTAGATTTTACTGAACCATAAGATAATTCTATTATAGTATAGCTTCTTAGACCCTTAGAGCTCATGAAAATTGACATATTATGACTTTATTTTAAATGGGTCTATAATAAGACTGACATAGAGGTGCATTAGGTCACAGACGTATGGCTCTAATGTCATGTAGAGGAATATAGAAGACGTTTCTGTTGAATGCAGCACAATGGAAGAAATCGATGAAAATTATGTCATATTCCATCCACTGCCCATTATATAGCACTCATTGAAACCTGTAATGCAGCATACAGAGGCTCTATGGCTCCATACTAAGGCTATATTCACATTGCTGGGTCCATTTCTTGTCTGTGAAAAACAAACAAATTGGTCCATTTTTAATATTCGTTCTGCATATGTTGTTTGTCCATTTGTCTGTTTTTGATGGCCATGTGTCTCCTGTATTATATTCATTTTTAACAGACCGTTAAAGCCCCACATAGCTGGCTGCAGCGAAAAATCGCTGCGGGAAAAACCGTGGCGGAAACACATTGCGGTTTTTCCTGCAGTTCTTTTCACAGAATGTCAGCAGAGGTTTCCTCTGCGGTCTTTCTGCTTCAACTATAACTATAGGGAAACTGCCAGAGTTTCTGTAGGTATAATTGATATGCTACGATTTCCAAAACAGAATTTCCGCTGCACATATTTTTCTGCAGTGTGTGGATGGAATTCACTAGATTGCAGTTATTGTAAAAACGCTGCAGTTTTTGCCACATTGTTTCCACTGCAGCCAATCCATGGCCATTTGCACCAGGTATAATTGACATGCTGTGATTTCCAAAACCACAACAGCCTTAATTGGTCTTTCATTTTCACCCAACACATGGATCTTTTTAACAAAAATAACTAGAAGATCAATAACTTTGTACATCTGTTAACAGTGGACCCATTGACTTTTATTGGCTCAGTGTATTCATCAAAATGGTAAAATATAACATGTCTGGTTTTTTAACTGATAATTTTTTTCTGTCTGTCAAGAAAACTGACATGTGAATACACTCTCATTGTTTCCAAATATAAAACATAGTGTAGAACACTATCAAAGCTCCTAGGAACCTATCTATAAAACATAGTGTAGAACACTGTCAGGGCTCCTAGGAACCTATCTATAAAACATAGTGTAGAACACAGTCAGAGCTCCTAGGAACCTATCTATAAAACATAGTGTAGAACACTGTCAGGGCTCCTATGAATCTATTCAATTTCTAGCTCTCTAAGGCAAAAACAGCCAAAATTATGTCAAAATGAAAGTTACATTAATATACTTTGGGTCTCTTCAGACCCCAGAGTATAATATGTGGAGGCCCAGAAGAGATGTAAAAGATAAAAAAAAACATTCATACTCATCTGCTGCTACCTCTTTTGGGCCACCTCGTGGCATCTGGCGACATCTCTACACCTCCTCGGTGACATTATGCTCCCATTGTCACCACTGAGACCTGTGATTATGGCTCAGCAGTCATATGGGCTCGTTTAGCGTCATGACGTTATGGACGCCTTGAACTAGGCTGAGTTTATCTCAGACCAGTCAAACACAATCACAGTGGGGGAGAATTATCAATCCTTCTGCGCCACTTTTCTGGTATAAAGGGATGATATTCTGGAGCACATTTGGCGCATGGCCCTGAACCAAATGTGCCACAACTTCCTTTCTGCATCTCAGGGGCAGACCAAGGAGTTGTGAGTTATGATCTAAATGGAGTAGATTTCCATTCTGACATACTACTAATTTATGAACATGTCAGAGATTCTTCAGAAGTCATGTGTTTCCTGCGCATTCAAGGCCTTTATTATGCCTGGTGTACAGCATGTCAGTCTTAATTAATGTGCCCCAGTGTGTACAGCAACCTGTTATACTTGCACTTTTTCTTTCCCTAAATTTCAGCAGTTGCCTCTCTCCTTTCCCAGAATGGGAGAGCTGTCTGAGTCCTGAACACCTTTCTTCAGGAGTCTTCTGATCTGGCACCTTATGAGGTTCATTAAGCTGTCCAAACCAAACCAAACCAAACCAAACCAAACCAAAGCTGTCCAAATTAAGCTGGATAGCCCTACTAGAGGGGGACCTGCTCTTTTTTTCCCACTTCAGAAAACCAGCCACTTTCCAAGTTTTTTCACCTAGTGAAAGAGGAGAAAATTCACATTCTCTGTAAAAAATATATTTTCCCAGCCCTGTCTTTGGAGAGCTGCACTGCCACATACAATATTAGCTATGAGCATTATTTATATACTCCTAGGGACCCATAAAGATAAGACCAGTCTTTAAAAGTAAGGATCTATAAAGAAAAGTTTAGTCAAACAGAGACTTAGAGGTTAATAATTGTACATGTAGTCACTTCACAAGAACAGGTTCACATACGTCATCGACAAGTTACCCTGCTGTGTCCAAGACATGATGACGCACCTTATGATTCTAATTTAGAGCTGGAGAGTAAAATTTTGTTCTGTTCCTGACCAAAAAACATAGTGACAGAAAATAGAAGTTCTAATATGCTAAATGGCAATAAATAGAGCATACTGTATTTACTTCATGGCTTTATTACTGGCTACAGAGTAAGTAGCCAATTCTGTTGTGACTTACTGGCCCAGATTTACTAACTGGTCTATGCCTAAAAAGTGGGCAACAATTCACCTCAACTCAGGGCATTGTTGGTGCACAATGGTGCATCCCAGTTCCTGCACTCCGCTTGTCATTTTTTTTTAGATATTGGGTGGAATGTGGTGGGAGTCTAGACAGGGCAGGGTGGGGACACCCCAATATATCAGATTTACCATAACTCACTCCAAAAAACTGGCCTGAATTATACCAGAAATCTACACCAGTTTCTGAGTTCAGGCACAGCCACCAAGAATTATTAAGGGGTTGGGGCCTCTTAGTAATTTTGGCTTGTCTTGCACCAGTTGGGGAATGAGCTAAGGGTGGCATAAGAAATATTAAGTCTTAATAAATTCCCCCCAGTGAGTCTTAGGCTAAGGCCCCACTTTACCAAATTGCATAATTTTTGCAAAAATTCAATGAAAAATCCTACGGAGAAAAACGCAATGTGGCAGTTTTTAGCTGTGTTTTGCTACATAATGTAAGAAGATATTATATTATATTACAATAGTGATTAGTATATATAACTGTCACTCATATACAGTAGATAACATTGAGGTGGTATTATTCCGGACTTTTTAATGTCATAGTTTTACTTATGATGAAATTTTTGCTAGCTTTTTTGTCTAAAAAATGCTGTATTTTACAGTACCAGCAAAGTGAATGAGATTTTGTTTAATCACAGCCATATATTGTGGAAAAAAAGCTGTAGGGTTTTTTTCTTAGTTTCTTTTAAAACAGCATGTTAATTTTTGCAACGGAATTGCAAATGTTTTCCCTATAAATTTAATAGGGGAAAAAAAAAATGCTCGTAACTGAATCTTTTTATGCAGGCGCTATGCTATCTTTCTAGCGGTCTGCGGATGCCCCATTATTATTGCCTCTGATTAGTTCGCTTTTTGTTTCCAGCAGAAAGGTATCAGGCTCGATTATGGGCTGTGTTTGTGTGTTACATGTGTGACACTAGGTAGACACATTTGAGAGTGTGATGTAAGCTCTCGAGTTAGTGGCTAGTGAGTCCCCTTGGGCTGGTCTTTTACCAATCCACTAGTCAGTGTGTGCCTGATCTAATTGTGTCCTCCTTTTTATTTTCACCTCTGGTGCATGGTCAATATCCAGTTGTGTGCAGTTTATGCTGAACTACCATCAGATATATTTTAGAGCTGTTTTGGAAGTTTTGCTACAGGACATTCAGGGAACAATCGGGCAATTTACTACATGTATGGGCATTTGTGGAACGTTGTGTAATCCAACCCCCAGTGAATGGTCCTACATCAAATGCTAAACTCATAGGCAGTCTTTATAGGACGACATTATGAGACTGTTTTTGAGATAACACTGTGGGGTCGAGCCAGTTCAACGTTATCCCTTAGTAGTGTGATACCATTAATGACCTAGTCTTGGGTACTTTATTTTAATTCAGGAGCGGGCTGTTGAGCCTTTGATATTTTTGATACTTTTAGAAATAATATTAAAAGCTATGTTTTAGTGTGCTGTTGCAAATAATTTTTTTCCTTAAATGCTGTAAATTAACAAGAAATAAACCCTCTTCAATTTCCAGCCAATGCAAAGCAAATGCTCCAGCATCCTACATTTGTCTCAGGCTGGTTTCACACCAGCACTTGAACTCCGTTGGGGGATTCCATCCCCGAACCTGCTTAAAAAATGCAGAGAGAAAAGTCCTGCAAGCAGTGCTTTTCCCTCTGCATTTTCTTCCCGCTTTGGGCGAAAACCCAGCGGGTAACCGCTTTTTTAAGCAAATTAGGTTTTCGTTTGGGGGGTCCCCAAGCGGACTCCCTGAACAGAAACCCGAATGCAGGAGTGAACCTAGCATCAGTGGTTGGGGCAATGTTAGTCACCAAGCACCCCAAGCAATTGAATGTGCCCCAGATATCAGGGGCCCTGTGCTGACCATATACTGACCATCATCTTTTTTTAATTGGCCATTACCTATTGGATTATTTCAATAGATAACAGTGAATATTAATTCTCACCTCTCCTTGTTCCTCCTCATGAGCCCAGCACACTCTCACATGTGACGTCCTGATGCTGTCAACATCTGAATGTAATGTACAGCAGCTCCTCAAGTCACTCCATAATGGCAGTGCCAGGGTCTTATAACTGATGTTACAGGCAAGTGTGGGGACCTCTAAAGGGTAGTATACTGTGTGTTAGGGCTCTAATGGGGCAGTGTATTGTGTGGGTGACACTAAAGGGATCATATACTTTGTGTGAGGATACTAAGGGAGCAGTATTCGAGGGAACTCAGGCATAACTTTGCTTGTGCACCCAGAAATGCCAAACCCACCACTGTCAATGGCTTGGTGATGCCAGTAAGTATAGAACTTAAATGCTGAGACCACTAAAATGCTTATGTCATAATACAGTTGTGCTAAAAAGTTTACATACCCCGGCAGATTTTTTTTGTTTTTTGCCCATTTTTCAGAGAATATAAATGATAACACAAAAACTTTTTCTCCACTCATGGTTAGTGGTTGGTTGAAGCCATTTATTGTCAGACTTCTGTGTTTTCTCTTTTTAAATCATAATGACAACCAAAAACATCAAAATGACCCTGTTCAAAAGTTCACATTCCCCACTTCTTAATACCGTGTATTGCCCCTCTAACATCAATGAGTCTTTTGTGGTAGTTGTGGATGAGGCTCTTTATTTTCTCAGATGGTAAAACTGTCCATTCTTCTTGGTAAAAAGTCTCCAGTTCCTGTAAATTCCTGCGCTGTCTTGCATGTACTGCGCGCTTGAGATCTCCCCAGAGTGGCTCAATGATATTGAGGTCAGGAGACTGAGATGGCCACTCCAGAACCTTCACTTTCTTCTGCTGTAGCCAATGAAAGGTCGTCTTGGCCTTGTTTTTTGGATCGTTGTCATGTTGGAATGTCCAAGTACGTCCCATGCGCAGCTTCCTGGCTGATGAGTGCAAATTTGCCTCCAGTATTTGCTGATAACGTGCTGCATTCATCTTTCCTTCATGTTTGACCAAGTTTCCTGTGCCTTTGAAGCTCACACATCTCCACATTATCAGTGATCCACCTCCGTGCTTTACAGTAGGAATGGTGTTCCTTTCATCATAGG
The DNA here is from genome assembly GCA_947044405.1 of Leptodactylus fallax. Lineage (NCBI taxonomy): Eukaryota > Metazoa > Chordata > Amphibia > Anura > Leptodactylidae > Leptodactylus > Leptodactylus fallax. Next base: position 1,278,277 of record CAMRHE010000234.1, read on the forward strand.
CCTTGTTGACAACTCTCCAAATGTAACGTTTATGGTTGTGGCCAAAAAGTTAGATTTTTGTCTCATCACTCCAAATTACCTTGTTCCAGAAGTTTTGAGGCTTGTCTCTGTGCTGTTTGGCGTATTGAAGGCGAGATTCTATCTGTAGATAGCATGTCATCTCTAAAAACATGTAAATTAAGGCGCAGTTTTATCATGCTTTATATGCCAGTTTTCTGGCATAAAAAGTCGCTATTTTTTTTTTTTTGCGCAAAACCACTTTGAGACTTTTTTAAAATCTACGCCACCTTTGCAACATTTCCAAAAAGGGACGTGGCGAAGGCATGCAGGGGATGCAAATGATAGGGAAATGCTATAAGCTGACGTACATTTTCCCCCAAGGCACAGCCCGGTTTAGGATGCATCTCATTTATAAGCAGGTGTTCAGCTCCGCTAGCTCCAGGGCTATGTAGTAATAGGATTCTGTCTAATTATCTTTCTATCTATCTGCCTATCTATTATCTATCTATCTATCTATCTATCTATCTATCTATCTATCTATCATCTATCTATTCAATTAATTTTCACAAAATATCTGAAATTAAAGCTGCATAAAATAATATATAACAATAGAAACACTATATACATATCAGTACAAGCTAACAGCCAATATTTACAGCTGCTTTCTACACCATAACAAGTCATTGATTTAGCACCTAGAACTGTAAGAACTTTTTAAGCCTTGTGGTATAACAAATATAGCTAAGCTGGTCATCTTCTGCAAATAAAACGAGAACTTACAGTAAAGGTCACATCACAAAACCAGATGGTATTGAACATTATTGACATCGCAGGAGGGTTATATGTATAATGATGTACAAATGATTTGACATCTCACCCACAGCTGTAAAAGGAGGTGCTAAACATAAATGGATGTAGCCTGGAAACAACAAGGGGACTATTTGCTCCTACATAATAATGCCGCATGCTAGGACCTTACAGTTACTTGACAAGTGAGCTCTGTAGAAAACATGCTGCAAAGCAAATACTCTGTTGAGAACAATTTCACTCCAGGATTTACCAGGTCACTCCCTATGAAATGCTGAAAATTATCATTACCTTTTTATTTTTTTATACTACTGTTATTCTTGCCTGGAATTCTATGAGATATTTTTTGAAATATGAAATCTTTTTTTTTCTTACATAGGTGCAAAATAGACAAGAATTTTATTTTATGTTTTTTGTTAGATTTTATCAATTGTGCCTCAAAAGGGTTTTCCCAAGGCTACACTTTGGAATGGTAGTTAAATGAAAGTTATGGAACCTGTCAGGGCTATTTGGGGCACTATCCACCCAAATGATGAACACTGATGATCTATCCACAGGGTAGGTTATCAGTATCAGGTCGGTGGGGGTCTGACACCCAGACTTCGCACCAATCAGCTGATTCAGTTTCCAGAAGCCGTACACAAGTTATTCAGTTGGAAACAGCTCTGCTCCTTTTTCAGGGAATGGGAGCAAAGTTGCAGTTCCCCCGTACCACCCATACAGTGTTCAGAGCTGAAAGCTGTATCCAGTGTATGGAGCCATACATTGTAATGGCGGTGCTGAGGAACTGCAGCACTGCTCCCATTGACTTGAAGAAGATCAGAATTGCTTCCCGCCATATACATTATATACATCTACCGGCATCCGAAACAGCTGATCAGTGTGGGGTTTGGGCATCAGACCCCACCAATCAGATGACCTATGCCGTGGATAGGTCATCAGTATCCAGTATGCCTGGGTCTCAGACAACCAACCCCTTTAAAAAATGGATGTAGTAAGGTCCCATATTCCACATAAAATGTTTTTCAGCATTCTTCCATTTGGTGAAATAAATAGCAGCTGAAAAATAAGGGAATTGAGGCTGAGCACAGGATATTTAACACTGACAGTATTTCTAGATATAGTGTACTGTTAACAAACACAGTATCCATTGTAATAAGCTTTATCCTTTACCTGTGATAGGGCAATCTTTTACTATGGGAATGTTTGTGTTGTTACTTAAAGTTAATAAGAGTAATATATTGTAACAATGAGATTTCTTCTGCGGCACCTCACAAATTGTAAGCTTGTTAGAGTAGTAGAGTAATTGTTTTGACAGATATATTTTCACGTTACTTGCAGGAATATGTATTATAGTGATTGAGGAAACACATTTTACACAATGTGAGAAACATAGAGGAGACTTGTGTATATTGTAGCTGTAGCCATTAAACACACTAAAGCAAATCTGTGTGTGTCTACAGCTTCAAGGGCAGGGTATGGAGTCCTGGTGGTTCATATTCTGGAGACATAGGCATTCCCTATGCCATTATTTGCTAATTTTATGGGGCCCTGTATTTTCCCCTAGTAGCAATCTTTCTGCAGGTACTGTATGTGCCCATAGATTGTAATGGCTGTAGCATACAAAGAGGGGCATGAGTGGTAACACAAAATACTTTGGGGAGAAGTTATAAAGATTGGGATTTCATACATAATCAAAAGCTAGATGGAGCAAAATGCACCAAATTTATTAAGAGGTGTGAAAATAAATTTAGTGCATCTTTGGCTGTCTTTGTGCCAGAAACTGAAATCTGGCACACTGTGAGAAGGCATAGACTTCCGCTATAGTTTGCACCAATTTCTGGTACAAGTTACAGTAACACCATCTAGGAAAGTTCTCACTTTTCACAAAATCTTTTTTAACAAAATCTTTAAAAAGGTTGCAAAGTTGGTGTGCCCCAAAATTTGTTACATTTTTATACAGCAAAACTGGCAAAAATGACTTGATAAATTCCTGCCTTTGTGTCTTGGTATTATCTAGTTCCTTCTTACATGTTTATTGGTCTTAGTGTAGCCAGGGTGAATGAATATATCTAAAAGGTTTGGAGAGAAAAAAAAAATGCTGCCAGGATGGATCCTTAAGCTGGAAATACCCCTTTAAAAAAACATACAAAGTTAATGTTCAACTGACTGTGTAGTTGACATGTAGATGGAAAGTAATGTGACACAGCATCATCTTAAAACTTCTGGGCAAAACGTCCTTGCAGTTTTACATACTGTATGTAGTTGATCAACATCATGAAAAAAAGCAAAACAGCAAGGTTTCATACTTAATACAAAAGGTTTGCAATAACTGCACAAGCTTAAGAATGTGGGAGAAGGATGATAGAAAGAGAACACATTAATTATCTCTGATATAATTTCTCAACACATCCCACAAGATATCTACAGTTCTTAGAAGATCTCTCCAAGGTTTCTCCTGTGCATTCCCCATACTCTGGAACTTGGTGCCCAAATACATTATATTTAGAGATGAGCAAATCGAAGCTGCAGAAGTGGAATTCGATCCGAATTTCAGGAAATCTTTGATTCTCCATGATTCCGGATTTCCTGATGCTTCGTGGTAACGAATATTTAGTAAGGATCTTTGTGACATCAGACGGTCACAAGATATTCTCTAGTGATGTGATTGGTTAGACGTGTCTTTGCTTGTTAGCAGATCCTTCCACATGAATAAAAGTTGTCCGTGCTGAAGAGAGAGAGAGACATAACCGCGGCATCCAAGGGCGTCCGGCATTTTGCCGCCCACCTGCCCACCCCAGCTCTCTGCAGCCCAGAAATAGCTGTTTATTCATTGCAAAGTAATTTGGATCGAAGCAAATTTTTTTGGAACTTCGAATTGAACTGCCGAATGGAACTTTTGAGAAATTTGCTCATCTCTAGTGGAATTTGATCCGAATTTCAGGAAATATTCGATTTGCATCGAATCCGAATTTCCTCACGCTTCATGGTAATGATTCGCATTTAGTTCAAAATGGCTGCTGTACATATTAGGACATGGCGCAAGGAACTCTGGGAACGTGGGATCACCCACAATGCCATACATGCAGCCAATCAGTATCCAGTTCTGTGATGTCACATCCCTTTAACCCGAGTGCACACGGCATGTTTGACCTCTGCATCCAAGGTGTTAAATCCTCCAATCGGTTATGGAGCAGGGTGTTAGCTGTAACTGACCACAGCATCCTAGGGGTTCCGCCGTTTTGACGCGCACCCACCCCGGCTCTCTGCAGCCAATAAATAGCTGTTTTTGTTACGCGATTTGCCGTGATTTAATTCGGATCGAATAGAATCGTATCGCGAAATTCAGCGAAGTTGCTGAATCGAATTTTTGAATAGTTCATTCATATCTAATTATATTTTCTCACCAACTATCAAAACCCTCAAAAGAAACATAAAAGTCCACCGACAACCTAGAATAACCATGCTGCCACTACCATAGAGTAAACACAGGTAGTTTGTGATGACTAGATGACTAGGTCAGAGCATTTACAAAGCAACTATTCTTCTTGTTTTTCCCCAGGAGAGACAACCGGTGAACCATTGACAGTATCATGGACACCCAATGCTCATTGATGTGTATAGGATGTGAAGTCTATTATGTCTGGTCTGCTCACACAGAAGAACTACTGTAGCACAAATTACTGGTAAAGTAGCTATTATAGAAAGGTGTATAGAAGGCCTGTATATTCATGTAGTATACAATATTTGACTTATGGTTTTATGCTATAGCTTCGTATACGTTAACCCTCACACAGTACAGGGCATGTAGGGTGTCATGCACCATCACCACAGTGCCAATACATTACAAAACCCTGTGCAAAAAATTGAAATACCAGTACATGCACAAAGAAGTTTAGGGTAAGCAAATGCTAAAATGACATAGGAATGGAGATACAAAAGGATAGGAAAGCTCAAACAGTACTGCTCAAATAAAATTACAATATAACAACCCTAAGTAAGGCAATGTTCACATCTGCATCAGAGGTTCAGTTAGGAGCCTGTGTCGCATAGTCCATCTAATGCATGCAGGACTTTTTCATCAACCGAAATGATAGAGAACATAGAAGATATCCAATGGTTCCCATTATAGTCAATGGGGTCCTCAAGATCCGATGGTGTCCATCATTTGAAAGAGCCGTCTTCACTGGAAAGTCGGTTCTTGTATTCCTATGACTTAACAAAACAACAGACTAAGGCTACGTTCACATCTGTATCTTGGGCTCAGTTCAGAGTCCATCTAAAATTGTGGACAAACAAGTGCTACAAGCATGAGTTTTTCTTCTGACAAAGTGATGGTGAAAAGAATGGATACCCAATAAACCCCATTGTAGTCATTGGGTTTGCTCAGAATCCATTAGTGTCCTTCATCCTATTTAATGTTTAGTCTGTTCTTCTATTCCTACAATGGTAAAGAAAAACAGGTGAAAAAAATTCAATTGTGAAAGCACCCTAACATTAATACCGATGTCAGTCGCTACAATTAACAATGAAAGAAAACCTTTACAAATGGATGCAGTCGACTGCTGATAGTACAAATAATTTAAAAGTAACATTTTTCCATTTTATAGGCTCAAAAAATGACACCTTGAAGATGAGAAAAGATGAGACCCGGGGGTCAGGCTGATGACTTTATGCAGCGTTGCGTCCTTCTATGGCGAGGTTGACAAAGGGGCATTCAATTAATAATACGTCTTGCCTGAGGATTGTACCTGCTAATAGAAACCCACTGGAAAGGTATAATGGGAATGAATTATGATGAAAGCAATGGATATATTTTAACGCATGTAGTTTTCTCTAAGAAACTCATCTGTGTTGGAGAATAAAATGAGGATATAATTATCCTCAGGCAATTGCCCAACACCTGGTGAATATTGCTTAATTAACTTCTATCCTTTTTCCATTATAAAGAAGTTTTAACTTGCTGTTCTGCTTATTCCTATGGTTTTTGTGAGGCTTGGAAAGAGCTTGTATATAAATATTAATGTTTCAGCATTGCAGCATTCAATTACATCCTGAATGCTTTTAGATACTTACCTGTAGTTCAAAGAAGTGTTTCGGAATCAAGCCTGACAGACAGAAAGGTTTTTTCTGTAGCTTTGGAGTACAAATGTTTGCTTGGTTGAAACATTTTCCAATTGTCTTGACAATATACAGTATTTCTGTCTTGACACAAATGCAGGGACAGCAGAAAAATTCTGTTGAGTAACCCCTGCATAAAAATAATTGCAGACAAATCAGGGGAAGAAAAAAAAAAGTCCATCCTCTCCTGCCGAGTCATTTAAATAATTTCAGTGAAAGTATGCGGAAGCCGAAATTGATTAATTATTGATCTGGCTTTAAGAGACTGAGAAGAAAAGTGAATTTATTTTGATTTGGAATGAACAAAAACTCAGATAAGTTGTTATTTTAAGCGGCGGCGTGCAACTTTGTTCCGTTTCAAATTGTTATTGTGCGCAATTTGGCATTCAGTAATGGGAAATCATAAATTGATTCTGCTTATCTGTAAATGTCAATGCTCATTACTATTTACCTAGTTGCAAATTAATTCTGTTGTGTCACAGACAGTTCAACGTTTCATCGCTGGTAACCGAGAGTGACATTTGTTTCACTTTTTTTTTTATGATTCCGTAAAGCTTTACAATACTAATAAACTCAGAACTGACTTAATAATATATCAAATATGGCTGCTGTCTCGCCAAGGAAAACACTTTGCAGTCCTGCTGGGTTTCTAAGTAGTGAGTACTGTGGTTGATGGACAGTATTATTCCTGCATGTTATACAGTGGGGAAGCTTTCGACAAGAGCATTAAACTTTAATGAATACAGAATGTGCAGTTTCATAGTGCATCGCTAGTGTTTGCATGAACACGTATTGTTTATTATTAATATCATACATTTTTTTAGATTTGCAGCCATTTGGGACACTATCCATATAAAGTGCACTTGCATTATCATCTACCTAGTGTACTGAGTGTATGTAATCTGTATTGTATTGCCCATGAGTTTGTGTTTATTCCCAGCATATTGAAGATTATATAACACTGTGCAAGTAACAAACACAACTCTGCTTTTAAGTCTCAACTAACATTGGTCAGGGACAATGTCATAGTGACATTTGGGACTATTAGATGTATCAAAGCCGTGGATACTATCTGTCAGTTCCTCAGAAGCTTGTAGCTAATTCTTCATCTCATTGCTTTGCAATTGTAGCAATCTATTTTTTGATTGTACCTGTCAAAATCTTATATCACCTTTAGGTCACAGTGGAGATGTAGATAGGGATCAAACGAAGCATGCTCCTCACACTAAATCCCACACAGAGGAATTGCAGACTTCAGACAAGATTTGAGAGTTGATTTTTTACTGGAGTTTTCCCAATTGAGCAACTTAATCTCACAATTCTAACGATTTTCTGCTATAGTAGATAATAAAAGATAGTTTCCCCCCAAAATTAAAAATTAAGCCTAAAGTCATCCATGTAAACTGATGAACAAATCCTTGTCCTTGTTATTTTTTGTACAGTCTTTTTCTTAATTTTGGTTCTTTAATGAGTCTTTGGTTCTGCTAACTGCACTGACTGTCTGGGAATGGTGTGGTTAGAGAAAAAACTCCAACTGTACCAGAATCTGTGAAGCAGTGCCTTTTGAAGGATCCAAAGAGTTGGAGTTGGTGAAGGTGGTGAACGGTCCTCTTTAAAAATTTGGTGTCTTAGAAAATGCAACTCTGCTCACATTGGAATAGATTCAGCCTGACAACCTGGAGGGTATCCTTTCCCTATTGCAGTGACCAGTAGACCTGTAGTCTATATATGGAAGACTTCACTTGGTTAAAATAAAAGAAGTGAGACAATAGCACTCCCTAAGATAGTATTGTTTCAGGTGAGTGTAAGTAAATGCTTAGTCATTGCTTTGGGAAGTTTCTAGCTGTCAGATCGTGTGATGGTTCTTAATAGATGGCTAGGAGTTGCACCAGAAAGTTTCACCATTGGAGAAGTTATGTGTTGTTCTCCCACAATGACACCCACTGATGTCAGGAGTTGCCTATGTACCTCTGGTGGCGATTTAAGGGGTTGCTATTTAAAGGGGTTGTCCAGGCAAAAATGGACATACCTTTTAAAGTTTAAATAAGCTGAGGGTAGTGAAAAAAATAAAAAAATGTATGCTCACCTGTCCCCGTTGCTCCAGTATCTTACCGCGCCTTCTGGTTCATTAGCTCCAGTGGCGTCTTCCGGCATTTTGCTGAAGCCACTGATTGGACAGCAGGAGGACACCGAAGCAACGGGGACAGGTGAGTATACATTTTTTTTTTTTTTTTTCACTGCCCCCAGCAGATTTAAACTTTAAAAGTTTTACCTGGACAACCCCTATAAGTGTCTATTCACTCACTGTGGGGGAGGAGGAGCTCGTGCTGCAGTCAGGAGGGTTGTACTTTGCTGTTCGAAGGGCAGTACACACAGCTCAGTAAGCTTGAGGAGGAGAGGCACCTTTGAAACCTTTGATTTGGTAGCTGGTGCATAGAATATCACATTTCATCTGGAGAGTTTCCTTTACTGCTGTCATTACAAAACTTGGAGCTCTTAACAAAGTTAATGGAAAGGGTTGTCATATTTGTTCTTCATTTTATTAAAAAATGCATCTGACTTACCAGTCGACAGGGCCAGAAATACCCCATTATTGTGCTGTTGTTAAGACTAAGGAAAAAAAGATCAATGTTAGAAATTAAAGCTTTTTTTTGACAAGCACTAGAAATGCTAATGCAAATTATAATTTTTGTTAAAAGTTTGGATTTAATTTTGTGTTCATGTGAACATAGACAAACATATCTAAATATTATTTTATGCACAAATTGCTTAATATTTGATCAGAAAAAGATGCATTTTATGTGAGGCGGATGCTGTTTTTTAGCTTTCTGTTATTGTTAGTCCTAATTAAGATAAAGACACAGTAAGTTATCTAAGCTCTGCAGCTCAATACGTTGTGTAGTTTTTGGAAATAATAAAAATTCTACGTTCATACAGTGCAACAAAATATCTTTTAATGTTCTAATATAAGATTTCTAATCAGCTGACCGCTGGTTAAAACGATTACTCTAAGCTGTAAAATGTAATCCTCTAAGGTATTTTCTAACTTGACCTTTGCAGAAAGAAAAGTTTAGATAAAGAGCCTAGAAGCATGCCATGGTATAAAAATAGTCACAATACTTTCGATTGAAATCTCTAGAGCAAGGTAAAATTTCGAGAAGAGCTTTCCTCCTTCAGAGTATTCCACAAAATTATTTGTGCGAATTTATAATAATGGTATATTTTATCATGACTTTTGTAAATTTGTTCAATGTTTAGATTTAAAAAAAATATTCCAATGACAATTATTGTTATTAGAAGTTGTTGACCATGCAATATGCCCCAATATTTGGTGGTCATACCCAAAAAAAAGGGGCATATTTCATAGTCAACAACTATACAAGAATATTTTGTAAATCCAAACATTGAATGAATTTTTAAAAAAATAATGAAAAAATGTTCCATTTTTATTAATTCATCACTCTTGTAGGCTCCAATTTAACAATAGTAAGACATAAACACTATCCTTCCTTACCTCTCTTTTTTCTGTATATGTCAAGATATGTGAATAGCAAGTTAAGAAGATTTTCTAAAAATACTATGATTTCGTGACGAGTTACCACAAAGTAATATGCTAACTATCCTATTTCTGACTATGTGCAGCCACCCAGTGAGATGTGTGAATTGCAACCTTTCAAGTCTTTTGTTAGCATGTTGTGACATTGGAATTAATTGGTTTCATTAATTGAATTGGAGTCCTTAACTCAGCTGGAGATCAGCAAAATGTGGACACAATTTTAAGAGTCATAGTTTATGAATATTTGGAGATAGCACTCAAAAGCAATATGTCTCAAGTTATGAGATGACATTTCTGGAAATGGCTATAACTAACGCGTTATTTTTTTTATTTTTATATGTAAATAAGGGAAGGGTTGATTTGAATTCTAATATTTTTTAAGGCTAAATCAATAAATATATATATTTATTTATTTATTTTTTTAAACGTTTACACTCCAAGGGTGCTTGAAACAAGCAATCATTATATTGCTTGTACTATAGACTGCAATACTACAACATTGCAGTCTATAGGAAAATTGTTGTCACTGTTGAGTCCTGGCACACAGCAGAACTTAATAGTAACATAAAGTAGCAGGCCTGAGAGCCTCTCGAAGCTGCTATGGCAACTAAACTCCTGGATCTCACTGCAGAGCAGCATTTTGGTTGCCGGAAACAGTAGTGAAAGTGAAGGTAACCTCCCAGATGACGTGGTACTAGATGTTAGACCCCAGCAGATACTTATCACATTTGCAATCGATCTCTCAAACCTGCCTTCTCAGCAGTATCTTCTTTAAACTGAGACGTGCCTATCCAATCCCTCTCCTTTCATAGTGAGTGCCCATACATATTACAGAGCATTTTTACATCTTCCAATTGAATTCTAAAAATATACGATTTAGAAAAAAATGAATAAAATTAGAATGTTTTATATATAGAAGTGTCCTCTTTTCTCCTTAGAGATATGCTATAATAAGTGGCACAAGATGACCAGCTTTTAAAAACAAATTAATTTTGCTTTTCTCTATTGGATATTGTGAGTCATGCAAGAATTTTTTTTTCTCCCCAAAGCTGGTCATCTCCTGCCACTTGTCTTGGTATATCTCAAACATGGAAAAAAAAATTAAGGAGGGATACATCTAACATCATTCAGCACTAACCAATCCTGCAAATATTCAAATGTTGTTAATATTGCGCATCAAAAACAAACCAGTAGTAAGGCAACAGTAAATACAGTACTGCTCAAAAGTATTAGTCAGGTTTAGAAAAAAAAATCTGCAAAGTGAGAATGTTTTCAAAGATAATGCTTGATGGTTTATCTTTGTCAAATAACAAAATTAATTAAATAGAAATTTAAATCAAATCAATATTTATTGTGACCTTTGCCTTTTGGAGGAGGAGTCCTAGAAGTGATAATACGGCCCTTGCAGAGCCCTGATCTCACCATCATCTAGTCTGTCTGGGATTACATGAAGAGACAGAAGGATTGGAGCAAGCCTACATCCACAGAAGATCTGTGCTTAGTTCTCTGAGAGGTTTGGAACAATCTCCCTGCCGAGTTCCTACAAAAACTGTCTGCAAGTGTATCTAGAAAAATTGATACTGCTTTGAAGGCAAAGGTCATACAAAATATTGATGTGATAGATTTCTCTTTTGTTCATTTGCTTAATTTTGTTAATGATAATGATTGCTAAAAATAAGCTATTAACACTTCTATTTTGAAAGCATTCTTAGTTTGCAACATTTTTTTCCGAACCTGAAAAACGACAACTTTTGCATAGTACTGTACAAATTCAGTTATTGTGTTGATATCCTTAACATTATATTCTGTTGCCCTTCTTTACCTTCATTGAACATATACTGTATTCGCATGACAATGAATATTCTTACTCTTCCCCTATGTCCACCGTACTTTTTTTACTTTCCAATTCTTACGTAATATCATTACTAATTCTCTTTACTAGAGACAACATTTGGCACCATTGACAATTAATGCCTTTAATTAAAAATGTCTTCTGCCTCATAAAGAGTCCAAAGACTAACCTTTTAAATGATATTGAATAGAGGCCTGGAGAGCACAAAGGATTAAAGGGGATTTACTAAGTGTCAGATATTGAAAGGAGTGCTTCATGTACACCAAAATTAAGGAATTAAATCTGAAAGTCCTTTCCTCAAGTACTCACTAGAACTAACACAGTATGAAGATAATTAAAAGCATTGTACAGACATAAAGCCGCATGCTTTGTCCACTAATGCACCATGAAAATATCAAATTAAAAATGTTTCATAGTGGTTCATTGAAGACTATTTTAATGAAGTGTTCAGGGTAAAATATGCTTTAATTTGATGACCTTTGTATCAGATATGTATCTTGTACAGATTACGTCTGCAAAATCAGAGCATAAAAGGAAAATGCCAGACCCATGTTAGGTCTCTATGTACCAAATGTAAAAATTGGATCAGTAGGATTTTACAACAATGGTTTAATCAAAGGATATTCTTTGAGCAGAATATTATGTGTAATTCAGCACATTTTAATTGCCAATTTTAGTGAAAAGAAGAGTTTAAAGACAATGTGAGCATATAGAAATCTTACAACTACTATAGGGTGCCTACAATAAACTAATGTCCGCACAGGCTTATTATATGGTAGATATTTTAGATTGTTTTTTTGAAGTTTATTATAGAGAAAATGATAGTAATTCTTTGAGCAGAATATTATGTGTAATTCAGCGCATTTTAATTGCCAATTTTACTGAAAAGAAGAGTTTAAAGATGATGTGAGCATATAGAAATCTTACGACTACTATAGGGTGCCTACAAGAAACAAATGTCCACACAGTCTTACTATAAATATTTTTAGATTGTTTTTTTTTGCAGTTTATTATAGAAAAAATTCCAGTAATAGAAAGCCGCATAAGTTTTAGGCTAGAAGGGGAGGTCATGTAGGGGAGGTTTCAGTAAAATAAATCTATTAGAAATCTATAAAGGCCTAAAGAAGAATGAATAAATGCCGCATCTTGGAAGAAAAAAACCTTTAGTCAATAATTCTATTCTTTAGGGATTTTTTTCTCCTATGAAAGCTTCTTCTTTGGTATCTATTTTTACATTTTTAGAAGTTCTAAGAGATGGAATCATCCTTTTAGCATAATGAGCTGTTTTTGATCATTGAATTGTTCTCTCACCAAGATTCAGTAAAACAAAACTCTCTGACAATCATTTGCCATGGATCCATTTCCTTTCACTACCAAACATCAACTTATATCGCGAAAAGAAACGTCATCTGGCAACACTATAAATGCATGGGCATCATATAAATTATTCAATCCACTAGAACACAAGCTCTTTTTTACTGAGCAGCTTTCCGACCTCCTCTTAAATATCCATATGCTTTAACCCCTTAATGATGCAGGGTAGTTTGTATGTTAATTCTTGGCGACTTTTTTCATATTTTCCCTCCCCGCCTTCTAAAATTCATAATTTTTAAATTTTTTGTCGACATAGCTAAGTGAGGGATTACTCTTTGTGTGATGAGTTGTGGTTTCATTTGGCATGATTTTGGGGCACATGTAATGTTTTGATTAACTTTTGTTAATGGTTTTTGGCAGTCCATGTGAAAAAACCTACAAATCTATTATAATTTTTTCCATTTTGTTTTTATGGCGTTCACTCTGTATTAAAAATGACATGACAACTTTGTCTGGTGGGTCATTGCGATCACTGTGATACTATATTTATATTTATTTTATTATTTTTTACCACTTTTATAAATAAAAGTATCACTTTTTGAAAATGAGCGATTTTTCTGGAGTCACCATATTCTGATACCTATAACTTTTTTACTGTTTTTGTTTGACAGAGATATGTCAGGGCTTTTTATTTGCGGGACAGGTTGTACTTTTTATTGGTATGAATGTTTGGTATATATTACTTTTTTATCAATTTTTATTGCTATTTTTGGGGATATCAAAGTGACCAAAATACGTTAATGTGTGCATTGCAGTATATTTTTTTAAACGCTGCTTACCGTATGGGATAAAGTTATTTTTCGATAGTGGGGACTTATACATACATTGGGAATTTTTTTAGTTTTGATATGTCCCTCAAGGAGACTTGAACCTGGGATCTTGGATCCCCAGTGCAATGTACTCTGCAATACATAATATTGCAGCACACCTTGCACAGAGGTATCTGAGAGGTGGCGGGTGGGGGGGGCTTAATCTTGGGGGGGGGGGTTAATCTGCCGGTTAATCCTGTGCCTGCGGCATTATAGCGCCATACTATTATGGCGCTGAGTGTTAACTATATGCACATCGTAATGTAATAGTAAGGCGCAGTGATTCAGAAGGATTTTTTTTTTTAATATCTCCAAGACTAAGGCTGCACATTGCAGAAATGTAGCTTTTTTGACTGCTGTGGAAGTGCAGCATTAAAAAACCTATGTGTTTTACAGTACCAGCAAAGTGAATGAGATTTAATGTACTTAAAATTGTTGTGAAAATCAGCCTTAGTCTAAATTCACAAAATTGGCCGTGTGATGGCTCCTTTTTTAATACCCATCACACTGCTGCATTAAATTTAATGCATGGTGAATGGGGCAATTCACGTGATTTTTTTTTTTTTTGATGGTCCATTTTAACGGTCAATCAAAAATAGGTCATGTCCTATTTATATCTGTTTTCATGGAACCCTCAATAGATTCAAATCTACAAGAGATCAGTAAAAATGGGTACCCCTTAGCTGCAAAATGGCTGTGAAAAATGCCCATTTTTCATGGCCGTTCCTTTAAATATTTGAATGAATGTAGGTTTAGACTATACTCACAGGACTGTGTTCATACGTTGGCCATGAAAAATGGACACATTGGTCTGTTTTTTAATGGCTATTGTTTTGCATCTATTCTGTGTCCATGTGTCTGAGTTGGATGGTCCAGTATTATCTATTTGCATCTATTTTGAAAAAGACCTTTAGAAAAAAAGGATGAATTTCATTGGTGTTTTTTATCCAACACAAAGGGTTCATTTTTAACGGACATAACTCGGATGTTAAACTGTTTTTATGTCCATTAAAAATGAACCCATTGGTTTCTATTGAGTCAGTGTGTCCGTCAAAACTGAAAAATATAGAACTTCTCTTTTTAATGTCAATCAAAAAAATATTAATGCCCTCATTAACTCTCATTGTTTTTGGCATTCATCACACATCATGTGAATAAGTCCTTAGGTGCCAATTTGGTTTACATACAAGTTAAAGGGAATCTCCTGGAGTATAGGATTATTAGCATATCCTCTAGGACTCCATAAATCAGCACAATAAAATAGTGTAATCTCCACAGAAGCTGGCTATGTATATTACTTTAAAATAACGTGCTCATTGGAGTGCTTGCTCATCTTTATTGTGCTGATCGGCTAGAGTCCAATGGTCGATCCTCCATGATCAAACATTGATAGCCTATTATGAGGATCAATCTTTATTGCCCTGGAGAGCCCCTTTAAAGTTTAATGTGTATTTATTTTTACTTTGAAGGAAAAAGTGATTCCACCATCCACATGAATAATGTATTAACTATACAGTTTTACAAGGTTTCTTAGGCTTTCCGTATCTTAAGACCAGTTCCCATATTTTTCTTAAATATGCAGAGATCTTGAAAAAAATTACTAATAAAAATCAATTTGAGATAAAAACAATAACTTACATGCCTTACACCACTGTTTTAACAGGGGGCTTAACTGGGGGGGAGGGGAAGGGGCAATCAGGGCATGTGCCCCCAATGCTGGTTGTCAGGGGAGGCACCAGCAAACCCCTTTTATGCATTTAGATACAGAGTAAGGGCAGTGAACTGAGCCTTTGTTCCAGGTGAAAGAGAGCCTATCTACAGCTCTGGTTTTACATACTTTCTGACAAGGGGAAAAGGTTTTGCTGAAAGTATGTGATGGATTCTTTGTCAGAAGCTTTGCCAAATAGTAGATAGTATAAATATAAAATTTATGGCCCATCTTCAGCATGTCATCAATATTAGTAGTCTAATTTTCAGCAATGCCATTGGTCAGTACTGCATCCTCTTCAGTGCTCTGTCTTGCAAAACTCTGCCTCAATCCATAGTGGTTGTGCACATCACAAAAGTTTCTCCATTGAAGTGAATTGGTAATTTGTAATACCACTCACAGCTGCTACAGACAGTGAAGGCATTATACAAGTGTGAATACTGAAGGGGCTCATGCGTGTACTGTGGCCCCTTCAAACAGCTGATCAGCAGGGGTGCCATACCCCCACCTATCTAATATCAATGGACTATGATTCACCTACTTGTCTGGCAAGTGCCAAAACTGTCATAAAGTGTCTAAAACATAGTGATGTGCAACAGATTTTTTGACACAGAATTCTGGTGCAATTTCATTAGTAAATGTGGCCATTGTGTTAGTTGGAGTGTGTTTGTCACATGACCAGAAGGGAATGGATAACAGCTATGGTAAGAAGATTATATTTATTATATCCTGTCACTCTCAAATGGGAAGGAGAATAAAAAAAATTCTACTTTAAGAACATACATAGTATCCATAGCCCATATAATGTAAGGTATTTTGTGTTTGGCTCAGCATGCAGAACACATCTGGGTATATAATGTGATATTTTTAAATGCTGCTGTCAATCTTTAACCTGCTTACTGACAATTGATTATTTATTGTTATTCCTGTAGCTTCTTTATTGTCACACTGTGAGTGTAATTTGTTATCAGCTTGTCATAAACTGTCACAATATCACTCTACAGCCAGATCAATTGTCAGAGCCTATGTATAACTATACTGTATAAAGCAATGTGCAAACACTCTACTAGTCAAGACTTCATCCTTCTACTAGAGCATCTATTTTGTAAAAGTTTTACAAATTTCTACTTTTTTAAACCAATGTTTGTGTTCATGTTATAAATTAATGTATTTTTTAGTTTTGAAAATATGAATATATATATATATATATATATATATATACGTACACATATTTTTTTGTTTTCAAAACTAAATATGTATATATATACAGTACAGACCAAAAGTTTGGACACACCTTCTCATTCCAAGAGTTTTCTGTATTTTCATGACTATAAAAATTGTAGATTCACACTGAAGGCATCAAAACGATGAATTAACACATGTGGAATTATATACTTAACAAAAAAGTGTGAAACAACTGAAAATATGTCTTATATTCTAGGTTCTTCAAAGTAGCCACCTTTTGCTTTGATTACTGCTTTGCACACTCTTGGCATTCTCTTGATGAGCTTCAAGAGGTAGTCACCTGAAATGGTTTTCACTTCACAGGTGTGCCCTGTCAGGTTTAATAAGTGGGATTTCTTGCCTTATAAATGGGGTTGGGACCATCAGTTGTGTTGTTCAGAAGTCAGGTGGATACACAGCTGATAGTCCTACTGAATGGAGTGTTAGAATTTGTATTATGGCAAGAAAAAAGCAGCTAAGTAAAGAAAAACAATTGGCCATCATTACTTTAAGAAATGAAGGTCAGTCAGTCCAAAAAATTGGGAAAACTTTGAAAGTGTCCCCAAGTGCAGTGGCCAAAACCATCAAGCGCTACAAAGAAACTGGCTCACATGGCTCTGCTGCGGAGGATAAGTTCATCCTAGTCACCAGTCTCAGAAATCGCAGGTTAACAGCAGCTCAGATTAGAGACCAGGTCAATGCCACACAGAGTTCTAGTAGCAGACACATCTCTACAACAACTGTTAAAAGGAGACTGTGTGCAGCAGGCCTTCATGGTAAAATAGCTGCTAGGAAACCACTGCTAAGGACAGGCAACAAGCAGAAGAGACTTGTTTGGGCTAAAGAACACAAGGAATGGACATTAGACCTGGGGAAATCTGTGCTTTGGTCTGATGAGTCCAAATTTGAGATCTTTGGTTCCAACCACCATGTCTTTGTGCGACGCAGAAAAGGTGAACGAATGGACTCTACATGCCTGGTTCCCACCGTGAAGCATGGAGGAGGAGGTGTGATGATGTGGGGGTGCTTTGCTGGTGACACTGTTGGGGATTTATTCAAAATTGAAGGAATACTGAACCAGCATGGTTACCAAAGCATCTTGCAGCGGCATGCTATTCCATCCGGTTTGCATTTAGTTGGACCATCATTTATTTTTCAACAGGACAATGACCCCAAACACACCTCCAGACTGTGTAAGGGCTATTTGACCAAGAAGGAGAGTGATGGGGTGCTACGCCAGATGACCTGACCTCCACAGTCACCAGACCTGAACCCAATCGAGATGGTTTGGGGTGAGCTGGAACACAGGGTGAAGGCAAAAGGGCCAACAAGTGCTAAGCATCTCTGGGAACTCCTTCAAGACTGTTGGAAGACCATTTCAGGTGACTACCTCTTGAAGCTCATCAAGAGAATGCCAAGAGTGTGCAAAGCAGTAATCAAAGCAAAAGGTGGCTACTTTGAAGAACCTAGAATATAAGACATATTTTCAGTTGTTTCACACTTTTTTGTTAAGTATATAATTCCACATGTGTTAATTCATAGTTTTGATGCCTTCAGTGTGAATCTACAATTTTTATAGTCAAGAAAATACAGAAAACTCTTGGAATGAGGAGGTGTGTCCAAACTTTTGGTCTGTACTGTATATATATATATATATATACATATATATATATATATAATGTTTATTTACTTATAGATATAATTTTTTTCAATGTAATTTGTTTCCTGCCCACCTTCCAAAAGCCACAACTTTTTAATCTTTCTATTTGTGAACCTGTTTGAGGACTTGTTTTCTGGGGGGGATAAATTGTATCAACTATTGGCACCATTTAATATTTCATGTGGAAAGCCAAAAAAAAAATTCTAAAGGGGGTGGAATCGGGAGAAAATTCATAGGCACCATTTTCTTATGGGTTTTGTTTTTAAGATGTTCACTGTACTATAAAAATGATGGGTCACCTTTAAGCTGGAGGACCCATGTGGCATAAACACCGCGGTTTGTCCGTGTCAAAAACTGCAGTGAAACCCATCCACAGATTGCAGAAAAATACCTGCAGCGGAAATGCTGCGATTTCCAAAACTGTCAATTATATCTAAGGAAATGCTGGCGGTTTCCGTATAGGTATAATGGAAGCAGAAAGTCAGCAAAGGAAAACTCTGCGGACTTTCTGTGAAAAGTGCTGCAGGAAAAACCGTAATGCGTTTCTGCCGCGGTTTTTCCTGCAGCACTTTTTCTCAGCGGCCGAATACGTTGGGCCTCAGCCTTACTCTGATGATCAAATTACAATACCAAATTTGGTTGTTTTTTTTGTAAATGTGTTTATTGAATTTTTCAATAAACATATTCCAATGCTTCATATGAACAATATCAATTGCTAAACTCATGAAACCTAGCCTTTTGCATGACGGAGACATCTGATCGAACTTAACATGATGGCAAAGTCCAAGTCACAAGTTATAAAATTTGCCATCCCTATTCTCTTAATGGTTTAAGAGCGAGTCCCAAAAAGAGCTCACATATGGTGTTGCAACAGAGACCCGTCATATGTTTGCTACAACTAGTAACTAGAACGTGTAACTTAGGTTACAGTAGGAGATGCAGTATAGTGATCAGAACATTGCATACTTAAGTAATGAAAACATTTGGACAAAAACAGGATATGGCTAAGGCCCTATGTAGAAAGCCACAACCAAAAAACCATGATGGAAACGCCGCTTAAAAGACATACAAGCAAACAAAGCAAAGCAGAACAAAAACTCATCACCTCTCCCACCTATCACCATGACCACAACACCCCCACCAGGTCTATCGTCTATCCAAATGCATGAGAACACTCAAGAAATTCCCATCTGTCCTCTATAAGCCACTGATTACATCTCCCATTGTCACAGTGGGGGGTCCCCTGCCAGTATGCGCTCTTGATACTAGGTAGTTAGTTGGAATCATGTTTGCAACTTATTTTTAACATGCTATAGCTGTATGGAAATATATGGTAACCCTCCCACAGGTGGAAAATTGACAAACTTTCCTCTCCTTCTGATGTGCTGCCTCTACTCAATCCATTTTCATTAGAAATGACATTTTCTCCAAAAATAAATAGAGAGGTCTGTTCCACACTTGCAAAATCACCTTCCTGCCTGCTGCCGCTACCAGATGTAAAAGATGAATATCGTGTTTGTCAATCTTGTGTTCATCGTTATTTTTAAACCCCAAAAACGGCCATGAGGTGGTAAAGGACTTAACTAAATGGGTGGTCACAAAATTCTCGACCCCACGCCAAAACTGCTGTATCTGCAGTCAAGACCACAGGCAATGGTACAAGTTTGCCTCTGAATGTCCACATTTTTAGCAATCAGCTGTTGGGTATAACCTTGAATGGGGGTCAGGTAAGTCCTGTTTTTGACTTTAAGTCACATTTCAACATACCACCCTGCAGGAATAAACCTGCACACATACTGTAGATAGTGGCTTTTAGGATAGTGGAGGAAGTCAGTAAAGGGTCATTTGCACTCCACTTGGATATGTTGGCAGTTATAGCACTATAATCTATGGGGGAGTGGAGAAATTTATATACTCGAGTTACTTGCACAAGCTGCATTGTTGGTTCTGAGAATATATATATTTTTTTTTATGTTTTAATACCTTTAAAAAATTTGTAATGTTTTCAAAGCAAAATCATATTCTGACCCACATAACTTTTTATACTTTTGTCCACGGAGCTGTATAAGGGTTCTTTTGTTGTGGATCAAGCTGCAGTTTTTATTGGTACCATTATGGGGCCCATACAACTTTTTGGAGGGGAAAAGCAACCAAGGCAATTTCATTTTTTATTTTTCTTTCGTTAACGTGTTCACCATGTGGGGTAAATACTTTTCTGAATTGATAGCTTGGGTACAGGGATACCTAGTATTTATTTTTATTTTTAGGTGATCTACAAAAGTGAGGTCATTTGAATTTTTATATACTGTATATATATATATTTATTTATTTAACTTTTTGTTAACTGTATTTGATTCACTGAAGGATGCAGACTGTCCCTCAACTATCATAACAGGGTCTGGCTGAATCCTGAAAACATGAGTTAATAACCATGAGATATTTTATCCGAAATACACAAGTATGAAACTTGAGTCAAGGGTCCTCATGTCTTGTGAATCCCTATATTAAAATTAAATAAAAAACAGTCAAAGACACATTATTATAAATCATATCACTAAAATAGAGCCCATATGGAGTGGGTGTTTTATCAACATTTTACACCTGTGCAGCCTCCACCATATACCATTGGGCCTGTCTGCATCCTGCAGTGAACCAATTGCCCCACCTGACATCATATAAATATGGTCTTTCTTTGAGTTATATGATTTATAAAAATGCCTCTTGCATTTCATTGTTTTTGGAACTCACAAGACATTGGGATATTTGAAATTGGCGGCAAACTGACATATTTTGGTAAAAATCTCTACTAATCCCTCTTGGTTATTAACTTATTTTTGCACGACACAGTCAAGGTCTGTTATGATAGTTGAGGGAAAATGGAGTGTTGGTACTTGTAGAATACTGGACAGCTGGTCTATAAGCCGTCATAGAGCACCTCACATTATCATGTGAATGATACTTTATAGAAGTAGACATTTGGTATACTAGGCATCCACCCCTTATGGGTTGAGTGCAGGTGTCTGAATGGATGTATTATGCACCTGTGCAGTCTCTGCCATAGACCATTTGGACCTGTCTGTATCCTGCAGTGAACAACTGCTTCACCAAACATCAGCTGAATGTGGCCTTATCTTTCAGTGACATAATTTATAATAATGTCTGTTTCAGTGTACTGAACCCTAGGGAGTTTGATCACTTATACAATATACTGGTATACTTTTGTATTGCACTATATTGTATATATACTACACCTACATTATACCTTGTCACGGCCATGGATCACCACACCCTATGACATTATGGGGTCTGCAGTTGGAACTGCTTAGATGCTGAAGCATCTAAGTGATTAAAAGTCATGATTGGTGATGTCACTGACTGGGGCTGTAAGTGGCAAGACCCTTCTTTATAATACAGATGGCATCTACCATGTATGGGTGCAGCTCCTGGCCACTCTATGCATCTCCTCTGTCACTCTCTGGTCTTTGGGAGAAAGGCTGAAATATAAAACTTCTCACATGGAGCACAGTACCTCAATATGCCAAATCTCTTCCTATCTATCCTCAGTCATGCTGTATGGGACCTCATCTCCCCATCACCATTTGTGATGGAATAGGTATAAAATACATGTTACAAACTGCACAAATGATGGCGAACCATCACCAATACATGCAAAAAGTGCAATCCAAACTGTCAATAAACCACTAAAAACAACATAAAACATAATAATCAGGTATATCGGTTTTTGCTGTGTAGAACTCTACTCAAGTGAAATTCCATAATCCCTAGCCTTGCACAGGATATACAATGATGCAACCACTGACCAGGTGCATCATTTATTTTATAGAGCTCCTGAATGGGTCCCTGGCTTTTCAGACTGACCTGCCAATTCACACTCCAGCCAAAAGTCCTTGGTTTCTATGTAAGTTTATGTGGGTAGAGCGCCAAGGATAGGTATTTCTTTTCTTTTGTTTCACCCCCACCCGGGCCAACCCGAAGTTTGCTCTAAATCCTGGACAACCCCTTTAACCAGTAACTTAACAAGGGGTTCTTCCACAAGATCATGAGCCTTATCATCTGCAGCTTGTAAAGTTATGTCCTACAAAGATATAGTACAATATAAACAATAAATTATAACATCATAAATTTACTGGGGTGAAGACGATTTCCACCATTTAACAATTGTAGCCTATTTGTACTCAGCCACACCAATGAATAAACTTGAATGAATTTTGCTAAACCTCCCAACTTGAAAAGTGAGACGACAAATCTAAAGTCATCGTCCAATAAAAGGCTTATAAATGATTCTAATTATAATAATAACCTTGGTACTTTTCTTTCCCATGTACAGTGCTGCCCTAGGCCTGGGTCCTTCGGCATTTCAATTCCATCTGAATTTCCATACAAATGGAAGGATTGTATGAATTTATGGCATAGTTCAAGCTCAATCTCTATAGTAATTTTACAGCTTGTTCCATCAACAAGTCCGCTGAATTTCAATTATCTATGCTTAACGATAAAAAAGCAATTATTAAAAATGTAGCTCACAAGTAACATCTTGATAATTGCACATCAATTTCATGTTAATATCAAAACAGGCTCCTGATGGGTGAAATTAGCCAAAGCTAAGCTACAGTAAGGACAAACCTCTAAATTGTTATGGTATTTCTAGATTTTCACTGTTCTTCTTGTTTTCCAATTAGAAACCCCTGCCTCCTCAAAATTGCTTTTTATTTTGTTTTGTATGCATTAGCAAAATTGATGCGCTCAAGAGTTCTTCAAACTGAATTATGCAAAAGTATAATGTATTGCATCTGTCTGCATTGCAAACTATGAAGTGAGAGTGAGAGAATTTGTAGAAACTTGGAAAGGCAAAAACTAATTAGGTTTGGCAAGCTCTGAAAAGAAAGCAAACCAAAGCTTGGCACATGTCTAGTAAACGCTGCACTGAATGTAGGAACTCTGATTACTGCCTCCTGGCACCAATTATACAAAACTATTAATTTGTATGTAATTTAGACCAACAGAATTATTCAAATTCAAAATCACTGTTATCTTAGAATAATGGAGACAATTCTCTCTGCTTCTGTGGCTGAACTCGACGAACTATTTCAGGATATGTTATATCAATGGAAAGTTTAACCTCACGGAGACTTAACAAATCTTTTCTGTAAGATGCTGAAGAGCTTTATCGGTATTGTTACCACTTCAAATATTAAATGTGTAGCATGGCTTATAGGAGAATCACAGAAAGAAATAGAACATATCTTATATTGGAAATAGGATATATTGCTAACTTTTAATCACTTGAACTTGGAATTTAACTAAATAATATAATAAATAATACTCACCAAGACTCCACCACTCTTGTTGCAACACTTCCTGATCTCCCGGTCATGCTTTGCATCCTGGCCTCCAGTGATGGTATCTTAACACAGATAGATCGTTGGTAGCCAATCACTTGCCACAGTGGTGACCTCAGTGGTGTTGACAGGTCTCCTTTATGGCTGCAGTGGTCATATAGCCATGTTAGTGAAGGCTAGGATACATTGGGTACTGGGAAACATTGGAACATTCTAAGTGGTTTAAAAAACATGGCTGGATAATCCATTTAAAATGTAGCTATGCAGAAAGTGTGCATAATGTTTTAATGCACATGGCAACACTATTGACAGAAATCAGGAAACAGGTATTGCAGTCATCAAAATATTTCAGTAGTGCAGCCTTACACTTTGAGGCCTGTAAGCACAGGCATAAGATGCCTAAAGTGCTATTTATATTTTATTTCATATAAATTACAATTTATTTTCGTAAAGTAGTTTTCTGGGACTACCTTAGAATTGGTCATCAATATGTGATTGATGGAGGTCTGACATCCAGTGAGCACTGCGACCCTAATACCAAGCACAGTGTTATACATAGCATAGTGATTGCGCTAGGTATTGCAGTTTAGT
Organism: Leptodactylus fallax; assembly: GCA_947044405.1. Lineage (NCBI taxonomy): Eukaryota > Metazoa > Chordata > Amphibia > Anura > Leptodactylidae > Leptodactylus > Leptodactylus fallax. Next base: position 1,302,339 of record CAMRHE010000234.1, read on the forward strand.
CCCATTCACTTGAACTTTGTGTGACCGATGAATGTGACATCATTAGCACAGGGAAGGGTCCTCTTCAAACAGCTGATCAGCGGGGGTCCTGGGTGTTGGATCCCAGTCGATTATATATTGATGACCTTTTTTTAGGATAGGCTATCATATGTATGTCCTGAAAAGCCCTTTAAATTATGGTAATGGTAAGTAAGGTTATTTCACATTATATTTGTGTATTATGCTCAGTGCATGCATCTTGTAAGCTACCGGCACATAGAGGAACATTTCTATACAGCCCAATTTATCTGATATATGACAAAAGAGTGTCCTATTGACATCTGTCAGACTGTTATGTGTCAACATACCCTGTTGCCCACTGTATAGCATAGTGTACTAGATTATGCTATATACTAGAACATACTATATTGTACAGTATCGTACAGATGGGTTCATCTTACCTTTGCCCAAACTTTGTTAAGGACTCAAATTTTCATGAAACCAATTTACTATAATATTGCAACATATAAATGAGAGAGTAATATTTTATATTATTACAATTAAATCAACTACTTTTAGTATAAAACAACAATATATATGACCAAATTAGAAATATCAGGTAGTAATAACTAATATTAGCATTAGCACTATTAGATAGATAGATAGATAGATAGATAGATAGAGATGCCATTATACCATTAGCACTCCCAATGGCAGTTTAGTTTTCATACAAATACTAGTTATAGAGGATAATGCACTTAACAGAGCAACATCATTATACACTTAAATAAAAAAAATGATGAATATTATAAAATTATGAAAGTACAGTACTGTGTAAAAGAATCAGGCAGGTGTAGAGAAAATGCTGCAAAGTAAGAATCCTTTCCTAAATAGAAGTGTTAATAGTTTATTTTTATTAATTTCCATTAACAAAATAAAGTGAATAAAAAAGAGGAATCTAAATCCCATCAATATTTGTTGTGACTGTTCTTTGCTTTGAAAACAGCAGCAATTCTTCTCGGTACACTTGCAGACAGTATTTCTAGGAACTCGGCAGGGAGGTTGTTCCTGGAGAACTAAGCACAAATCTTCTCTAGATGTAGGCTTGCCCCAATGCTTCTGTCTCTTCATGTAATCCCATATCATCACTTCTAGGTCATATCAAAATAGATTTTAATTAGATTTTTCTTTTTGTCATTTACTTCATTTTGTTACTTGATAAAACTATTAACGGTTTGATTTAAAAGCATTCTCACTTTGCAGCAATTTTTTCATTTCTGCCTAAAATATTTACACAGTTCTGTAGGCAAACAATGTAATAAGGTAATGTTTTTCCTTTTTGTCAGTGAAAGGCTGCATATCATAAATCTTCATCATGTGTCCAACGCATCAGAGGGAAGGGGTTATACATTTACAATGAACAAACTACCAGCCATCAAAGGAAATCAGAAAAGAGATGAAAAAAAGTATGATAAGCCTTAGTGTGGTCAGGGTAACCTGTGGGCCTCCTGGGCTTATGGGCCCTGTTATATTTGACCACTGCAACTTCTATATTTAAAGCAGTGGTGCTTGCTACATCTGGTTTCAACTTAAGCAGTAATTCTCATGAGTTAGAATCCAGGAGCTTTGTAATATGACATCTGATGAAATGTGTCATGTTTGATAATCTGAGCAGTACGACTACTAAACATTCGTTTTTTTCAACATAATATGATATTTTGGTGGAGAAAGTGTCCTGGTGTGTGGGGAAAAAACTGTTAAAAGAGTGGGTTGTTGAAGTGGAAAGAGAAGAAAAAGGTTCCCTTGCATCTGCAGAAGAGTCCAGAGTTTAGGCACAACTCCTGACTGTGAGGGCTCCTTAAGAAATGTGCGATCTTCTGATACAGGGCTCCCAGTCTGGAATAGAACAGATGACACTAGCTTGTGGAAGTCATAAGTGCTTGTTTTGTGTTTTTAAGTGCTGGGTAGTAGGTAGTAGGCCTTTCATCCTGCTAGCTAGGAAAATGATGTCTAGTTGGTGACAAGGCGGTAAAGGATTTTCTTTGTACAGTGGTCCATCAAGGTGCAATAATAATTGGTCCAATTATGACCATTGTTGAAACCATTGTATTTTGAGACCATAACATATAGAAAACTAGTAATTGTCGCTGAAGACCCCAAAATAGTATAAAAAACACATAACAATAGAGATTAAAGAAAAATCATCAGATAACTAACAAAGACATAGCATATGACACATACAAGTCAGAAAGAGTTGTCGGAAGCTGTGAATGACTTGCAATGATGGTGACAGGAGCTTTCTCAGGATCTTGGAAAGTATACACAACTCACCTGGTGTCCAAGTGAGCATCGTATCCTGGCACAGGTAAAGAGAAGTATAGAACATCTAGTACTGCACTATACTGTAGAGAGGCGCTACTAGTCAGTCAGTGCATGCACTTCACTAACACAGTGACAATGTTCGGTGCTCTTCATCTTTAACCTGTTTCTCCACTGTCACTGGTGAAAAGCTCGCCACCATAATCTCTAAATCCCATCTCACCTCCTGTGCGCTTGACCTGATCAGTCACATCTCATCCCCAACCTCACTCAAGTCTTTACTCCTGCCCTAACCCATCTCTTCAACCTATCCCTAACTAAAGGATCCTATCCTTCTGCCTTCAAACATGCTACCGTCACACCTATGCTTAAGAAATCGTCCCTCGACCCATCGTCTCCAGTCAACTATCGTCCCATCTCACTGCTCCCATACTCCTCTAAATTGCTTGAACAACACGTCCACTCCAAACTATCCTCCTAACTCTCATCCAATTTACTCTTTGACAGACTACAGTCAGGCTTCAGACCCCATCACTCCACAGAAACTGCCCTAACCAAAGTCACTAATGACCTTCTAACTGCCAAAGCCAAGAGTCACTACTCTGTCCTCCTCTTCCTCGACCTCTCCTCTGCCTTTGACACAGTCCATCATTCCCTCTTTTTAGAAATGCTCTAATCCCTTGACATCACAGACCTAGTCCTTTCCTGGATCTCCTCATACCTCAACAACCGCACATTCAGCGTCTCTCACTTGTACACCACCTCCTCGCAACACCCTCTTTCTGTAGGTGTCCCCCAAGGCTCCATCCTAGGACCCCTCCTGTTCTCCATCTTTACCCTCAGCCTTGGCCAACTCATAGAATCTCATGGTTTTCAATACCATTGCTATGCTAATGACACTCAAATATATCTCTCTGGACCAGCAATACCTCTCTGTTGTTCAGAGTTCCAGAGTGTCTAGCAGCCATAGTTTCCGTTCTTTCCTCCCGTTTTCTCAAACTCAACATAGAGAAATTGGAGTTCATCATCTTCGCCCCACCTCGGACGGCCTCTCTACCTGACCCATCTATCAAAGTTAATGGAACCACACTTACCGCAATCCCACGGGTCCGTTGCCTTGGGATAACCTTGGACTCTGACCTATCCTTCAAGCCGCAAATCCAAACCCTCAACATCTCCTGCCGCCTCCAACTCAAGAACATCCATCAAATCCGCTCCTTCCTCACCCCTGAAACTACAAAGATGCTAGTCCACACCCTCATAATCTCCCGCTTAGATTACTGTAACACCCTTCTCCACAGCCTCCCAGCAAACACTCTTGCCGCCCTCCAGTCCACCTTAAACTGTGCTGCTCACCTAATACACCTCTCTCCCCGTTCTTCATCAGCAGCTCCCCTCTAACAATCCCTTCACTGGCTACCCTTTGCCCAGTGAATAGAGTTCAAAATACTAACACTGACATCCAAAACCATCCACAACCTATCCCCTCCATATATCTCTAATCTCCCGTGCATCCCCCATACTCTGGAACTCATTACCAAGACACATAAGACTGTCCCCCACAATCACAAGCTTCAAGAAGACCATGAAGATTCACCTATTCAGGAATGCCTACAAACTCCAATAACACTACTGTCACCACCTCACCATTTGAACAGCCTCTCCCCTCACCTTCTGTCTCTATCCCTCTTCCCTCATAGATTGTAAGCCCTTGCGGGCAGGGCCCTCTATCCCACTGTGCCAGTGATCACTGTTAGTATTATCTGTTTTGTGTATCTTTTGTACCATATGTTAACCCTCAAATGTACAACACCATGGAATTAATATAATAATGTACAGCACCATGGAATTAATATAATAATGTACAGCACCATGGGATTAATGGTGCTATATAAATAAATAATAATAATAAAAAAAAATGCTGATTTGTTGGATCCTCCAGCCAAGCATTGTATGTTGAGTTCGATTTTAAGATACTATGGTCTAGAACAGACCATTTTAGGAGGAAAATATTATATCATGAAGCCATTGTATCTTGAAGGACCACTATACTAGGAATTGTGATTCCTTTGTCTATATGAGAAGCAGGTTGGTTGAGGCAAGATTAAACAATAATCCTCTGTATTGAAAAGGACTTCTCAGTGACATAAGCCTGTCTAACCCAAGGGAACTGTTTTACAATGAGTTAGTAGATAACCTTGATATTTACATAAGCATAAACTTGGGAAACTAGAAGTTCTTACAAGGCATCGAAATATTGCATGTTGCTGACCACCAGTCTACGACGCTAAGAAATTATTGATGCCTCACTTCACTTTTGAGAACTCCAAAGACAACACATTTGTATTCATAGATAAGTGTCATCTACAGTATAAAGTCCCTATAAACTACTGATATTCGACTCTTACTGTTTACAAATCTTTACATATAACTATTAAATCTTTGCTCAAAAATAATCCCTCATAACAATTTCTTCCCTAGGAACATGAATCCTTCTCATTACTCTGTATTCTTAGAACCATTGGTATTCTGGTAATGCTTTCTGGCTCGGTTATTCTGTCTGAAAACCGCAATAACATTTTCCATCATTAACTTTTTCACCTTCCAGGATTCTAAAACTTGTATGAGTCCTCTCATCCGTTTCTTCTTCTTTTTTTTTTTAAATATAGATATAGCAGTCTTATGTCTGCCACATAAGCAACTTTAGCAACATAGTCACTAGAGACAGGAGTGACAGCACAACCACATAGACAAAAGAATTTGTATGACCCAAAAACATTATATTTTAGAATCTTGTAGAGTAATGTGTTTAGACCTCTTCATTTGGGAATTCTGTATAACTGCATGCAAGGGAGCACACATATCCCTCAGGTATCCCTGTTCAGTCAGTGAAACTAAATGGTGTCCCTAAGTGAGTATTCATTTTCTAGACTTTTTTTTTTTTGCTGGTGAGTGAGCTTGGTGCATGAATTATTATGTGCATATGTTTTCATTATCATTAAACACTTCAGCTGGTAGTAAATCAGCCAGAAATTTTGTAGACAAGAAAAAAATATTGCCAGTATTTTCTAAAAATATCTATCTATCTATCTATCTATCTATCTATCTATCTATCTATCTATCTATCTATCATCTATTGTATCTATTATTATTACTATTATTAAAAATAATATAATATCAATATTATTCATTTTTTGCTAAAGCACTATCCATGGCACTGCACATATGAAAAAGTTTTACATACAGTATTATGCAAAAGTTTTTAGACCGAAATATAGGTGTTAATATTTGATTTTTATCAATTAACAAAATGAAGTGAATGAAGAAAAGAGAAATCGAAATCCCATCAATATTTGGTGTGACCTTTGCCCTTTGGAGGAGGAGTCCTGGAAGTGATGATATGGCCCCCACAGAGCCCTGTGATAGTATCGTATCTCTCCAGTTTAAATAGCGTCTTCCGGCATGTAATCATATAAATTTTCTATTTATATGATAATAGCTGTATGCATCTTTTAATTACTTTATTTAGACTGAGCATGCATGAATTTTCACTTCGCGCATGCCCAGTAAGCTTTTTGAAGCCAGGGACTCGTGAGTTCCTACTTGACTTGCACGTACTAGCACTTCCGCGCGTGCGCATTACATGCCAGAAGACGCTATTTAAACTGGAGAGATACAATACTATCACACATGTACCTGGACTCTCTGGAGTAATCTACAATCCTTAAAGGGGTATTCCCATGAACATAATATCTATATTTGTAGATAAGTAAAAGTTAAACATTTTTGCAAATATAAGTAGTTAAAAATTCTGCAGAGTTTTAAAGATTTTCTCTAACTATCTTAGTGGTGACATCTGTTTTCCTGATCGGTTGCCAATGGATACGACCACAAATGCAGAAACTTTCTATGGTCTGGGACTTGTCAGGAACTCAGCAATGATTTTCTTATTGTAGCTGGGTTATCAATCAGAGACACTACATGTATCAGAAGATACCCCGGCCACAATAAGGAAGTCATGGCTGATTTTACGAGCTTAGAAAGGTCCTGCATTCATGGTCATATCCATTGGCAACCGATCAAGACAACAACTTGTGACCACAAGATATTTAGAGAAAATCTTTAAAACTCTGCAAAATGTCTAATTACTTATATATTTTACTTATATCTACAAATTTAAAAATGATTATGTTTGTAGGAATACCCCTTTAAGGTAATCCATTGTTTTTATCTCCCTCCTGTTAATAGCTATTTAATCCTCTGCACTTATGTAATGTGTATTTCTTGCTAAAAACTTATGTGAGCATTTTCTTTATATAATTTTACACACCAGTTTGTCTTATGGGTCTTTTCCCTATACTGCCGCTGTAATAGTAGTCGGTGCTTTTTTCTCTTGGGTGTCAGATGATTTTCTCTGAATAGTCACCTTGTTGTATCAGTGGGTGGTGCCTGTTCATCTTGGTTGCCAGGTGTTATTTTATCTGGTTTGCCCCTTTCTGTCTTAAAGGAATATCCTATTCAAGTTTTTATTTGAACTCAGGTACATATGTTTTATGTCTTTTTTTCAGTGGTTTGCACACTTGATAAAGGGGTATTAGGCACCCCAAAACGCGTTGTGTTTTTATCTGTTTACTTTGGAATAAAAAGAAATTGGTTATTCGGTAGCCTTGGATCTGCGCAGTCCTTTGGTTGGTCCCATATGCTGCTATTTCCTTCGCACCTGTAAACAGGCAGTTACAGGTTCCTGCTGCAATCCTGCATTTTGATTGTGATCTGATTGTGATCTGTCTACTGCATTCTCTGTACGTTGTGAGGAGCCATTACTACTTGTTTGTTCTTCCCATATCATAAGTGGTAATGCACGATGTATGGCTCGGTGCTTTTGTTTTTTGTCTTCTCATCATCATACAGTCTGTCTGGAATTACATGACAGATGAATAGGAGCAAGCCTACATCCACAGAAGATCTGTGCTGTGTTCTCCAAGATGTTTGGAACAAACTCTCTGCCTTGTTCCTTTAAAAAATAATGTTTGTAAGTGTAGAAGAATTGATTTAAGGTAAAGGGCAAAGGTCACACCAAATATTGATGGGATTTTGATTTTTCTTTTATTCATTCACTTAATTTTATTGACAAAAATAAACTATTAACATTATCTACAAGAGAAGGACGAGAGAGACAATAGGTAACGATAGAAGCTCCTCAAATGGCATTTCAGTGGTAGCAGAATTAGGCTGGATGTAGGCTTTTCTATAGTGGTGTTTTTTTTTGTTTTTTTTTATTTTGAAAGCTTCAAATATAGAGGACATTCTGATGTGTAGAGACAAAGAATTCCTGATTATGGTAGAAGCAACTGACATATCTTGGAGATGACTGTGTGAGGAACAGAAGAAGAGTGAAGAAGGTGGGGTTTGCGGACTGGAGATTATGTGTGGGGGATTAGGTTATAGATGTATGGAGGGGACAGACTGTGAATGTCAGAATTAGACTGGGGAGCCCAGAGCCCATCCTTTTTAAGGGCTGACTGTACAGCTACATTAAGATATTACCGAACACCCATTGAAAACTTCCCACCACATCTTTTTCAATACTACAGATGTAGTCAGATTTACAGTTGTAGCACACTTTAACTTGAATTTTTTGCAGCACAACTTGACTTTTTGATTTGATTTGCAATAATTTTTTTCTGAATTAGGAAATTCTCAACTCCGTGGGATAGAGATACGTACTCACAATTGATGATTGGGGCCCCTGCAGTGATGTTGAGAAGGCAGAACCAAGGGGGTAGGATATCAGTCAGCCTGCATCTGTGACTAAATGTCATCTCAGCAAGCTAATGTATCTATAGTGTGTGATTATAGACTGGGTAAATTGTAAATATCTTCTTAGTTTATTATATGGAAGCACAGGCTGGTTGAAATGCTCTATTGTTGTGAACCCTGGGCGGAGGGGCACGACAAGACAGTGAGCCCTAAGCTGAACCCCCCTGTCCATGCCTACTTGCCTGAACTGTCCTAGGCGACAGACGACAACTGGGTGGCAATCCCTTCTTAAGATATAAGTGATGACACAGAATGCAGACAGGACAAACAACAACAAAAGGGAGGTCAGCTAGCCAAGGGGTCGGTAACAGTTGAGCAATGCAGTACAGAATCATAATCCAAGAGAATAGTCAAAGGTAAAGCCAGAGGTTAGAAATATGAATACAGGTAACAAAACAGCAAGAGTAAATAGCCAGCACACACGAGGCAATAGCAAGCACCAATGTGAAAGTGAGAAAACAATAAATAGGAAGGAAGAACCCGCCCCAGATTTGATAGGAAGACAGGCTGTCAATCACACAGGTAAGGCTAAAATTAACTATTAGAGGAGCAGAACGAAATCAAGGTGAAGGAGATGGATGTGGTGGAAAATCAATTACAGAGGTGAGGGAATAGGACAGTGTTCAGACAATACAAGAAGAACCCAAAGGAAGGAATCACAGCCGAACACGCCTCCTGCGCCGCAGCATGCAGCTGGAGGATGGCGCCAAAGCATGGATGGGCAAGGATGTTACATCTATGCTGTCTATCTGTATGTAGCACAGGTATAATGTACTGTGCACCTCTCATGTAGGGGCTGGGGGCCAACACCGGCTCAGTGGCCCACTAGCTATACTCCTAATCATCTTTGGCCCAGTTGGAGAATGATGGAAGACAGGTATGTCACTGTTAATTCTTTGGGCAATAGTTAGCCATTGGAGAGATTGGCAGAAGAATAATGAGGAGAGAGATGTATTATAGAAGTACTGGAGTGTTAAATCGGAAGCCACAGAGAATGAATTATATTATCTATCTACTTGTCCATCTGTCTAAGCTATTTATTTATATAATATCTATCAGCATTCTATCTATCTATCTATCTATCTATCTATCTATCTATCTATCTATCTAGCTATCTATTTATCTATCTATGTTATATCTATCTATCTTTATCTATCTATCTATCTATCTATCTATCTATCTATCTATCTATCTATTCATCTATCTATTATCTCTATCTATCTATCTATCTATCTATCTATTTATCTATTTATCTATCTATGTTATATCTATCTATCTTTATCTATCTATCTATCTATCTATCTATCTATCTATCTATTTGTCTATCTGTCTACTGTAGTTACTCCAATGAACTTCCAGGTGTGCCTTTAAAAAACTGCTGCATGTGGATAGATTACAGTCCCAAAATAGTTATGAATGCCCCTATGCATATATTAAAAGGGTATTCTTGTGTAATAAATTGGTGGTATCCCCACCTTTTCCAGAAAGGGGGTCTCCAGGTCACTGTCAATAGAGAGGTGGCTGGACATGCTCAACTATTTATAGCACTCTCATAGAAGCGAATGGAGAATGCCATGCATCCAGTGTATATGTTATATATGTCTAAGATCACATATTCCTTTAGTTCCCATCTAACATCTACCGTACATGTACATAGGATGTCAGGATTTTAAACATCTTGCCTGCTCAGGAACTGAGATGGTGCATAGTAGAGATATGGAGTTAATGCCTGCAATAGGAGTCTATCTGATTTTGGGCACTTAAGTCTTCAGATCATTTAATCAAATGCAACTGAAGAGCACCACTATGGCAGGGTTCACACTACTGCTGGAGTCCGTTATGAAGGTGTCCGTTAAAAAAAAAAAACAACGGACACCTATTATAACGGACACTAACTGATGTTAATGTGTCCATTTTTTTAACTGATCCAATTAATGGTTCAGTTAAAAAAACGGACACATTAGCATCAGTTATTGTTCGTTAGCATCAGTTAGTGTCCGTTTTTTAACACTGTCATTTTTTTTGTTTGTTTCTCCTTTCTCAGCATGCGCAGGAAAAAATGGACATAAAATAACGGACAGCAACTGATGGCTTCAATGTTAAAAAAATAACGGACAGACACTTGCTGTCCATCAAGAATCTGTTTTTTTCAAACGGACAAAAAGTCCTGCATGTAGGATTTTTTGTCCGCGAAAAAAAATGGACTTCTGACGGATTTGGTGTAAATGGACACAAACGGACACTAACGGACACAATATAAAAACCCATTGAAATGAACGGAAATTTTAACGGATTTCTGACAGTTCAGCTAGTGTCCGATGCTAAAATCTTGTAATGGACAATAGCAACGGACACTACTGACGGTCACCAACAGTAGTGTGAACGCCCCCTATGTTGACTTGAATCTGAAGAGGAGCAGGAGTGGCAATGCATTACCATTACAGTCTGGAACCTATTGAACGCTCCCAGGCTTATTATTACTGTGCTTCAATTACAGTCAATGGATTTTACAATTTACTGCATTACATTGTATTGTATTAAATTGAATATGGGTGATCAGACCCCTAGGGTTCAAGTAGATGGTATAGAAATAAATTAAATAAAAAAAATAATAAATTAAAATAATTTTAAACATTTTTAAAAACATTTCAGAAATAAAACTTTCAAATTTCAATATACCACAAATGAAAATAGACAAACACAAACATAAATACATTAGAAATGGCCACATCCAGTTATGATTTCCAAAGACCATTGCTCTAGGCAAAAAATTCCACGTTAAAAATTAACTTTTAAAAACATATCCAATCATATGATCAACCTTTCTTATGCGTTTCGTCCAATTATGTGTAAAGTATATAGTTATGAATACATTTATCCAATTCAATGAACACCATAGTGGTGGAAAAAAAAAATAAAATGGCTGAATCACTATTTTTTTCACTGCTTTGCCTCCACCCAAAAATGTAATAAAAGGTGATCAAAACATCAGAAAAATGGTATAAACAAAAACTATGATTTTCCTTGCAAGAATGACACCTTACACAGCTGCATAAATGGAAATATGAAAAGTTATGGTGACTGAATTTTTTTTTATCAAAGTTTTGAATTTTTGTAAAGATATTAAAACATAAAAACTCTATAAATTTTATATCTTCGTGATCATACTGAACGCAGATTATAGGTGATGTTATTTTTGTTGCACAGTGAATGCTGTAAAAACAAAATTCATCAGAAAAAAGTGCAAATACAGTTTTTTTCTAATTTCTTTCCATTCTGCATTTTTTTCCAGTTTCCAAGTACAGGGTACAGGACATTAAATAATATCACTATGTAGTACAATTTGTCCTGCGAAAAAGAGTTCTCAAATGTCTCTATGAACGGAAAAATAAAAAAGATATGGCTTTTGGAAGTTGGGAGTAAAAAAAAAAAAAAACAGGCAAAAATGAATAATGGCTGTAGAGAGAAAGAGTTAACATAAAAAACTGGAAGTTTAAAAAACTGCTAGAATATTTACCCAGCATTTAACAGGGGTACATATAACTTTGCATACATGTTTCCTTATATTCATATAACTTCTCTCATAGTTGTTTTTTACTCTTCGAATTAAAAACTAGTTTACAATTTTAAGTTTGTCATCTCTCCCAAGAAAGTTTGTAAGTTTTTACGTGTGTTCTAATTTTTTTATTGTAGTTGTGAAATACTTTTGAATTCTATCGGGAAGAAACATTCAAAACAAAATAAAGTGATTATTAAACTCACAGCTCAGTAAATAACACCTAACGGAGATTAATTCTCTCCAAATATGAAAAGCCCTCAAGGTTCAATAAACATAATTTGGTAATATAAAAAATGTAAAACTGCAGTAGTAGCTGGGGCCGGGATGTTTTGCTTGCATAGATCAGCAGTTTTAAAGTTTAGCCGGAACAAATCTCAAATCAGCACACTCTTGTTTGTGTAGCATGTGTATAGTTTTAAGCCTTTGCTTTAGTGCTTTTACTTTAATATTAAAACTTTATGTAAGAATGTGATCACTCAGATTCATGCTAGAATGTAATATACATTTATAAAATTTACTTGGGGAAAATATCTGCTATACAGTACATATTGAAGATGACAAGAGTGCAAAAAGTGTGTTTTTTTCAAACATGTTTCTTACTATGTGGGGAAAGGCAAGTATATGTTTATTACAGTTACAGTCATATGAAAAAGTTTGGGCACCCCTATTAATCTTAATCATTTTTAGTTCTAAATATTTGGGTGTTTGCAACAGCCATTTCAATTTGATATATCTAATAACTGATGGACACAGTAATATTTCAGGATTGAAATGAGGTTTATTGTACTAACAGAAAATGTGCAATATGCATTAAACCAAAATTTGACCGGTGCAAAAGTATGGGCACCTCAACAGAAAAGTGACATTAATATTTAGTAGATCCTCCTTTTGCAAAAATAACAGCCTCTAGTCGCTTCCTGTAGCTTTTAATCAGTTCCTGGATCCTGGATGAAGGTATTTTTGACCATTCCTCTTTACAAAACAATTCCAGTTCAGTTAAGTTTGATGGTCGCCGAGCATGGACAGCCCGCTTCAAATTATCCCACAGATGTTCAATGATATTCAGGTCTGGGGACTGGGATGGCCATTCCAGAACATTGTAATTGTTCCTCTGCATGAATGCCTGAGTAGATTTGGAGCTGTGTTTTGGATCATTGTCTTGCTGAAATATCCATCCCCGGCGTAACTTCAAATTCGTCACTGATTCTTGTACATTATTCTCAAGAATCTGCTGATACTGAGTTGAATCCATGCGACCCTCAACTTTAACAAGATTCCCGGTGCCAGCATTGGCCACACAGCCCCAAAGCATGATGGAACCTCCACCAAATTTTACAGTGGGTAGCAAGTGTTTTTCTTGGAATGCTGTGTTTTTTTGACGCCATGCATAACGCCTTTTTGTATGACCAAACAACTCAATCTTTGTTTCATCAGTCCACAGGACCTTCTTCCAAAATGAAGCTGGCTTGTCCAAATGTGCTTTTGCATACCTCAGGCGACTCTGTTTGTGGCGTGCTTTCAAAAACGGCTTCTTTCGCATCACTCTCCCATACAGCTTCTCCTTGTGCAAAGTGTGCTGTATTGTTGACCGATGCACAGTGACACCATCTGCAGCAAGATGATGCTGCAGCTCTTTGGAGGTGGTCTGTGGATTGTCCTTGACTGTTCTCACCATTCTTCTTCTCTGCCTTTCTGATATTTTTCTTGGCCTGCCACTTCTGGGCTTAACAAGAACTGTCCCTGTGGTCTTCCATTTCCTTACTATGTTCCTCACAGTGGAAACTGACAGGTTAAATCTCTGAGACAACTTTTTGTATCCTTCCCCTGAACAACTATGTTGAACAATCTTTGTTTTCAGATCATTTGAGAGTTGTTTTGAGGAGCCCATGATGCCACTCTTCAGAGGAGATTCAAATAGGAGAACAACTTGCAATTGGCCACCTTAAATACCTTTTCTCATGATTGGATACACCTGGCTATGAAGTTCAAAGCTCAGTGAGGTTACAAAACCAATTTTGTGCTTCAGTAAGTCAGTAAAAAGTAGTTAGGAGTATTCAAATCAATAAAATGATAAGGGTACCCAAATTTTTGCACCGGTCAAATTTTGGTTTAATGCATATTGCACATTTTCTGTTAGTAATATTTCAGGATTGAAATGAGGTTTATTGTACTGTGTCCATCAGTTATTAGATATATCAAATTGAAATGGCTGTTGCAAACACCCAAATATTTAGAACTAAAAATGATTAAGATTAATAGGGGTGCCCAAACTTTTTCATATGACTGTATAGTGCTATAATATGGATAGGTATAGGACAAAACCCTTTTTAATGTGGACTTATTTACTTGTTTTGCTAACTTAAATAGTGCCATCATATAGTATTCTGCAGTACTTTGACAGTCACTGTCCCATATAAGGCTCACAAACTACATTCCCTATCAGTATGTCTTTGGAGTGTGAGGGTTGTTTAGGCACCATAATGTTCTTTTAAAACTAACTATATGTCACGCATATAATTATGCAAATTATCCAATAAGTGTGATTAGGGGGTGTTCTGATGGCTGGATGTCAGAAATTTGTCTTAAATGGGTTGTCCATTTTCAGACCAATTTTAAGAGACAAATATCATTGTTTATATAATAAAAAGTTATAACATTTTCCAATATATTTTTGGTATCCTTTCTAAATTTAATTTTCTAAATCTAAATCTTCTTTCTGTCATTCATTCTGCTTACTCCCAGCAGATAAAAAATCAGTCCACGGTCATGTGATATGCAGTCCATGGTCATGTGATGAACACACAGGTGCACAGCTTGTTACAGTCGGAGCACAATAATCAGACATCTGCCTGTTAACGAGCAGTGCACCTGTGTGTTCATCACATGACTATGGACTGTATATCACATGACCATGGACGGTACATCACATGACCATGGACTGTATATCACATGACCATGGACTGATTTTTCATTATTTCTCCTGAATTATCTCTTTACCTCTTTTTGCTATAACCTCACCTCTAAATAACTTTTCATCTGCTTTTATCCACCTTTAAGATAGATTGATTTGATAAGTTCCATTACACCATTACTTTGTAATCATGGTGAACAGACCTCTAGAACATCCAAGATCTTGAAAATATGCAGCGGAACTGCTTGTACACCAGATGACCAGAAAGCATTAAAAATCTGTGAAGGGGATGCAACACTGAATCAGAGATACTGCCCTTTCATTCTAAGGATTAGTAGGAAGTCAGACCACCAACGATCATAAAGTGATGGTATGTTGGCATTATGCCTCCACTTTATGAGCTGGGAACACCCATTTAATATTCTTACTTAGGCTAATGCAATATTAATAAATCATGGTAAAGAGACGTGTTAGATTATTTACTCTTCTGTGTCAGCTGGGAAAATCCATTTGCTAGGTTCAATTTATTTATTGTATTGGCCAATCAATAAAGAAGTCTTGTTATACTGGATAGATGATTGAAAGTAAGACAAAGAGTTAATTAATTAATTTGATTAATCTGTGATGTGTTGGATTTAGTGTGGAATTTCTATTTTCCACTAGAATATCTGCATTAAAGATACAAATGTGATCCTCTGTATCTATCTATGTGCCGCCTGTGTTCAAGATGATTGCAGTCAATGGGTTCAAGAGCCTTTGTCAAGCAAAACTATGAATTATTCCGGTTTCAAAACTTTTCATTAGTCAAAAGAGCATTCAAATGTTATAAATTCCTCTTAAGTTGGCTTGCAGTGACATTTTCTGGGAAGACATTTACCAGTCACGGAAATAACTGATGACACGTAACCAGGCAAATGATCCTTAAAGTGTTTCAGTCAAGTATGAAATAAACAAATGTGTGATATATCAACATTAAATAGTCTTAAATGTATTATTCTCTGTCTGTTGGGAACAGACATTGTAAATACAGCTGGTGTTAGAGGGTAGCAAACTTTGAAAATTCTTAAAGCCTCTTTCAAGTACTGTGCAGGATAGAATCATATGGCAGTGTTATGTGTATTGTTTCCACACTTACGCTAGGTTCACTCCTGCGCTTGGGTTTCCATTCTTCGGGTCTGCTTGGGGGCCCAAAAAACGGAAAACCAATCCACTTAAAAAGCGGTTACCCGTGGACCTCATAGACTATAATGGGGTCTACCAAGTTTCCACCCGGTTTCCACCCGCAAAAATGCGGAGAGAAAATTCCTGCTTGGAATGGGCGACAGAATCCCCAAACGGGCAAAGAGCAAAGGTGTGGATCCATCCTTAGCTGATCTCCAATTTGGTTGAGGGCTACAATGATTCAATAAAATATCATGGCATGCTAAAAATAGAATTTGTCTTATCCACTTATCAGGCTGTGTTTCTTTTTAGATATAAGTCTATGGAAAGGGTAGAGGAAGGAGGAGGCTGCTGGAATACAACACACAAAAATATGCAGATGCTCAGCTGTGCTACACTGTGTGGAAGAGAGGGCTCTTCTGACCTAAGCTATAGGGTGTGCAGTAGTAGCAGTTGCTACAGTTTCAGTCCCTGAAACCTGAGGTGGTCCCAAAGCTCCCTCTTTCACATAAAATATACTATTATTCTAAATAGCACATGGTAGGTATGGGCCCCATTACAAATTTTGCATTGCGGTCCAGGAGGTACAAGATACACCTCTAATTCTGACAGTGCTATATCATCAAGATAAGACTCTATCACTGCACAGAATTAGGCAATAAATCCATTAACAGCCTCCTTCTCCCCCTCCATTCTCCATAGACTTCTGTAGCAGGCTAAATGCAAGTACAGATTCCCCTGGAGATAACAGTCTGAGTGAAGATAAGGAGAAGAGAGCAGCCTACTACCTGATGAAGGAAACATATTTATTTAATAAGATATATTACTATGTTTCTTATATTCCCATGCACTATTCATTTATGAAAAATGGTCTTATAATTGGAGGAACACTTTAAAATGGACTATGTGAAGCAAAAGCAAATGTTACAACAGGCAACAAAGAAAATTATTAGCTAAAAACGAGGATGTATTGAGATAGAACGAAACAGCATTGTTAGTGAAAAGGTTGATGTCCTGTCTGGTACATAAGCAGCTAGGGACTAGAAGGTTATGACGCTGACTGATAGCAGATAGACAAATGATACTAAGGTGCTGGGGAGTAAGAGTAAAAAACATCGGAACTTAAGTGAGTGGAAAAATAAGGAAACATGCAAAAAAGAAATGCTATGACAGAAGCAGCTGTGAGATTTAGTTCTGCTATGAGCTCGGTGCTGTGCTCTCTCTTCTTGACATCTTGTGGTGGGAGTATCTGGAAGGGTTCTCGCAGAAAATAGACTGCAGCTGAAGTAAATTAGTATTTAGGAAAGAAGACATAAAAACTGCAATGTGAACAACAGTAAGTCTGTGAAACCCTATGTTACAATTGCACTGAGTTAAAAATTAGAAAACTCTAGAATTGTAGTTGTTACGTGAAGAGCAGATCCCAAGTATGAGGATAAATAGGTGAAACGAATAGGCATGTAGCTACCTATAAAATTTTGAAGGATGGGAATATTTCCGTAATCTCATGGTAACATAGGTTAAGCAGTGTTTTTAGGTTTTTGCTTAGGTTAGCAGTGTTTGAGGCTAGGTTATAAGGTTTGTCCCACAATCACAATGTATCGTCTATCCACAGGGTGCCTCGTTGATCTTGGAAATTGGGTCCTGTGTGCCTTGATGGAACAAAGATTGCACATGCACACTGTAGCTCTATGTAAGTCTATGGACCAATAAAGATAGACTCTACTATCTCAGGCATAGCAATTGAATGCAATGGAAGCTGTGGCAAGTGTTACAACACCACTAGTGATCAGACACTTAAAATAATAATGTGTAATCTGTAGGTAGCATGTTATATAACAGGAGGAGCGGAGCACATTGATATATGATTTTGTGGTAAAGATTCAGAATATTTTCGTGGGAATACAAGTATTTACTAAAACAGACATGTCAAGAAATGAGATAAGTCCTGATTCACAGAAGATTTGATTCACTTTTATTTATACAGTTTTTGTATTCATGAAGAACCATTCCGTTAAAGAGGACCTTTCATGTCCTCATGCACATGTGGCTTTATATACCGCTTTATATACTGCTAGGCGGTAAGGAATGCCACCTCTGACAGTACAAGGCTATGGACGAGTACTGTCAGGTGGGGCGTTCCTCACAGCCCAGCTAGACTGTCAGGAACGCCCTTCTGACAGTGGGCTGAGATCGCTGCCGAAACTAACGGCACCGATATCTTAAGCCCTGGGGCAAGTGCATTGAATTCAGTGCACTGTTGGATTTCTAGTGGTATGTAAAACAGCATGTGCATGAGGACATGAAAGGTCCTCTTTAAATCTTCATATTTCACTGCTACTAGAATATTATCCCTTAAGTATCAGGCTATACCTATACTTATCTAGTCTATCTATCTATCTATCTATCTATCTTTCTATTCATCCATCCATCTATAAGCCTTCTTCTTTTGGATATTGATGGGAAGTTGAATCCTGAACTCTGGGCTTAGCACCCAATTATCAGTTTGGTGATGCTCCGGACTTTCCTTTTCTATCTATCTATCTATGATCTATCTATCTATCTATCTATCTATCTATCTATCTACCTACCTATGATCTATCTATCTATCTATCTATCTATCTATCTATCTATCTATCTCACATAACTACTTGTCCTCTCCTGTCATGTCTCTCTTTTTGTCTCTAGCATAAAAATGAAGCCTTTGCATAAATACAGACAAACTCATAGAGCGGCACTTCGGAACAATTAACATTTAATGTATGAACAATACAATATTCAAAGGAATATGAAACCCCTTTGTGGTCAAAATGCTCTTTCATGGAACTTCTCAGTTATGTTAACATTTCCTATTGACAGTACTATCTTGTCCTGCGTCATTATGGATTGTCATGTTCAGTGATGAATTGTTATAATGGTTTATTAATAAGGTGCAAGGAAGCAGGAAATCCTCTGAGCATTTTCATTGTTTTAGATAAATATGAACCAAAAGGCATGTTTATCTTGGGATAGCACAAGTGTTATGCAATGCGTTTATCTCTTGCTAACAACACCGGGCATTGTTTAGTTTATTAAGCTCTTAAAGATATTTTGTAGAACACGTTGAAAATCTAAGGTATCTTTGTCCAATTGTATGTAGTCACAAAATTTTTCAACTGTGGCAAATAGAATCCACAATGGTTTTATGTGACTTTGTGGTAATCTTATCTCCATAAGAATGGACTATGCCGCTTTAAAAATTCTTTTGGTTAGTCTCTGTTCATCTCTGTGTTGTTGATTCTGTTTATGACTATGCTGTGCCAAATTCATATATTACAGATTGAAATTAATGGAATCCGTTAGAAGGTTTTTGTTGATAGCTTAGATATCTTGATAGTTTGATAAAGTTGGCTATGCATATAAAATAAATGTCATTCAATCCCATAAATTTGGAGAGAGATCGACTGACCTAAGGGATCTTTCCAGACTCTGCCCTGACAACTTTTTTTCACTGTTGATTTTGTCTCCAGAATTTCTTTTTAGAAGTTTTATTTTTTATTTGCAATTTGTTTGTTTTTATTACTGGTTGCAAATTACAAAATTTCAATAAAAGTTTAATCTGAAATAAATTGTCAATATTAAAGGGTTTCTCTGAGGTATTTATGTATTTTTTCACAGATAAAACATGGTGAAAATTAAAAATTGTGATTAAATAAATTTTTCTAATTGAAACCACATAAAATGGTCTTACTCTTTTGTAGAATTTTATGAGGAACTCAATCTCTGTTACAATCATTTCCTTACTGGTTATTGTGCACAAGAATGCAGTTGTTAGCCACACACATCGTGAACTTGATGAGATTACAGATGAAAGCAGCATTTCTCTAAACTTCATTGACTGCCAGAGCAGTCAGGAGGTGGTGGGGGCTGGCCCTGATCACCAGACAAGCCAGAACCTGTTTCACAGATCTAGATGATCATAGCAATGATTAAAGGAAGCAACAGCAGCAAGAACAGGCAGACAAACATATTTTTTAATTTATTTACTTATTTTTAACTATTTAAGCCTCTCCCCTGCCTCCATAGGCATTCATGCATGATTGGGGGGAGGGTTTATGGACATTGATGGGCTGGAAACATGGTAGATGCATAGAGAGAGTTAAGGAGATGAGTAATGTGCAATAGATGTGAATACTTGATCATCAGGGTCCTGCTCAAGCTCTGTTCACATGGTGCATTTTTGCATAAGAATCAGAACACCGCATGCATTTTTGAACAATGTATGCTGTTTTTAAAAACGGATGTGCAGATTTCAAAAACCACATACATTTGATATCTGGTATGAATATATGGTATCTGGTATGAATATATGGTGCACTGGTATATATGTGATCCTTTGCAATATTCACTCTGACCCATAAAACTGTCTTGTGTGTGTGTGGGGGGGGGGGGTGCAGCAGTTGTGGTATACATATATACAAGTGGCTGATCAGTATGGTACAAGGCTAGTTCCACTATGGCACTAATAGGTGTCATTATTAAAAAAAAACACGTAAATTTTAGGCACGAGTGAAACGCACCTTTATTATTTACCACATGCTGAACTAAGGGGAGAGGACTGGAGAGAAATAAACAGAATGGTCTGTCCCTATGTGTCTCCTCACTTTATAAGATTATGTGCAGATCGTAATGTGTAGCAAGCCTGAGTAACCACCATCATAGCCACACCCGGTGTTCCAGCAGTAATTTATTTGATACGTAATCTAATAGCTTGTAAACCCTTGCGGGCAGGGCCCTCTATCCCACTGTGCCAGTTGGTCACTGTTAGTATTATACATGTCTTGTATTTTTTGTGTACCGTATGTAAACCCTCAAATGTACAGCACCATGGAATTAATGGTGCTATATAAATAAACAATAATAATAATAATAATAAAGGGTATATTTTATTAGTGTTCTATCAAGCAAACTGATATATTTTCAGCAATATATTTCAAGTTTAATTTCCTTCCTATTGACACAGATCATCGCTTGCCGCCTGTATCACTACCGCCCATACGTCTCACTGCCTGCTTTATTAGTCACTGACAGTGAAGTGAATACCAATGAAGCAGGGTGGAGGGGAATATGGTAGCCAGCAGGAACAGATGATATCTGAGTTAAAGCAGTGGTGACTTAATGAGAGGGTCAGCCCTTTAATGAAGAGAGGACGAGCACTGGTGGCACGTACATAGACTAAACACACATCATAATTTACATTTCTGGTGCTAGCTAGCCCTTTCCATTAAAGCTGTGACCGGGCACCTGATGGCAGAACCAACCATATTGTTTTGATGGGGGACCTGGACTCAACAGTTGTATCTCAAGTGTCTAAGAATCTTACTCATGTTTCAATAAAGGGTCTACAAAGGATCAGGCATTGACTTGTAGGGCAGCTACTGTACCTAGTGGTGGCAAAAGATAGGCAATTTCCATCCGAGAGAAGATTCAGTACTTTCCAAGAGCCTCAGACACACAACATTGCTATGATGGCTCATTTGTGCTATGTGGAATACTTGGAAATTCTGAACTAGTAAAATTTGCCACAGTTATACTGCAAACATTTGATGTTTCATTTCCTCGTATGATAGAATGAGTGCAGCAAATATCCAAGATACTTTGATCCCCTATTCTTCTAAATTCACATCTTAAAATGGCATTGAAGACTATGACATTGACTCTACATATCATTAGATATGTCACTAATTTATGTAACCTGAGTTAGTCATTTTAGTGTCATCAATGCTTATAGTATCTGCAGAGTATGTGCAGGTATAACATGTATCAGCTTTACCATAGTGTTGAACTGTGAATTTCACACAGTATTTCATGTGATTTTTACCTGCTTCTACAGTATGTGAACATTTTTGTGTTATTAGAAAACTTATGAAAATCACACTTCACACACATGCACGCTGTGTGGCATATGAACATATGGCAAACTGTTTGTGGATAACTATTTTAGGAAAACCTGTCATCAGAGATTTGTGGCAGCTTGATGACATCAAAAACAGATTGTATCCATATATTTTATGGCCTATTTCATAGGAAGGTATTTAGTATCTTGAGAGGGTGCAGAATGTACAGTTGAATCTGGGCACAGGAGACTTAGGGGGCCCATAAGGCCCTATACAAATTTGGTACCCAAGAGCTCAATGTTAAAACTCTGTACGTATCACGTTGCTATGATCCAACGTAAAAGCCTCAAGACAGGTTGGACACTTTTGTGTGACTACCACCCTGCAACCTGGGCATTGTAGGAATTTTTGTGTTTTTTTGAAAAACTTGAAGCAGACTAACAAAGCAAATAAGACACTGACTGACCCAAAACAGTACTATCACTCAGCATAAGAACTGTTCCTCCATTGCTGTGTATGTTACCTGTAAGCTGTGAATTCTTGAATCATTCAAGACTGTCTCCTGAGTTGTCTATCCTGCTTGTACCAACAAGGGCACTCCAGCCATCATCAGGCTCAGGGAGACTTACTACAGGGAAGTTCCCTAAGGGTCACTACCACCATCATCTTCCACACTACAGGCCCCCTTTTCACTTCATCAGCACTGAGGAGAGCTGGAGGATTGGTTGAGCTAACTACAGCCACCATAAGCCCATCCATGACTGACTACTACTCCCAATGTCCCTGCTCTCCTCTACTAGGTTGCTGCATAACCAAAACAAGTCCAAATGCCTGAGGGGACAAAAGCACCCCTCTACCACTTAAGAAAATGCAAGTACCATAAAGTACCATAAACAGATTTTGCAGTGGGGCTTAGCAGCTGTAGGTTTTGCCACTGCAGACAAACTAAAACTCATCAAACCTTTTCCTTAGACATGTTTCATGCTGTGATGTGCCCATTTCATTATCTTCACAGGTCCTATCTTTACTTTTCCTTGACAGTTGTGATGAAAACAGAGAGCAAAAGTCGGAACTAGGGGCTTGTCTTTGTATCCTGTGAAAAAAACAATAATAAAAAAAGTTTTAAGAAAAGTTATGCCTCCGCTAACCTAACAAGCGTTTAGCTAAAAGATATCTAAAGTGTATAGCCGGCCTAAATTCATTGTAATCCATAAACAATTCATGTCCAAGAAAGATTTTTATCCTCTGAAGATTCAATTATCTATGACTGCAAACAGAGATCTTGAAAACCACTAGGAACTGACACAGAAAGTATATTGGAAAATTGTATCATTTTCATTATACAAAAATAAAATCTATTCTCAGACACTGAAAACGCCCTATAGGACATTTAGAGAAAGTTTTTTTGGAACACTAAAGATTTGCTGTGTTAGAAACTTTAGTTTTACCATTATACCATTCACCTTTCATTTACTAGATTACTCTTAGTCTTATATTTTCATAGTTATTACAATAAACCAGCTCTAGAATGTGATTGTTTGTCCTATTCTATTACAGTTACTGATAACATTATTACCTCATTGTTGCCCTCTGTTTTATCACCAACTTCTCACTTTACTTCTGCTGCCTTGGTAAATATTTTATGAGCCCACTAATATTTTAATATTAACATTGATATTTGTCAATATTTTCTCCAATAATTTGAAAATTTTTTAATTTTGTTCCATGCATTGAACAAGTGATACTGTGGGTCAGATTTATCGATTACCTTTCGGTACGTCCTTGCAGAAATAGACAACCACCTTCCGGACGTATATAGTCTATGGGCGGTACGGAAGTAGTTAAGGAAATGCCTAAGATTTTTTATCCATCAGTATTATGGGCCAGAATTTATTCATAATATCTTTTATTGTGTTCCAGTAAAAATTATATGTCAAAATGTATCTCACGACATCAGACTCCCCTTATAAATTTGCTTACCAACACTAGTTACCAGCCCCAGTTAAAGGGAAAATCAGCCTCCCCCCCAAAAAAAAAAAAAAGTCATCAGATGTCCCCAAATGTCTATTATGACCTTATGGGGAAACAATGTAAAAACATTTAAACAAAAAAAGTAAAAGAAAAGTAAAAAAAAGTCAAGTAAATAAAATAATTAAAAATATAAATAAAATAATACGCCAACAACACGCCCTTATTAAAGGTTAAAGCCCCACCCCTGATGACACCATACAAAATAAAAATTACGGAGAGGAAAAAATATTTTATAAAGTTTTTTAGTAGCACTTTGTGTTGTTAAACAAAAATCAGACATGTTTTCCCTCCTCTTTTGTTTAGATTTTCCCGGATATAAAAAAAATTAAAACACATGCAAAAATAAAAACAACATAAAAATAAAGCCCTATGTGTCACCGAAAAAAGACACAGAAATTAGTTGAATAACGCATATGATAAAAATGTTACAGGCCTCAAAACCGCACATACAAAAAAAACCGAGAATGTGTCTGGTCCGGAAGGAGGGTAAACCATCTGGTATGAAAGTGGTTAATCCTCAGACATCACTAACATATAGACATTTAAAAAATTTGTGAGTCATTTTGATAACGAGCCATTATATACTTTCATCTCATGATTTCAGTGTGTCACAATATCGAAAGAGTCTGAGAGTATTGAAATGCTAAGAGGGCACAGACATATAAAATTTTAAACCGCAACTACAACACAAAAAGAATTGTTTATTTTGCTGAATGTCCTTGTGCATTAAGACAACTGCAGGTACATATACAAGGACATATTTGTGAACCACGGAGAGTTGACGGTGACATGAAATTCAAACCTCTATCCAGTCACTTCAGGGGTCATGACTGCTCTGATCTAGATTTTTTTGGATCTTGATGGATTCTCACCCTTAATACTGGACTGCGGGAGATGTTGAGCTTTAAACTCTGTGAGATGTTTAGCCGTTTCCGCACTTAATTCCTTGTATCCACATTTTTTCTATCGGATTGATGGGGATATACTCCTTTTAATTTTTCAAGTGTTTTCTTATTAGATGTGTCGTTGTGGTCCAATTCTTTTGGGCATGTTGCAGCTGTATGGTTTTACTCTGGAAGCCGTCGCCAACTATAAAGATTAATATGGCAGGGTTTGCATATCATATTGGAAAAATATTTGATTGTGGATTCTATACAGAGTGAATTGACTCTATTTATAATTATAGCCCCACCTAGATGGAGATTAATGTATTTATTATATTATGTACAATCTGTTGATATTACTATTATAAAAATGCATATACTTTTTCATATATGAAGTTCAGGATTCTTAATGGGGTGTTTAATTTGGAACACATACAGTATTGTGGAAAAGATTTAGGCAGGTGTGAACAAAAATGTTGCAAAGGGTTAATAGTTTATTTTTGTCACTTAACAAAATGAAGTGAATAATCAAAGAGAAATCCAGATCCCATCAATATTTGGTGTGACCTCCCTTTGGAGGAGAAGCCCTGGAAGTGATTATATGGCCCAACATTGTCCAGTCTGTCTGGGATTACATTAAGAGACAGGATTTGACCAAGCCTACATTCTCAGAAGATCTGTGGTTAGGTTTCTAAGATGTTTGGAACAACCTCCCCGCCGAGTTCCTGTCTGCAAGTGTACCAAGGAGAATTGATGGAAGACAAAGGGCGGTCAAACCAAATATTGATGGGATTTAGATTTCTCTTTTCTTCATTCACTTCATTTTGTTAATTGACAAAAAATAAACTATTAACACTACTATTTTTGAAAGCGTCCCTTCCTTATGGTATTTATTGCACATCTGCCTAAAACTTTTTGCACATCATAGTATAGTTTTACATTTTAGGTTGGGTTAATGGTACCCTAATATTTACATGTCTCTGGATGGTTGTTAATATTTGTTGGTATATATTTATATACGGACATTTCCCTGTACTAGTCTTTATACATTTTTACCTTTTGTATTTATTTTTTTTTAACTCATTAGACATCATGTGTTTTCCCATGGGTTTGCGGTTATACACTTTGCACATACATATATATTTGCTGGCCCCATTCGTAAAAAATAAATGGATGTACTGTATGGCAGATTAGAAGTCATATGACTGTACTGTATGGCATGATAGCCGTCATATGGCTGTACTGTATGGCATGATAGACGTCATATGGCTGTACTGTATGGCATGATAGACGTCATATGGCTGTACTGTATGGCACATTAGCAGTCGTGTGGATGTACTGTATGACATGATAGACGTCATATGATTGTACTGTATGGCATGATAGCCGTCATATGGCTGTACTGTATGGCATGATAGCCGTCATATGACTGTACTGTATGGCATGATAGCCGTCATATGACTGTACTGTATGGCATGATAGCCGTCATATGGCTGTACTATATGGCACATTAGCAGTCATGTGGATATACTGTAAGGCATTTTATTAGTCATGTTGATGTACTGTATAGCATGATAGCCGTCATATGGCTGTACTGAAAGGCACATTAGCAGTCATGAGGATGTCCTGTATGGCACATTAGGAGTCATGAGGCTGTAATGTATGACATGATAGCATTTATATGGCTGTACTGTATGGCATGATAGCATTCATGTGGATGTCTTGTATGGCATGATAGCAGTCATGAGCCTGTACTGTAAGGCATTTTATTTGTCATGTGGATATACTGTATAGCACATCACTGCTGC
Source organism: Leptodactylus fallax (assembly GCA_947044405.1). Classification (NCBI taxonomy): domain Eukaryota; kingdom Metazoa; phylum Chordata; class Amphibia; order Anura; family Leptodactylidae; genus Leptodactylus; species Leptodactylus fallax. Next base: position 1,328,687 of record CAMRHE010000234.1, read on the forward strand.
ACGAAAATAAAGTCTGATGGGGACCACTGAAGGGTTCATGCTAGAGCAATGTAACAAGTGAGTAAAAGTTGTTTTCTTGATTTTACATTTCCTTCTGTTATCTTAATTTCTTCCTTTGACATTTGTTCAATGAAAACCCATTATAAAAATGCATTTTTCATTTCTAATAAATATCAGCCAAGTACATATTAACATATACATGAGATATCCTGGAGTTAAAAAAAAATACCAAGGGTGTTTAAACTGGCCTCAGAGTTTGTGTCTTCCTTATAGTAGAGAATCCTTGCCAACCATTCAGGTTCCAAGGCCAAATGTACTTCCTTCGAGCGAAGGTTCATCACTTTAAATTGAACAATAAGTGCTTAGTAATATGATTCATTAAAAAATAAACTCATCGCTATCTATTCATGAAGAGAAATGCAGAGGAAAATAAGGTCATTTCTTTTTGAGTACGATTATAAAATTGAGGCTGAATTCCTGATCTGTATCTGCCTGCTCCCATTTGAGCCTATTGCTCATAATGTGATTGACAGAATAAAGTAAATCAAGTCTACTTTTTCACTTATTAATATAATATGAACTGTGAAAAGATTAAAGTCCCATTTACATAACCCGAGATGAAAGGAGGTGAAATATTGTAATTATCTTTTCAAGCTAAATTTGAACTGCAGTTTAAAATTAACCTATGCAAATGAAAGGTTAAACCCAAGTAAAGTGGTGCGTCTGTAAAAAGTATTTGTGCTAGTCTAGTTTTATGGCCGCGCAGTTAATTACTACTTAGAACAAAGACAGACATCAATATTCACACCAAAAAAAAAAATACTAAAACATTTTTATTGCCAGCCTTGTTCTACACAAATGAAATGTGATTTACAAGCTAATGCCGGGTGAATGGGGCATTTCTCAGATTTAATGGTGCTAATTTGCAATGAATTACACTCCTTTGTATCTTGGTCAAAGTTTAGTCAGTCATACTATAATGTTAATATTAGCACTGGAACCTTTTATAGAAGAGATGTCAGGTTTTACATATTGAAACGGACTATGAAATTATTACTATATTGATTATTCATTAAATGCCCCTATTAAAAAAGTTATTGGTACCACTATGTCTGAACATGAAGCAATGTGAATAAATACTGCACAGATACCTACTTGTATGTTTAACCACTTCTGTACCGAGCCAATTTCTGGTTCAGGATCAGACACATTTTCGTTTTTTTTGTATGTGCAGTTTTGAGGGCTATAACATTTTTATCATTTGGGTTATTCAACTAATTTTTGCGTCTTTTTTGGTGACACATAGGTCTTTTATTTTTGCATGTTTTAATTTTTTTTATATCCGGGAAAATATAAACAAAATGTGTGTTTTTCACTTTTCAATTTTTTTTATTTAATAGCACAAAGTGCAGCTAAAAAACTTTTTTTAATAATTTTTCCTCTCAGTTATGGTAATTTTTATTTTGTATTGTGTCGTAAGGGGTGGGGCTAGAACCTGTGATAAGGACGTTATATTGGCATAGTATTTATTTATTTTTTTAAATTATTTTACTTTCATTTTTATTTTTTACTTTTCCACTTCTTTATTTCTTTATTCATTTTTTACATTGTGTCCCATAAGGTCATAATAGACCGTTGGGAGCATCTGAACACTTTTTTTTTTTTTTTTTTTGGCCGGGAGGCTGATTTCCCCCTGTAACTGGGGCTGATACCTTTGCCACAGTTACAGGAGGAATATAGCCTCATGCCCATAGCTACAGAGCTGATCTTAGTCCTCTAGGATCCAGAAGCTCTAACAGCCTCTGATCTTGGCGGATCACGTGACCGCCAGGTCAGAGGGGAGCCGCATCATGGCAGCTCCCATAGCTATGTATACAGTGCTCATTGAGCGATCGGGAAGGCAGGAACGATAATAAACCTTCCCTGCTTTCTTTAGGGGAGTTCCGGCTGTAGTAACAGCCGTCTCCCCATTTCTGTAGCAGCACAATTTTGTGCAGCTGCTTAAAACTGGACGTACCGGTATGTCCCTGCAGAACAACAAAACCTCTATCCAGTATATACTCTATTGGTGGTCCAGAAGTGGTTAAAGGGAATCTATCATTGGCAAAAATTATTTTAACTAAACACCATGTATTTAGTTAAATATGCTATTAATGTAGCCTTTATAAAGGCTATTCCAGCAGTACTTTCATTTTTAAGATACATCCTGTAGATTTGGAAAAAACTCACTTTCTTCTTTATCTGCAGCATCTTCAGAGAGCACAGGGGGCATATACTTTAGCCACAGAGCACAGCTGCGTCATCGTTCTGATCCTGCCTATCTACTGGTTTTCGCCGTCCTCTCATTTCTGAGCCTTCCCCCAAATTTTATTCTAGTGTCATCACTAGCATTCCAGCGCCGCTCTGACCTCCTCCTAAATTGAGATCCTGCACATGTGCAGTATGCATGGCCACTACGGGTCGCAGCCGTGCGAACTGTGCATGCCCTGCACCACAGTTCTATCCGCCTGGTCAGCTGCTTCCAAACTGGGATCACCTCAGAGGTAGCAGCCTGGTGGACTACCTGCAGCAAAGTCCAGATCCCAGTATGGAGGTTAAAGGGTGAAAATCAGGGAGTCTGCTGGAATAACATCCTTAAAGCTGGTCCCAAGCCAAACTGCATTGGTAGCACAGCAAGTCCACAATCCGCTGCCTGTGAAAGTTTGCTCAGTCCATTGACCTTGCTGACTTTCAGATTATTCAAGGAAACCTAATCTGATTGCACCTGGGGCTTACATTGTGCAAGCTGGGCCGTTTTAACCAAAGGGCAAAGGGTGCACTTGCACTGGGCTTTATGCTAGTGGTGTTCTCCTCAGCTAACTCAGATCAAGGTGAACAGTACAGCATTTTGGGTGCTATCCCACTGTTCGGGGCAGCTGGTCTCAATATCAACTCCATACTTAAATACAATGGTGGAGCACAGAGCTATTGGCTCCATATTCCACCATTAAGACCTTGACTTGTGTGTCTGAGGCAGGGAGGTGTCATGAATGAGACAGCGCTACAGCTGAAGCCTGCAGGCAGCACTGTAGAATTAGGGCTAGACAAGTTTTACATTTTTTTTTGTTCTTTTTTAATTTGTATGTATGATATTGACTGAACTGGGCACTGAGGGGATATTATGTGGGGGGTACTTCAGTGGACACTGTATTATTTGGGGGTCACTTGGGGGGAGATAAAATTATGTAGAGGCCACTTGAGGGAACACTAAATTATGTGATTATGTGGAGAACATATGAGGGGACATTAGATTATCTTGGGGCCCCTTGAAGGGAAACTAAATTGTGCTAGAGGGGAACTAATGAACCCTTTTCACTGTCCCAGCAATGTGTTAAAACGGCACTGTGTGCATATACATCTTCATGCCCAGGCCTGCCACAATTTTACGGCCATGAATGTAGATGCTGGAATGGCCTTTACTGACCTTACTACAAATGGTACTGAAAAGTGCTTTGTCTAAGAAGCTGGAGCTGAGACCAAAGCCCAGGCAAGCTAAGGCACACCCCAAAGCACTTTTCCCCTCATTTGCATATAAATAAAACATGACAATTGGCCTCCAAAGTTGAATAACAGATGCATATTTGGAAACTGTAGAATCACCTCTAGAAAGTACTGGGATTAGGTTTATGACATGAACTCCTGACAGACTCCCTTTAATCTGATCAATGTTCCTGAAGACAAATAAATTGGCAGTAATAGGTGGCGCCACTCCTCCCGTATGCGGTGCATTTGGAGTCACCTTCTGGGATTTTGTGTTACCATTAGAAACAAATCTTCCCCTGTTAATGAAAAGTAATGCTGTCCTCCTTTTGGAACTTTCACCCCAGTTCCGTGATTTTTCTACATTGTGGAAATTAAGAGTTTTTATTAAACACAGATTTCTTATCAAATACTTCATTTCTAGCTGTGAATAAATTAAAGCAGCGTGGGAAATGTCAGGAGAAAAGAACAGCGCACAGACACTGCCAAAATATAAAATAAAATAAAAAAGACAAATAAAAATAGGGTGTTTAATAGATTGTGACATTAAAGGTGACATTTCAGACTTGCAAATCTTTCTTCCGACAAGGAACAGAAAGCTTTAGGTCTGTGCATGTCACATTTTTATGATCAAAATCTACTGTCTCCCGACATATGGGAATGCTGGAGAATCGTGACACTCTCACCCTCGTATTCATTTTCAAAAAATGTAATGTTTCGGATTGCAACTATGACAATATGCTTGTTTTTTCCCTTGAAACTAGAACAGAACAATCATGACAACTGTTGCTGTATTGGATACAACAAAGCTAAAGGGATTGGGTTTAAATATCTTTTATGTGTGTATTGAAAGATACTACAGATAAATTGTACTATAATTATTGCTGACCTTGGATATATAGCTCTCCCTGTTTATGTACCTGCTGCAGACATCATAAATTTACTCTCATATTAATAAAACTGCCTTATCTTCCATTTCCCGAGTTTTTTGACCCATATTAATGAAAGATCTTTTTTATTGGCATACTATTTTACAAAACTACCTTGGTTTATTCTTTTACTAAATGTCCAAAATTATTGTGGATTTAACCTCATGCTGTGATGAAATGCACTGTTATAGTGAGTGAGACGTGTATGATACTATTACCAGATATTCTGGAAACAGAGTAACATATCAAAGAATATTTGATTGCATTATATATTGCCTAATATCATCTAAAATTGTATACTAATTCCAAAAGCATAACATTGGTTACTGGTAGAGTTGTTATGAGCGGTGTAGTGGAGCCAGAATGAGCTCATGCACTTTTTGGCTGCCAGGACATACCAGTGCACTCTGCAGAGTAACCCCCTGGAAAATGTATGTACTTTTTTACTAAAAGTCATATATCAGAGCCCACAGTCCTCGGCTGTACGATACATCTGTACAAGAGCTTTTATCACTCTAGACTAGGGGTTCTTAAACTTTCTAAATGCAGAACCCCTTCTTGGGCAAGACTTTTGCTTGGGACACCCCCACTACTGTATTTACTCCCATCCAAAAATAAAAGTCATCTGTATTTGGCATCTACCCTGCTTCTACGATGTGTGATGCCTCTGTTCTGTGTCTTCTTCCTTCACCTACCCAGCAGTTATTCCTCTAACTCTACTTCCTCTAGCTCTACTAACTCCATTTCCATCCACACACATATGGCGCTGCTACTTCCATGTTTTCCTCTAAATTCAACACTGCTAGGTCCACTTTCCCTCCACACACTGCTTTGCTGTCTTTATGTCCCCCCCCCCAAAGCTCTGCTACCTCCAAGTTCCCTCAACCCACACTTCTGCCCCACATTTTTCTCTGTGAACACCCAGCTTTACTCCTACTTGTTTCCCTATCTGCACCCAGCATTCCTACCTCCAGTTTCCCTCTATACCCAGTTCTACTACCTTCATATTTCCCCACACACAGTATTCTGCTACCTTCATGTTCCCCCCCACCAAAACCCTGCTGCTTCCATATTTCCTCCACATGTCCTTCATGCCCCACCCTCCACAGCTCTGCTACCTCCACACCCCACCTACACTACTTAGCTCTACTTCCATGTCCTTCCCCCATGTACCATATCTACCATGCACCGAGCCATTGCACAGTGAACTGTGACCCTGAATATGATTGGTCACATGATTGTGACATCATGAAAGATCCTATTGCCTTGCCTATTAAAGAAGGTAATGTGGCAATTAGTATTGCAAAGTGTAAAGAAGAAATTTCTGAACCCGGCTCAACACCCCCTGAACAACTTTACATGAGAGCCATGGACTGTGGTGAATAAAGGGAGCATAAAATATTGCTAATTTATTATTACCCTACTCAAGTTACCATTTCTATAACTTTTTTGTTTTTCATAAGCATGCAGCATAGAAATCATACATCATAATGCATCCCTGTTATTATGACTTATTTTTCCAAATATGATATCATTGAAGGGGGACTTCATGTGGCAAGGTGTCACACCTTGCATGCATAATGATGCTGTGTAATGGTAATGGATTAAATACAAATCCATTTATCATTCTTACTCTTGACTCTTACTCCACCTATAGTGCATACTGAGCAGAAGGCTATGAATGTTTAGCTATACATCAGTAAATGATCCCAACATATATTTCAAACTATTCATGGCATATAATGGACCCATCATTGGACCCATCGTATGCAAAAGAAATTTTTTTTGTCATATGTTAGGTTGATATCTGGGCATTATGGACTCCAATTTCACCAAAACCAGCACAATTTCAGCACAATTTTAGTCCATGCTAAAAATAAAAGACTGCAAATAATATAACAATGGGCACCTTCACAGACATATATAGCATATTGCTTTGTAATGCAATATCTCAAAACAGTATTCTCATGAAAAGCTACTGTATCTTATGACATACATTTCTAGACATGTCCAGCCAGCAGGAAATATAAGGGAGGAAGCATCTGTACACAGACTACTTAGACCCTCAATAATACTAGGGTCATTACATGTTTCATTTTGATTCATAAATCCATATTTTAATATCAATGCCTCTGTATGGAGCCCATTCATCCGGTGCGAAATGTCACTACTATACTACAAATTGTATTCCTATATACAGCCATGAACAGCCTTAAAATGCTCATTTTTGGACTTGGGTGTCCTATTCCTTGGTTTTCAGCTGTGTTATGCAGAGAACTCAATTTGGATGTGAATAATTACCAAGGGAAAACCTGTGTTTAGACACTTCCCGTCAAGGCAGTGTAGAAAAGTCTGTGATTATATAATGAGAGGTGATATGAGTCAAACCAAAGATACTGTATTATTTCTAGAATAGTGAGGGAAATTGCATTATGGAGTCTGATGTGCTTAGGTTTCCAGAGCGTGTTCCTAAAGTTTCATTCACATCTTGACTTTCCCTATGTGGAGTCCCTGTTCTGATAAGAGTGTGACCATTGCTCTTCACAGTACTAACCAGATTACTTTGATCCCTCCTCATGAGAGAACCATATCTGTCCACACATGGAAATTCTCCTTAGTGAATGAGCCATTGACTTAGATGATAATCATATATAATAAATAGTATTTGTATGAAGTTTCTAATTTTTTAAAGCGTCATTCATTGACCTCCCTTTATAACCAAACTTTCTAATGATAACCTTTTCAGTAATTAATTTAATAATTGCATATATATACAGTGTATATACTGTATATACAGTGGGGAAAAAAAAGTATTTAGTCAGCCACCAATTATGCAAGTTCTCCCACTTAAAAAGATGAGGCCGGCCTGTAATTGTCATCATAGGTAGACCTCAACTATGAGAGACAAAATGAGAAAACAAATCCAGAAAATCACATTGTCTGATTTTTTAAGAATTTATTAGCAAATTATGGTGGAAAATAAGTATTTGGTCACCTACAAACAAGCAAGATTTCTGGCTCTCACAGACCTGTAACTTCTTCTTTAAGAGGCTCTTCTGTCCTCCACTCATTACCTGTAGTAATGGCTCCTGTTTGACATTGTTATCAGTATAAAAGACACCTGTCCACAACCTCAAACAGTCACACTCCAAACTCCACTATGGTGAAGACCAAAGAGCTGTGGAAGGACACCAGAAACAAAATTGTAGACCTGCACCAGGCTGGGAAGACTGAATCTGTAATAGGCAAGCAGCTTGGTGTGAAGAAATCAACTGTGGGAGCAATAATTAGAAAATGGAAGACATACAAAACCACTAATAATCTCCCTCAATCAGGGGTTCCAAGCAAGATCTCACCCTGTGGGATCAAAATGATCACAAGTGAATGACCTTAAGAAAGCTGGGACTAATGTAACAAAGGCTACCGTCAGTAACACACTACGCCGCTAGGGGTTCAGATCCTGCAGTGCCAGACGTGTCCCCCTGCTTAAGCCAGTACATATCCGGGCCCGTCTGAAATTTGCTAGAGAGCGTTTGGATGTTCCAGAAGAGTATTGGAAGAATGTCATATGGTCAGATGAAACCAAAGTAGAACTGTTTGGTAGAAACACAACTCGTCGTGTTTGGAGGAGAGTGAATGCTGAGTTGCATCCAAAGAACACCATACCTACTGTGAAGCATGGGGGTGACAACATCTCTTTTCTCTGCAAAGGGACCAGGACGACTGATCCGTGTACATGAAAGAATGAATGGGGCCATGTATCGTGAGATTTTGAGAGCAAACCTCCTTCCATCAGCAAGGGCATTGAAGATGAAACGTGGCTGGGTCTTTCAGCATGACAATGATGCCAAGCACAATGCAAGGGCAATGAAGGAGTGGCTTCGTAAGAATCATTTCAAGGTCCTGGAGTGGCCTAGCCAGTCTCCAGATCTCAACCCCATAGAAAACCTTTGGAGGAAGTTGAAAGTCTGTGTTGCCCAGCGACAGCCCCCAAAACATCACTGCTCTAGAGGAAATCTGTATGGAGGAATGGGCCAACATACCAGCAACAGTGTGTGCCAACCTTGTGAAGACTTACAGAAAACGTTTGACCTCTGTCATTGCTAACAAAGGATATATAACAAAGTATTGAGATGAACTTTTGTTATTGACCAAATACTTATTTTCCACCATAATTTGCAAATAAATTCTTTAAAAAATCAGACAATGTGATTTTCTGGATTTGTTTTCTCATTTTGTCTCTCACAGTTGAGGTCTACATATGATGTCAATTACAGAACTCTCTCATCTTTTTAAGTGGAAGAACTTGCACAATTGGTGGCTTACTAAATACTTTTTTTTCCCCACTGTATATATAAAGTTGTATTTGTGATTTCATATTTATTATAGTACCTTTATATATTTTATGTTCTTTTCATAAGATTGCATTTTTCAATTCTAATAAGATACTTCTAAGTGTACTGCTTAGTACTGCTTCAAAGTGACAGTGAGCCCCCTTACCTAGTGTCACAGGTTGCACCAATGGTATTTCTGCCACTGACTTTTACCATTTAATATGACCTTTTGTTATGTACGTTGTATGGTACTGTCTGTTATTGGTAAAGTTCTAAGGATTCGGTTTAATGGTCCTTGTAACACAATGAGAACTCTCCTAATGTGAACCTATAATCTTGTGCTTTTTCTCAATCTAATGGCCAATTTATCTAAACAGAAGAAGGCAAGCCATACTTGTATGCCCTAATAGGGCATATGTGCTTCATTGAGGGAGGTTTCCCCTCTAAGATCCATAACAGAGAGATGCCTTATAGAAGCACCTTTTGTTCTGGACTCAAGCTGATCAAGTATGGATTTAGTAAAGTTTGACACTTAACACCAGTGTGGCACAAAACTTTTAATGGCTTTTTTTGTGTTTTATGATAAGTTATCATGCTGCCAGTGGCAGGTTAAATTCTGCTACATCTGTATTACAGATGTATGTTCCCTTAACTTTCCTCTTGGCTGGACATGCCCATATTTGTGTGTCACAAGATAACACCCATGTGATACCCATACTCATGTGATATTGCATCAAAAAAGGCTATGTGTGTATAAGGACCCATTGTTTGTTTATTTAAGTGCAGCCTTCAAGGCATTTGCTAGTGTGCCAGAATGTGGTATTGAATTAGTTTCAGAAGAAATTGGAGTTCTTAAAAAGTGGTTCTCCAGTTTCAATTGTACAGTCCTGGTCTCCTTTCCCTTCCATGTTGGGACTCACCGGTGTGGGAGTGGAGAGGTTCACATGATGCTGAGGTCAATCATTGGCTTCAGTGGCCACTGGTAAGGACACGGTGACTTCTTATCTCAGTGACATGACATACGTTGATGTGCCGTTGCTCAGGACCATACTGAAAGTGATCCAGACCCACAAGTTTAATGGCATTAGCCCATAAGAACATTTATAACTTAACCACAGGATGAATGATACATTTCTAATGTCTGGTGGCTATCTATGTAAGTCCCATAGACATTGAATGGAGTGCTAATGCTCAAGCATGCCCACCACTTCACCACTTTACTAGTTCTAGTGTATAGTTGGGCTCCCAGCAGTCAGACCCCATTTGATCATACTTATCCTTACTTTATTACTTATCCTATAGATAGGGATAGGTAATAAATGTTTTTGTGGACTGACCCCTTTAAAAGACAAAGTCATAGAATAGCTCTTTAGAAACTTTGTTTTTAAATCTATGATGACTATATTGCTTGTAAATGTAAAAAATATTGTAAAGAAAATGTAAAAATTTCAGCAACATAATTATTTTCTATTAGAATATAATTTCCATGGTGGCTGAGTTTGATATAACACAATGGAATAGTGTGATTTTACCTGTTTATAGAGTAAAAGCAATTTTAGGCTTAGGTATAAAAATGGAGATGACACTTTCATAAGAAAATAAAGCAAGCAGGAGGAAAATAGAATTCTAAACATGGAAGATAAGCATATTCAATTGGAAATCTTTCATATCTATTGAAGTGTCTAATTGCATAGTTAAATGAACTGTAAAATCAGCAAGGGCTTAATTTTACACCGTTCAAGAATAGTGAAGATAACAAAAGAAAACATTTTGCCTGAGCTAATAATTTCTCTTTGGAGAACCAATTTCCTTAAAAGACAGATATTCTTAACTCTGACAGCAGTTTTGAATTATCCGAATGTAGGTATTAAGAAGCAGTCACACACAGGAAAGACTATAGTCATCTCTAAAAGAGCAGTCAATTATGTGAGTACTTTTACTTCTACCTCTAAAAATGATTTTACACTATGCCTGAGAAGAAAGACTTTAGTAATAAAGAAAGGGCCATGCAAGGTAAATGTGACAGTTAACGTCTAAGGCACAAAAAGCGTACAGATTCCCTGTTTAATTGACTGGTAATTAAATAGGCAGGGCTCCAAGACTTGGCGAAACCTTCCTGCACTTTTTGCATAAGACTGAACACCTTAGAGATCACTGCCTAGAAGTATTAAAAGGTATGATTAGTATTTATGTTACATGACTTCCTGACCCAAAATTGTCGAGGCAATTCCACTTGAAGGAATCAAACTCTTGGCACAATAGTCCATATACATCAATGTTGGCTTATTCTGTTTCATTCTATTTTTTTTTTTTTCGCGGAATATTTGGCCACAAATTTTTTTTTAAAGATAATATATAGTTTTAGGTTTTTAAAGCTTAAAGGGAGCCTGTCAAAGGTAAATTGTTAATAAACCTAAACCTGGTACCTTATAGAGTTGATTCTACAGTTTCCAAACATCCCTCTGTTGTTCAGCATTGGAGCCCCATTTTCAAGTAAACCGCTGTTTTAAATTTGGTCTAGAGCAAGCTACACAAGCTAAGGCAAGACCCAACAAACAAAAAGTATACTACAAAATTGTATAAGTTCATTTTTTTTAATGCCCTCAATAGATCCTACCTTGACGTTCAAGGTAGTAGATCTTCTGTGCAATTCCTTTACTTCTATGCAATCTCTTCTCATGCAGAGAAACCATGCATACATTAATTCACCATGTTCAGCTGTACAGTACTGAAGTCAGTAGGAGATGAGCTGCAGTACCACTGTCTGGCCACTAGAGCCAATTGTTGTGTATAGTACGGGCATTAGAAGTTGTCCCATGCAACTGACCATTGCAAACCTGCCTGTAAACCCCCCACAATTAGATATTTATTGCCTGTCCTAAGGGCAGGTCATAAAAAAGAAATTCTTGGACAACCCCCCCCCAACATTTGCTTTGGGAAAATGCTGGTGGCAATGAACCTCACAGAGGTTAAGCATGCATTCTTTGACCATGTCTCTACAAAGCACTCAAGTAACAGGGATCTGGCTGACCTGTCCCTGGGTTGGTTGGTGTAAGGGGCATACTTCACACAACCTGTTGGTGTAGATGGTTAGGGCCCTGGCTCCCTACAGTTGATCAAACATACAGTAACAGTAGCATGTGTGCACATCACACCCTTCGCTATATGCCTTCTATTACATTATCATCTTTGATCACAGCATACTATACACTTGATTTCTCTGATCTCTGCCATTAGCAGGCTTGTACCTGTATATTACAACCAGTGTCCAGCTGCTGCTCATGGTAGCATACTTGAAGAACACAAATGATTATTTCACTATAATAGTAAGTGTATTCCCAAAAAGATCATAATGTGTACATGACAGTTTTTCTACTATTTGAGTGCAAACAGAAAATCCATAGTGTTTCCTTCCGCAGCAAAGTGGATGAGATTTAAATACATTTTAAAGGGAGTCTGTCAGCAGAAAAATTGGAATCAAACTAATGACAAAACCTTGTAGGGTGGCTTCTATGCTTTCCAAAGATGTCTTTCTTATTCTGCATTGCAGTTCCTTTTGCATGTAAATCAGGATTTTGTTCTTAAACAAATTAGTTTAAAAGGGCTTCAGGGGCATTAATTCTCCTGCCAGGGCTTCACTCGGTGCTCTAGATAAGGGGTCAGCAACCTTCGGCACTCCAGCTGCTGTGAGACTACAACTCCCAACATGCTCCACTCACTTCCATGGGAGTTCCAAGAACAGCAGAGTAAGTATGCATGCTGGGAGTTGTAGTTTTACAACAGCTGGAGTGCTGAAGGTTGCCTACCCCTGCTCTAGATAATGCCCCTAACTCTTCATCAACTCCTCCCCCCATTGCTTGAGTGATGTCTTCCTCTTTGTCTCATTTTATCTGCAGTTAGGGTCGGTTATCTAGAACGTAGAGCAAAGCCCCAGCAGGAAAAGAAATGTCCCTAAAGCCCTTTTCAGATAATTTATATAAGAATATAATGCAGATTTTCATGAAAATGGAGCTGCAATGCAGAATAAGAAATGCAACTTTGGAAAGTGTAGAAAGTGTACAAGGTATTGTCATTAGTTTGATACTGATTCTCCTTCTGACAGCCTTCCTTAAAGGGGTTTGCAATCTGTAATTTTGGATTTAGTTCAGGATGCAAAAAAACAGCAACAATAATCCATTGCGGATTTTACCTTTGACATTGAAATCAAAGGCAACATATGTGAAACATAAATTGATATGCTTACCAATGTACACAAGGAAAATTTTTGCAGTGTGTAGATGAGATTTGTTAACATGTCATCCACTTGCCTATTACTGTATTCCAATGTGAATCTCCATGCATAAATCTGCAACCAAACATGTCCTATGTGTATTTACTCTGGTACAGAATTTCTGTTTGCATCTGTGCTATTACAGCAGGGGTTAAAAACTTATTATGTCATCTGGCATAAATAGTTAGTAATTATTGAAACAGTTATTATTTTCTAAAAATAATAATCACACCTAAAGAAGAGCTGAGGTCAGTAACAGCAAGTATACATAAGAGAACATTACACTGATGTCTTGTTAATAAGTATAAAAATATCATTAATATATTGTGGCGATCAATTCACAATGTGAGTTGTTGGAAAGAATAAGGTAGGAATATATACTGTATACATATATATCTATATCCTTATGTTTAACTTACATAAAGTATAAAATTATTGTTTAAAAGCCACTGGATTTTCTAACTCATAAACCCTTAAGTGCATTTGATACAAGATAATTATGGCATTAAGTATAATGTTATTAGATCTGTACTGAAATTGATACTTTAGAACCCAAATTAAGTGGTTGTAATTGTACGGCAGATTTTAATGTCTGGGTCCGTTAAAAAGCGAAATGTTTTTACTGAATTCATAAAGAGATCTTATGAAAATTATAGTATAGATATACACTGTAATACAGTAAAGAACACTCAGCGTGAGCATTGTTAGATTCACTTAATCAGGAGTGTTTTACAATTAATACAATAACTAGAGTATAGCAATTTAGTTACATTGTGGCTCACCTGTAAAAAGTAGCTTAGGATCCTTGTACTGTTAGACTTAGTCACTCCATCTTTACAATTCATATGAAATTTAATCAATTGAAAGAGATTTTCTGTTTTTCTGTAAATTGAGCTTAATCGTTATATGACGGGGAGGAGGCCGAATGGTTTAGTGCAAGATATGCTCTACCCTAGATGTCACCATTTTGGATCCTTCTACTTAAGTTGGACAAACTATTCCTTTCTGCATTGTGACCCAGATTACCTTGAGCAGAGATTTGCCCCAGAGACTTTTTTGACCTTCCTCACTACGCTAACTTGATATTGGCTTTCCGTACCACTGGTGGAGACCAGGGGCATAACTTGAAGCACCTGGTCCCCAATGCATAATGTATAACATATGACCCCCTCCCCCATGCCCACCTATATGTCATTTATTGTACTAGTGGTTTCCTATGTGACAGAGGGGTCTTTTGGCCTTCAGATTCCAGGAAGCTGCTACTGCATTCCTTGTATACACTATACTTTTGGAAACCTCAATTTCTGAGACGACTCACTTCCTAGGTCATCATGTAGAAGAGGCCATATGGACACTTTAGTATATTGGCAGGTGAAAACTTCTCTTGTCAAAACTGTTGTTCCACTTCAGGGATGAATACAAAAATCTTCACTTGGGGCACATGCAAATTATTATGTATTACGTATTATATGTGGCCACCCAGGGATTGTTATTTTGAGTCGCAGTCTTTCAAGGGATTTGCTAGCATGTCATGATATTGAATTGAATTAGTTTGATGGGATAATAAACACATTGAAATCACAGTAAAGGGACAAAGGACACTCTAATATCACAGTGCATAGATAATGTCACAGTGATGTAGAGATAATATACAGTATATGTCTCAGTATAGAGACAATAAAGAAAACAGTGATGTCACAATATATACAGTGATGTCTTAGTACTATGACAATAAACACAGCAATGTCACAATAAAAAGAAAATATACACAGTGATGTCTCAGTACTACAATAATGAATACAGTGAGGTCACAATAAAAAGAAAATAAACACAGTAATGTCACAATAAAGAGATAATGCATAAGGTGATGCCTTAGTAATAATGATAAGGAACCACCGCAAACTCCTTTGTTGTAGTAGATGCAAAAGTTTGTTGTGTCTGTATCACACAGTGTTGCAATAATATCCAATCACAAAGCATGTAGTGTATCGCAGACGTTCAGGAAATATTCTGGTAATGACATGCAATGATATAAAGAGAAATGCGACAATTTGTTGACATTTTGGCCAACCTTAGACTTTTTATAAATTCACAAAGGAGGATATCCAGGAGAGTATGAGAATAAGGTGCTGTGCAGCACCATGAGGCAGCTGGTATTACCAGCAGCTGGTTCCTTCATTATCTACATGGGATACCAACCCTACTACTGACACCCCAAGATATCTACAGAGCGCGAGTAACCACTGATGTTATTAGTAATAATGATGTCTCACAATGATGTCACAGTGTACAGATAATAACACAGTAATGTCACAATAAAGGGATAATAAACAAAGTGATGTCTCAATACTCAATACGATGATAATGCGCACACTGATGTCACAGTTAAAGATGGGCAAATCAGTTCATACCGAGCCAGGTTCATCTCGGATGAACTAAAATGGCTTTTTCAGATGCCAGAGTATAATAGCCCAGAAAAAAAAAAAAAAACATTTATACTCACCTTCCATTACCTCTTTTGGTCCTCCTTTTAGGCATCTGATGGTGATGTCTGGTGTTCTTTTGTGACATCAATGGTCCAGGCTCAGCACTGAGGCATGTGATTGGGCCTCAGTGCTGACCTGGGCATGCTGAGTATCATGATGTCATAACACTTGGTGTGCCCATGTGAACACTGGTGGCCAACTCACAGGCCTCAGCTGTGGCCGCCGTATCGATGACGTCACAGAAGAGCACTGGACGTCACCAGGAGAGCACTGGACGCCTCAAGGAGGCCCAAAGAGGTAACAGAAGATGAATATGAATGTTTTTTTTTTTTTTTTTTACACCTCCCCTGGGCCACCCCTTATTATACTCTGAGGTCTGAAGAGACCCCAGAATATAATAATGTCACTTTTCACTTTGACATAAATTTGGCTGTGTTTACCTTAGAGAGCTAGAAATTAGATAGATAGGTTCCTACACTATATTTCAAGCCATTTTAAGGTGTAGTTCATACTGAACTTGGTCGACCTGAAACAACCTGAAAAAACTGCAATAGTATACACAATGATGTCACAGTATAGGAATAATGTACACAGTGACGTCATAGTACACAGTTAATGTACACAGGGACTTCTCAGTTTAGGAATAACATACACAGTGATATCATAGTACAGAAATAATGTATATAATGATGTCACAGTACAGCAATAAAACACACAGTGATGCTAAAGTACAGAGATAATGCACACAGTAATGTCACAGTACCAGGATGATATACACAGTGATATCACAATACAGGCTAATAAACACAGTAATGTCATAGTACACAGATAATGCACATAATACTGATAACACTATGTAACACAAATTTTGTTCCCAGCTTTTAAATGTCCAATTGCTTATGTCTAAAACAAATTAAAAATTGTTTACATTCATCATAAACTTCGCTTTTGTGACCACGGCAATGAAAATTATGCATTTTTACTATAGAAACAGACGATTTTGCATCTTCTCATTTATACAGTCAGACTAAGAACACTATATGCATTGCAAATTTGCACAGATTACCAAAAACTGTTCAGAAGTGTGCAGTTTTCCGAGATTTACTATACTGCAAATCAGTTTCACGAATGAATCCCCAAATATAGTCGCCCATCATGTTTTCGTTATATTGTCCTTGGTAATGGCATTCAAAGTTCATAATGTCCTGGTGAAAGCGCTCGCCTTGCTCCTCTGAATAAGCTCCCATGTTCTCTTTGAACTTATCAAGATGAGCATCAAGGATATGGATTTTGAGTGACATCCTGCAGCCCATTGCAGCATAGTTCTTTATCAGAGTCTGACCCAGTTGTACATAGTTTTCATCTTTATGATTGCCTAGGAAGCCGCGAACCACTGTGACAAAACTGTTCCAAGCTGCTCTCTCCTTCCTATTCAGCTTCTTGGGAAATTCCCTGCACTCTATGATCTTCTTGATTTGTGATCCGACGAAGACACCAGCTTTGATCTTTGCTTCAGACAGCTTAGGTAAATATCTTGGAGGTAATTGAAAGCTCTCGACTCCTTATCTAGAGCCCTGACAAATTGTTTTATGAGCCCCAACTTGATGTGTAGTGGTGGCATCAGCACCTTGCGTGGGTCCACCAGTGGCTCCCACTTTACATTGTTCTTCCCCACAGTGAACTCTGTCCGCTGAGGCCAGTCCCGCCTGTGGTAGTGTGCTTCAATATCCCGGCTGTCCCAAAGGCAAATAAAGCAAGGATACTTAGTAAAACCACCTTGGAGGCCCATCAGGAATGACACCATTTTGAAATCTCCGATAACTTCCCAGCCATACTCATCATACTTCAAGGCACCTAGCAACATCTTGACACTGGTGTATTCCTCTTTCAGGTGCACCGAGTGAGCTACAGGAAGAGACGGATACTTGTTCCCATTGTGAAGCAGCACGGCTTTAATGCTCTTGCATGAGCTGTCTATGAAGAGGCGCCACTCATTCGGGTTACAGGTGATACCTATAACCTCGAATAGACCGGCCACATTGTTGCAGAAGCACAGTCCATCTTGATGACTGAAGAAGATGGAAAAAACTTGGTGACGCTTCCTCTGATCTGTGACTTGGACGCTTTCATCTAATAAGTTCCATTGCTTGAGCCTTGATGTCAGAAGCTCAGCGTTGGACTTGGTGAGACCAAGGTCTCTGATCAGATCGTTGAGGTCTTTTTGGTTAGGGTAGTATGGCTTACGCTCCTCATCTGCATATGAAGAGAAATCGTGATCTTCAACGTCTTCCTCGATGTCTGACCTGCTGCTTTCTTTTGAAGGTGGTGTAGCTCTGTCTGGAGGTGTTGGTACAGGAAGTTCAGGGCAGTGTGGTACTGGGGCAATAGATGACGGAATGTCAGGATACGTTACAGGCGGTGCATTTTTGCCAGTGCGACATTTGGAAGGGTCCACCATGCAGAAGTAGCAATTTGTTGAGTGATCAGTCGGTTCAAGCCAAATTCTTGGGATAGCAAAATGCATGGCTCTCTTCTCTCCCCTGTACCAACCTATAAGCAAACAAAATAATATTTGGATTGAGAATTTGATTTAGGCCTATTTCACACTAATGACTAGTGATATTTACAATATTAACACAGTTAATCTGCTATTTAAGAGAGTAGCATTTATCCACTTACCTTCAAGAGTTTTCTTGCAGTGCTCACATGTGAAATGAGGAGCCCATGGTTTGTCTTGGTCACCAACAGGCATGCCGAAGTATGCTTTGTAGGCCTCACACATCTTAGAAGATGCTTCCACAGAGTACTTTTTTCGCTCTTGTCTTTATAAACTGGCCACATACGTAGCAAAATGCGTCTGCTGGATGTATGCAAACTCTTGATACCATCTAAATTGACTAAGTTGCTGTGAACTGTAAGGAAAAAGGATGTCTCTCCAAACTTGATAAAAATTGTCTTTATTCCATGCAGTATTAAAGTTCAAGAGTGTACTAAGGATTCAGCAGAGCAAGATTGATCACCCGGTACCAGAGTAACACACAATATATACATTTACATTCCTAAGCTCCTCCTGTAATGGGTGTGGGGTGAAGTGTGAATACTGTCGTTATCAGAATCTGAATAGATATTGAATTCACACCTGTCTGTCTAGGTCAATTCCCCTTTGTCTGTGATGGCCATTGCCCACTTACTATGCAATCCCAATCAATTAGATCCTGTCTCTCCGTCTCTCAGGAAGGGCTATAGTGGCCCTATATAACTGTAGTTATACAGCTACCTACAATTCTGTACAGTCCCAGAAAGTTCTAGATAAACTTCTTGATAGTTCTCACAATTCCAGAAGCTTCTTAAGTATCTTGAAATATTGCAAATATCCTTAAAAATAGATCAATTTCAAAATATCATTGTGCTGACCACAAAAGCAAAGTTTACAGGGAATAATAACTTTTTTCTATTCATTTAAGGTACAAACAATCAGGAAAACACACTTAACAACTGGGAACGAATATTTTTTTGAAAATTGTTACATGGCGTAATGTACAGAGAAAACATACCAAATGATGTCACAGTACAGAGATAATACACACAGTGATATCACACTTCTTTGTATCCGTAAGTTATTATTGTAGTACTCTTTAGGCATGGACGAACCTAACAAGATATGTTTCAACAAGTATTCATGAGGTTCGACCCTCTGTATGATTTCAGATCCTAGAGAATAATAAGTGGAAAACCAGGGCAGGTGCCACAACAAAGTAAAAAGTTATATTCAACTTGCTTCATCTCTCCTGGGCTTCCTTGTGGCATCTGGTGGTCATGAGGCTTGATACCGCAAGGGAGCCAAAGCTTTTAGAAAATTCGGGTTGAATCTGGTTTGAACCAATCCAGTTCAGCCATTTCTATTTCAGCGTAGGTGCACGTTAGGTGCATGTTAAGTATCCCCATCTGCGTATAAGTCTGCACTATCCAAAAATAGCATTATTTATCCCATATGGTAAAAAAAATTGTATATATAATGTATTTCGGTCACTTTGCTTTCCACAAAAAAATAGCAATAAAAAGTGATCAAAAAGTCAAAAATACCAAATATTGGTACCAATAAAAAGTACAACTTGCCCTACAAAAAAAGAGTCCTGACATATCTCCATCAACAAAACAGTAAAAAGTTGTGGGCGTTACAATACGGTGACCCCAGAAAAATCGTTCATTTTCAAAAAAGTGACGTTTTAGTAGTAAACATGGTAAAACTTACAACCAATATAAATATGGCATCGCCGTAATCGTAATGACCCACAGGACAAAGTTGCCATGTCACTTTTAATGCAGAGTGAACACCTTAAAAACAAAATGCAAAAACTTATGATAGAATTGTGTGTTATTTCATATGGACCCCCCAAATAAGTTAAAAAAACTAATCAAAACATTATATGTACCCCAAAATGGTGCCAAATGAATGCACAACTCATCATGCAAAGAATAAGCGCTCACATAGCTATGCCGACAGAAAAATTAAAGTTATGAATTCCGAAAATATGAAAAAAAGTTGCCGAGCATTAACGTACAAACTACCCTGCATCCTTAAGGGGTTAAATAAACAGTTACAGCAAACTTTAACTTTTTTAATGGTTTTCAATGGATTTTGTAATTGTAATGACATGTCACCTCTGCTGAATAGCGTATTTGTATAAAAAGCCTGACAAACCCTATAAGATCAGAAAGAATTGACTCTAAAAATATTGAAAAACCAAATTAAATTGGTAACTTATATTAATTATTCACCATGTGTTTTATTTTAGAATAAATCTTGCCATTGCACAAATTTGTTACATACTCGGAAAGCAATAATGAGGAAAGAATGAACTATAGCGAAAAATACACACAAAAAGTCATTTTGCTGACTGTAAAAAGTCCATTGGAATGTCATCCTACTATCTACCGCTTTGGGATCATATCAGCACTTGGTGATAATAATAAAATGCTCTACTTTGACTGTTGTCTGGATTATAAATGAATCTCATTGTTTACCATATTGAGGATTGCTGTATCTAGCTGGAATCCTCTGAAATTCTCCATTCAGTATTAGAGGCGACTTTACCATATTTTAACTGATTTACAATGGCAGAATCAATTGGATATGGACAAGCAAAATATTAAAACTTGCATCTGATTTTATGAACTGTAATTTATTTCACAATAATAGGAATTTAATGGCTTAGAATACATTAGACTATGACATAAGAGCATACAGAAACTTTAAATTATATACACCAAAAGCAATATTCACAGTGCCTGGGTTTTTAAACACTTCCTTTGTTATGAGATGATGGATTTTATATCCCCATACAGCAAATAAGAAAATAAACTTCAAAGAATAACAAAAAGAGAAAAAAAGAAGTCAAATCTACTTAAAGTACATCCTATGTTCTGCTCTCTCGTTCTTATCTCAACAATAATACTTTTAAGAGCCTAGTCTGTTAAAGGGCAGAGGATAGCACCAGCTAAGTGATGCAAGTAAAATATTGTACTTGTTTGCTTCTGCCTCATACTGAGATGCGACATCTAAAGACTATAGAAAAATAAAGTAAAATGTGATATATTCAGCCCAAATCTTATCAGCACATGTTATCTATTTCTAGTTAATTGTCCAGTTGTTGTACTTAAAAAGAGCCTGTCACCACCTAGCATGTCTGGTTTGGCAAATAATGTTATTCCCTATTAAACAACAATTCTGGAACTTTTCTTAGAACTCTGCACTGTGCCATTCCACTGTTATTCCATCTACAAAATTTAGAATACATTGACAACTGGTAAATGACCATTAACCTCATCATAGCAGTGTGTAGGTGTTGGTGTGTAGGTTTGCACCCCCAACTGTGAACCATTTTTTTAATGCATTTCTAGTACGAATAGCACAATGCAGATTGTAATACTGGCGATCCGTAACAACAAGCATACTGTCTCTCCCGCTCTCTGGCCACTCCTGCTCCTCTCTGCTGCTGTGCTTGAGTGCTTGGGTCTACTGTAGGCTGCTATACACCAGTTACTGACCTTGGACTGTCCCTGACCCTGAACCTGTGCTATCAGTCCTTACCTTTTGCCTGTCCTCTGATTCCACACAAGCACTGCAAGCCTTGACCTCAGCCTGTTCAGTGACTCTGCTATTGTCTGACCGTTTGGTGCCCTACACCATTGTCTCTGACCTGGGAAGCCAGCAGTCACCAACACCCAGATTACTTCAAGAGGTTGCAAACTGGTGGCTCTCCTGCAGTGAAGTTCAGAACCCCATGAATGTATTCTGGTAAATACCAGAGAAGTCACTTAGACAACACCTTTAGATTCGGTGACATAGTGGGTCTGTACCCATTGGCTGTCACTCAAAACTCTATTATTAAAACAGAGATGGAAGGAGAACTGACAGATACTCTTTAAGTCTTATTCAGAAAACCATATTACTGCTCAGCAGATCCTCCAAATTGTAATATTGCTCCCATACAAGTGTTTGGAGCCCTTTGGTACATTAGCATGCCTCCAATTTAATGTAGACCGTAAAAAATTTTTTTATTGTCAAACTTCATATGAATCATGCTATGTCTCATCATGCCACAATATGGAGATATCTATAATATAGTTTCATATGGCTCCTGGAGAGGCGCGGTACTCCTCCATACAGGCTTGTTGCATATGGAACTCCCATGTACATAATGCTATAGTTACAGCATTGCATTGCTTTGATTATAGTATTACTTCCAGTCTTGGATCCACTGCTGCACAACCCACTGTCCAGATCAGTAACAAACTACATCCATGTAACAGATGGTCAGGAAATCAAAATTTGCTTGTCAACATTGGTGCAAGTGGATTCCTATAAGCGAATGTAATCCCACTAGGTACCCTACAAGTTTATATAGTAGAATTGATTAGCAGCAAGCCAGAGATCCATAAAATATTGCAACTTTTATTAAAACAATAAAGCGTTCAAGCAGAGACATCAGCCCACAGCGGCTACGCATTTCGGCCTTAGCTTTTGTCAAGGGCTTGGCAAAAGCTAAGGCCAATAAGCATAGCTGCAGGAAGCTGGAATCTCTGCTTGGACGTTTTATCGTTTTCAATAAAGGCTGGAATATTTTATGGATCTCTGGCTTGTTGCTTATCAACTCTGTTTGTTCTTGGATTGTTCTCTGGATCTGACCATGCACTAGGCTCCTCCAACGCATCATTATTTACCCACTGTGAGTGGGCTATTAGAATTTGCTGTCAACAACCTTTATTGGTCCATTTTAATAATCAATTGTGTGGATCAATGTAATGAGTGTGGTTAACTACAAAGAGGGTTAATGCAAAGAGGGAGCTTAAAAATGAACTGTGTGCCTGTAACAATAAATGTTATTCTACAATGTACTCATAGACTGCTATAACATTTACTGATTAACATTTATTAGCATTGGATCTGTAGTCCAAGTCCTTATGCAGGTATTCACTTTGCTGGCACAGAGTATGTTAAAATATGCAACAAAATAGAAATTTCCTGCATCAGTGGTGCAGGCATACAATATTTATTTATTTTGCTTACTTACATAGCACCATCATATTCCACAGAGCTTTTACAGACATTGTCAGTCACTGTCCCATATAGGGCTCACATTCTAAATTCCCTATCAGTATGTCTTTGGAATGTGGGAGGAAACCATGCACACACAGGGAGAACATACAAACTCCTTGCAGATGTTGCCCTTGGCAGGTTTTGAACCCAGGACTGCAGCGCTGCACTGCTAACCACTGAGCCACTGTGCTCAGGTATAAGTATGACAATCTCATAAATTGTAAGCCCTTGCGGGCAGGGTCCTGTATCCCACTGTGCCAGTTGGTCACTGTTAGTATTATCTGTTTTGTACATCTTGTGTACCATTTGTAAACCCTCAAATGTAAAGCACCATGGAATTAATGGTGCTATATAAATAAACAATAATAATAATAATAGTGACTGATCGCTGTTGACCAGCCCTCCACCCCAGAGCACCATTCTTGTAATGATTATACCTCCACACTAGTGCGCCATATCTGAGATGGCTACCCCTATCTACAGAGGACCTTAGCTTAGATGGAAACCATTCTTATACAGTTGATGTTTTGTTTATAGAAACATTTTAGAAGCACTGCTGATAAAACAAGGTTTAACATTACACTTAAAGGAGACCTGTTGTAAGGGGTACAAGTTTGATAGTGGCATATATTGACTTGTGCATTCCAATGCCACTATTGGTGCTCTGCTGCCATCTAGGGGCAAGACCTTGCATCTATTTTTTTACCTCAATTGTAGGAGGATTCTGGATGACACTACTTCCTGGCAGGGACAGGAGAGGGGTGTGTGAGAAGCAGAGAAGGTGAGAGGAGAGAGTGCTCTGAGAATAAGGGTGTATAAAGTCCTGGAAGACTACAAATCAGGATATAATCGTTGATCATCTAATTTGAGAAGAGAAGCCTCCTCCAACAAGTGCAGACTACACACAGAGACTTTATCCAGAGCAGGCCGCACGTGGGCCTAATGTGATGCTTTAGACCTGAAACATCATCACTGCAGGAGATTCATCCTCTGCCCAAGAAGAACCAGAGGGAAACCATAAAGTTAAGTGTTGTATTACTTGGCATGTAAGAGGACTATAAATACATATACATTGTGCACTGGCTGATAACTAGGAGTGCCTTGGTGCCTAGAAAGAGACTGACACCATTAATAACTATTTGAGCTACCAGTTTGCCTGAGTTCCTGTTAATAAAGAGGCTGTATCAGATATCTGTACTGAACCACTTGCTGAAGAAGTTCTTGAGTAAAATATCCAGTTCCATCATACACCATTATGGTCTCTTTCTCTCAAGCTGGTGTGAACCTAAAAGGGATTACTACAATAAATCCTAACACTGTCATCAGGTCTGAAAAGTCCAATGACATAAATCATCTTATAGGCGCTGTCATCCTGAGTGTTTTAATGTTTTGCTTATCCAAATCTGTTTAGCCATTTAAAAAATATATGCCTGTTAGTGTTGATACAAATTAAGCTATACTAGTCAAGTGGGTGGTAACTGTGCTTTCTATGGTGGGCGGGTCTCTGTGTGCCCACTTGACTAGTAGACCCTAATTTGCATCAAAAGTATAAGGACTTATGTCTTTGGAATGGCTGACCAGATTTGGATAAACAAAACACCAAAATGTTCAGGGTGACAGCGCTTATCAGATAATGTATGCCATTGGACTTTTCAGATCTGGTAACAGCTACACTGTGGCACATACTGTTAAGGGTGGGTTCACACTTGCGCCGGAGTCTGTCCGCCGAGAATCCAACTGAAAATCTTGGGAAACTGTATAGGGACTGGATAGCGAAAGGTTAGCGACGCATTGCTTAAAAACCCATTCATTTGCGCTTACACCCTCTGCGCCACGAATCCAGTTTTTTCGCTGGAAACAAAGTCCTACATGTCTGCAGAGGGTGTAAGCGCACACCTGCGCATTGCTTTAAAAACCCATTCAAATGAATGGGTTTTTAAGCAATGCGTCGCTAACCTTTCGCTATCCAGTCCCTATACAGTTTCCCAAGATTTTCAGTCGGATTCGCGGCGGACAGACTCCGGCGGAAGTGTGAACCTACCCTAACTTTACTTTCTCAGTGGCTTTTGTTGTGTTCTGTGACATGATATCACACTGCAGAGTTTTGTCAGTGTAATATCAATTTTGCTGCATCTGTACATCTCAACCTCCTACTGTGTTACATAGGATTCTATTCAAAACATCAGAGTTTTATGTACAGGACTAGACATATCACTTTCTTCTTCTTGGATACCCTCATCAGAATTTGAGAGAAGCCCCTTCCTAATAATAGTGTCCCTGTGGGTGCACACCACCCATTCATAATAGAGAAAATATTGCGCGAAAAAGACACAGAATGAAAAAGTTAATACGAGCTATTGAATTCAGTTCTTTTGATCATATGGAAATGATTACATTAACAGTAACGTTGGTGTGAGATCTACATGAGCTACGATCTTGAATGACCTCCTAGTCCCTGAACATTAGAAATAAAATGTAAAAAATGAGATTTTAAGTAACTCAATACCATGCAATATGTTTAAAGACACATGTGAGGTGGGTATTCTTTGAAGAAGAAATGGCCTTTGAGTTGCGTCAAGATACCCCTGAATGTTTGTTAAATTCTAGTTTTATTGAAAAGGTTGAATTAAACAATCAAAGAAAGAAAGAACTTTGATACAAAATTATACGGAAGGTTTTCATTCCTTTAATGTCAGTGTGTTTACTCGCCTAATTGGCATTGCAATGCTATAAGGTGGTTTCAATTATATATTCATGAAATGGTTGTTATTTTACTGTTTGGCTTAGCATAATAACTCAAGTCACTACTTTTCCTGATAGGATTTTGTGCTTAAAATGTTTTGATGTAAATGTTAATTAATTCATTCTGGTGCTTTCTTTTCATTGTTTTATAGTAAGTGCCATGTTAAATCTATTTCCTCCTACAGAAATGTGTTTTGTAACCCACTATACAAATTATTTATGTTCACTTTCGTGTTCGGATTGTTAGAAGCACAAAATATGTTATTTGTTAATTTAATGATGATACATTCTGAAAAAGGTTTGCTTTAGCTCTAAAAATAATGGCTGAATGCCGCAGCTGTGTTCAGATGATGAAACTTTGGAATTATTTTTATTCTTTTTTTTTTTGTTTAATTAAATCCAAACTTTCATTTTCTGCATGTTTGTTTAAGAGAAGGCTAAATTTAATTGAATACAATTATGGCTTGCAATGCACAACCATGCACATACCATAAACATTAGTTAAAGATTTTACTCATAATTAATTTTCTGAAAAATTCTGCGCAAAATTTACTTGTAAATTGTAATGTAAATTGTACTTCTAGACTTGATTTAGTTCATACCATACAAATAATAACATGATCTTTACACATTTACAATAATGATCATTGGTTATTTGATTGAGATAGTAATATATGTAATTACGGCTAAGGCCACACGTAGGAAAATGTAGATTAATAATAATAATAATAATAATAATAATAATAATAATAATAATAATACATTTTATTTGTATAGCGCCAACATATTCCGCAGCACTGTACAATTTGTAGGGTTCAAGTACAGACAAAAAATATACATTACAAAGAAATAAACAATTCACACAATGGGACTGAAGGCCCTGCTCACAAGAGCTTACAATCTATGAGGTAGAGGGGGTGACACAAGAGGTAGCAGGGGTGGCATCGGAGGTAGCATTAAAAATGCAGTGGGAAAAAAACCCACAGAATTCTTTAATTTTTACCTTCCCCACCCCATATAAATCCATAGGAAAATGCAGCAATTCTGCAGGTAAAATTAATATGCTGAATTTTTAAAAAACGTTTCTGCAGCATTTTTTTTCCCGCAATCTGTGAATGAAATTACACAAAATCTCATTAACTTTGCTGATACTGTAAAACACAGGTGCTCCTAGTGCATTTCTGCAATAGCCAAAAATGCTGCATTTCCACAACATCTGACCTTAGGCCCCACGTAGTGAAACGCAACTAAAAAGCACTGCGGAAAAAAACATGCAGTGAAAATGCATCATATTTTTTTCTGCTGCTTCTTTTATTGTTTCATTGTTTATCATTTATACCTATAGGGAAAATGCATGCAATTCCGCAGCTAAAATTAACCTGCTGCATTTTTCAAAAAGCAGCTTTTTCTTCATTTCTTTTATCCACAATTTGTGGATGAGATTAACCAAAATCTCATTTCCTTTGCTGGTAACATGTAGTGTTTTTTTCTGCTGCATTTCCACAGCAGCCAAAAAATCTGAATGTCCATAAGGTGAGGCATTTGCCTCAAGGAGGTTTTTTTCCTGAATGAGGCTAAGGCCCCACGTAGTGGGCCGCAGTAAAAAAAAACACTGCAGGAAAAACTATGGCGGCAGCACTTTGCGGGTTTTCCCTAGCGCTTTTCACAGAAAGTCTGCAGAGGTTAAATTAGATTTAATTTAATTAATTAAAATATTTAATAAGGATAAATTGACAAATCTTTCTATAAAGACAGCCATTCCAGCAAAAAATAGCATAATATAGGGTAATCTGAATTGATGAACCCCCCACATGACATTCATATGCCCTAACAGTTCATAAACAGGGATGTTTACTTGGAACAACACTTTAGTTGCTAATAAATGAATTATGATAAAATATTGTTTTTTATTATGTTTTGTAAGATCTTGTAGTCTACCTACAATGCATTTTGAAACTAAGTAATTGAATATTATTTTTGAATTTACATATTATGGATTTGGAATATCAATTTGCAATTAATGTTCTACAAGTTGCCTAGCAAAATCCTTTAATTCACAGCACAAACACCGGCTGGCCACACTTCGCCAAATAGAGCATATACATTTCCCAATAAAATACTTGTATTTCGCAAAATCATGTTTCCTAAGATGATCATCTGACACTTCTCATCTTGGGATACGTCTAGGCAAGAGGTAAGGTATAGCCTTCCAGGCGTGTAGGTTTTAGCCATTTGAAGGAACTTGGTGACATATTGTATTTTCAATTTTCTTATTAGAAATGTTGTCTTTTCTTATATTTTTCTTTATAGTTTTCATTACTATTATATTTACAAATATATATATATATATATGTATAATGTTTATATTATATTATATAAACATATTTATAACTTTTCTGTAATATCTGTTCAGCTTTTCCTGACCTTTACCTTGCAGTTCTTGTTCTATTCTTATGTCTGAGGGACCTTACATAATCCACATGCTGAGCTATTGTATTATACACATATAGGCATATAGAGTATCTAAAGGAGATTTTTCTAAACCTCTTCTATAAGATGAGGTCTGGAAATAAATTGCGGCTACTCTTTGTATTTATCCCTTATACGCCACTTAATGGCTGGTATTAATTTAGCTTAACATGGCTGAACAGCAAAACAATTACATTACAACTAACTTATTAGTAGGTTTATATTTATTTGTGCAAACACTTTAAAGGGCACAGCTGATTTAAAGATATTGTGATATATTATAACAATTACTATGTGCAGGCCCAGAAAAATCAATAAATGATTACAAAAAAAGGACCAAAATGTTATAGCTGTGAAAAAAAAACTGATAATTCTGTCCCTGTGAACAACAATACACTGAAAAAGGTTTGTTTAATTTAACATTTTCTTCCTGGAAGGAAATATCTGAAACATTACAGGGTATTCTGGTAACAAGAAATTTCTCCCTATCTAAAGGATAGGGGGTAAAATTGGTGAGGGTCTAACTGGTGGGACCCCCACTGATCACGAGTATATTCGGTATATTCATTTCAATGTTCAAGGTTCCCACTGAAATTCATGAAGGTGTCTTAAGGTGCATGTGCTGCCCAACCTGATGCTCCATTCAAACTGGGGTACAAAACACCCTAGATCTCATGATCAGTGGAGATCCCAGCAGTTAGGTCCCCACTGATCAGCAAGTAATGTGCTATCTTTTGGATAGGCGGTAATTTCTTGTTACTGGAATACCCCTTTAAGGGTCTCTAATAGATTCCAAAGGTAAATTAATGAATTCCATGATTGATTGGGAAATGCATAGTAATTATAATGAAATAACAAATGCTGGAGGAATTGGAGATAGTCTGTAAGTTCCTAAGACATGTTTTTTTCCAGTATGTATGTTAATAAAGTACAGTAGTTGACTAAAACACCACAGCATAGATGATAAAATATTATTATGCTTACTTATATAGCAACATCATATTCCACAGCGCTTTACAGACATTGCCAGTCACTGTCCCATATAGGACTCACAGTCTACATTCCCTATCAGTATGTCTTTGGAGTATGGGAGGAAACCGGAGTACCTGGAGAAAACCCATGGAGAACATACAAACTCCTTGCAGATGTTGTCCTTGGCAGGATATGAACCCAGGACTCCAACGCTGCAAGGCTACAGTGCTAACCACTGAGCCACAGTGCTGCCCAATGTCTGATTACTTGGCGCTTCACTACCAAGATCCTCACCGATTGTTAGACTAGGATCCCCAAGCCCTCAGTCACTAAACAGCTCCACGGAGGAGGAGTTTTTATGAAGTGGTGGTCGGGCATGTGCAATTCTGTTCCATTCAAAATCGATGAGACTGACAGTGACGGTACAATACTGGAGTACAGTGCTCAATTATTTCCATTGACTCCATATACATTAAATGAAGTAGGGCTGAATGTGGCTCCCGGTCAACCTCTTTTCCATTCAAACTCTTCCTCATTGTGACTGTTCGGTGAGAAGAAATGAGGAACTTGGGACCCTTGTTCTAGTGATGGGCGACTGTACAGTGACTATTTATGGAGTAGATGGCCCCTATAATATATTAGAAACAAGTATTGTTCTTATTTCTCTACCATTTAGACCACACTGACCAAACATTTCAACTTTTTTTTCAGACTACAATTTTATTTGCTCTACATGTACCTTGTGGATTAATATAGACCTAAATAGAGAAATGAGGACCCATCACTTCTACTCCAACTTTTTGAATCTTTTAATAGTTGCTGTTGCACTGATTCCAGCACAGTTGGAATTTTTTCTAGCCCCTACTGTTGCCAAGCAACCATTTCTGGTAAGTTTTCAGCACCTAATATGCTAATTAGACTATATACTGTCAGGGGTGTACACTTGCATGCACTTTTTGAAGGAACTCGACAGGGAGGTTCTTCCAAACATCTTGGAGCATTTTGGAAAACTATGCACAGATCTTGTGTAGAAGTAGGCTCGCTCGCATCTTTCTCTCCCATCATGTACTCCCAGATAGACTGGATGATGTTGAGATAAGAACTCTGTGGGGGCCATATCATTACGCCCAGAACTCCTCCACCAAAGAGTGGTCACACCAAATATTAATGGAATTTAGATTTATCTTTCAAGGGGTTTTCTGGATCTTATTAAAGATATGCAGTAGTCTGACACCTGAGCTGTTTGAAGAGGCTGTAGAGTTTCGGTGGGCACTGCAGCCTCTTCTGTACTTACTAAGCACAGTGCCATACATTTGTGCAGAAGCTGTGTACAGTATCACAGCTCAGCCCATTCACTTGAATGGGACTGAGCTGCAATTGGGCCATGTGACTGATGAACGTGATATCAAATGTCCTGTGAACCGGAAGCTGATGCCATGAAGCACCGCTGCTGCTTTCAACACCTTTTTCATGGGGGGTCATGAGTTACAATTTTAGGTTATAAATGAAAATGTTTCAAAACTCCCTTTGAAAGCGTTCTTTGCATCATTTTTCTAATTTTGCACGTTGCTGTATAATATCCAAATATAATGTTCTTTTTATGCAACTTATCCTGAAATGTCATCCTTGAGATCAGGGCTCTGTGGGGGCCATATCCTCACTTCCAGTACTCCTCCTGCAAAGGGCAGACACACCAAATACGTTTCTCTTTTGCTCATTCACTTCATTTTGATAATTGACAAAAATAAACTGTTAACACTTCTATTTATGAAAGCATTCTTACTTTACAGCATATATGCCTAAAACTTTTTCACGGTATGTAAATATTTGTAGCCAAGTCAGTAGAGGTGACAGCAGGGGCGCACCGCTAATGAGGCGAGGTGAGGCGGCCGCCTCGGGCGGCACTGTCCGGGGGGCGGCATTTTTACTATTTAATGTAAACCAGCCCAGGACAGGCCGCTTTAAAAAAAAAAAAAAAAACACAGAGCTGAGCGCGGCCTGTCCTGGGCTGGTTTACAAGACGTCGCATCTCAGCGCAGACGGCGATACAATGACGTCATCACGCCGCCTACGCAGAGACACAGACGTCGCGGACAAGAGGAGGAGGCGGCGGCTGCATCAAGGCATCGCAGGTGAGTATAGCTTTTTTTTTATCTATATAAATAGGCCTTAACCTGTTGGAGTATCCCCGGCAGGTCAGGGCCTATTTATTTAACTACCCCGCGTCTGCTCGTGGCCGCCTCCGCTTCCCCTTCTGCTATGGGCCGCAGAAAGGGAAGCGGATGCCGCTGTGAGCGACCGCGGGTATCGGTAAGTTAGGCCGCGGGCCGCAAATACTACTATTATTATACTCCGGGGTCTATTCAGACCCCGGAGTATAATAATCGGAGGCCTAGGGTTGGTGAGGGAACATAAAAAACAGTGTTACTCACCTCCTGCGATCCGATGTAACTCCGAGCAGGCTTGAGGCCTGTGGTGACGTCATCAGGTCGCGTCGCCGGCCTGATCACGTGACGTGTGTGCGCAATTAAACAGGGCCGAAAGCTGCAAGGAGTGCACCGGTGTCCAGGATAGGTAAGTAACTCTGATTTTTATGTTTGTATTCTCCCCTGGGTCTCCAATCATTATACTCTGGGGTCTGAAAAGACCCCAGAGTATAATAATAGTTCATGGGTCGGCCACTATGGGGCATAATACCCTGTGCAGGGACCACTGTAGAGCATAATACCCTGTGCAGGGACCACTGTAGAGCATAATACCCTGTGCAGGGGCCACTCTGGAGCATAATACAAGTGCAGGGGCCACTATAGAGCATAATACCGGGTTCAGGGGTCACTATGGAGCATAATACCGGGTGCAGGGGCCACTATGGAGCATAATGCAAGTGCAGGGGCCACTATAGAGCATAATACCGAGTGCAGGGGCCACTATAGAGCATAATACCGGGTGCAGGGGTCACTATAGAGCATAATACAAGTGCAGGGGCCACTATAGAGCATAATACCGGATGCAGGGGTCACTATGTAGCATAATACAAGTGCAGGGGCCACTATGGAGCATAATACCAGTGCAAGGGCCACTATGGAGGATAATACCAGTGCAGGGGCCACTATAGAGCATAATACCGGGTTCAGGGGTCACTATGGAGCATAATACCGGGTGCAGGGGCCACTATGGAGCATAATACCGGGTGCAGGGGCCACTATAGAGCATAATACCGAGTGCAGGGGCCACTATAGAGCATAATACCCTGTGCAGGGGCCACTCTGGAGCATAATACAAGTGCAGAGGCCACTATAGAGCATAATACCGAGTGCAGGGGCCACTATAGAGCATAATACAAGTGCAGGGGCCACTATGGAGCATAATACCAGTGCAAGGGCCACTATGGAGGATAATACCAGTGCAGGGGCCACTATGGAGCATAATACCCTGTGCAGGGGCCATTCTGGAGCATAATACCAGTGCAGAGGCCACTATGGAGCATAATACAAGTGCAGGGGCCACTATGGAGCATAATACCAGTGCAGGGGCCAATATGGGGCATAAAACTGTGTGCAGGAGTTGCTGCGGAACATAATACCGTGTGCAGTGGCCAATGCGGGGCATAATACCGTGAGCAGGGGCCACTATGGAGCATAATACCGTGTGCAGGGGCCGCTGAGAGGCATAATACAGTGTGCAGGGGCCGCTGCGGGCCATAACACTGTGTAATACTGTGTGCAGGGGCTGCTGTGGAACTTTATAGTGTGTGTAAATGGGGTGCTATAAACATGGGCTATGGCACCTGTTTATATTATACGCTGTCTGTTTATAGTGACCGTGTGATGTAATTGTAGCCTTGTCACATACTGTAGACATGTACAGGACGA
Organism: Leptodactylus fallax; assembly: GCA_947044405.1. Classification (NCBI taxonomy): domain Eukaryota; kingdom Metazoa; phylum Chordata; class Amphibia; order Anura; family Leptodactylidae; genus Leptodactylus; species Leptodactylus fallax. The sequence continues at coordinate 1,361,880 of CAMRHE010000234.1, forward strand.
GGCTGTAGTTACATTACATGGCAGCTATGAGATGAAATACACTATGTAAACAGAGAAGCAGTCATGGCGCTTACACAGGTACCATTCAAACAGCTGATCAGTGGGGGTCCTGGGTTTTTGAACCCCACTGATTAGTTTATTAATGACCTGGAAAACCTTTTAATTAGTTAACCCCTGGGGCATTATTAATAAGGGGCACTATTTATACAGGGTACACATGGACATTATTAATATAAAGATGCACTTTGGGGTATTATTCATTATGGGGGGTTTATATCATATATTTTATAATTGGGGGTAGCAGCAGGATGGGGGCTTTGTGTAGGTGAGGACAATGTGGGTTGGATGCCTGGAAAAGTGAGGAGCCAAAGATGTCTGTGTTGCAACTTTACAGAGACAAGTCACAGCTGGAAGAAGTGGTCATGGCGGTCCAGAGGGAAGAGAAGGGAAATGTGACCGATTAGTCAGAGACGTCACCTGTAAGTCACAAAATGTTACTGCACTGTATTCACCTAAATGATAGAGGATAAATACCTGAGTGATGGGGGTCTGTCTGCTGAGACCCCCACTGAGCCTGAGAATTGGGTTTTTCCCCCCACTAGGTGGGAATTCAGCCTGACCGCAGCCATATATATAGGTGTGTCACTTGGTGGATGGACGAACCCGCGTGGCTCTCATTCACTTCAATGGGAGTGCCAAAGATACCCGAAGTCCAGTACTCAGCTATCTGCGGCGCTCCTATTATAGAGAATGGGGGCCACGTGGGCTCGTCCATCCACCAAGCAGAAGATGTGTGAAGTTACTTTCATTGTTAATGCCGTGTTGTTGATCTGATACTGAAGTAATACAGGGAGAAGAATTCTTATAAACTGTTTTATAACTTTGTGTATTGTGTATATTGTGCGACGATAACAGTGTGTTAAACTAGTAGCATGGAAACTCAGGTTTTTTTTTTTAGGGGGGGGCGTCTTTCTATAGTCCGCCTCAGGCAGCAAAGAGGCTAGGTTCACCACTGGGTGACAGGTTCTCTTCTAATGACCCCTCGCATTATGGGTACAGAATGTACCTTTGTACTGTTACTTTTTGAATTAGCCATAATTCTTTTAAAACGACATCAAAGGCTAAGTCAAAGTCACTGACACATGTATACACAATGACAACTGATATTGCTTTATATCCAATATGAATAACTGAATGGATCTACGGAATTCAAAGAAAAGTCTACCCTGTCCTTTTTGACTGATGCTGATTTTCTAAACATCTACTGCGGCACATATAGTGACTTTTCCATTTATTTCTGCCCATTTCATCTATTGAAATGTCTAAGGAAACCATAACAGAACAGAGAAAGGATATAATTTAATGTAGCCTTAAGGGACAGCTTCTAAAACAACCTCATGTATTCAAATAGAGAACATTTGAAAGGATTAGAAATACACTTAAAGTATAACTAAAAAAGACCTTGCTTTGACATCAACTGAAATTATATAGTAATCAACAAAGCTTCACTACCGGGTTTCAGAGTTTGACCAGGGGGTCAGCAGTTCAGTGGCGACAGAACATAAGGTCCAGAGCTATTTGCAGATTATAAGAATTTGAAAGTCAATATGGTGCCTGGCTCACAGCCAATGCTAGGATTTAAGATACAGAATAATAACCTGCGACAGGCCCCTCCGTACCACCAGCATTTATATGCCATAGCCTAGGCTTACTAGGAGGCTAGGTCATATAGCATACTTGGAAGGTCAGAGAAAGTGTGTGTTTATTTCAACTGGGAAAGCATTGGCTATTGCCTGACTTGAATAAACAACTGGAAAATTTCAAAAAAGGAGCAAAGGTATAAAGAAAAGACGTAAGATAAAAAAAAACGTTCACTATGGTAAAATAATAACCATGTCATTATCTGTCGGGGTCATACAACGGGGGCCAATCATTAGTGCTGAGAGTACATCATGGCGTCTATTGTGTATCCGAGGGTGAAGTACATTGGAAACACTTATTCAGCTCAGCAGGTTAATTGATGCCGTTCATTAAAATGATTGTTTCTGTTTTGCTTTCCGGAATGAAATGTATCTGAAGCTGTCCTGGCAAAAAAAATATCTAGTTATGCCGCGGATACAAACAAGGGAAACAGGTTCCGTTTGGTCAATGGCTGCTTACAATAATTGGATATTATATACTACATTCCATCTTTAAAAAAAGACACACAAAGGGGAAGAATTTCAAGGTGAAGAACAATTTTTTTTTTTAGCCTGCCACAAAAGTAAGAACATCTTTCCTGTGTTTTTAAGTTAGATAGAATGGAAGTGTGAGACATTTGTTGACACCGGAAAAAAGGAAACTGAAAAAAATCTTAAATTACTGTAACCCGGTATAGACATAGGTTATTTGTTGGAAAATTAGGCAGCTTCCATGAGTAGAGAACTAGATGTCTTCTGAAACACAGTAGTCCCCTGACCTAGACACAAACACATTTCAGCAATCTGTCTTACTTTTTTTTATTTCCAATGTCTTGAGAGCCATACTTAAAAAGAGCTAACTTACTTTTCATAGTCAGATGGTGTTTATAGCATACTTGTTAAAAAACCAAAATACAAAAATTGTCAAATAAATACATTTGTTAAAAAACCCAAAAAACACTCAATTTGAATGTGTAGTGCATGTACAGACAACAATTGCACCATCTGCTTGATTTACTTTCTTTTCAGCTGTTTTTGAAAGGAACATAACTTCCATAAAGGGAATGTGTCACCTATAATTCTTGCTTTGCTAATTAAAGCTAAAGAGTGAAACATGTTCTATTTTCTGTACAGTACATGGGTAAGTATGGGCGCAGCCATCTTGCCTGAGTCATTTGTGAATAGACGTTATAGATATGCTTTACAGCAGCCACATGACTAGAGATGGTCATTGACATCTATGAAAGGGTGAAGGATTCTTTGTTACTCTACCATAGACTTACTATTTAGCTCAACAGTAAGATAGCTTTGGCAGGAATGAGAGCCTTCAGAAGGCTCCCACCAGCCACTGAAACCAAACAACTCATTCAGCCTCATTGCAGAAGCCCCATTCAGTTGCAGAAAACAGAAGAGCTGCAATGATCATGGTCAGTGACCTGCGCAGAGGTCTTTGTGCACGGATACAGTGCTGTATTTTTTCAGTCTATACAGGCAGGGTTCAATAGTAAGATAGCATTGGCATGCCTGGGAGCCTTTAGAAGTTAAAGTTTTCTTGCTAAAGTGAATTCAATACTTTAAGCCTCAGTTTATACTTTGCTACATCTGTCATGTACATATGTATCTACCAATCCCTTAGACTTTCATTACCCAGACATGTGGAGTGTCCTTATGAAACGTATTTAGCCAGTATAACTCAGATTTCCATTGCTTCAGCTGCATTAAAAATGACTACACTGTATGAAAAAAATAGAACTTTTGAACACTGAGAATCTTCAAATGTACCAGCTACTGAGGAGCACAAAAAGAAGGAAAGCCCAGAGAGGCTAGCTCAAGGAGGTCTTTCTAGAGCATTGAAAGGGTGTACCAGAGAGAGCAGTGGAAGACAAGCACATTAAAAAAAAAAAAAAAAAAAAAAAAAGTGAACAGGGCACATGGACCTAATAGTTGTGCTTCTCTTTACAATGAACTGCAGCTAAGGATAGTAAAAGTTTTACCTAGAAGATCAGTGACAGCAGTGTTCTTGGATTTGGCAGTGATGAATGCACAGTAAAAAGTTCTCAGTCTGTCACTGAATGGACACGCCAGGTGATTCAAAAAACACTCCCAACTAAGGGAGGATAGTTATAAATAAGGCACAGTGGAGCAGACTTAGGCTGGGTTTACACTACCATTGTTAATGTCCGTTACTGTCTTCCATCATAGGATGACAGCAACGGACATTAAACTGTTGCAGAGAACGGACACAGACTGATTCTGTGTCCATTCCCATTTATACTAATGTAAACAACATGATGGACGCTATATTCCTTCATGTTTATTTACTTTTGTAACAGAATATAAAGTTGTGCATGCAGGACTTTATCTGCCCTTACAAAAGTAAACTCACATGAGGGAAGATAGTGTCCATCATGTTGTTTACACTAGTGTCAATGGGAACCGACACAGACTCAGTTTGTGTCCATTCTCTGCAACAGTTTAATGTCTGTTGCTGTAATCGAATGATGGAAGACAGCAACAGACATTAACAACAGTAGTGTAGACCTAGCCTTAAAGAGGACTTTCATGTCCTCTACAATGTGACATGCTATATACTGCTGCAAAGCTGACAGTGTGGAGATCTGTGAAGACCATTTAGGCAAATACAGTACAGGGCAAATGTTGTGACTTACACTTGATGTCTATGACTGTAATCTTTCTCATTTCACTCGCACCTTTTTCCACTCACCTGTCCCTGATGCTCTGGTTTCAGCCACCACTGTCCATTCAGGCGCATGTCCCGCTGGAACTCCTGTGCCACTTGTGAATGCTGAGGCCAATCAGTGGCCTCAGTGGTGGCCTCGGCGGTGGCTGGAAATGACCTTGTGACATCAATCACATACGTCACTTTCAGACCGCCAGGGAAAGGTGCAATTTGACTAATTCCTGTACAACACCCTTAAGGGGGTAAACCAGGGAATATTAAAGCTTACCAGTAACTGCTATAATACTGCCCCAATACACCCTGGAAACTGTTTTAATACTGCCCACACTAACCTCTTTATAAATTATACCCCCTTTTATTAAAGCTCCCCTAATAACCCTTATATTAGTTATGCTCCCTTATTTTGCTAAAGGTCCTTCCTTAAATTTACAATGTCCCCAATTTCCCTCTTATATGTATTATCCCCCCACTATTAAAATACCCAAAGTGTGTAAGAAAAAAATATGTATATACTTACCTACTCCCGATCCCCTGATGCAGAACTTCCACTGCTACCACTGCTGCTGATCATTGTAAGACGTCCTGGTGAGGAAAGCACAAGAAAGTGAAGTCATCGTACACCATGATACTGACATCTTAGGGCAGCTTGTAGGCCACAGGCCTGTAGTGGCTGGTGGCTTAAGAGTAACTTACTAGTAGAGCAGGAAGCCAGAGGCTTACTCCTTTACTATGCATTTCACACTGTCAGCTTAGCAGCAGTGTAAAACTTGCCACATCGTAGAGGACATGAAAGATCCACGTTAAATACTAAGACGCTGCAAAATGAAAACTGGCAGTCTAAAGGTGAAAAAAATTTACCAAAGTGGCTCATGCTGTATGATAAATTTGAGGCAAAATGGATATAATGCTAAGGAGAAACACAGGACAGGTCCAATAAAGGATGTCCACAGTGAATATTCTGCAGCAGACCCTCTAATGGCAAAAACAGCTTAAATTGGCTGGTTTTTGCCGTAGCTTTCAGCCATGATTCCCTTGCACTGCAGAGATTGAAAGCTGTTGGTGAACATGTTGCAATAATTGACATATGGTATGTTTAATGTCCACAGCACAAGACACTTTACAATGCAGGCTTTTTCTTCATTGTATTGGTGGGGCTTGTTTAAATCCCATCCACTATACTGCACATCACAGAAGGTTAGCCGGCACCGCCGCAGATTTCACAGCAGCCTCTAGGCTTTGAGTATGCTACGTGTCTGACCTAAAACACATAATGAATGTTGTGAAAAGCAGGTATGACTGTTTTTGACACAAATTAAGACAGAAATCATCCACTTTTTGCTTAGTGATAAATCTTCCTCATTGTAAAAAGCATTTTTAGAGCACAGACTGCCTTAAACATAACACTGATCCTTCTGATACTACCTAAAGGGCAGAAATCCTTGTACTCCATATTTTCTCAGAATTCTACATTGTGTCATTCCTTTGTTATTCTTCTTAGAAATGTATGAATAAATCAATATATTGTATTCTTCTCTAGTCTCACACAGTGAGAACTGATTGGATAATATTAGAATGTGTTGGTACAAATTGCACTGAAAATTACAATTTTTGTTTTATTCCTACATTTATACATAGTTGTCCTTTCCACTCATAGTGATTGACAACTTTCCATGTATCCCAGGGCAAAACCAAAGGCTCAGGGGCAACTGGGCAACTTATCCTTATAACTATCTGCTGCATCCCGTCCATACATTTCAGCTGCATTTACATTTCACTTTGGTTCTCTATCTGGGCCAAACCGAAAACATGTTCACAGCATGTGTGTGCACACAAACTTCCCATCATTCCCATTCCCAGTCCATGTCCCCAAAACAGTAATTATATCCCCTTTTGTGCCACAGTCATTCTCCAGAATCCCTCCTTAACTATATGCTGACCAGCTGCTCCTCTTGGCGTTAAAAGGTTAATATTCTCCTTTCTGACAGTTAAAGGCTATGTACAATAAATCTTATACCCCTATCTCGCTCCAGTATACTAGAAAGCTAGAGTAATACATTTACAATGCACAGATTGCTAGCCAGGAAATTAGAAAAGAGATCAAAGAAATTTAATATGCCTTATTGTGGTGAGAATGACCTGTGTCCCTGTGGCTTATGGGCCCAGTTGCAGATGCAATAACTATAGTTACACCAGTGCTTATGGGTCCTATAAGGCTTCTGAGCCCAGATGTGATTGTATCCTCTGCACACCTTTGAGTTACACCTCTGCATTTATCAGTATGTGTATGGAGAAGGTCATGATTGATGAGCTTCTCTCTCTGTATCATATAAACCCATATATCACAGAATTCAACTTCTCTCCCTCTATCATATAAACCTATATATATCACAGAGCTCAGCTTCTCTCCCTCTATCATATATACCTATATATCACAAAACTTAGCTGCTCTCACTGTATCATATAAAGCTATTTATCAGAGAATTCAGCTTCTCTCCATGTATCATATAAACCTATATATCACAGAGCACAGCTTCTCTCCTCTATCATATAACCCTATATATCACAGAGCTCAGCTTCTCTCCTCTATCATATAAACCTATATATCACAGAGCTCAGCTTCTCTCCTACATCATATAACCCTATATATCACAGAGCTCAGCTTCTCTCCTCTATCATATAAACCTATATATCACAGAGCTCAGCTTCTCTCCTACATCATATAACCCTATATATCACAGAGCTCAGCTTCTCTCCTCTATCATATAAACCTATATATCACAGAGCTCAGCTTCTCTCCCTCTATCATATAACCCTATATATCACAGAGCTCAGCTTCTCTCCCTCTATCATATAACCCTATATATCACAGAGCTCAGCTTCTCTCCCTCTATCATATAACCCTATATATCACAAAGCTCAGCTTCTCTCCCTCTATCATATAACCCTATATATCACAGAGCTCAGCTTCTCTCCTCTGTCATATAACCCTATATATCACAGAGCTCAGCTTCTCTTCCTCTATCATATAACCCTAAATATCACAGAGCGTAGCTTCTCTCCTCTATCATATAACCCTATATATCCCAGACCTCAGCTTCTCTCTTCTATCATATAAACCTGAATATCACAGAACTCAGCTTCTCTCTTCTATCTAATAAAACTATATACCACAGAGCTCAACTTCTCTCCCTCTATCATATAACCCTATATATCACAGAGCTCAGCTTCTCTCCCTCTATCATATAACCCTATATATCACAGAGCTCAGCTTCTCTCCTCTATCATATAACCCTATATATCACAGAGCTCAGCTTCTCTCCATCTATCATATAACCCTATATATCACAGAGCTCAGCTTCTCTCCCTCTATCATATAACCCATATATCACAGAGCTCAGCTTCTCTCCCTCTATCATATAACCCTATATATCACAGAGCTCAGCTTCTCTCCTCTATCATATAACCCTATATATCACAGAGCTCAGCTTCTCTCCTCTATCATATAAACCTATATATCACAGAGCTCAGCTTCTCTCTATCATATAACCCTATATATCACAGAGCTCAGCTTCTCTGCTCTATCATATAACCCTATATATCACAGAGCTCAGCTTCTCTGCTCTATCATATAACTCTATATATCACAGAGCTCAGCTTCTCTCCTCTATCATATAACCCTATATATCACAGAGCTCAGCTTCTCTCCTCTATCATATAACCCTATATATCACAGAGCTCAGCTTCTCTCCTCTATCATATAACCCTATATATCACAGAGCTCAGCTTCTCTCTTCTATCTAATAAACCTGTATATCACAGAACTCAGATTGTCTCCCACTGTCATGCCCTACTCACAAATAGGACAGCAGGAGGCTTCCTTTAAGAATAATTCTGTTACACAATGGCAATGTCTCCAAAGCAAAGATTGATACACTGCTGTGCTTTTAACAGAAACAGGTTAACCAAAGTGTTCATTTCCTCTATTTTCTTAAAATCCATCATTTTATGTTGAGATTTATCTTAATCTAGATATTTCTTCTATTAGCGCCTGCAGCACACAAAAGCTCCCATTCAATATACTCTAAGTGCCTTGTTTGTAACATTCAGCAACCTACAGAAATCACTTTAAAATGTATTGTGATAGATTATTCCAGGAAGATTATTAAAGCTAAAGCGGTCTTATACCCTATTAATTAATAATGATGCGTCAATTTCATGGAAGACCTCTCCAAATCCCCTTTTACTGGAAACCATAAAATAATAACTTTTTGAATGAGCTATATTAGTATGGAGTCTAATGCCCTATGACCACATTCATTGCAATGTCAGTCCTACCTGCAAGGCAACAAAACTATAAGTGAAAGTCATTTTGTCTCTACAATATTAGCTGCCTTATTTCACCGTGACTCTACACTTCGGATGAAGGTTCCTTCCAGCCTTTTTAATCATGAGGGTGCCAAAGATTTTTCTTCCTGTCCTCTGAATCTGATCTTTCAAAGTGCCTTTCAGAATCTCTAAAACACTATATGATTTCTCAGATACTTTGTTCTCCGCACAGACAAAACACATGTGCTAAGTTTTTTAGTGTACGGTATTTCTCCTCCAGTTATTTTTGCTACATTTCTTTTCTTTTCTCAGGCTAATCTTTCTACGAGAGACAGAGAGAGGGAGGGGAGAAAGATTTTCCCTAGAGTTTGCATCATTATACAGGCAAACACTTTCTATTCAGTTATGGACAGGTTCAGAGAATTGATGTTGCACATCATAACAGTTTTGCAGTGAAAGGCAAAAATACTTTGAAGTTCAGATCCTTGGGAAATATGATGATATAAAAACAGATGACAAAGCCTCTTCAAACTTTTGAATTATTAGTGTGAATAAAACACATGTATTTTATGCAGATAATATAATATTTTCTTACATGTTTTTCTTTTCTACTACCTTTGAAAAAATATGAAAATGGATTATTTTAGCAATTTATATTAGTTATATCTGCACAAAACCCATTTTTGAGATGATAGCATGTTATGTATTTGCTTTCATTTGTTACATTCATACGGTCAAATTGTTAGAATTTTAGATTTCTCTTTTTTTTTGCGATTATAAAACAGCTTAACTAATAAACTGCAATGTGCTATATATTGCATTATATGCCATTTCTTCTCTCTCTCTCAATCCCTTTGTCCAAAAAAGTGTAAAAAGAAAGTGCCTAAATTTTTTTTTAAATTTAAAATCAATAAACACAAAGCAAAAACAGACCAGAGAAACAAAAAGAAACCTCCCTGTGGCATACTATCATTTTAAAATATTGTGTGAATGGTCACTTACAGTGGTTGACTTCTAATTGCCGGCATTCGGACTTGTAATGTTAGAATATTTAGGGTGTTATCAGGTGAAATTACAGTAGATATATATTTAGTGTCATTGGTTGACTACAGTTGGTCATTGGTCCCTCTGCATCAGCACATTGCACCATTTATTGGGGTTCTCCAGGGAGACTGTGAATACTTATGTTCTCCAGGGTTTTTGGAGGCGAACCCAGAGATTCTGGGCTGATTGACGGGTCACACCTTCAGGTTGCTCTGTCTCCTCCTTCCTCCCCAGCACATGCTAATTAGAGATGAGCGAATTTCTCAAAAGTTCGATTCGGCAGTTCAATTCGAAGTTCCAAAAAAATTTGCTTCGATCTGAATTACTTCGTGGCAAATAAACAGCTATTTCCGGGCTGCAGAGAGCCGGGGTGGGCGGCAAAATGTCGGAAGCCCTTGGCTTCCGCGGTCATGTTTCTCTTTCTCTCTCTCTTCAGCATGGACAACTTTTATTCATGTGGAAGGATCTGCTAACAAGCAAAGACACGCCTACCCAATCACATCACTAGAGAATATCTTGTGGCTGTCTGATGTCACAAAGGTCCTTACTAAATATTCGTTACCACAAAGCATCAGGAAATCCGGAATCGTGGAGAATCGAAGATTTCCTGAAATTCGGATCGAATTCCACTTCCACAGAATCGATTCGCTCATCTCTAATGCTAATATAAGAATGCTTTCAAAAATATTAAAAGTGTTAATAGTTTATTTATATCAATTAACAAAATGAAATGAATGAACAAAAAGAGTAAAATCACATCAATATTCGGTGTGACCACACCTTGCTTTCAAAACAACTTCAGTTCCTTCTTGGCACACTTGCAGAAAGTTTTTGAAGGAACTCAGCAGAGAGGTTGTTCCCGCCATCTTGGAGAACTAAGCACAGATCTGTGGATGTAGGCTTGCTCAAATCTTTCTGTCTCTTCGTGTAATACCAGACAGACTGGAGAATGTTGAGATCAGGGCTCTGTGGGGGCCATATCATCACTTCCAGGACTTCCAGGCGGTCACACCAAATATTGATGTGATTTACATTTCTCTTTTCTTCATTCACTTAATTTTGTTAAACTAAAATATAAGAAAATAAAGGGGTTTTCTGGGAATTATTGATTGATGAGCAATGCTTAGGACACCTGGGCCCTCAAACCATCAGCTGTTTGAAGAGTCTGCAGAGTTCAGGTGAGTGCTGCAGTCTCTTTAGTACTTACCAAGCACAGCACTGTAGATTTGAGCAGTGGCTCTTTAGTTTTGCAGGTCAACATTTTCACTTAAATTGGACTGAGTTGTGATCAGGCCATGTGACGGCATGTTCATTAGTCCCATGGCTTGATGCCATGAAGCAGAAGACACACTCAGGGAGCTTCTCCGCTACTTCCAAAAGCAGATCCAGTGGGGTTTCAGATGTAGGACCCACATGGATCTTGATGACCTATCCTGTGTCTTCCAGTGGCCGAAACAGCTGATCACCATGTGATCTATCCTGTAGATAGGTCATCAATATCCAAGTTTCCTGAGACATGGACAACCCTTTTTAATTTATACCATTATAATAAAAAATAATAACATTAATAAGAATTATTTATAATAATATTAACAATAGAATTTTATTTATGTAAAAAATGATTAATGTATAGCTAGACATATTATAGGTATAGTAAAGTCCAAAGCATTCACCCCTTCTAGGTCAAGGGTGCAAATCCAATTGGGAGGCAGCTACTTCCACCATATGTAAAAATGAAAAAATGACAGCTCTCCAAACATTCAAGAAATAAGTGAATCTTTAATCCAAGGAGATGTTTAGATCCCCATCTGGAGCCTTTCTCAAGCCTTGAGAAGGGCTCCAGTTGGGGACTGAAATGTAGTCTTGGATTAAAGCTTCACTTATTTCTTGAATGTTTGGAATGCTGCCATTTCTTTCATTTAGACATATTATAAGCTACCGTTGTGCTTATCGTTACTGCTATCAATATTAGTTTTATACCACCTAAACGTTAGTCATTTTTAATCTTAAACTCCTGGGAATGTTCATTTATTTATTTCTTTATTTAGTGGGCAGCTCATTTTGTAAGATCAGACAAATAAAGAAAACTCGAGCCATATAAACTGCATCTGTGTTTGGGAAATATGGTGGCAGTAAGAAATCATGCAGACTGTTTGAAGAAATGTTCTCTTATATAGTAGTAGTAATTAGTGCATTTCACTCTCAACAACTGTAATTAAATCTGACCTTTTAGTTAATTATGTCTTGACATTTATGATTTTAAACTAACTTTCCCTGTGGTGTCAACGTGTTATATATATGGATGCTAATAAGCACTTTCTGCATTGCGAGAAAACCATAGTTACCCAGTTCAGATGTTTCTACATTGTGAGCTGCATCATTTCTGACACTTATCACTGAAAAATACATGGTGCAATATTATCATGTACAACTTCTCCCACAGATGGATGTTGGTTATATACAGCACACTGAACTTTCACGCCACTCCATTGGAACTCAAAAAATAATCAGTCATGAGCAAGTTGTCCCTTTCCCTTATCATATTTACCAGTTGCCAGATATATATATTTAGAATACTGGCTTTCTTATTAAAAAAAAAAAAAAAAAAAAAAGCAGTAAAACATAACTTCTAGAGTAGTGGCTATTACAGAATTTTCCTAATGTTACTTCTAAATAATAATTTTATATAATAATAATAATAATAATAATAATAATCATAATAATATAATTTATTTTATATTATACTAATATTTTCTGTTGTTGGGATATATCCAGGTATGTGTGTCATAAGATGGAAAGTTATTTAAGAAAATATAATTTCACAATATTATTCTAGTGTCTATGTGTGGCTAACCAGTGGCAGTTTTGGGAATTGCAGCTATTAATGTTTTGCTAGCATGTTGCGGTGTGGCATTAAACTGATGTTTTGGGGTTTTTATTGAGAAATTGGAGTCTTTAACCAGATTCAAGCACATAGATCCCTTATGTGCAGTGGGAGAAGTCAGCCAGCAGGCCATTGACTGGCTTCCTGGCAGCCATGACAACCCCGTGGATTCTGAAATCTCATCGCAGGGAATCTGATAGGCTGAAAGGGGGGTAATTTCACCTAACCACCCAAACGCCATTGTTGCCATTGATTATGGTATCTGAGGGATTAAACCCTTCATCTCCAGCAGCTAGTCATGGGCCCCAACTGGGTGTAAGCCGTGCCTGTGATATGACAGTGCCATACTATGCAGCATTGAGCAAGAAGGGGTTAAGCCAATAAGTATCAAGATCAATGCTGCTGCAGTCAATATAAGTGGTTAAATAGAGGGAGAGGACTCACTCTGTCACTTCCTTTTGGCCCCCACAATGTGATCATGGGGCATTGAGGGGTTGCTATAGCAGCCGAAGACATAACAGTAGTCTTTGTCATTGGCAAATTCAGTTTTACATGTGACTGAAGTAAAAATGAGGAATGAGCAAAAATGTTTAAGAAAAATAAAAAGAAAACTTCTAAATTCATCCTTTTGCCACAAAAAGTCCTTTATTTTTAGAAGAAAATAAATAAAAAAAACAAGGATAACAATTTTATTTTATAATACAGTATTAAAGAACACACACACACACACACACACACACACACACACACACACTCTCCAACAGTCAGATGGTAAAAGCAATGAATCCGTAGAGCATACAGGGACTAACATTAAAGTAAACACTTTAATACAAAAAGGTTCAGTGCTTACAAAAAGAGACAAAATAAAAGTGACTTACAGCTAGCAGTTATAAAATAAAAAAGGAAAAAAACAGAAAAACCTTTCAAGCAAAAAAAACAGGCACATGCAAAAAAAAAAAATTTTAATACATTGCACTCCAGAAAATTGTCATACTTAGCATGATAATTTAGCCCCATTGGGTTCAGACACCTTTATTCTTAAAGAATGTGTATGAACACCCAGTGGCGTAACTAGGAATGGCTGGGCCCCAAGGTGAACATTTGACATGGGACCCCGCAACCCCCCCTCCCACATACACATTCCTGCATACATTATTATGACCCATAGTGGCCTTTACACACACTATTATGCCCCATAATGGCCTCTGCACACATTATTATGCCCCATAGTGGCCCCTGCACACACTATTATGTGCCATGGTGGCCCCTTCACACAGTATTATGCCCCGTTGTGGATCACTCATCTTTTCAGACCCCAGAGTATAATGATCAGAGACCCAGGGGAGGATACAAACATAAAAAACAATGTTACTTATTGTATCTCTACCTGGCTCCAGCGCACTCCCCTCTACTTTTGGCCTTCTTCAATGTTGGACCAGATGTCACGTGAGCGAGGCATGCGTCATGACGCATAATGACGGCAGCCTGGACCAGGTGACATCTGGGACATCACCAAACAGGCCCGAAGCCTGCCAGAGCACAGAAGAGGTAAGTAACATTGTTTTTTATGTTCACTCACCTCCCCTGGGCCTTCGATCATTATACTCTGGGGTCTTTTCAGACCCCAGAGTATAATGATAGCAGTGTTTGTGGGGTTCGCGGCCCTTCCTTACCGATCCCTGCTCCTGCTCACACCCGCCTCTGCTTCCGCAGAAGGGGAAGTGCAGGCGCCCGTGAGCAGGAGCAGGGATCGGTAAGTAAATATGGCCCATTACCTGCTGGGGTTACTCCAGCAGGTAACAGCCTATTAAAAAAAAAAAAAAAAGCATCGGGGTCTGCTGGGCCTCCTAATGTCTCGGGCCCTGTGGCAGCCGCTACCGCTGCTACCCCGGTGTTTATGCCACTGTGAACACCTTTAGGGGAAATTTCCGCCCATCATTGGTTGATATGAAACACCTACTGTACATCAGTTTGAAAAGAAAAGTTTTGCAGTATCTGAGCACTTCTTTCGGAAGGGATCAGTTGAGACTTTGTAGCACCGTTGATTTCCATATAATTATCATGCTCTAAAAAAAAATAAATCTTAACCTCAATTTAATGACCTGTGCGTCTCTGTATGTTTTTCCACAGGGCAATATGACAGAACTTGGATGAAAACTGATTTGTTTACTTGCTTTGTGCACCGTGAAGATACTTCCAGTGATAAAAAAAGGGTCAGGAAAATAAGTTACATAGTCCTGTAAGCTAAGACTAACACCGTGTCCCTGGACTTTAAACAGCTTGACCTATTCATTGACTGTGTTTACTAATTGGGTAGTCATCGCAGCCCTGACAGCATTGTACAGGGATGATGCTTGGTTGTTTAGCTAAATCACGGAAATCAATCTGACAATAAATGGCCAAAAGGGCACAGCAAATCCTAAAGAAGAAGCAGAGTGACCTACGCCTTGACATCTATAGTTAGATATAGTCATGGAACATATTGTGGTAAAGAATATATACATAGGTCAGATAATTAATAGGAAGAAATATGTGTAGTATAAGTCAACTAAAAGCTATGACGCAAAACATATTGAATTGCGTTAAAAGATGTCTTTTGACTGTGACCCATAGCAGGAACATGATAAATATCATATACATTATACAGAAGAATAGAAAGTTTGGCAAAAATATTAAATAGATAAACACAAGTCTATCTCAGTTTCCTGTCACATGGATAAATTCAGCATAAAACAAATAAAATTAGTGGTTGATCTCAGTCTCATTGGATTCTTGCTCTAGTACAATAGTACAAATGAGCACAAAGGCAAGTATAAGTAATTTAAGATGAACCCATGTTAATTTTTTTTTTCATTCCTAAAGTACCTAGAGCCCTAGTATATACAGTGCAGAAAAAAAAGTATTTAGTCAGCCACCAATTGTGCAAGTTCTCCTACTTAAAAAGATGAGGCCGGCCTGTAATTGACATCATAGGTAGACCTCAACTATGAGAGGCAAAATGAAAAAACAAATCCAGAAAATCACATTTTCTGATTTTTTAAGAATTTATTTGCAAATTATGGTGGAAAATAAGTATTTGGTCACCTACAAACAAGCAAGATTTCTGGCTCTCACAGACCTGTAACTTCTTCTTTAAGAGGCTCCTCTGTCCTCCATTCATTACCTGTAGTAATGGCTCCTGTTTGACATTGTTATCAGTATAAAAGACCCCTGTCCACAACCTCAAACAGTCACACTCCAAACTCCACTATGGTGAAGACCAAAGAGCTGTGGAAGGACACCAGAAACAAAATTGTAGACCTGCACCAGGCTGGGAAGACTGAATCTGCAATAGGCAAGTAGCTTGGTGTGAAGAAATCAACTGTGGGAGCAATAATTAGAAAATGGAAGACATACAAGACCACTGATAATCTCCCTTGATCAGGGGCTCCATGCAAGATCTCACCCCGTGGAGTCAAAATGATCACAAGAACGGTGAACAAAAATCCCAGAACCACACGGGGGGACCTAGTGAATGACCTGCAGAAAGCTAGGACTAACGTAACAAAGGCTACCGTCAGTAACACACTACGCCGCCAGGGATTCAGATCCTGCAGTGCCAGACGTGTCCCCCTGCTTAAGCCAGTACATATCCGGGCCCGTCTGTAGTTTGCTAGAGAACATTTGGATGTTCCAGAAAAGTACTGGGAGAATGTCATATGGTCAGATGAAACCAAAGTAGAACTGTTTGGTAGAAACACAACTCATCGTGTTTGGAGGAAAGTGAATGCTGAGTTGCATCTAAAGAACACCATACCTACTGTGAAGCATGGGGGTGGCAACATCATGCTTTGGGGCTGTTTCTCTGCAAAGTGACCAGGACAACTGATCCGTGTACATGAAAGAATGAATGGGGCCATGTATCGTGAGACTTTGACTGCAAACCTCCTTCCATTAGCAACGGCATTGAAGATGAAACGTGGCTGGGTCTTTCAGCATGACAATGATCCCAAGCACACCACCAGGGCAACGAAGGAGTGGCTTCGTAAGAAGCATTTCAAGGTCCTGGAGTGGCCTAGCCAGTCTCCTGATCTCAACCCCATAGAAAACCTTTGGAGGGAGTTGAAAGTCCTTGTTGCCCAGCGACAGCCCCAAAACATCACTGCTCTAGAGGAGACCTGCATGGAGGAATGGGCCAACATACCAGCAACAGTGTGTGCCAACCTTGTGAAGACTTACAGAAAACGTTTGACCTCTGTCATTGCTAACAAAGGATATATAACAAAGTATTGAGATGAACTTTTGTTATTGACCAAATACTTATTTTCCACCATAATTTGCTAATAAATTCTTTAGAAATCAGACAATGTGATTTTCTGGATTTGTTTTCTCATTTTGTCTCTCATAGTTGAGGTCTACCTATGATGACAATTACAGGCCGGCCTCTTCTTTTTAAGTGGGAGAACTTGCACAATTGGTGGCTGTCTAAATACTTTTTTTCCCCACTGTATAATTCAGCCAGTATTATCTTTTTTAGTTATTTATTTCTATCTGAATTTTTCTATTCTAAGTCATGTGATTTCACTAAGACCTAACAAAATTTACATGGAATTACATGAGAGAAAAAGAGACCTCCTGTATGATGGACTGTACCACCCAGACTCTCCACATGGGGGAAGAAACTTCTGTCACTAACTACTGAAGAGTAGAAAGTTCAAGTGACACAATTACGAAGAAATTCACAGCTCCACCTCTCTAACCATATACGTCTAGTTTCTTAGATTATTTAGAAGAACATGGAGAGAAAGACAATTAGACAGTCTACAGCTCCCCATGTGATGCAGAGCAGAGAGAAAGACAACTATTAATAGGATTAGGAGCAGAAGGGAAGCTGGATTATTCTCTAAGACTACTCACTGCTATAAAGTGGGATAGTCCACAGGTCTCAGGGGCTGTTAAAGGCTATTCGTCTCAGAGGCTATTTGTCTAGAGATGGGAGATTGAGATTTATTTCACAAATATTTGTCAAGTTTCAGACCGAAACAGCTATTATTATATTCTGGGGTCTCTTCAAATTTCAGAGTATAATAAGTGCGGGGGAGCTGTGGAAAAAATAATAAACAGTCATACTCACTTTCCTTCACCTCTCTTTGCGGGTATCTTCAGTCTTCTGTCATCCTTCTCTGGCCTCCTGAGTCATGTCAGCATTTCTGACATGTCTCAGCAGTCGGTCGGGGCGTGTCCATGTCATGAAGCTTGCGTCAAAGTGTCATGACATTGACGCGCCCTTTGTGACCATCCCCCAGGGCCGATGATATCAATTGAGGGTCTAGAAAAGGTCAGAAGTGGACTGAAGATGTCTGAAAGCACTGGACCCAGGGAGCCCAGGATGGATGAAGGAAGGTGAGTATGACTGTTTATCATTTTTCTGTAACTTACCTTGGGCCTCCACTTATTATACTCTGGGATCTGAAGAGTATAATAATTATTCATGGGTGGCGAAATCCAAAAAATTGGAAAATTCATACTGAACCTGACTCGATACAAAATGACAGTGGCATGCTAGTCATAAAAAAGTTGCAATTTTTTTGTGCAAAAAATTGCAAATTTTTCCTCTTGTGCACTGCCCTTGCTATTTTCCTGACAGAGGGTGTGGAGAGAGGTCTGGCATGGGCATGATTTATGATCATTTACGTCAGTTTACTGGCATAAATGATGCCTGCAATTGGTCAGATGTCAGAGCAGACACATGGCCCAACTGGAAGATATACCTGATTTATAATGAGGCAATGAAGGGATGATCAAGACCGGCGTACTAAATGCCACTCTTTCGATATCCTCTACCCCCAGTGACCAAGTGTTAAGTTCCAGTGTATCGAGAGACCAGGGAGGAGTTGTAATTGTGGGAAGGACAGGATCAGTGAAGTGTGTATTGTCTAATGCCATACAGATCCTTTTTTAAAAAACATATTAACCAGATAATCAATTTAATTAAACAATGTTGCAATTTTTAAGATGTTGTATACCATATCTACCATCAGGACTGGATTTATAGAAAGAAAAAAGTGGAAATATATCTTGAGGTCATCCTTTTAGGGTCTCCATTTTCATCTTCAGGATCTTGAAGAGCCTCAATCTAACCCATTATTGATTTAAAAAAATGTACTAATGATAATAATAGTAAAATATCTAAAACATGTTTGTACGTATCCTTTTTCACAGTCTTATTGTTTCAGGCTAAGGAATGCAATTTGTAACCGAATCAGATGTAAAACTTTTACTGCCCTGCAATATTTACTGCATATAGTGGCTCTTGTGCACTCCCTCATCTAAGAAGTCTTTGTTGTTCATACAGAACCAGCCTTTAGCTTTAAAGAATATTTCTTTTTGTTTCAGGGCGAACATTTTCTTCCTGATACTTCAGGCTTGTGTGACTTGAAGTTCAAAATAAGCAGAAGCATTTCTCGATTCTACAAGAAGAGATTAGGAAGTCACAAGGACCCTTAGCTGGCTGCTTGCATGCATTACATTTCAATAAGTTACTGAATATTTTAGTACAAGAGGGTAAAAAATGTTATGTAGATTTGATAAAATAAAACACATAAATGGGATTCTATAAAAAATGTACACAAGTAGCATAAAACTTGACAAAAATTTAAAGGGGCAACAATGAATATGTCAAAGTGCTTTATGTTTAGAGAGCATAAGACAGTGAAAAAAATGGATTAACAAATGCTGTAAAGTGTTTCATATCTATAAAATGCCAACTGAGCTGAACATTGAAATTGTAAGCAATGAAATCTATCTATCTAGCTATCTATCTATCTATCTATCTATCTATCTCTCTCTCTCTCTCTCTCTCTCTCTCTCTAATCTACTAGCTTTAATTTTTATTTTTATTTATCTGTTATCTATATCTCATATCTATCTATCTATCTATCTATCTATCTATCTATCTATCTATCTATCATCTAATTCTCATTTATATTTATCTATATCTCATATCTATTTACTTACAGTAAACTAACTATGTACAAACTTTCTAAAGTGTCAACTTTCTTGTATCACATTAAGGAGTGTTAAGTACTTGGTTATATTAGCACTTTGCTACCTGCTGGGACACAGTAAAGGGCAAACTGTTTCCTTGGAAATATAGTATAGTATAGTATAGTATAGTATAGTGGAAATTCAACACACAACCCCTACATCTTTAACATACTTCCAAGTACTTTAACCCCTTTCCGCCGGAGGAATTGTTTGGCTACCCACCTTCAAAACCTTAGAACTTTTTTATTTTTACCGTTCACAGAGCTACATGAGGGCTTAATGTTTGTGGGACAAATTTTTCTTCATGATGCTACCATTGATTATTCTGTACAATGTACTGAGAAGCTTGAAAAAAAAAATCAGAATGGGGTGGAATTGCATTTGTGCGACTTTCTTATGGGCTTCATTTTTACAGCATTCACTCTGCAGCCAAAATAACATGTCACCTGTATTCTATTTGTCGGTATGATTTCGGGGATACCAAATTTATATAGTTTTATTTATATTTTAACCTCTTAACAAAGATTTAAAACTTTGCAAAATTTTTCTCTAAAAGTTGCCATATTCTGACACCCATAACTTTTTTTAAATTTACATGTACAGGGATGCATAGAGGATCTTTTTAGGCAGGGCCAGGTGTACTTTTTAGTTCCATTTTGGGGAATGTCTATTGCTTTGATGACTTTTTATTTTTATACTTTTTTCAGAGGCAAAACAGCGAAAAAACTGTGGTTTTGGCACTTTTGATTTTTTTCATGCTATGGCATACACCGTGCAGGAATATTTTTTTATAAGTTTGTAGAACGGGCATTTTCAAACACAGGGATACCTAATGTGTATGTGTTTCACAGTAATTTTTTACTTTTATATGTATTCCAGGAAAAGGCGGTGAATTGAATTTTTAGGGTTTTATTTATATTTTTTAAAACTTTTTTAATTTTTTTTTTTTTTTACTATTTTATTAGCCCCCTTAGGGGGTTTGAACCTTCAATCATTTGGCTGCAAGTCCCATAAGCTGTAATACAACTGTATTACAGTCTATGGGAGATTTGCTACATAGCTATTGAGGCTGGTCTATGACCAGCCTCAATAGCTATAATGCAATGACAAGCCTGGGAACCTTCAGTAGGCTCCCAGCTGTCAGAGGAACAACAAAGGTCCCGGAGGCCATTTTTTTAAATTTGGGGCTGGGGAGTCCTTGCATGTAGAATACAGCAGAGACCCGATAGCTATGGCGGCTACTCTGCAGCACAGCGGCCGCCATCTTTAAAGACCCGGCATTCACCGTAATAGTACAAGGTTACAGTATTAGTTACAGTATCTGCAAGAACAATGGTTCAATTTAATATTTTGTTTGATGTACTGGGAATCTGGAAAAAAACTTCAGAATGTGATAGGGTTAAAAAAAAAAAACAAAAAAAAACTACAACTGAGTAATTTTTTATGGGTTTTACTTTTACCATATTCACTATGCAGCAATAATGACAGGTTACCGACATTCTGTGGGTCAGTACAATCGCAGTGATACCGAATTTATATTGTTTGTTTTATGTTCTCATAACTTTACAAAAATCCAAAACTTTGAGAAATAAAAAAATTTCTTTGAGTAACCATACACCTGTAACTTTTTTATATTTCCATGTATGGAGCTATGTAAGGTGTCTTTTTTCCAGGGCCAGTTGTAGCTTTTATTTATACCATTTTGTGGAATGTCTGATGTGTTGATTTTTATTCGCTTTCTTTTTTGGAATTCAAATGATGAAAAAAGCTGTGATTTGGCATTTTCATTTTTCCCTTGCTACAGCGTTGACAGGATGGGATAAATATTATTATGTTTTTACAGTTTGGGCAATTTCAGATGTGGAAATAACTAATGTATACTAATGTTTAGCAGTGTATTGTAAAATCCTTTCACTTCCACAACTCACTGCCTATGGCAGCAAGTAATGGAGGTGTGCAAATACTCTTCTTAACTAATTAAGTGACTACTGAAGGTAATTGGTTGCACTGGATTTTATTTAGTGGTATTAGAGTGCAGGGTACTGAATACATTTGCACGTCACACTTTTCAGATTTGTATTTGATTTAAATTTTGAAAACCATGTATCATTTTCCTTCCACTTCACAATTATCTGCTACTTTTGTGTTGGTCTATCACTTAAAATCTCAATAAAATACATTTAAGTTTGTGGTTGTAAGGTGACAAAATGTGAAAAAGTTCAAGGGGTATGAATACTTTTGCAAGCCACTGTAACAAGCCAAGGAGTCTTCAGTAGGCCTCAGACTTTCATAGCAATCAATTGCCAGCCCTCGATCATGCTCTGGAGGGTGGTGATCCCTGTCAATATGGTGGTGTTCCTGCACCACTGGTCATTAGAAGCCTCAGTCCCAATTGACCTAGGCATAAAAGTGGTAAAATGCCCACAATAGTATCTTATTGTTGTCATTGCTGCCACGTCTCTGCTGTGTAAATGTAACGTCTCTGCCTGTTCGGGTCTCTGCACCACCCTCCGCTCGCACGCTGTGGCGAAGGAGGCATGTTCAGTTTGATTCCTTGCGTAGGTTTCTGACTGCTCAGTCTGAACATGGTCCTAGTTCCCTTGCTGTGTAAAGCCACACCCGTGTAATTAGGAACATTTCTCTCTGGACTGCATAGAGTTAATCTCTTCCTGGCCTGTGTGATTGACAGCCTATGTACCTATCAGCTCTGGGGCTGGTCCCAGACTTTCTATAAACAGGTTGTCAGCCCTCACATGGTCGCCGGTTATTTCACTTGTATTTTGCCTGCTCTCCTTATTATTTTCCTTGCTATTCTGTTACCTGTTTCTCTGACCCTTTGACTTGCCACTTTGACTATTCTCTTGGATCTCGATTCTGTGCTGCATTGCTCGATTGTTACTGACCCCTTGGCTAGCTGACCTCCCTTTGTTGTTGTGCGTCTTGTCTGCGTTCTACGTGATCACTTATTATAAGGAGGGACTGTCGACGTAGTTGCTGGCTGTCACCTAGGACAGATCGGGCAAGTTAGCCAGGGACAGTGGGGGGGATTCAGCTTAGGGTCCACTGTCTCGTTGTGCCCCTCCCCCCTAGTTCTCCAGCAGCTTCTGGGGAATCGCTCCTCTAGTGATTCCCTTACAGAATAACCGGCCCATACATTCTGCCATTGCTTCCATAGGGTCAGCATGGATCCTATTCAGGGCCTTGCAGCCAAGTTGGAAGGTTTGGCAGTCCTGGTAGCTGAGCTTGCTAACCAGGTTCAGACCCTTACTGAGGCTGCTGCAGCATCCCCGCCTGTTTCTTCCCCTTTTAAGGTGAAGATGTTACTCCCGGATCGTTTTTCAGGGGATCGTGAAAAATTTGAGACTTTCCGGGAGTCCTGTCACCTGTATTTTCGGATTAATCCACATGCATCCCAGGCCCAAATGGTAGGAATAGTTATATCCCTCCTACAGGGGGATCCACAGGCTTGGGCCCTTAAACTCCCTCCTGGGGCTGAGGAGTGGACTGACTTTGAAAAGTTTTTTTTGTCTTTGGGGTCTATATACGCTGAGCCAGACCACATTGGGCTTGCGGAATCGCAACTCCTCACTATGCGGCAGGGCAAACGCTCTGCTGAGGAATATTGCGCAGAATTCCGCAAGTGCAGCGTGACTGCAGGTTGGTGTGAGTCAGCTCTAAAGGCCCACTTTAAACAAGGCCTGTGTGACCGTGTTAAGGAGCTCTGGGTTGGTCACCCAGATCCTCCCACTCTTGAGCAGGCCATGACTTTGGCTGTCTGTATTGACCGTAGGATCCGGGAAAATGTTAAAGAGAGAATAGGGTCTGCTTCTTTCAAGTTTTCTGTCTCTCCCTCACTCTCTCCTGAGAAACCTGTTATTTCTCCCACGACTCCTGGTGAGGAACCTATGCAACTGGGAATTATGGATGCCAAGACGCGACGAGAGCATCGTCTCAGGAACAACCTCTGCCTGTACTGTGGTGCTTCTGGTCATTTTATCAGTGACTGCTCGATCAGACCTCGCAGACCATCAGAAAAGCTTCAGTGCCTGAGTGGTAATCAGAAGAACCACTCAGGCAACCAGGTATTTGCCAGTAATAACAATAAGATGTTGTTATCTGTGTCTCTGTCCTCTGGGGGCAGATCTGTTTCTGTCCAGGCCTTAGTTGACTCTGGGTCTGCGGCAAACTTTGTCACATTCTCGTTTGTCTCAGCTTTAGGCATTGAGCTTTTGCCACTTGACACTCCTCTTGTGGTTACTGGAGCAAATTTTGCCCCACTGGCCAGGGGTAAGGTACGATTCCAGACCCCCTTAATAACCTTGCAAGTGGGTTTAGCTCATTCAGAGGTCATGAGCTTTTTTGTTATGGAACATCTGTCTTCCGATATTATTTTGGGGCTCCCCTGGTTGAACCTCCATAACCCTATTTTTGATTGGGGTAAAAGGGAGTTGGTAAAATGGGGAGATCAGTGCTCATCCCACTGTATTGTCTTGCACACCTTAGATTGTGTCAGTGAGGAGATGGTCTCAGCTGTAAAGGTTGGAAACACCAGGCAAATAAAAAAACATTTGCCTGGTCCTCCAGCGCCTGTTGTTGTTGTTCAGGGAGATCTGGAATTAAAGGCAGAGAAAATACTGGGTCCTACTAAAACCGGTTTATCTGGGGAGGGTCCTGTGGCCCCTCATAAAGGGGGGGTACTGTAACGTCTCTGCCTGTTCGGGTCTCTGCACCACCCTCCGCTCGCACGCTGTGGCGAAGGAGGCGTGTTCAGTTTGATTCCTTCCGTAGGTTTCTGACTGCTCAGTCTGAACATGGTCCTAGTTCCCTTGCTGTGTAAAGCCACACCTGTGTAATTAGGAACATTTCTCTCTGGACTGTATAGAGTTAATCTCTTCCTGGCCTGTGTGATTGACAGCCTTTGTACCTATCAGCTCTGGAGCTGGTCCCAGACTTTCTATAAACAGGTTGTCAGCCCTCACATGGTCGCCGGTTATTTCACTTGTGTTTTGCCTGCTCTCCTTATTATTTTCCTTGCTATTCTGTTACCTGTTTCTCTGACCCTTTGGCTTGCCACTTTGACTATTCTCTTGGATCTCGATTCTGTGCTGCATTGCTCGATTGTTACTGACCCCTTGGCTAGCTGACCTCCCTTTGTTGTTGTGCGTCTTGTCTGCGTTCTACGTGATCACTTATTATAAGGAGGGACTGTCGACGTAGTTGCTGGCTGTCACCTAGGACAGATCGGGCAAGTTAGCCAGGGACAGTGGGGGGATTCAGCTCAGGGTCCACTGTCTCGTTGTGCCCCTCCCCCCTAGTTCTCCAGCAGCTTCTGGGGAATCGCTCCTCTAGTGATTCCCTTACAGTAAAACAGCGGAGACCCAGCAACTACTAAGTGGGCACCATGTTTTAAGTTCTACATCCTCTGTACATGTATGGTGGATGCCAAGAAAGGGTTAAAGTTGTTTTCTAAGAGATGAAGGGGAATGAGGACGTTATCAAAACCTTAAAATATGTTAAAGGATTGAATAAGGTTCAAGAGGGAAATGTTTTTCTATTTTTTTTTTTTTTATATTAAACTAGGAAATACATACATCAACCCATAAGTACAAAGATGAGTGGTACAACTGTAAGCCAAAAAGCTAATTCACAGAAAAAAGTATTGGAGACTCCAAATCATAAAACTTCACTTTTATTAATATCTTTAAAAATAAAAAAATTACCCAATAAAGGCTAGATACAAATAAAATCCAAAGGTCACTATTCAGTTGCTTGGTGCTGATCACTGATATCAGTTGAAACACACTCTTAGACCCAGCACCAAATGACCCTATATATTTTTTCAAAGAGATCCTATAGAATCTCTCAACTGCCTCCATACACAAGCCAATATACTGATTGAAGCAATTGTCCAAATAATGCATATGATACAATAACTTTAAGGAACACTGTTTCCACCTATATCCTGAGACTACTGGCCTAATGCCACGCCAACAGGACTCAGAGGAACCAAAGCTCCAAATAAAAAGCAATTTCAGCTTCAATACAACAAATGGCAAAGCTAACTAGCTACCCTGTTTTTATAACTTCCCAACGTGTTTCCTCCAACGGATTCATCAGGGGCTGATATCAAATTTCAGTATAGCAGTAAAAACTGCTGTTTTCCAACATATTTGTAGAGATTATCGCAGCGTGACCGCACTGATGGTGGCGGTCCTGATATGAGCTTATTCCAGCCTTTATACATCATCTTACTTCTCCTCAGAAGGCTATGTGGCCAATCACCATTACTGCCTCCCACACACCCACTGGATCCAGCCAAACAAGTAGACGTCATTCGAGTCCTCCCCTTAGTCTCAGGGTACTCCCTCCAATGAACATTAACTACTCCTGCATTCAAATTATTTGGAGCTTTGGTTCCTCTGTGTCCTGTTGGTATTGCATTAGGCCAGTAGCCTCAGGATATAGGAGGAAACAGTGTTCCTTAAAGTTATTGTATCATATGCATTATTTGGGCAATTGCTTCAATCAGTATATTGGATTGTGTATGGAGGCAGTTGAGATAGACTCTATAGAGTATTCTTTGAAATCCTTCCCAAAAATTGCAGAATTTATGGCACAACCACCATATGTGTAAGTATGGGTCTACATCAGCAAGGCAAAGCCAATATGGAGGAGGAAAGAAAATTATTCTCCTTAGCCAGGCATGCAGGTGTATGGAAGAATATGTTTTCTTCTCGAAGTATTAGGTTACTCTCGTTTTTCTTATCTTCACTCAGTCTGTCTGTTTATGCAGAGTCCGTTTTCATATCCAGGTCTCTATGGAGAGGAGAGGGGGGAGGAGGGAAAATATGGCAGTGTCAGAAGGGGTCCCTCACTCAGTGAGTAGCAGAATGTAGAAGCAGTAACTTCATGCTCCCCCTTCCCTCTCCATAGACTAATAAGAAGTAGCTCAGCTTGATAAACAGAGTAGGAAACACATATAAGAGTTCACCCCAAGCCACCGACAAGTCTTTGTATTATCTTTTTTATACTGTACTAAGGTCTTAGCCATTAACACACAAAAAATATCCGAGCCACTTATATACGTTTCCTGAATAATGCATTACTCAGAGCCAGAAAACGTGTTTCCAATTAAATAATTGAATACTACAAACTTGATAAATATTGTTTCAGATGGTTCTCTCCAAACACTTAGATAAGCGCTACATTCTAAATGGGAAATATGTGCGGAAAGTATAAAACATAAGGATAAACAAGTTTTGGTATTTGTATTCCTTACCGAGGGCCTGTAAATCTACTCTGTGCTTTAGTGAATATTTAAATACATGCTCAGAATACATTGTGTTATACAGGGTTCATTATATCTTCAAATAACTGGAAACACTTATTTCAAGGGAGCATTATAGGCTTACACCAGAAATATAACGAGACGACGGTATTAATCTGCATGCTCCGTTTTATTGTATTTTCCATGCAGCTCAGCAAACATAATGTGTCCTCCTTCTGTCGAATCTTTAATGTTACCTTATTATCACTTCTCTGCATATTATCAGACCTTCTACTTCCTTCAAGAATAATGATTTTTTTTTTCCATGTCAACATTGATACAGTTCATAAAACTTTGCAAAATGCTGGCAAGTGATTATATTGTGCAAATTAATCTTCATATTGGATTTTATCACTGAGAAAAATTTAGTACGTGTTTATGATTATTATTTATAGAAAGATAAACGTAATTGCTAAAAGCCATAAATACCTTGCACCTATTATTTGTGTCCTACTTACTGTACAATGTAACATCCTATTAGGTAAGGAAAATAATTGCCCAGATGCAGTAAATAATTGCTCCTTTTAGACGCCATGTACAATTACAGCAATGGCAATAGACTGTAATAGCTGGGGATCCAATATGTACTGTAATATTATGACCCTAGTTGTTAGGACTGAGATGTAAAATAGTCAATTACTACTATATTCTTATAATTTTCTATTTCATTTTTCTGTGCTTTTTTTTTTTTTTTTACATGAAATAGATCTGAGTCTACCAATCAGATCGTGTATACATATTTTTTTTCTTGTTGTTTTTCTCATTATTATAATTGGTTTATCAGCATAGTCTGCTTCTAGGTGAAAGCCAAAAGAAGGCACACCTCCAGTTTCAGTAGAAGAATGATTATAAAACAGAAAATGGGACTATAATAATTTTCTAAATCACTGCCATTATAGGGTTTATTTTTGTCATCAACATGACCATATTTAAAGGTTTTTTTCGGGATCACGTTTTATTACTCCCATCTATCACCCTCTGACATGCATCTTACTAAGTACATTTTAGCTTTCTTCAGTCTTTTCCCTTCACTGTGGGCAGGCAATTATGGTGACATACCATTCTCACTCTTCTCTGCTCTAGCTTTCTTTCTAGCTAGAGCTGAGACTGATGACATCACTGATGAGGGGGAGGCGGCCTGAGCACTAAAACAGGCTTGGCTGCACATTGCTAAGGGGAGGGAGTGGGAGGGAACAGTGGGCTGGGGGCTATATTGAAGAGCATTTATATGCACTGGCCAGCATAAAGAGACATGGGTACTCTAGTTTCTCACTGCCGCAGGTAGAAGTGGCAGTGGCAGCGCCTGGCAGTGATACAGGGAAGTCCAGGTATGGATAGCCATGTTATTGGGGGTCATGTAGGTGGGAGAGACATTTTTTCAAAAAGTATATTGTGTCTGCAAAACCCATTTAAATTTGTGGACAATTAAAACATAACATAGTTAAACATAATTGATAATATAAATAATTAAAAAATGTGAAGATTTCAAAAATTTTCTCTAACCATCTTAGTGATGACAGTCTTTTGTCTTCATATGTTGTCAGTGAATAGGAGCATGAAGGCAGCAACTTAAAGGCACAATTGATCAGAAGTACTTTGCACGGGGTTTGAGGGGTTTGACAAAAGTGAAATATTTGTAATTTCAGATTTGCAGTGTATTGTTCTACTAACCAGCAATTACAGAGTTCAGCCATTCAGCGTCAATGGTCTACAGATGTATATTTTCCAGCAGTAACCTTCTTCTTTACTCGCTTTACTTGTTATTGCTACTGTGATTCTTGGTCTGACTTGGGATCCAACTCCTGTCTTATTTTTTTGGATTGAACAAAAGCTTTTATTTGCATCCAAGTCTCAAACAAAAATGACAAAGGTACTACGACGCAGCGCATAACTGTATTACAATACCACAATTCAGACTATATCATTCATCCTTAAGGGATGCGGCACGGCATACGGCGGCAGGAAATACATCCTAACACTACATGCTGCACTACAAACCTAACTGACATACTTTTTGGTCAATGCAATAAACACAGTCAAGTGACAAAACAGAGGGACAAAGGGGAGGGGAGGTCACAGGCCCGAAGCTTTATTGATTGACCACAACACACATGAGGGGAGGACAGGTAAATACAAGAAATAATATACTCCCTATACTACCACTACTTCCTACCCTGGCAATAAATAACACATGAAGGGGGGACAGGTAAAATACAGGAAATAATATACTCCCTATACTACCACTACTTCCTACCCTAGCGCTAAACAAGAGAGTTAAACAGCAAAAGCATCAAAACATGTGATGGGATGGGGAAGAGGAAAGAGGGAAAGGGGAGGGGGTAATCACAGGCCCGAAGCTTTATTTGAGTAACACAACAGACATGAAGGGAGGACAGGGTAAGGGAAAAAACAGACGTCGCCGAAGACTCAGTCCTCTTCTCCCTCCTCTTCACCGGCCAGGCTATCCAGAATGGCATAGTCCCGCTGCAAGCTGTGGATCAGCCTGCAACAATCCTGGTAAGTGATGTCCTCTCTTCGCAAAGTAAGTCCCTTTCTGGCGAACCAGATAGCATCCTTGAAACAGTTCACAAGTCGCCAGGCCTCCAGAATGTCACTCTCTCTGTGAGTCCCCTGGAAGAGCCCATACAATACCGCGTGGTATGTCAGGCCCCTCCTGGGTACACAGTCCTCAAAGTCATCTTCCAGCTCATCCAACAGGCCTTGAGCAAAAGGACACTCCCAAAAGACGTGCAAAGATGTTTCTTCCTTGTAGGGGCACCGTGGGCAGTACCTCGTCTTGCTCAAGTTGCGGGCATGCATGAACAACCTGAGGGGCAGCCCCCCCTCGGATAGCCATCCACGACAAATCCTTGTGCCCGTTGGTCAGCAGACGTGAAGAGACGTTCTCCCAAACGACCTTCGTGGCATCCGCTGTGAGTCCTGGAACCTCCTCCATGCCATCCCTAGCTCGGATGAGCTTGTGGATGGTCTTTGGCTTCCACAGATCCGGTTTAAGACCCTCCAGCTGGAACTCCCTCACGAACTTGGGCACATCCTTGTAGAACCACGGGACGGTCCAGTTGTAAGGGACGGAGCTGTCCCACTTCTCCCAGCCGAGCCCTCGCCAGAGGGGGAGCAGGAACAAACGAGACATGGCCTTCCCCGCAGATCCGCTGACTGTACTCAGGGTTCTGCGAACACAATCACAAACAAAAGCCGATCTTAGAAGGGTTGGAATATCAGGGACATTCTTACCTCCCTTGAGCCGGTCCTTGTACATGATGCTCCGCTTCACCCGGTCCATTTTGGAGCCCCACACGAAGTAGAAGACGGTCCTGGTGATGGCCCGCGCCACCGTTGCCAGTGGGGGCCAAGCCTGTGCGGTGTATTGGAGCACAGGCAGGATCTCATTCCTCAGGACGAGCGCCTTTCCCTTGATGGTAAGCTGACGTAGGCTCCAAAGCCCGATTCGCTGATTGATCTTCTTGAGTCTTTCGTCCCAAGACTTCAGGGCGGCGCCTTCCTTTCCGAACCAGACTCCCAAGATCTTGATGAAGTCCGGTTGCACTGTGAAAGGAAAGAAAGCAGGGGAGGCCAGGTGCCATTCTCCGAAGAGCATGGCCTCTGACTTTCCACAGTTCACCTTAGCCCCAGAGGCTTGGCCGAAGCGTTCGCAGGTCTGGACGAGCGTTGACACCGACGACTGGTCAGCGCAGAAGACGGTCACATCATCCATGTAGAGCGAACACTTGACTTCCAGATTTCCTGAGCCCGGTGCGATGATCCCTCTGATCCCTCTGATCCCTCGATTCTGCCGGATAGATTCTGCGAACAGTTCTATAACACAAAAAAAAAGGAGAGGAGAGAGAGGGCAGCCTTGTCTGACCCCGGAGCGTACCGGAAAGGGGTCAGTCTTCCAGCCGTTCACCATCACCGAGCTGTGGATGTCAAGATACATCAGGTTAACCATACGACAAAACCACTCACCTATACCAAGTTGGCGGAGAGCTTTCGCCATGAAATCGTGAGAGACACGATCGAAGGCCTTCTCCTGATCCAGACTGATCAGGGCCGCGTGTGCGCTGCGGTCTCCGATATAGTGCAATGTGTCTCTCACCAGGGCTAAGCTATCCGCTATCCTCCGACCAGGAATGGCGCAGGTTTGGTCCGGGTGGATGACGCTGCCGATGACTGCCTTCAGCCTCGTCGACATCACCTTGGCCAGGATCTTGTAGTCCACGTTGAGGAGCGAGATGGGACGCCAATTCTTCAGGTCGCATCTTTCTCCCTTCTGCTTGTACAAGATCGTGATCAAGCCTTCCCGCAACGACGGCGGCATCGTCCCCTCCGCCACCATCTCCTCGTAGAGATCTTTCAGATCCGAGCAGATCAGGTCCCCCAGAGCTACGTATAGCTCGGCGGGGAGACCGTCGCTACCCGGAGTCCTTCCGACCCTAAAGGATTTAGCGGCAGCGAGGACTTCAGCCACCGTCAGAGGGGCGTTCAGAGCCTCAGCACCTGCAGGATCAAGAGGATTAGTGATACCTGACAGGAACTCTTCCGCTGCATCCTCGTCGGTGGGTTTCGGGGGAGTAGAGGTCATGGTAGTAGTCGCGGACGACGCCCATCACTTCCTTCTTCCCCCTTCTCATGTTGCTGTCTCCATCCCTCATCTCTGTGACAGGCGTGTGGCCTGAGTGGACCTTTCTGAAAAAGAAAGAGTTACATTTCTCACCCTTCTCCAGATGCTCCACCTTGGAACGGAAGATGATCTGCCGCGATTCCTCCTCAAAGTGCCTCTTGAGACCCTTCTTGGCGTCCTCCAGCATATCCCTGACGTCCTAACCACAGCGCTCGAGGTCCTGAAGGGAACGCAGCTCGCGCTGCATCTCCCTCAGGTCCCCCTTGCGCCAGGCCGCCTGCTGGCGGCCTCTCGCCTGGAAGAAACAACGGATATTGACTTTAACATATTCCCACCAATCCGACAACCTGCTAAAGGAAAATTTGTCGTTACGAAGGCACACGTAGACATCTCTAATCTTCTCCAACAACTCCTCATTTTCCAGCAAGGAGAAATTCAGCTTCCAGGAACCGGGGCCGGGTGGAAAACCGTTGCCCACGGTACCCTCAAAGAGAATACCCCTGTGGTCAGAGAAGAAGCAAGGGATCATAGAGTGGCTTACCTGTGCTACTGACCGAGAGGTGAACACGAAGTCAATCCTGGAACGCACTGAGCCATCAGACCGACACCAGGTATAGTTGGCTGATGCCGGCCCCATAGAACCCACTGCGTCCCTGAGAGAGGCCTCGGTCACCATCTCGATCAGCAGTTTGGATGTTACATCGAGCTTCGCTGACGCAGAAGAACTCCTTCCGTCACCCTCCACAGGACAGTTGAAGTCCCCGGCCAGAAAAACCGCCCTGGTGGTAGCGAGCTGAGTGCGCAGGATCTGGAAAAGCTCCAGTCGCTCGTTCTTCATGGGGGAAGCGTACACGTTGATGAGCCTAATAGGCTCCCCCGCCCAAGAACCGTCTATGACCATTAGCCGGCCACAGACGAGCTCCCGGTAGGTTTCAAGCGTGAAGGCGTTCCCCCTGATGAGAACGGCAATACCTGCGGACTTGCAGTCGCCACCACCCGACCAGTAAGACGGACCGTGGCTCCACTCCCTGCAGAGGTGTCTGTAGGACCGAAGAGAGGGGAGGCCGCACTCCTGCATCATCACGACATTCGCATTAGCAGTGTTCTCCACAAATGACAAAGCTGTCTGACGTCTCCTCTTCTCCTTGATGCTCCGCACATTTATGGTAAAGATAGAGATCCTAGCCATAGTGAGAGAAAAAAGAAAAGATTAAACCTTCAAGACAGGTTTTCTAGTTACCGCTCCCGTCGGGAGGTTCCTCTTCCTTCTTGTCCGCAGGCAAGAGTTGCTCCAAGGAGTCGTCAATCGCCTGCAGGGCGTGGGTATCAAAAGCCTCCACCATCTCCACCGCCTCACCGCCGAGGATCTCATTGATGATTGACGCTGGGGGTTCGGCCAACAGGGTATCCACGTACTGCTGCAGTTCTTCGTCCACCGGGATGGCATCCTCGGCGGGCTCCACTGCGATCTTTTTGGCCACCTCGTCCTCTTCGTCGGGGCCTTCGCTTTTCTTCCTTTTCCTTGGTTCTGTAACAAGACAAGTGGGAGAGGGGAGGGGGGGGAATTCCTCCAGAGAGGGGCCCTCAGCAGCTGGAGGGGGAGGTGTTAGTGCTGCTGGGGGGAGGGAGACCTGGGAGGGAGGGTGAGGGGGGGGCAGGGGTGGCCACTGAGGTAATGGGGGGGAGGAGTGGGATAACCTCAGTGGGGGGAACACAGAGAGGGGGGGGGGAGTCGTCCGCTTACCCTGCTCAGGACCTTTCTTGGGCGGCTGCGGCTTCTGCTTCTGCTTCTGCTGCTGCTGCTGCTTTCCCTTGTTCTGCTCCGGCATCTGAGGATTCCGGGGCTTCTGTGTCTCTTTGGGCTTGGTCGCTGGCTTCTTCTTGGCCGGTGCGGCGGGCGCACTGGCCGCGAAATCCGCTGCCACCTTCGCCCAGGATCTCTTCGGGCACCCCTTGTAGGCGTGGTCCGCCTCCCCACACAGATTACAGGTCTTCCGTGTGGGGCAATCCTTCGTCTTGTGTCCCACCACACGGCAGTTCCTGCAAGCGTTCTCCTTACAGGCTCTTCCTTCGTGCCCTTCCTTACCACACTTGCGACAGCAGCGTGGCATGTCCGGGGTAAAAGATGAGCCCGTAGGAGTTCCCCAGCGAGAACACCGGCGGCAGGTGCACGAGGCCGTTAGGATTGTGGGGGTCCCTGTGGAGGCGGACTACGGCTGACCACTTACTGTTCCAAAACCCGAGACTGTTCAGGATCTTGGACGGCTCCTTGATCACTGTACAGTACCTGCTCAGGAACGTGGCTACGTCGCTGCCTGTCTTATATCCTAGGGACAACACAAGCATCAGAAAGCTCTAATTCAAAGGCTACAATTCCCACTCATTCACTAGTTTGTTTTGTACCTCTGATCATGTATTGAAGTTACGCTAGGTTCACTCATGCGCTTGGGTTTCCGTTTTTCGGGTCCACTTGGGGACCCGAAAAACAGAAACCCAATCTGCTTAAAAAGCGGCTACACGTGGAAACCCGCGGACCCCAAAGAATATAATGGAGTCCGCCAGGTTTCTGTCCGGTTTTTGCCTGAAATATGCGGAGAGTAAAGTCCTGCATGGGTACACTGGGTACAACAAAAGAGTAGTCATACTTGCAGAGCAGCTCTTACAGTACAAATACTAAGCAGTGGAGATCTCTTCTGGTGTTCATAAGCCCTATTAGGACATTTTGAGTCTTCCTCGATCTTATATATGGGAAATATGGCTCTGTAATAGGAGATCTGCACATCGGTAGATTCACTCATCTCTAGTCATCCATTACCAAGATGTTACTCCAGATTAACTAAAAATAAATTTAAAAAAATACTTTACATTTTTTTTTGCCATTTCTCCACTTTTTATATTATCTTCTGTGTGATTTTAATAAATCACCAGGCAAATGAGGCTGGCGTGATAAAGCCATAACCTGCAAATCTCTTTATGTTTGTTCCATGCTTCAGTGATTATTAACGATGGCTTTTTAATGTATTCGTGTAATAAACTCCTAATTTACAGCAGGCCGGGAGCATCTTTCTTTCGCGCAAATTACCTTGTAAGGATAGTGATTGTCGATTGTTTATTATAGGTATTATTACTCAGATATACAGTACATTAGCAGTATGCCATATTTGACACACTGACCTTCCTGCAAATTACATGAAAAATACCACAATATGCAGAGGTCAGGATGGTGCTTACATGGGAAGACGTTACAACATTTATATTATTTCAGTGCAGTAAATTCTGTATACTGTGTAGGGAACTGCCATTTCTACTAGTATATAATGTATCTGGCTTCTTTGCCCCTGCAGTTTGGCTTCAGAGACCCCAGGCATTTAGTGCAAGTTTTGTTTTGTAAATACAGTGAGTCAGACACATGTGAGGCAGAGCTGCTGGGGGGAGAGATGTGAGCAGAGCTGCTGAGACAGACATGTTATGTCTGGGGGAGTCTAAGAGCCACTTGTTCCTCTTTACTTCACAGTATATAGTTAGGTATGTGTTACCCCCTATATACTCACAGGACCTAGCTAGTAACTGTAGTTAGGGATCCATATATATATATAGTTCAGGACAGTGATAGGTTAGGCTTCCGAAGGCCAACTAGCTAGTTAGAGGCCCGGTGGCACTAGTAGTTTAGCTGGCAGGTTAAGGACTCAGTGTTAGGGTAGTCAGGCCTGCATCTACTGCCGTCACCGTCGCCCTGTTTGCTGCCTGTGAAGAATCTCACCATCATCATCATCATCTCCTGATCGGCTGTCTGTCATCTCCTGGAAGAATCCGAGGATCCACAGTCATCCACAGGGGCCCCTGCATCTCTTCTGTTGCCTGGAGGTATTGTGCACTGGACTCTTGCTATATATCTATATATATACCCGGGTATATAACCTAAGACGGTTGAGGACTTGCTGGTTGTTGTAGTATTGCTGTGTTCTGAGTATATTGTATGTATGTATTATTACCCTGTTGATTCTTATAAAGCTACTGTTATAACCTTATGTGGTATCTGTATGTATTCTTCAGACTGTGAGATTAGTACAGTGATCCTTGTTAAGGCTACTAACTGTATTTCATGGGTAAGTCCCAGGAAGAGATCCTCCCTGTAGTACAGAGGCTCTATCCTGGGTGGAGGCACTGATATATTTCATATATGTTCCCACTCTTCCCTTCAGCGAAGGCTTCAGGTCCCATTATACACACAGGTCAGCGCCAGAGTCTGTTGCGGGAGGGATAATACTCATACCCCCCCCCAAATAGGGCTACATTTGGAGGCACTGCTGAGATTTAGAAGTGGGAATAGTCATTGATATGGAGAAGCGATATAGCTCAGAGGGGAACCTCCCACTAGCTACTACATGGGATTACCGACCGCCTGTTCCTCCCCTGGTTCAGGTAAAGGAAGAACCCCGCTCAGCCAGTTACCCCCCCAGTATGGCCGTCGCTAGCAGTTCCTCTAGTGACAGTGCTATTAGCACTTTAGCCAGGCTGACTGAAATGTTAGCTCAGGGCCTGCAGGCCACTCACTACAAGAAACTAAAGGTATTCTCTGGTAATGTCCCAGTACCACAAGGGGAGGAAAACTTTGAGATATGGAAAGAACATACTCTCCAATGCCTGAAGGAATGGTCTTGCTCTGAAGAAGGCAAGCGGCAGCGTATCAGTGAAAGTTTGCGGTCTCCTGCTGCAGAATTGATCCGCTTGTACAGAGACTCTCATGAAGGAGTGAGTGCATTGGACTATATACAAGTACTGTCTGATCACTTTGAGCCATACTATGACCTTGCCCAGATGGTTACTGATTACCGAATGGTTCGTCAAAAAGAA
Organism: Leptodactylus fallax; assembly: GCA_947044405.1. Classification (NCBI taxonomy): domain Eukaryota; kingdom Metazoa; phylum Chordata; class Amphibia; order Anura; family Leptodactylidae; genus Leptodactylus; species Leptodactylus fallax. The sequence continues at coordinate 1,398,363 of CAMRHE010000234.1, forward strand.
GGGGAAAATGTCTCTACTTTTATTAACCGTTTACAGCTACTTCTTTCACGTCTGGTGTACCACGCAGCTATATCTACTTCAGAGGTAGACGCTATGAGAACCAGTCAGTTGGTGAGAGGGTTACAACCTCATCATCCTCTTGCTCAAGTACTCAAGGTCTTACTATCTGATAGAGTCCTTCCATTTCCTGACTTAATGAAGTTAGTGAAGAAACAAGAAGCTGACATTAGTTTTAGTACCCCTAAGAAAGCGAAAAGCATCTCTAAAGAAGATGTTGTTCCTAATTCAAACAAGGACAAACCAGCGGAGCGGTCAGAACTTAGACAGTCCGCCACTCCACCCACTGCCACTCAACGGAGGAAGGATGCTAGAACCTGTTATAAATGTGGTCAGACGGGTCATACTGCCAGACAGTGTACGGAGGACAGTGAGGGATTGGGACACAGTGCTGTCTTCTCTATTCAGAATCAAAGACACCAAAGGAAGGCGGGCCGAGTAAATACCAGAGGCGCTATCGCGGGCTCCAGGTCCGTTGTCAAAGTCACTGTCAATGGTCATGCCGCTCCTGCCCTGTTTGATACAGGATCTCAAGTGACCCTGATTTATCGCTCGTTCTACCAAAAGTATCTGAGGGATATACCTCTTCAGTCTACAGGACAAATGAAATTGTGGGGGCTTAATTCAGGATCATATCCTGTAGATGGCAGCCTACAAGTAGTTATAGCTGTCCCTGAATTAGAAGATCAGAGTGTCGCTCCCATGAAGATTACGGCTCTTGTCTGTCCTGATACAGGGGATTCTTGTGCAGCTCCTGTGATACTTGGCACTAATTGTCCCGCAGTGCATTATGCTTTTCAGAAGTTTCTTGGAAGAGATTGGAACCCTGCAGCTCAGCCGGTGAATATATCTTCTGATCTTAGAGAACTCTGTGATGCCCTGTCTACTGGCTATCGACATGGAATGGTATATCATATCGGTGAGAGAACCGTGGAAGTTCCTGCCGGCGGGGAGAGAATTCTGAGAGTAGCCTCCAGCATTGCTCCCGATTTGCTTGAAGGGGGGAGTTATGTCCTTATGGAAACCCCTGAAGAAATGATTAACCAGAATGGCTGGATGGTGATCCCAGAGAGAAAGGACTGGAGAAATAAAGTGGAGTTATCTACCTGTGTGACAGTGAGGAACTGTTCACCGCATCCGATTGTAATTGGACCATACCAGAATGTGGCCCACTGCTACCCTGTGCTTGGAGTAAATCCATACGCTGAAGTGTGCAGGATTCAAATCCGAGATGCAATCCCTAATCTCAATCTTGACTTGAGTGATCCACATTTACCAGAGGCCTGGAATCAGCGACTGACACAGAAGTTGTCTGAATTATCGGAAGTGTTCTCCATGGATGATATGGATGTAGGTTGTGCTAAAAGTGCTCAACACACTTTCCGATTGACCGATTCTACTCCCTTCCGGGAGCGACCACGGAGAGTTGCTCCAAAGGATGTTGATGAGTTAAGACAGACTCTACAGCAAATGAAAGGTCAGGGGATCATTGTGGACAGTAAGAGCCCCTATGCCTCACCTATTGTGGTGGTAAGAAAAAAATCTGGAGCAATTCGCCTATGTGTGGATTACAGAACTCTGAACCGGAGAACCTTACCTGATCAGTATACACTGCCGAGAATTGAAGAAGCTCTGGAAGCTCTGAATGGAAACTGTTGGTTCACAGTGCTGGACCTAAGATCGGGATACTATCAAGTCCCAATGGCACCTGAGGATCAGGAAAAGACAGCTTTCATATGCCCCTTGGGTTTCTTTCAGTTCACTCGTATGCCGCAAGGTACAAAAGGTGCGCCAGCAACGTTCCAAAGGTTGATGGAAAGAGTGTTAGGTGATTTAGTGCCCCGGGAATGCCTTGTATATCTTGATGACATTATTGTGTTTGGAAAGACGCTGGAAGAACATGAAGAACGACTCATGAGAGTACTCCATCGCTTAAAAGAAGAGGGGCTGAAGTTGTCGGCTGACAAATGCAAATTTTGTAGATCTTCGGTCACTTATGTAGGTCATATTGTTTCTGCTGAAGGAGTTGCTACCGATCCTGGTAAGACTGAAGCTGTGGTGAATTGGCCCCGACCGCAAAATATTACGGAGTTGCAATCTTTCTTGGGGTTTTGTGGATTCTATCGACGATTTGTGGAAGGATATTCAAAAATTGCTCGAGCCCTCCTCGACCTGTTGAAGAGTGATGCAGGAGATCCGGGAAAGAAGAAAGGGTCTTCCAAAAGCCTTTTTGGCGATAGGTGGACTGCGGATTGTGAAGAAGCATTTAAGTTGTTGAAGAAGAAATTGACAGAAGCTCCCATTCTGGCTTATGCTGATGCACAGAAGCCATATGTGCTACATGTAGATGCCAGCTTTGAAGGATTAGGTGGCGTGCTGCACCAAGAATACCCGGCTGGGTTACGGCCCATAGCTTTCATAAGTCGAAGTCTTTCTCCCAGCGAGAAAAATTATCCAGTACATACATTGGAGTTTTTGGCGCTCAAGTGGGCCATTGTTGATAAATTACATGACTATTTATACGGAGCCACGTTTGAAGTAAGAACAGACAACAATCCACTGACATACGTTTTGTCAACCGCTAAACTCGATGCTACAGGACATCGCTGGTTGGCAGCTTTATCCAACTACCAATTCACACTCAAGTATAAATCGGGGCCTAAGAACATTGGGGCAGATGCTCTATCAAGACGGCCTGGATTACCTAGTCCGGAAGTAGTGGATGAATGGGAAGAAGTGCCAAGTCCTGGAGTAGGAGCTTTGTGTGCCATGGCTGCTGTAGTTGAAGACCGAGTAGCCTTTTCTGAAACTCGGCTTATTGACTCTATTGGGGGAGGTCCCGAAGCTGTACCAGACATGTTTGCCTACCCTGCCGCTTTAGGATCCTTTGAGAGTTGTTCTATATCTTCAAAGCGAATGATCTGGAGTCAAAAGACTGATCCTTTAATTGGACCTCTTTATCAAGCAGTGAGTTCTCAAGACAGAGAAATGTTAAAGACATCCCTACCCTCTGAATGCAGTCAACTTCTACGAGATTGGGAGAAGTTTGAAATAGACAATGGCCTACTTTATCGTGTGGTGCTGTATCATGATCACCCTGGAAGGCGCCAACTAGTTATTCCAAGCTGCTTTCAGAAGATGATTTTCCGAAGTCTGCATGATTATCATGGTCATTTGGGACCTGAGAAGACTTATGGCCTAATACAAGACCGATTCTACTGGCCCAAAATGAGAGATACCGTGACTCGTCTGTGTAGGTGCTGTCGCAGATGTTTGCAGAGGAAGACTGTCCCGGTTCGAGCGGCCTTCATGGGACACTTGAAGAGTTCGGGCCCCATGGATCTTGTCTGCATAGACTTCCTTTGTATTGACAACGACTCCAGAGGATTTGGAAATGTATTGGTGGTGACTGATCACTTCACACGATATGCTCAAGCCTTTCCGACTAAGGATCAAAAAGCAGTCACTGTTGCAAGAGTGCTTTGGGAAAAGTATTTTATCCATTATGGCTTACCACACCGGTTGCATTCTGATCAAGGCCGGGATTTTGAGAGTAACCTGATCAAAGAATTACTTCAGTTGTTGAACATCCGCAAAAGTCGGACGACGCCTTACCATCCAGAGGGAGATGCCCTTCCTGAAAGATTTAACAGGACTTTACTTGATATGCTTGGTACCTTACGAATTGAGGATAAGCGATCCTGGAGTCGAAAAGTGGAGGCTATGGTGCATGCCTATAATAGTACAAGGCACGAGAGCACAGGATATTCACCATACTTTCTGATGTTTGGAAGAGAGCCTAGGCTACCTATTGACATCTTGTTGGGAGTCTCTACCGATGGTATCAGTCATCGAGATCATTACCGATACGTGGCACGTTTGAAAGAAACGCTTAAGAGTGCTTATCAGCTGGCTGAGGAAAATGCGGCCAAAGTGAATGAAGGAAATAAAAGGAGATTTGATCTTCGAGTAAGATATCGAGAATTGAACCCTGGGGACCATGTTCTGCTACGGAATTTGGGAGCATCTGCAAAACATAAGCTGGCTGATCGATGGCGGAGTGAACTCTTTACAGTGGTAGATCGGTTGCCTGGAATACCAGTCTACAAGATAAAAGGACGGGACGGGAGGATCAGGACTTGGCATAGAAATCATTTGTTGCCTGTACCTCAGATTGATGGTATGGATACCTCCAATGATGGCTCGGCCTGCGATTCTCCACAGTCCTTAGCCGATATTCCACCTGACCTTCCTGAAACTCCTGAGAGTGATTGGACTGTGGCTCCTGAAGTCCCTAGATCACCAGTATCTTCTCCTTCAGGGAGACCTATGAACCCTCAAACTCCAGAATTCGTACCTAGATCTGTATCTACAGATGAGCAGGGATCTAGCTCTCCTACGCCACCAGCACCATCCCCTCCCATGGCAGACAACCCTAGTTTAGGGCCTGGACATGCTAGTTTACCTCAGAGAGAGGTACGGAGAGGAGAGAGAATTAGACACCCTCCACCTATGCTGACATATGATAGTTTGGGGGACCCCAGATTTACTACTCAGCCTCATTTATACCATGCTTGGGTGGGTGCAGTGTCCACTTTGGTCAATATGTTACCAATTTTCGCTCCTGCTGGCATGTATACCTATTAACCTGTTGTGACTCTGTAAATGCAAAAGCAACCATATTGATATTGTCATTGGTAATGTTGACTGTATACTATGACTTTGTATGTCTTTGACGTGACGTAAAGATTTCACCAGAGGGAGAGTGTAGGGAACTGCCATTTCTACTAGTATATAATGTATCTGGCTTCTTTGCCCCTGCAGTTTGGCTTCAGAGACCCCAGGCATTTAGTGCAAGTTTTGTTTTGTAAATACAGTGAGTCAGACACATGTGAGGCAGAGCTGCTGGGGGGAGAGATGTGAGCAGAGCTGCTGAGACAGACATGTTATGTCTGGGGGAGTCTAAGAGCCACTTGTTCCTCTTTACTTCACAGTATATAGTTAGGTATGTGTTACCCCCTATATACTCACAGGACCTAGCTAGTAACTGTAGTTAGGGATCCATATATATATATAGTTCAGGACAGTGATAGGTTAGGCTTCCGAAGGCCAACTAGCTAGTTAGAGGCCCGGTGGCACTAGTAGTTTAGCTGGCAGGTTAAGGACTCAGTGTTAGGGTAGTCAGGCCTGCATCTACTGCCGTCACCGTCGCCCTGTTTGCTGCCTGTGAAGAATCTCACCATCATCATCATCATCTCCTGATCGGCTGTCTGTCATCTCCTGGAAGAATCCGAGGATCCACAGTCATCCACAGGGGCCCCTGCATCTCTTCTGTTGCCTGGAGGTATTGTGCACTGGACTCTTGCTATATATCTATATATATACCCGGGTATATAACCTAAGACGGTTGAGGACTTGCTGGTTGTTGTAGTATTGCTGTGTTCTGAGTATATTGTATGTATGTATTATTACCCTGTTGATTCTTATAAAGCTACTGTTATAACCTTATGTGGTATCTGTATGTATTCTTCAGACTGTGAGATTAGTACAGTGATCCTTGTTAAGGCTACTAACTGTATTTCATGGGTAAGTCCCAGGAAGAGATCCTCCCTGTAATACAGAGGCTCTATCCTGGGTGGAGGCACTGATATATTTCATATATGTTCCCACTCTTCCCTTCAGCGAAGGCTTCAGGTCCCATTATACACACAGGTCAGCGCCAGAGTCTGTTGCGGGAGGGATAATACTCATACCCCCCCAAATAGGGCTACAACTGTTTATACTAATGGGATAAGTGTGGTTTATAGCAGGCGTGCTAGATGGCACCATCCACAGTAAAGTCTTAGAATAGAATTATTCAGGGCAGCTTGAATCCTTTCATCAACCTAAATTCTTCTAAAGGTGATTGATCACGGGATGACTGGTTAAGAATGACTAGTTATTTAGTGTTCTCAAAGGGATACAGAACATTGATGTCAATTTGTTCCAATGTCAACCTAAGTGAAATGAAAATTACAGCATCCTTAAGTTCCTATTGACAGTACTTCCATGCATATGCTAGTTAAAGCAGCACTCCAGAAAATTTGTACTTGGACATATCATGCTAACCAAATCTTTCTTGGCAGGTCTCAGATGATTCCCATGCAGGTCTACAGGCATTTATGCCCCATATATAAAGTACTGCTGAATATATAATTTCTACCTTATACAAGGGGCAGTAATAAATATCCCATGGATCACATGCACTGTCTATGCTATCTGTTTGTGCAGAATCTCCTGTTTATTATTATAAAATGTATCTTCCTTTGTCTCCTGCGTGTAAGAGCTGATAGGGAGAAACCTATCAAAAGTAGATTTTAGGGGAGACATGCTGCATCGAATAGGAATACGCTGAGACTCTGCAGAGAGAATTATGGTGTAAGCAGGTAATGGCAGGACAATCGCCAACCCTGAGAAGGGGGCAATATGGCACTGAACACAGCTGGAACTGTCCTTTTACTGAAGCTAACATGCCACTTACACTGTTGGACCCTTATGAAGTCGCTGCCTAGGCATCGCCCCATGGAGATCACCGGGTGTCTTCCACCAGTGGAGAAAGGACACACATGAAACCTGGCTTCTCACTATGATTGTATGACAGATCTTCACAGAGTTAACACACACAGTGGGATTATAGAATAATCATACGGCCAGGTTACGGTAATGAATGACACACTTCCACTGACATGGAGGATGCACCGTCTGTCATTGCAGAACATAGGCACCTGCTCACCAAGTGTGTCCTTGAGATGCTCTAGTTCACTGAACCAGCTGACATCTTGCTCTCTGGTGCTGAAGAGCTCATGCATGTGCAGCATCCCAGTGGATACTGCTTATATGCTTTTATTTTATTTTCTATTGTGTTATGTGCCACTGTGTACTGTAAGTATATAGTTATTGTATGTGTATGTTTTGCAGCTTCCCTATTATGTCGGTACCAACCTTACCCTGGATAAATCCACTGTGTCCTGACACCCTTGTGCTTTAGAAGGCATGGTTCATCCCTGGTCATTTAGTTTTAGCAGTGGTGCAGTTTTGACCACATGCTAAGTGCCTGTTGCTGCCCCTAAGGGAAAGGAAACGATCTGCCCAGCAGTCCAGCTACAGCCCTGAGAAAGGGGAGAAATATAGCCCTATAGAGGGAGAAAGTGTGCCACATTAGAGAAGTTGTGGCTTGCAGAACCTTTCAGCCAGGACTCATTCATCTCCAGGTATCTGGGCTCCTGGGACTTCATTTAATACAGCCCTCACAACCATAGTGAGAGATGCAGAGACTATATACTCATTGGAGTGGAGAAAAGGCACCATCCTTAATTCTGGGCATCCTGAGTCTGGGACCAGCCACCACAGTGGAATAATATCCCATCGAGAAGTTGCAGGTGTTATCAGTTACCTCAGTAAAGTTCATCTTGGTTCAACTGCACTACTGCCTCCAAAGTCATTCTTGTGCTTACCATCAGGGCCCTTCTGAACACCACCACAAGCTCAGAGTGAAAGAGGCCCATCTCCAACTGGAAACTGAAACTACCACCACCATCAGATACATCGCAGGCCCTCCTCAGCATTTCCCAGCCTGGGAACTGGGCTGGAGGAATTGGTTGAGTGTCCTTGGCCTATAACATCACAGCCTCTATAACAACTACACCCATCTGCTGGTTCCCTCCATAGGGTGGCAGAACATGCTGTGAGGTAGACTATGGCTGTAGACTGTAAGGAGGCGATTTTTCATCATGTAAGCATCCCCTTGCATATGCCACTTATAATGGGGAATAGATATTCTAATTATCTCACAATTATTTGCCCTGTGAGTTGTCGTGACTGTCTGAGAAGATTCTGTACATCGCCTTTTGGCGCCTTAAATGAAAATTTACAGTCTATGTTTAAAATGTTAAAATGTGAAATGCACATCTCTATTTCTAGCATTTGAACTTTGCATCTTTTAGAATATCTGCTATTTTATATCGTGTCTCTTGTGTTGCCTGCACTCTCTTCAGATGCTCAGACATTTCAGGAACTTCATGTTTCTTTTAAGCAGCTGTTGAGACTGGTTAATTGGAACGTGACACATGGCCCGCTAGCATTTACGCAGGACTGGATTTCACACCAGTCCTCAAACTATCATTGCCACTTGCCAAGTTTGCTAAGCTTTTAATCAGTTCAGTAATCATTTCAGAGTTCCAAGAGATGATTTCATAGTTATAAAAATATTTGAAGAATTCTGTAATGAAAACATTATTGCTATATGATCCGCTCAGTATACAGCAGCAAATGGCTAGGGCTCATGTTACATTCAGCTGTATGCCATCCAATACATTTGGCATCATGTGGAAATGTCGATAAACTAAATTCCCTTTTGTTTAATCCAAATTTAGAAACGTCTTGATTTGGGAATATTGAATAACATTGAATCTAAGTAATGGAAGCAACAAACAAAATAACTAGAGGATAGAATGAGAAAAGACATTGGAATCCTTATATTATATTTGCACTATAAGGCTGGTGCCACACAGTTTGCAGCATTTTTGACCTTAGTACAAAATTGCATTGTGGAATATTGAGGGTAACAACTGCCATTTGCCACCTGTCTTTGAGCATTTTTCACAAAACCCTTAAAGATTTGAGTCTATTGAGGGCAAGGAGCTGGGGAGCTCATGCGCCCTCTGTTGGATGTAACAGATCCTCAATTTGCTTTTGACTCACCGAGCCTTGAGACAGCAAAAGGGATTTTAGCCAAGCCAATTTCACTTATCTGCATACAGCGCTGTTTCCGGATTGTTGTCCTTCATCAGTACAGAGCAAAGTGAATTGGTTGGCTTAGTGGGAGGCAATGAGTGGGTTAGGGACAAGAATCTCTCACATTGAGGAGAGCACCAGTGAAGGTGTGCAGAGATTTAATTGCCTTTTGCCCTCTACTTAGCATCTACATATCACAAGGCATTATGGGAAAGGAGCTGGGGAGCTCATGCGCCCTCTGTTGGATGTAGAGGGCAAAAGGCAATTAAATCTCTACACACCTTCACTGGTGCTCTCCTCAATGTGAGAGATTCTTGTCCCTAGTCTATTGAAGGATCAGTGAAAATGGACATAAATAGGACATGTACTATAAATGGACCATCAAAAAAGGACATGTGTGTAGACACATTGAAATCAATTGGGCAGATTTATTAAGACTGGCATGACATACACCAGTCTTAAAAAAGACACCGACTGTCGCAGAAAATGATTGATTTATGAGGAGGCGCTGGTCTCATAGATCAGGTGCATACCCCTGTGCCAGAATGGAGATCCACACCAATTAAGAATTGGCGTAGATTTTCATTATGACTCAATTATAACAGAAAACTAGCATGAGTTATAATAAATGTCAGGCTGCGGCAACCTCACTCCGCTCCACCCACATTCGCACAATGTGGAAAGCGAGGCTCAAAACGTGGATTCCCGCACACATCTGGCACAAGAAATGGCCTTGCGCCAAATGTGTATTACAATATCACCCCTCTACACCAAAAACTGGTTTGTAGAGGAATTGATAAATCCCCCCAATATATTTGAAAAATTGCCATGTGACGAAAATTTCAAAAACAGCTGTCACACAGTCTTTCTTAAGGTACGTATAAATAAGTCCTTACAGTCCAGTCTCAGCAAAGTGTATGGGAATTATTTATTCCCATCTCCGCACTGGGAGAAATCTGAACAAAAACAGCATTTTCAAAAACACGTACAGTATATGTTTGAAAAACACTGCATGCTAATTTTACCTGCGAAAATGCTGCATTTTCACACTAGACTTATATAGGGGAAGCAAAAATGAAAAAAAAAATACAGAATACACTTTTTACCTTTGCGGTTTCACTGGGTTTTTTGGTTGGTTGTATGTGCTGATTGTTTAAAGGAATTTCGGTTTTAAGAATTGGGAGACACATGGTATTCTCAATGAACAGCTGCAAAAATGTAGTACTTTGTAGTGCTCTGCATGACTTCATTCAAGCAATGTAACACAGGACCCTTGTTCTTGTGATCAGTGGGGGCCCACATCAGATACACACCAGAAATACACGGCAAATACAACCAACAAGCAATGTACACACAACAGATATCCAGTAGACACACTTCCTAGGTAGGCCTCCTTAATGACTGCATGAGACCAGGGGGAATGGTGAGGCCTGTGATCAGGGTGAGGGAAGTCGTGTATAACTGAAGAGAACTCAGAGTATAATAGTGGTTCAAGAGTGATGAACTCCCAAAGCTTCGGGTTTGATTCAAACCCAAAATTCAAAAATTTTGGGTTAAATCCATTTTGATCCAAACTAGTTCGATCATCTCTACTGAGCCCTTATACAGTTGAAAAGGCTAAATTTGCATGAGTTTAGGCATCGGTAATTCAGACCCTTAGCTATCCATTATGCCATTGCACAAATAATCATGACCAGTTGTTGCCACAAAAATATACTGCAAAGAAGTGCAGATTTGTTGCACCTATTTACTATTCAGAATATACCAAAATGGATTTGAGATCAGATTTAAAATCAGATTTAAAAAACATACTGGAGACTTATGTAAGTTTTTACCTATATAGGTATTTTTTATTTGTTACATTTTACTATTACTATTATTTTTTAAACGTTCTATAAAATAAGCCCCTCAAAGCTATTGGAGCGGTGCACTATACTGTATATCTATATACTTTCCGCAACAAATATACTATATTTTGTAAATGTCAAAATCAGCTACTGCACAGCATGAGCAATACAAAAAAGTATTAAAAAAGTCATCCCTTGCACAACTTTAGTTAAAGAGTTCTTCAAGAAAGCGTCTTAGAACAGGTTACCAGTATATCTGACAGTTTCTTATTTTTTTCTGAAATAACTTGGCTGTTTTTGTAAAAGTTCTGTGGTTGTTAAACCTTTCAAGAATTTATTTATTTTCCATTTGGAATAAAAAGATACTTTAAGAAGATTCAGAATCACAGAAGTGTAGTGCATTTGTCATTTCTCTTCTTTCTGTGACTCCTTTTTATACAGAGTCATCCTGTTTGTACTGGAAGACTCAGATTAGCATGTCAAGATGCCACTGACTTCAACATTTTACTCTGATGGAAGAAGTAAAGAAGCAGACAGACTTTACAATTTTCTTTACATTCCTTTCTTTTCCTAGTTTTGTATGGGCAGATGATTGTAAAGTGACTCAGAAGTGTCTTAGTGTTAGACAGAAGAAAGGATATACTGTAATGATGTTAAAAAAAAAACTTTCTCTGAGTTTTTGAGAAATAACAAAGGAGGCACACTCACCTCATGAGAGCCTCGGAGGGCAAATATAAGCTTAGACATAAATGAGTCTATAGCTTTAAATATAATACAATGGGGGAATTTTACTAACCTGATCACACCAGTTTTCCAGCGCAAAAGTGGTATATTTTACATGTACCAAAAATATCCCGCTTTTTCCGTTTTCTGTCTTGCTCACTACTTTAGAGAGAAGTGGGCAGAGTAGAGTGAGGATAGCTCAGCCTGACACATTTACTAGAACTCATTCCAGTTCTGGCGTAGATTTCAATTTCGGGTCTCTGTACCTCCCACAGTGCCCGATAAATAAGAGGCCAGAGCGTCTTAATAATTCTAGTGCATCTGCTGTCAGCATACACAATATTAAGACCAGTGCTCAATTCACCTGTCTTAACCCTTTAAGGACGCAGGGTAGTTTGTACGTTAACGGTCGGCGACTTTTTTCATATTTTCCCTCCCCGTCTTTCAAAATTCATAACTTTATTATTTTTCTGCCTACTGTACATAGCTATGTGAAGGCTTATTTTTTATGTGATGAGTTGTACTTTCATTACCACCATTTTGGAGTACATATAATGTTTCGATTAGCTTGTATTTAGATTTTTGGGGGTCCACATGAAATAACACACAATTCTATCATAATTTTTTGCATTTTGTTTTTACGACGTTCACTCTGCATTAAAAATGACATGGCAGATTTGGAGGGTTATTATAACTACGGCAACACCAGGTTTATATTGGTTTTTATTACGTTTTACCACTTTTACAAATAAAACGTCACTTTTTCAAATTGAAAGATTTACCTAGAGTCATTGTATTCTGATGCCTATAACTTTTTTACTGTACTGTTGAAAGAGATATGTCAGGGCTCTTTATTTGCAACTTTTTATTGGTACCAATGTTTGGTATGTGTGACTTTTTGATCACTTTTTATTGTTATTTTTTGGGAAAAGCAAAGTGACCTAAATACATTAATTTGCGCATTGTGGATAATTTTTTTCACAGTGTTCACCGTATGGGATAAATAACACTATTTTTGGATAGTGGGAACTTATACGCACATGGGATACCTAACATGTTTATTTATTTTTGTTTATATTATGTATTTTTAAATATAAAGGTGTTTTTTTTTAACTTTTTATTGCTTGTTTATTTATTATTCTTTATTTTAAACTATGTGCTTGTGTTTTTTATTACTTTTTCCCTGTCCTACAAGGAGATGTGAAACTGGGATTTCAGATCCCCAGGACAATGGCCTGCAATATATATTATTGCAGAACACTGCACATTAATACCTATGGGAACTGTGCATAGGCAGTCATAAGGCTTTTGCCCAGCCTCCTAGCTGCCATGGCAACCCCTCAGAACCCACAATTTTATCGCAAGGAATTTGAGGGGTGACGGGGGGGAAGAGGCCACCCCTCAGGATGCCGTGATTGCTATTGATCATGGCAACCAGGGGGTTAATCCGCCGGAGTCAGAGTATCTTCCAACTCCGGTGGCTGGTCCCAGTCCTTGGCCATGTAACACAGTCGAGTGCTGGAAGTAATGCCACAGGCACAATTTCTGTGCCCGTGAGTGTTATCTCTACACTCATACACTCTACACTTTTGCACGTTACACTTTTCACATTTTTATTTGATCAAAATTTTGAAAACCATGTATCATTTTCCTTCCACTTTACAATTATGTGCTACTTTGTATTGGTTTATCATTTAAAATCTCAATAAAATACATTTAAGTTTGTGGTTGTAAGGTGACAAAATGTGAAAAATTTCAAGGGGTATTAATACTTTTGCAAGCCACTGTAGGTCAACTCCTTCCACTGCTCTAACTTATTTGTCCAGAATTCCATGGAGTTACAATTACCTGCTGAAATATAGGTGCACTCTAGGCACTACTATACCTTCTGGTGCAGCTGGTGGATGTCAGTTGGCACTATGAGCTGAAAAATTTCTAGTTCATCATGTTCCAGATACGGTAATGGGCATGACTGCTTTACTCCTGGTGCTTATAGTTGTGGTACTAGCAGAGGAGGTGGAAAGCTGGTTGTGTGAGGTGGACTGGGAGCAGAATTTCCAGAAAAAAATTGGGGCACTCTATCAGCGTGCCTGGCCCGGCTGCCAGCAGAAAAAGATGATTGATAAGATGATGAGGATAATAATGATAATGTGACGTTGCCCACCATGTGCTAGATGCGGAATGTGCCAACAAAGATGATCATGGGGAGAAGCAATGGAATGGTCTTTCTCACTTGGTGACACTTCTAATTTAGCAAAATATGCTGGTGACGCCATTTCATGTGAGTAAAGAGAGACCTAGTTCCTACATATGTGCCTTTAAACCCATGGCTCATTATCTGTTTGCAAATCTTGCACCTTGCCATCGATTTGTTATTTGGTCATGTACAAAAAAACTCCCAAAACTTACCACATGTAGCTTCTGCCACGAAAACCAGAAACGTTTCTGCCAGTGCCACCATCACCCAAGCTTGCCTTAGATCTACCCCAGGAAGGTCTTTTGGATGTTGGGGCTGCACATCTGGTGGAACTATTGCAGCTGCCACCAACCTCTTCCTTTGCCACCCTTTCACCCTCAACTGGTTGCCAGGTCTTATCTGTAATAGAATCATCAACTTATTCCATATAACCTTCCTTTCTTGGGACTCATCATGGCAATGGGATTCCCGTATACCCTCACAATTCTTAAAAGATTTCCCCCTAGTGTACCTACTAGCACTGCCATCAGTAGCATATCCCCTGCCACTACTATCTCTACCAACACTCTCCCACTTCTACTTTCTCTACATCAAAAAACGTTGGCAGTTCTCATCCAACTCAAGCCAATCAAATTGAGGAGAAAGAAGACGGAGTCTTGAGTTATGAGGATTTCTCTCCGAGCAGATTCCACATCACTACTAGAAAATGGGATCTTTGTCAGTGAAATTAAAGGAGTAGACATGGTTGGCAGTACAGAAAGACAGCATGGTAAATTACATATTGAGGAGGAACACACAAAACCCTCACTCAATATTTGTGGTTCACTGCTTTCAAAAAAGTCTTTATTTTCAGGAAGAACAACAACACTGTGGCTACTGGTGGGGCTGTCAAGACCAGAATTAGTGTTGATGTTGCTATCCCCATTCTTATCGTTAGTAGTACTTGAACAAGTGTTTACTTTTGTCACTCTCCTGCCCTGTTTTTCCCAGTCATTTTACTGCACACTGCTTAGTGATTTGGCAACCATTCAGACACTGTGTATATATTTTTATTTATTTTAACAAAAAATATTAAAAACACAATTGCATAGCATTAAAGGGTCACCTGACCTCTTGGTTAGTGATTATTAGACTAGATCACTAGAACTGTGTCAGTCAGCTTATATTAAATAACAATATATTTTTTCTGATTACTGTAGTCTTTTTATTCAGATTAACACAGGCTAGATTGTATATTGGGTGAACACATTAGAAAAAAAATCCAAAAATGCTGAAATAATGGAGATTCTTTTTTTTACATCAGCTAGTACTAGTACCACCATTACTGCTATACTGTGATGTATATGTAAAATTATACATGCACACTTGCGTATATAGAGAAATGCTTAAAATATTTTGTTCAGATTAATAATAATGCTCCTTCACACTGTGTATGGGTCAGATCAGACCAGAATGGAAAAAAAAAACCTATAAAATTCCTAAATGTATTTTTTATGTTTAACACAGGCTATACTGCATTTGGGTGAAAACACCAAACAAACCACTGAAATAATGGAGATTATGTTTTTACATCAGCGAAGGATGCACTAGTAGTACCACGGCCACCACTACTACTGTACTACTGTGTGTGATGTATATCTAGAATTATATATACACACTTGCGCATGCAAAGAAATGCTTAAAATATTTTGTTCAAATTAAAAATTCATGAAATTCCCCAATTTTTTTTTTTAACCACTTCAGTACCGGGCCAATTTCTGGTCCAGGACCAGACACATTTTCGTTTTTTTTTGTATTTGCAGTTTTGAGGGCTGTAATATTTTTATCATATGCGTTATTCAACTAGTTTCAGCGTCTTTTTTAGGTGACACATAGGGATTTATTTTTGTGTTATTTTTATTTTTGCATGTGTTTTCATTTTTTTTATATATGGGAAAATATAAACAAAAGAGGAGGGAAAACGTGTCCGTTTTTCACTTTTCATTTTTTTTTTATTTAATAACATAAAGGGCTATTAAAAAACTTTATAAAATAGTTTTTCCTCTCCATTACGGTAATTTTTATTTTGTATGGTGTTGTCGGGGGTGGGGCTATAACCTTTAATACAGGCGTTTTATTGACGTATTATTTTATTTATTTTTTTAATTATTTTATTTATATTTTTTTTAACGTTTCTATTAATTTTTTTATTTAGTTTTTTTGCATTGTGTCCCATAAGGTCATAATAAACCTTCCCTGCCATCTCTAGGGGAGCTCCGGGCTGAAGTTACAGCCGGATCCCCGTTTCAGCAGCAGAACAAGGCAACCACCTTCTGGACGTAAAAACCCAATGGGCGGTCTGGAAGTGGTTAAGATTAGCACAGGCTAGACTGTATTGGGTGAACACACCAAATAAACCGCTGAAATAACAGAGATTCTTTTTTACATTACCTATCTTCAGGCCTATTCAGCCTTGTGAACCCCATTGAATTGAATGGGAGGCAGAATAAAATGCTATTGGTTTTTGGAAGCATTTCTTGCAAAAACAAATGCTCCAAAACCGCTGCAAAAAAAGCTACTGTTTTTTTTCCTGTCTTCCATTCATTTCAATGATATTTACAAAGTGTTACAGTGCTGGCCAAAAGTATTGGCACCCCTGCAATTCTGTCAGATAATACTCAATTTCTTCCAGAAAATGATTGCAATCACAAATGCTTTGGTAATAATATCTTCATTTATTTTGCTTGCAATGAAAAAACACAAAAGAGAATGAAAAAAAAGTCAAATCATTGATCATTTTACACAAAACTCCAAAAATGGGCCGGACAAAAGTATTGGCACCCTCAGCCTAATACTTGGTAGCACAACCTTTAGACAAAATAACTGCGAACAATCGCTTCCGGTAACCATCAATGAGTTTCTTACAATGCTCTGCTGGAATTTTAGACCATTCTTCTTTGGCAAATTTCTCCAGGTCCCTGAGATTTGAAGGGTGCCTTCTCCAAACTGCCATTTTGAGATCTCTCCACAGGTGTTCTATGGGATTCAGGTGTGGACTCAATGCTGGCCACTTTAGAAGTCTCCAGTGCTTTCTCTCAAACCATTTTCTAGTGCTTTTTGAAGTGTGTTTTGGGTCATTGTCCTGCTGGAAGACCCATGACCTCTGAGGGAGACCCAGCTTTCTCACACTGGGCCCTACATTATGCTGCAAAATTTGTTGGTAGTCTTCAGACTTCATAATGCCATGCACACGGTCAAGCAGTCCAGTGCCAGAGGCAGCAAAGCAACCCCAAAACATCAGGGAACCTCCGCCATGTTTGACTGTAGGGACCGTGTTCTTTTCTTTGAAGGCCTCTTTTTTTTCCCTGTAAACTCTAGGTTGATGCCTTTTCCCAAAAAGCTCTACTTTTGTCTCATCTGACCAGAGAACATTCTTCCAAAAAGTTTTTGGCTTTCTCAGGTAAGTTTTGGCAAACTCCAGCCTGGCTTTTTTATGTCTCTGGGTCAGAAGTGGAGTCTTCCCGGGTATCCTACCATAGAGTCCCTTTTCATTCAGACGCCGACGGATAGTACGGGTTGACACTGTCGTACCCTCGGACTGCAGGGCAGCTAGAACTTGTTTGGATGTTAGTCGAGGTTCTTTAGCCACCATCCGCACAATCTTTCGTTGAAATCTCTCGTCAATTTTTCTTTTCCGTCCACATCTAGGGAGGTTAGCCACAGTGCCATGGGCTTTAAACTTCTTGATGACACTGCGCACGGCAGATACAGGAACATTCAGGTCTTTGGAGATGGACTTGTAGCCTTGAGATTGCTCATGCTTCCTCACAATTTTGCTTCTCAAGTCCTCAGACAGTTCTTTGGTCTTCTTTCTTTTCTCCATTCTCAATGTGGTGCACACAAGGACACAGGACAAAGGTTGAGTCAACTTTAATCCATTTCAACTGGCTGTGCCACAGGTAAGTAACAGGTGCTGTTAATTACACAAATTAGAGAAGCATCACATGATTTTTCAAAGGGTGCCAATACTTTTGTCCACCCCTTTTTTATGTTTGGTGTGGAATTATATCCAATTTGGCTTTTTGACAATTCTTTTTGTGGTTTTCCATTGAAGACGAATTAAATGAAGATATTATTACCAAAGCATTTGTGATTGCAATCATTTTCTGGAGGAAATTGAGTATTATCTGAGAGAATTGCAGGGGTGCCAGCACTGTATCTGTCTGAAGATAGGTCATAATACTTCTTTTTTCCTCTAGCAGAAAAATATGCAATTCATAACATGATTTTTATTACAAAAGCAAGAAAAATGCATCAAAAACGCAACAGAAAAACACTGGGAAAACACAGAATCTTTCTTTTTAAGAAAGCTCTTCTTTGTGAGTTTAGCAGGTGACATTTAAAGGAGAGTTCACCCAGAAATGTTTCAAGTGTAAATAGAGTAGAAAAAAGACATTTTACAAATATGCTATTTCCTCACCCACCACCACCATTCCACCCAGAATTGTTTTGAAAGGGACAGCACTTATATTTTTTTTTTTACTAGTTTTGCAGCTCAATACATTTTCTTTTTCTTTTATCTTCTTTAGCAAAAAGACTTTGTTTCAAGGTTTGGCCCCTTTTTTTACTTCTTGTCTTATAAGAATGACTACCCTCTTGTTTTAGTAATTGCATTTATTTCTATTGTAACAATTTTATTTAGCAAAATAGTTTTCACTTAGTTTAGCCTTTGATATTTGCATAAGTGATGTATATATGACAAAAAACATTTACTATAATGTTTTTGAACATATTTAGCTTCTGTAAAGTATTAGACTGGCACAAAGACTACCAAAGAGTCTTCTAGCTCACAACAATAGGCTCTAAGGTTCCAATGGATTAGAGACAGTCACTTACCCCAAGGAATTATTTTTATGAGTTGATTTATATTTTATAATGATCTTCACCAGCGACCATTGAGGCCATTGTTTGGTTTCAGCAGTCATATGACCCTTTTTACTTCTCGTTCGGTGAATCTCAACATGGGAAGGAAAGGGGACCGGAGAGAGCTGGAGATATGTGAGTAGGACTTTTTTGTGTGTTTTACAACCACCCTGGCCACTCCTGAGTTTTCTGTCTTTCAATGGCTTTTGCTGTGTTAAGTGGTATCAAATTAAACTTTGCTATCTTTGTATGTTGCATGTGCAATGATACGTGGATGTCATATATGCATGTTCTGTATAATTTCCTATGGGGGGGGCCTAAGGAATTCAGTTTGTCTCTGCCTCTGCAGTTTTATTTTCGGAGCTATTGACTGAGTCTATTAGATTTAGATCTAAAGCAGACCGGTCAGGGGATTTTTGCTTCTTTTCTGTATATGAGAACAGGATGACATTTTAAGGAGATTAAGGTTAAAGTCCAACGTTGTGGAAACACAGCATTTTTCTTGCTGCAGAAACTCAGCAGAAAAAAATGCAGCATTTTACAGTACCAGCAAAGTGAATGAAATTTTGGCTAATCCCATCCATACACCCATGCTGCAGAAAATCTGTTTGAAAAATGCAGCATGTCGATTTTACCTGTGGAGATGCTTGCATTTTCCCTATAGATAAAATAAGGGAAGACAAAACACAGAGAAAAATGCAGCAAAAATGCAATGAAAAACACTGCGGAAAAAACGTGATATGTTTCCGCTGTATTTTTTTCACAGTATTTTTTTTTAGCTGAGTTCCACAATGTGGGGTCTTGGCCTCAAAGAGTTTTCTGGCCTCAAATGGAGTTTTCATAATGATGAATTAACCACAGGATAGGTCATCAGTATGTGATCTGTGGGGGTCCGACACCTGAGCCCCTGTTGCAGCAGCCTCTGGGTGCTGGAGGCTGCTGCCGTGGATGGACAGTGCATTCAGTACCAATCTTATTAAAGTAATAGGAGAGTCACAGCACCTGCATAGTGGTGGTTCTAGGGAAGTGCAGCACAGCTCCTATTACTTGAATAGGAGTGGTGCTGCATGTACCACCCATCCATTGGAGCAACTTCCAGCACCCAGCATCCATCTGTGCAGGATCTGGGTGTCTGACCCCTAACAGATCACATACTGAAGACCTATCCTGTGGATAGGTCATTAGTATTAAAGATCGATTTGAAGCTGGAAAGTCCCTTTAAAGAATGCTGAGCTCCATTTAAAAGAAGTTTAGGCTTCATAAAACTACAGTATAAATTAGTGTAATTTAAAACTGTATTTCTGAATAAAATGCAGAATTAATCCTGACAGGACTGCTAGGAGAGTCCACCTGACCCCTAACCACCACATCTAGAAATTGACACCCTCCTATATACAATCACTGATACAAATTGTCATGAACCGCTAAGCAAAATTGTGGCCCACTGTGTCACTATTAGATTTGGCTTGGGGTTAAACTGGGTTGACAGAGTCAAAAAGAATTTTGTGAGTTTCACCTTAAAATGCCTTTTACAGGGACATGGACTCTGAATAGAACTCTGAAATACACATGTCCCCAATAGACCCTTAGAAACAAACAGTAGCTTTTGTCCTGTTATGCAGGTCTGACAGGTAAATGACAGTCCAAAAATTCCTCATTTCTCCTTTAGGTAGGTCCTGCACAGCAGAGGATTGAGAAAAGTGAAAATGCTGAAAGAAAAAGTAGCATTTGTCAGATAGATAATGATAGCATTAGAAAAGCAAAACATGTTCTACTTGCAGCATAAAAGCAGATTCAGCTGCTTTTCTTGAGTTTTTCACTGCTTAAGTCGCTTCAACTTTATACAGCCTGTTCCAATAAGAAAAAAAGAAAGGAAAAAAACAAGACCGGATTTCTAACTGGCTGTTGCTTTGTATTTACAGCCAAGATTTCCGACCACACAAAGTCTAGTGGTAAATAAAATGTTTGTGAGAATACTTAAACATCCATGCATCATTCGCTTCACCCATCTTTGTTATTCACATAGGGATTCATTCTGTCTTCCCATAAAGAAAAATATATTAATCCTTTTATCCCTGAGACCAGCAAAACATCCAATAACCCAACAACTGTGAACGGAACATGTATTATTAAGGAACAACACAACTGATTTTCTTGTGCCAAATCTAAAACCACAAAAATCTCAAAGCTTTTTGTCTAGCTTTCATTTAATAAGGGAATTGTTTCTTATTTCATCATCTGTTCCAATGTTTACCCAAACATTCCGCACAACAGGCATTAACTGCGCACGCAACGTCAAGATTTCTGCCTGCTACTGTTATCGTTACAGGTGCAAAACTAATTATTTTATAACCAATATAAAGTAATGAAAAAGTGAATGATGAAAACCCAGGGGAGGAGAGATTTATGTATTCCTGAGATACACTTAGGATATTACCTGGGATGGTAATAAATTACAATATAATTTTCAATCTCATTTAGCTTACTGTGATGTGCATATGGTCTGCGGTAATGCAGTAAGCATAGGCGTGCGATGAGGCTCACAAATGTTTTTAATTCTAAAGTAATTAGACAGATTTAGATAAACTTCTAGTAATATTGTCAGCAAAGCTGCTACTTCTCATTTGCATTATCTACTCCATAAAGGTGCCGTACACATCCTGGTTTGGAAAAAAAATCTGCCCTTAGTTTCACCGTGAATTTGCGGTGGTTTTGTGACGTGATTTTCAGCTGCATGACTTGTACAGGAAAGCACATGGATTCAGAAACTGCATTGTATAAACTCCCCATGGTAAAAAACATAAGCTGTGTAGTTTTTGGGCACATAGCACCACCTTCATGTGTACCGGTACCATTATGGAGTAGATAATGTCAACAAGAGATATAGCAGCGTCTCTACCAATTTTGCAAGAAATGGCATCAAATCTGTTTGATTGATTTAGAATAAAAAATAAAATATGGGGACACATCTATGCACATCTTGCAAACTACATTGAGGGGCCCTGTAATGAGTATGGGGTATGTGTGGTTCATGTCTGTCACCAAAACCCAGCATATCAAACCAGCTCCATAGATAGATAGGTTATGGTCACCTGAATCAAATGGTGCTTTCCCCTTATGAATCAGATGTCGAGATATTGCTGTTTATGTCAATATGCAAATGAGCTGTTTGGGGCATTTCCGCTTACCTCTTTGGAGCAACAGCAATGCCCTCATTATTCCAAGAGTCTATTTGCACATTTCACATTGTCCTCCATCCTCCCCTTCCGCTCTGAGTAACAAGGCTAGGCAATGCATACCTAATCTCTCCTGGCCTAAAGTTCTTTCGCACTTGCCACTTCTCACATATATGACTTGGACCAGGAATCACAGCTGTAATGAGGTGACCTTAAGTAGATAGCTACAGGGCTGATTTGATATGCTGGGTTCTGGTTGAAGACTCCTTTTACGTCTAAGGCCCCACATCACCAAAACACAGCTTTTTTTGTTGAGATTTTGTTGAATTTTTTTGAGCCAAAGCCAAAAATGGCTACAAAAGAAATGGGAAATATATAGGAAGTTCTCATACTTCTAACTTTGGCTCAATACACTAATGGCTTTGTCTCAAAAAATGCAACAAAATATGCAACAACAAAAAAGCTGCATTTCCGCAACGTGGGGAGTCCTAAAAGAGTATTCCAGACTGAAGCATTCATCACCTATTCACTGGATTGATAATATAGTATATACTACATTAGTGTGGAGTTCTTATCTCTGGGACCCCCACCAACTATCCGGAATGGGAGACCCCATTACCCCAGTCTATGGCATAGCCCTTGGCTGTTACTGCCCTAGACTTTAAATGGGGCTGCAAACTGCATGCCCTGCTGATGCTTCATTCAAGTTTTCTAGTTGTAGTCTTGCAGATGGAAAAATAGAAACATGAGGTCCTCTATTCTTGTGATCGTAAGAGTTCACAATTATTGTTCCACAACCAAACTAGCAGGTTGAAATACCCCTTTAAAAATTCTGATATATAGATAGAGCAGAGCTGAGTTTATAATTTAAGGGAAGGTGTTTAAGACTAAATCTGTTGGGAAATATCTTATTTATGCCTCATCGACTATTGAAATGAAAAAAAAAAAAAACAGACTGGATACCAGAAATAGTTAAAAAACAAAACAAATACATATTGGTGCACGGGAATGACAAAAAGGGGAGACAAGCAAACCTTTTAGTTTTAGTCAATACATAATACACCTCACCCATTTCATGGGGAATTTGTTGGTGTTAGCTGAATTTCATGAGATAGGTAAGGAGCATTATATAGGTAAAGATGTTGAAGAACAGAATTCATTGATCAGTAGTGAACATGAGACTACAGTGAGAGTTTCCTTCATACTGGATATTGGCGATGCACTAACAATTATGGCTTTTCTAAGCAATTTTCTGAAGCTTTGATAAATTTCTCCAAAAGACTTTGTGCATGTTCTAGATTACATAAATTAGGTCCATGTGCTGAGATTTACACAGACCACTAACACAAAATGTCCTTATCACTTTTAACACCTTTGATGAACTACAAGAAATGTGCATTGTGCCAGCATTGGCTTGGACAGAGCTGTAAGGACCATGCTTTTGGAGACCACTAGAGGCACTGTCAAATTTTGGTTATTTCCTGTCTGTTTAAGACAATAGAAACTATAATCAAATCTATCCTCAGACCTCAATTGTCTTAAATTAAGGAAAAACATTTCCAAAATTAGAAATGGCTAATTGTAAACTGTATACAGTAGGTTAAAATGAAATACAAAATCTATAGTGCTATGGTATAGAGCCACTTTAATAATGTAGAAAGTTAACCAAGTACCAGAGCTGACAAGATCTGTCTATACTTATGGACATTCATCTCAAGACATGTAACTATGTATCAAGGGTAAGGAAGCAGTATACAGATGTACTGTACATGGAAATGCCTCCAGCCTGGATTATACTGTATCAGTGTTGTCTTGTGTATCCCTTGAGTCTTAGAGTGGAGTGCTATCCTTATTTACACTTATTATACCTGCGGCAGACTCTAAAAAGGTAGCCTGAATTTCAAGAATGAAATCAGGAAAATGTGATACGATCTTAATGTCATCATAGAATATGACTTTAAAATATTACTTTATTCTTCTTTTTATCTACTTTTCAATGGCGCTAGTATAACTTGCACCTTTGAAGAATAGTATGAAGTAATTCTTTTTTTTTTTTGCCGTGGGCAAATATGCAAAATGTCCCCTCTAACCATAGATTTACACATTGTTGTACAAATAAGCTTATTATGCACTTTCATGGTGGCTTTGATGTGCTAAGCAGCACTTTATAGCATACAGAGGACATGTAATGTACCCTTCATGGGAAAAAAGACTCACACATACAATTCAGCTGTTAAATTAACCATGAAGACTATTCTAAGTCGTTCCATGAAATAGGACAAACATTAAAGTCATTTTGCTCTTAACTTTTTCTTTTCTTCCTAAAATTTTAATTTCACATTTCAGATAGATTTTCTCCTAATAGACTTGGATACCAACTGCAGTAAGTTATTACCATCTATCTTGTCAGAATAAGGTAATTAATGGAGAGCTTTACTACTTACAATTGTGCTCCTATTACCCGATATTACAATTTTTGGGTATTAGAGATGGGTGAATCGATTCACAAAGAACCGGATTTAACCCGAATGTTCCAAATTGTTCCGTTTTTAACGAAACCGAACAATTTGGGATTTGTCTCGGTCAAACTAAAATGGCCACCGTGACATGCATTGTGGTAAATTATTATACTCTGGGGTCTCTATGGGGCCCCCTGGTTTAGGGGATCAAGATCACAAATAAGAGGCTCTTATCTTTCTGTTTTTTCTCTAGGTTCTGATCATTGCTAGCTGTTATAGAGGGATATTCTCATCTCAGACTTTTATGGCATATACACAGTGTATCATAGCATATGCCACTTGGCTCATGCCAGGACACTTGTCCTGATGGTCAGGACATCCCATAGCATATTCCCATCTCAGCCATGAACTAGCTAACACATCAGTATATGGCGCCGCTGGAGTGGCTGCCAGCTACAGCAGCTCTGAGACTCTCTATCTTTTTTCTTTCTATGACTCGTTTTGTACCTCTCTACTTAAGGACTTTTGCACTATGAAGAAACACACACAAAGACTTGGACCCTTGTGATACTTTTTTTTTTGTTTTTTATCTGTCTTTTGTTCTGCTTGAAAATGGGATCTTTTGTGTATGCAGACAATTCCTTTGTCTATACAAGAGAGGAAATTCTGCAGCTCAGAGACACAGCAGGATGGCATACCATCTGGTCACACATCCCCCGTGAGATTTGGAGAAAGAAAAAGCGGGTGAGGGGATGCAGAGCAGGAACTCTTCAGAGGATTAAAAAGAGGCGTTACCGACCAGCTGTTCCCTCCATCATCATGGGCAATGTGAGATCTCTTGCAAACAAGATGGATGAACTAACAGCTCTCACCAGGCATCATCAGGAGTTTCGGGCGTGCAGCATGATGCTACTTACAGAGACTTGGCTCACTGAAGTTACTCCTGACCCTCTGGTCTCCTTGGATTGTTTTAAACTCCTTCGGGCAGACAGGACAAGGGAGAGCGGTAAGAGGAAAGGAGGAGGGCTGGCAATGTTTGTGAATAATAGATGGTGTAATCCTAGGCACATTGTGATTAAGGAGCAAACTTGCTGTAAGGACATTGAACTATTAGCTGTGAGCATGAGACCTTTCTACCTACCAAGGGAACTATCACATGTCATCGTGATAGCTGCATATGTCCCCCCCTCTGCGAAAGCTGACACTGCCTGCGAGGTCCTACAAGCCACGCTGAGCCAGTTACAGTTAAAACATCCCCAGGCCCTCTTTCTTCTGTCGGGTGATTTCAACCATGCCTCTCCATCATCCACACTGCCCAGTTTCACACAGTATGTAACCTTCCACACAAGAGACAACAAAACACTGGACTTGTTCTTTGCCAACGTGAGGGAGGCATATAACTCATCAGCCCTACCGCCCCTGGGGAGATCGGATCACAACCTAGTACATCTCCGACCTGTGTACAAGACACTTGTACGTAGAGAACCAGCTGTCACCCGCACAGTGAGGATATGGTCCGAGGAGAGTGATGAGGCTCTGAGGGATTGTTTTGACACAACCACATGGGAAGTGCTGCAGGATTCTTATGGAGAAGATATAGAAGGACTCACACACTGCATAACAGACTACATTAATTTTTGTGTGGACAACACAGTACCCACAAAAGTGGTGATGTGCTTCTCCAACAACAAACCATGGATTAACTCTGATATAAAAACACTACTTAAGGAGAAAAAGATGGCATTCAGGACAAGAGATAAGGAGGGGTTGAGGGAAGTACAAAAGGAGCTGAGGCATCAAATCAGGCAGGGAAAAGCCAGTTATAAAGAAAAAATGGAAAATCAAATGGAAAGAAAAGACATAAGGGGGATCTGGGAGGGGCTTAAGTCAATTTCGGGTCATAAACAGTCTGTCTGCCAGATTGAGGCAGATGTTAATTGGCTTAATGAACTAAACCTATTCTTCAACAGATTTGATCACACACCAGCTCCTCCCACCCCAGTATGTCCTTCAGCTTCCCCCACCACAATGACTTCTCCCCATGCGGCCACTTCCCAACAGACCAGTAAATCCAGAAATCCGTCTTTATCTGGCCACAGTCTGACCTTCACACGGGCCCAGGTGAGGAAGGAGATGAAAAAGATCAAGGCGAGGAAAGCCGCAGGGCCAGATGACATCAGTGCAAGGCTAATTAAGACTTGCGGGGACCAGCTGTGTGGTATAATTACATATATGTATAATATGAGCCTGAGGCAGGAAATAGTCCCTGAATTATGGAAATCTTCTTGTGTGGTACCAGTTCCAAAGAAACCCCACCCTATGGACCTCAACGACTACAGACCTGTAGCACTGACATCCCACCTGATGAAGATCTTGGAGAGATTGGTTCTCACACATCTCCGCCCTCTAGTGAGCCCCGCTATGGACCCCCTCCAGTTTGCTTATCGGCCGGGCATTGGGGTAGATGATGCCATCATCCATCTTCTGCACAGGGCTCTGTCTCACCTGGAGAAACCAGGGAACACAGTGAGAATAATGTTCTTTGACTTCTCCAGTGCTTTTAACACCATACAGCCCAGGTTATTGAGGGACAAGCTGGGCCTTGCTGGAGTGGACCACCTCCTCTCCAATTGGATCCTAGACTACCTCACAAATCGACCTCAATACGTGAGAGCCCGAGACTGTGTGTCAGGTACCGTGATCTGTAATACGGGGGCACCTCAGGGTACGGTTCTCGCCCCTTTCCTCTTCACACTGTACACTGCAGATTTTAGGTGCAACTCATCCAGCTGCTACCTACAGAAGTATTCTGACGACTCTGCAATAGTGGGTCTCATCACAGATGATGATGACAGGGAGTACAGAGAACTGAACCAGGATTTTGTGGACTGGTGCCACCGGAACCACCTGAAGATTAACGCGGGGAAGACCAAGGAGATGGTGGTGGACTTCCGCAAAGGCAGATGCCCTCCAAATACAGTGGACATCCTGGGGACGGGCATCGAGATTGTGAACACCTATAAGTACCTGGGTTTGCTCCTTAATAATAAGCTGGACTGGGCAGATCATATGGAGGCCCTGTACAGGAAGGGCCACAGCAGGCTCTACCTGCTTAGGAAACTGAGAGCCTTTGGAATCCGGGGGGCACTTCTTAGAACTTTCTTCAACTCGGTAGTGGCATCAGCCATCTTCTTTGGAGTGGCCTGCTGGGGGAGCAGTATATCAACCCGGGACAGAAATAAACTTGACAAGCTGATTAGAAGGGCCAGCTCTGTCCTGGGGAGCCCACTGGACCCAGTGCAGGTGGTGGGTGACAGAAGGATACTGTCTGTGGTGAGCTCCATGCAGAAGAAGAAGTCCCATCCCATGCATGAGACTGTGATCGCGCTGAGCAGTACTGTCAGTGACCGACTGCTCCACCCTAGGTGTGAGAAGGAGCGCTATCGGAAGTCTTTCCTCCCCACCGCGGTTAGGCTGTACAACCAACACCGACCTAAGCGGAGATCATTACATACAGAGAACTGAAATATCTCTCTGCCTGTTAAATCCCCCCCCCCCCCCCCTCTGCTACGTCCTATCTGTCTGTCTGCTATTAATGTAATGCCTCTCACCTTGGAACATTCCTGTACATGTTGTATTTGTATTTGTATCTGCTTATCTTTGCTGCTGTAACACACTGAATTTCCCCATTGTGGGACTATTAAAGGACTATTATTATTATTATTATTATTAAGATAGAAATATGCCATTTTGGTCAGGTAAGGACAGGAAAAGAATAAGATAATACAGTCAAGATTTTTTTTTATTTTTTTATTTTTTTGGTGGAGGGGAGGTAAGAATGGGGGAAGGGAAGATTCTTTTTGTTTTGGTTTTTTGAGGGTAGGGTTAAGAAATGTTTGATTTTTTTTATACTTATAGGTGGGATTGAGGAAATTTTTTGGGGAGGAAATAGGGGAAAGGAATGTTTTGGGTGAATTTTTTGTATTTTTGGGGAAGTATTTTTGTGTTTTTTTTCTTTTGTTTTTGACAGTTGTATAGGATGATGCTTGTGTTTTCGCCTTTATACTGGTTCTTGTTCCTGAGGCTCTTTTGATTTCATTTCTCTCCTCCATAATATGCAGATGCTGAAAGAAAAAAATAAACCATATAAGTCATTTGCTATTTACATGTGAGCATTGATTTTGCATAGATCCTCTAATGTTTTCTCTGTTATTCTCTTGTAAATATCACCTCTTACTCAGAACTATCTATCCCCATGGCAGCATTTGCAAAACGCACGTTTCTAAAATCCATTAGGGGAGATTAACTCATGAAAATATGCCAGAAATCTGGTGCAACTTGCAGCAAAAAAGAGCTGTGCACGTCTTGCATAATATTTATTAATAATTCATTTATTATTTCGATTTTCCCAATAAGGGTCTGGACTTACCTGGAAACCGATGTGCCTTTCTGGAAAGAGGTGTAGATGTAGCAGTGTATTAATATTTTGGCACAAAATTCTGGTGAATGTAGGCAAACTAACAAGTCTATAAACTTAGACAGGACAGTTTAGGTTAGAGGTGTACCAAATTTATTAGGCACTATTAGCCATGGGGATAGATCTCACCATTTTTACATGTCTAGTCTGTTTGCACCTAAATATCTGTCTCAATGTTATATAGAATTAGTAAATCTGTTCCATTGTTATTTATGAATTTTCTATTCTTTTACTAGGTAAAATAGTAAGCAAACTATGATATTATATCCATCAGGAGCAACCTGACAGAATGGGGGCTAACTATAGCCAAAGGATGGCTCAAGCATCCCATCGAATGGACATTTTTCCCAAAAGTAAGGGAACCGAAAGTAGAGGAAAATTCCAGATCGATCAGAACCTAAATGGATCAGTTGCCAAAACTGCATAATACTAAAGTAATATCAAACTGAATCTCTTCACATAGTGAATAGAAATCTGATAAGATTTGTACAAGTGCCCAATGTAGTTATCGCCTCTAATGCTAGGTTCACGCCTACGTTTGAGTTTCGGAAACCTAATCCGCTTAAAAAGCGGGTACCTGCGGAAACATAGACTATAATGAGGTCCACCAGGTTTCTGCCCAAAAAGGGCAGAAAAATGCGGAGAGAAAGTCCTGCTTGCAGGACTTTTCTCTCTGCATTGTTTAAGAGGATTTGGGGATGGCAATCCTGAACGGAATCCAGGCGCAGGTGTGAACCTAGACTTACTGTGTGATATAGATGTTACTTACCAAATGCCAGCAATCAACATGATGGTGACGGAGCTGGTCACAGATATTACTAGGAGGGTATTATTGTTGTTCTCTAGTCCTTCAGGATGCGGCAGAACAGGCGTTGCAATTTCAAGCACAGGAGGAAGTGTAGGACGAGGCTTGTATTTTTCTGTTGCCCATTCCGATCCTCTTAAAACTAAATAAAAAAAATTAAAAGTTAGCACTGATGCCTCGTAGTGCTGGAATCTTAGGTTCAAATGCAGCCAAGGACAACATCTGCAAGGAGTTTGTATATTCTTCCCATGTTTGCATGGGTTTCCTCTGGGTACTTCAGACATTCTGATAGGGACAGTGTTAACAATGTCTGTAAAGTGCTGTGGAATATGCTGGTGTTATACAAGTAACTGAATGTATATAAAAGTTCAGACCATGAAGACATTAATACTAGAATTGTGATGTATTCTAGATATAAAATATTAATAAAGGTATAATACATCAGGATCATCTGTGTTATAGCTTATAAAATATAAGCAATAGATAATGCTGTCACTGGATAATTATTTACAAAATACACTGAAAATTGGTCAATTCTACATTTCTATTGTGTAAATCTGAAATACTTTGATAAATACGGATTCACTTAGAACTCCAAAACAAACTACTGGTCTAAACAGACTACAATGTGACAATGAATGAAGAGATACATACTGTATATATCTATATTTAGATATAGATATAATTTTCTCTAATATTGATGGCGTTAGAATATACATGACCTGTCAGCAGTTCACATGAATCCCACCTATGTAACTGTTAAGTGTCAGTGATAATATTGTAGGTATATCCTTACCTGTCACATGATAGATTATGTTGCTGACTGGCACATCAGACTTTAGGAGGGTGGTACACATGTACTGGCCGGACTCTTCCATCTGTATACCCTTGATCACAAGATAGGGCTCCTCCGTGACTTTTGGTTTAATGTCCGGATACTGGAGAGACAATATGGAGAATTGTTAGAACCTTCTATGTCACAATTATGTATCATCAGGATTATTTCTATCATTGTCTTTATTACAACAAACACCTTATCTTCACTGTTACTGTATATGTATGAAGGAAAAGTCAGACATCTGCACACTTACTAATAGTTAAAAGTGGTATTCCAGTCAAAGCAAGATTGCCCCATCCAAAGGATAGGAGGAAACTTGCTGATCAGCGGCAGTCAGACCACTAGGAGCGGCAGACAGTGTCCATTACTCTGTTCATTTCAATGGCACCGCTGGAGATAGCCAAAACACTCAACTATATTTGGTGGTTCCCATTGAAATTAATGGAGTGGCACTCGCTGTCCATTTTCCTTTTCCTGGTCACTTTAATACTGGTGTACAAAGCCATCTCTACTCATCGGATCTCCACCAGTTAGCCAACCACTGATCAGTAAGTAAACCCCTTAATCTCACTGGAATCGCTTTCAAAATCTGCAGTAACAAAACAAATTTAGTACATATTCCATGTGCCTTTTCAAAAGGCATGTTTACACCAAAAATTGGTTAGTGTATAACTTGGGTATTCCCAACTTGACCACAAGGGTTCCTTACCTGCATCCTTCGGCAGCTATGAGTAGAGAGATAGCAGTGCATGTGCACCTCTCTCCTCTCACTTTCATGGGAAATCCAAGAATAGTCAATTTTGTCTGCACTAAAGCCTTGCTGTACTGAGCCTGTTTGCACTAAGCCTTACTGTACTGAGCCTCTCTGCACTAAGCCTCACTGTACTGAGCCTGTCTGCACTAAGCTTTACTGTACTGGGCCTGCCTGCACCAAGTTTTACTGCACTGAGCCTGTCTGCACTAAGCCTTACTGTACTGAGCCTGTCTGCACTAAGCCTCACTGTACTGAGCCTGTCTGCACTAAGCTTTACTGTACTGAGCCTGCCTGCACTAAGTTTTACTGTACTGAGTCTGTCTGCACTAAGCCTTACTGTACTGAGCCTGCCTGCACTAAGCTTTACTGTACTCAGCCTGTCTGCACTAAGCCTTACTGTGCTGAGCCTGTCTGCACTGAGCCTTGCTGTACTGAGCCTGTCTGCACTAAGCCTTACTGTACTGAGCCTGTCTGAACTAAGCCTTACTGTACTGAGCTTCTCTGCACTAAGCCTCACTGTACTGAGCCTGTCTGCACTAAGCCTTACTGTACTGAGCCTGTCTACACTGAGCCTTACTGTACTGAGCCTGCCTGTACTAAGCTTTACTGTACTGAGCCTGTCTGCACTAAGCCTTACTGTGCTGAGCCTGTCTGCACTAAGCCTTACTGTACTGAGCCTGTCTGCACTAAGCCTTACTGTACTGAGCCTGTCTGAACTAAGCCTTACTGTACTGAGCATGTCTGCACTAAGCCTTACTGTACTGAGCCTCTCTGCACTAAGCCTCACTGTACTGAGCCTGTCTGCACTAAGACTTACTGTACTGAGCCTGTCTACACTAAGCCTTACTGTACTGAGTCTCTCTGCACTAAGCCTCATTGTACTGAGCCTGTCTGCACTAAGCCTCACTGTACTGAGCCTGTCTACACTAAGCCTTACTGTACTGAGCCTCTCTGCACTAAGCCTTACTGTACTGAGCCTGTCTGCACTAAGCCTTACTGTACTGAGCCTGTCTACACTAAGCCTTACTGTACTGAGCCTCTCTGCACTAAGCCTTACTGTACTGAGCCTGTCTGAGCTAAGCCTTACTTTACTGAGCCTGTCTGCACTAAGCCTTACTGTACTGAGCTTGTCTGCACTAAGCCTTACTGTACTGAGCCTGTCTGCACTAAGCCTTACTTTCCTGAACCTGTCTGCACTAAGCCTTACTGTACTGAGCCTCTCTGCACTAAGCCTCACTGTACTGAGACTGTCTGCACTAAGCCTTACTGTACTGAGCCTGTCTACACTAAGCCTTACTGTACTGAGTCTCTCTGCACTAAGCCTCATTGTACTGAGCCTGTCTGCACTAAGCCTCACTGTACTGAGCCTGTCTACACTAAGCCTTATTGTACTGAGCCTCTCTGCACTAAGCCTCACTGTACTGAACCTGTCTGCACTAAGCCTTACTGTACTGAGCCTGTCTGCACTAAGCCTTACTGTACTGAGCCTGTCTACACTAAGCCTTACTGTACTGAGCCTCTCTGCACTAAGCCTTACTGTACTGAGCCTGTCTGAGCTAAGCCTTACTGTGCTGAGCCTGTCTGCACTAAGCCTTACTGTACTGAGCCTGTCTGCACTAAGCCTTACTGTACTGAGCCTGCCTGAGTTAAGCCTTACTGTACTGAGCCTGTCTGCACTAAGCTTTACTGTACTGAGCCTGCCTGCAAGACTATCCTTAGATCTCACATAAAAGTCAATAGAGAGAGATGCACATACATGACCACCTCTTTCCTCACAGTGGCTATATGATGGGGGTGGCACAAGCACCTGTAAGACATTTATGGCATACCTTGTACATATGATATTAATGTCCATGATGTGAATACCCCTTTAATCTTAACAATCTTCCATCTCATGTAACCGGCATGGTATTTACCGTAATGAAGATGTTTTTATACGAGTCCTCCAGCATGGCGTACCATTGAAAACTGCAATCTAGAATCAGATCTTCATCCTCCGTAACTTTGATATTTCTCACTAAAAACAAAAAAGACATAAAATATTTTAGCTATAATTTTGGAGCTATTCTGCACTTCCAGATGCTGATAGTAACTGGTTATATCACACGATCTCCTCACCTCCACAGTCTATAGTGTCTGCTAGATAAGACTTGTGATCTTTACAGGGAGAGCAGTGAAGTCCGGTTCTTAAATCTGAAAAAATAAGAAAAATAAGAAATATAAGCCAAGGAATAAAGACGCTTTATACTATTATAATACAGTATAATGTATATAGCAGAAGCCACAACACAGGATCCATCTTATGATAGATATCACAGACAGATCCCAGTGATAAATAATAGTGTCCAGCAGGGTTCTGTATACAACACTATCATTCCCATCAAATGTAACAGGATTTGCAATGAAGACTCCAAAGAAAATGTGGAAATTGTCTAAATCTATAAGTCCTTCTGGTTCAGGAAGTCAGATTCCATGAAACATGAACTATTGGAAATATATAGAGGAATTATTAAGATTGGCATCTCATACGTCATATGTATTATTAAAGGCCTTGACTGGTGAATATACAGGGGCACATTTATTAAGACTCTTAACTTATTTATTAAGGGGCTCCGGCCTCTATATAAATCAGTTTCCAACCCTTGCGCCTGAATAGAGATCTATTCCAGTTAGGAACTGGTGTAGATTTCCATTATAACTCACCCCAGAAAACTTTGCTCCCTACTTTTGCCCACCTTCGCACAGTGTAGCAAACGAGGAGCAGAATGGGGGTTGTGGCGCATTTTTGGCACAAGAAAGGGCTTTGCGTCAAATGTGCGCTACAATATCATCTCTCAGTTACAGAAAACTGGCATTATGGGATTGATATTTCCCCCCATAGTGTATAGTGTGCATTGTGGGTCTTGGGTTCTATGGCATGAATTGATATACAGTGTATATAGGAATATAAGCTACTACTTTACCAAAGCATCTGTTGCTGGTGCACAGACAGCTGCATCTATCAAAGTATTCTGTAAGAAGAAGAACCACAGTAAGTCAGATCATGGAGTCAGGAAAATATGGTCATTTACATAGAATAAGCACATAGACCAGTCAGCGGGCGCTCCCAAGTACTTCTATATAATAGGCACGTGCTGACATCACAGTCAGGGCCGGTTTTAGACAAAGTGGGGCCCTGGGCAAAATTAAAAGCGGGGCCCCAAATGCTGATAGGCAAACAACATCATCTTCCATTGGCAACCCCTATAATAACGCCTCCTTTCTGCAAACAAAAAAGTAATAACAAGCCCCATTTTACCACACACAATTCAAATGAGCACCTCTGTACAGCCTAATAGATTTTTGCACACAGTCATCAGTTATTATAGCGCCTCCTTATAAATAATAGTCCCTGCTTATAAATAGTATTACACCCTTATCAGTAATAGCTCCCTTATAAATGATAAATAGTGCCCTGTATCAGTAATATTCCCCCTTATCAGTAACAGTCACCCCGTAAAAATAATACTGCTCCCTTATTAATAATAGCCCCCTCATAAATAATAGTTACCCTTATAAATAACAGTCCCCATTATCACTAATAGCCCCCTTTATAATTAAGCCCACTTAACAATTATACCCCCTTATAAATAGTTCCCCTCTTATAAATAATAGCTCCCCCCTTGTAATGGATGCCTTATATATAATAGTTCCCCCCTTATAAACAATAGCCCATTTTATAAATAATAGTTCCCCCTTATAATAGCCCCCTCATATTTAAGTTTCCCAATTATGAATAGTAACCCACCCTTATATATAATGGTTCCTCCCTTATAAATAAGAGCCCCCTTATATATAATAGTTCTCCGTTATACAGTGTCGGACTGAAGGGCCTTAGGCCCACCAGAGGAACTTGTTCTGGGGTCCCACCCAACAGCTTCCTGCTAATAGCCTACACCAAGGCTCCTTCACTGAAGTCTTACATACACACGTGGACAAAATTGTTGTTCCCCCTCCATCGTTTAATGAAAGAAAAACCCACAATGGTCACAGAAATAACTTGAATCTTACAAAATTAATAATATATAAAAATTCTATGAAAATGAACAAATGAAAGTCAGACATTGCTTTTCAACCATGCTTCAACAGAATTTTTTTAAAAAGAAAACTCATGAAACGGGCCTGGACAGAAATGATGGTTCCCTTAACTTAATATTTTGTTGCACAACCTTTTGAGGCAATCACTGCAATCAAACGATTCCTGTAACTGTCAATGTAACTTCTGCACCTCTCAACAGGTATTTTGGCCACTCCTCATGTGCAAACTGCTCCAGTTGTCTCGGGTTTGAAGGGTGCCTTTTCCAGACGGCATGTTTCAGCTCCTTCCAAAGATGCTCAATAGGATTTAGGTCAGGGCTCATATATGGCCACTTCAGAATAGTCCAATGTTTTCCTCTTAGCCATTCTTGGGTGTTTTTAGCTGTGTGTTTTGGGTCATTATCCTGTTGCAAGACCCATGACCTGCGACTGAGACCAAGCTTTCTGACACTGGGCAGCACATTTCTCTCTAGAATCCCTTGATAGTCTTGAGATTTCATTATAACCTGCACAGATTCAAGACACCCTGTGCCAGATGCAGCAAAGCAGCCCCAGAACATAACAGAGCCTCCTCCATGTTTCACAGTAGGGACAGTGTTCTTTTCAAGCTATGCTTCATTTTTCCATCTGTGAACATAGAGCTGATGTGCCTTGCCAAAAATTTTGATTTTTGTCTCATCTGTCCATAGGACTTTCTCCTAGAAGCTTTGTGGTTTGTCATAGTATTTTTCTATATTATTACTTTTGTCAGATTCAAGTTATTTCTGTGACCATTGTGGGTTTTTCTTTAGTTAAACGAGGGGTACCAACAATTTTGTCCATGTGTTACTGAGTATGTTCCCCATATAGTCAGCCCCTATAGTACTGTGCAGGCCCTAATATCTCCATGGCCAGTTCATGCACAGTACTGTATGGGGAATGACATGGCCATGGGGCACGACACGTAGGTGCAAGATTATAATGAGGAAGCTGTGATACAGACATAGCACACAGGGCTGCCAGCAGGAATTTTGAGCCCCTGCCACAGTATAATGCTCCACATGGTATATAATGCTCCACAGTAGAAAGTGCTCCCCTGACCCCTCCACAGTTTCCCCACATGGTATATAATGCTCCACAGTGGCCCCACACAGTATAAAATGCTCCCCTGAGCCTCCCATAGTGGCCCCACATGGTATATAAGGCTCCACACAGTATAATACTCCACAGTGGCCTACACAGATAGTACCCCTTAGTGGCCCCAGATAGTACAATATGCTCCCCAGCAGCCTCACACAATATAATATGCGCCATACAGTATAATATGCACCCCCCAGTGCCCCCCAGTATAATACTCCACAGTGACCTAACACAGTATAACATGCTCCACAATGGCCTTCACACAGTATAATATACTCCCCAGAGGGGTTCCCCCAGTATAATGCTCCACAGTGGTCCCCCACGGTATAATATGCTGCCCATAGTCCCCCCCAGTATAATGCTCTACAATGGCCCCACAGAGTATAATATAATCCCAAAAAGACCCACACAATACACTCCACAGTGGCCCCACACAGTATAACAGGCTCCCCACACTGCCCCTTCCCCCCAATATAAAGCTCCAGAGTGGCCCATAGTATAATATGCTCCCCAGAGGGCCCCCGCTAGTATAATGCTCCACAGTGCCCCCCCAGTATTTTGCTCCACAGTGGCCCCATGCAATATATTATGCTCCTCAGAGTGTCCCCCCAGTGTAATGTTCCACATTAGGCCCCACACAGTATAATATGCTTCCCAGAGGGCCCCCTACTATAATGCTCCTTAGTTCCCCCCCCGAAAAATGCCCCAGAGTGGCGCCACGCAATATAATATGCTCTGCTGATGGCCCCCCCAGAATAATGCTCCACAGTGATCCCACTCAGTATAACATACTCCAGAATGGCCTCCACACAGTATAATATACTGCCCAGAGAGGTTACCCCAGTATAATGCTCCATGGTGGCCCAAAACAGTATAATATGCTCTCCAGAGGCCCCCCAGTATAATGCTCCACAGTGGCCCAAAACAGTATAATATGCTCTCCAGAGTCTCCCCCCCAGTATAATGCTCCATGGTGGCCCAAAACAGTATAATATGCTCTCCAGAGGCCCCCCCAGTATAATGCTCCACGGTGGCCCCACACAGTATAATATACTGGAGGGCCCCCTCTGGAGAGCATATTATACTGTGTGGGGCCACCGTGGAGCATTATACTAGTGGGGGGGCTCTGAAGAGCATATTATACTGTTTTGGGCCACTGTGGAGCATTATACTGTGGGGGCCCCTCTGGATAGCATATTATACTGTGTGGAGCCACTGCGGAGCATTATACTGGGGAGGGGGTCCTCTGGAGAGCATTTTATATTCTATGGGGCCACTTTGGAGCATTATACTGGGGGGCCCCTCTGGAGAGCATATTATACTGTGTGGGGCCACCATGGAGCATTATACTGGTGGGGGGGGCTCTGAAGAGCATATTATACTGTTTTGGGCCACTGTGGAGCATTATACTGGGGGGCCCCTCTGGATAGCATATTATACTGTGTGGAGCTGCTGTGGAGCATTATACTGGGGAGGGGGTCCTCTGGAGAGCATTTTATATTCTATGGGGCCACTTTGGAGCATTATACTGGGGGGCCCCTCTGGAGAGCATAATGCTCAAAAGTAACCCCACAGAATATAACATGCTCTCCAGAGCCCCCCCCCCCCACACATTATAATGCTCCACAGAATATAACATGCTCTCTGGAGGGCCCCCTCCCCAGTATAACGCTCCACAGTGACCCAAAACAATATATATGCTATCCAGAGGGGGCCCCCCAGTTTAATGCTCCACAGTGGCCCTACACAGTATAATATGCTATCCAGCGGGCCCCCCCCAGTATAATGCTCCACAGTGGCCCTACAGACTCCGTCAGTGCTATTATTATATTATACAGTACTCTGGGGTCTCTTCAGACCCCAGAGTATAATAAGCGAAGGCCCGGGGGAAGGTAAGGGAAAATAACAAACAGTTATACTTACCTTGTCTTACCTCTGCTGGGCCTCCTCGCGCTGCTCTGCTATCCCGGCCGGCGACCGCTTCCTCTTCTCTGCGGCTGACGTCACACGTTGTGGACGTCACCGCTGAGGCCTGTGATTGTGCCTCAGCTATTACGTGAAGCAAGCTGTCAGCACGCCCCACGTGACCGCTGTAGCCAGGCCTCAGCGGTGATGTCCGGAACGCCAGAAGATGACGTCGGACGCAAGGACAAGTGAGTAAAAATGTTTGTTATTTTTATTCACCTCGGAAAGGGGCCCTGTGGCACTGGGTCCCTTTATGTTATTTATATGGCCAGGCCTGACTCCGGGATCCGGAGTCATCAGGCTCCGGATCCCGGGGGCCCCTTTGGGGACGGGGCCCTGGGCAATTGCCCAGTTTGCCCCCCCCAACGCCGGCCCTGATCACAGTAAATATCATTTACAAACACACCATTGGTAAAATCCCAGTGCCCTGTATTATAATATAATATCCATGATGTAATACTATTATCTCTAGCTGATGATATAAATCTTATATCATACCTTGATTCTTTGGGGGCCCCCGGCACAGACAACATTCTCCTTCACACAGGTCTTACAGTTTGTGTACTTTTGCACCATTAAACCTGGAGAAATACACTTATGTTACAATCTTTCCATATCATAGAAAATAATAAAAAATAATAAGGTGAAATATGATATAAAATGTACTTACCACAGCTGTCTGCACCTGAGGAATGGAAAATACAGAAGAGATTACTGAAAGTTTTCATTGTCAGACTCATAAGCAGTGAACTAGTGATCTGTGTTTCCTTATTATTACATTAGTTTTTGTATTTCTGTTACAGTGTTTCTGTCTCAGTCATTGTGCTGTAGATTTTCGCTAATATTACTTCTATAGATGGGCAAACCTCACAACCTCGTATTGTGTATATTTGTAAGGTTTACCCTTTGGTTTGCTTTGTACCAAACTTGATCGGATAGTACCAAAGTGCTTTTTTAATAATTTGGGGTCTCATCAGCTCACCCATCCTTAATGACTACTTGTGATGATATGTACAGTTACATGTAATATGAGGCACATGTTATATGGTAATAATGTATCTACTAGAACTTACCTTGTTTATTTGGGCACCTCCCTAATAAGAGAATGAAAGAAATCCAGAATTACTGACTAGAAAACAATCAAGTTCTATTAAACAAATCTACATCCAACCCTACACTAATATAATAGAAAACGGCATATATAGTAATTCTCTATCTTCTATATCAGATTAATATCGCTCTCTTTTATCTCTAGGTTGTAGTTTGATACACAGGCAAGGAGAAGGAGCAGAAAAAGGAGTTTGATGGTCTAAGAGACCATAAGCATGAGCTTGTGGTTGGTTCCTGAAAGTAACCTGGACAATGTTGTAGGGTCTATAGTTACATATAACATAGGTGGTGCTGGTCACCAGTACTGCTAGATGCTTCTACCCATCACATGCAAATCCAAGGTTGGTTCTGTATGAACAGAGAGAAATTTTTCACTTACTTTTATGTGAGTCTTGGACTATCCCTTTGACTTTTTCTTTCAGTCTTTGGAAGTGAAGTCCAATTATGTGGAGAAGCTGGACCTCTAGAATGGATAAAGAGAAGGAATAATGTCAGATAATACAGTCCCCTCATCTATTAGTCTGTACCCCCTAGAAAAGTCAATTTTTATTTATAGAAGTAGAATTTTTATCTATATGGAAAATGTTGTATTTACCTTTGAAATCTGTCCCTTCTATCACATCCACAGATTTTTTATACTCGGATACTATGTCGGATAGGGCGTAATCATCTGGAATAAAACACAGATACGATCATCTATCTATCTATCTATCTATCTATCTATCTATCTATAGAAAACTTAAAAACATAAATAATATTAACAAAAGACTTACCCAGTATCCCAACTTCATCTTCAAGGTAGTCTAACACTTGTTTTTCTGCGGCTTTGGCAAACCGCTTGATGGTGATATAGGCTTCTACGTTGTCATCTATTTGGCTTTGAATGAGGGTATTAAATTTATTTCTCGCCTCTTTTCCTCTGTGGTCACATTCTATGCACCCCAGGGATTGGCCAATGACAAAAGCTGTTATTAGCAGTAGATGCCACATGATGGTCTGGATTGGACCAGAATTTTTTTAAGAAAAATTGCTTCCAATAGCTACGAGTCGCTAAGGTCGCTGAGAAACAGAACTATGTCCCACGAAGAAGACAACAGCACTGATACAGTTTATACCTCAGACAATGACTTAATGGAGTGTGTCTTTATGACATCACAACAGAACAACATTCCATGACCATATAAGGAATATACAAATGAGGTGCTGGAACACATTAACCAATACAAAGATGAAAAGGGAAATGCCAATATGACATCATCACATGATGTATGCAAATGATGCTCTGGGTCAAATGAGATATTTGGAGGATTAAATTGTATTTGAGGCTGAAGCCCCATGTTGCAAAAATTTAGCGTTTTATATTACCTGCAAAGTGAATAGGATTCTGGCTAATCCCAACCACACATTGCAGAAAAAAATCTGCAGTGGTAAAGCTGCGTTTTCAAAAATGCTCATGTTTTTGAAAATCGCAGCATGTCAACAATACCTGTGAAAATGCTGGTTTTTCCATATAGGTATAATAAGGGCAGAAATTCTGCTGAGAAAAACTCAGCAAAAACGCAATGCAAAATGCTGCGGAAAAAAGTGCAATGCGTTTCCACTACGTTTTTTTTCTGCATCGTTTTTTAGCTGTGTTTTGCTACGTGAGGCCTTAGCCTTAAACATAGTTTGTCTGTTTGTACATACAATTAGATATTCTATAGTGTATGATAATTCTGTTATCTATCTTGTATTGATCCTGAGTCATATGATCTATTAGAGTAGGTTCACACATTGCAGATTTGTAGAAAAATTTCTAAGAATGTCCAATTTTTTTTTTTTAATAGGGGCTGCAGAAATTCATGAAGATGCTGTGGATATGGCCCCAGTGGTATCTATGGGACAAGTTATTAATTATTAGCAATTTTCTGGGGCAAATCTGCCATTTGTAAATATACCCCTTTTATTCAGTTCTGCATTCAGATGACAAGCTGGGCTATATACGCTTACAATAGCCTATGTTAGCATATATGTTAATGTGACTCATAGGTGTGGCAGGGTAGAGTCAGCTGCAGATGCCTATAGTATATGCAGCTCTCAAGGGTTCTGACTGCAAAGGTGTCACCTGTCAGCAGGTGCAAAGTGAAGCTGGTCCTATAAGTATTTCAATTGAGTGAAATGGTGTAGTTGGGTGATGTTTGCAGTTGTAGTAATGGAAGTGCAGTGTTGGCAGTTCAGTATATGTCCAGATTTTAGGTGCAGCTCATCCAGCTGTTACCTACAGAAGTATTCTGATGACTCTGCAATAGTAGGTCTCATCATAGACGATGATGACCGGGAATACAGAGAATTGAACCGGGATTTTGTGGACTGGTGCCAGCGGAACCACCTGAAAATTAACTCCAGGATGACCAAGGAGATGGTGGTGGACTTCCGTAAATGCGGACGCCCTCCTAAACCAGTGGACATTCAGGGGACGGGCATAGAGATTGTCAACACCTATAAGTACCTGGGTGTGCTCCTTAATAATAAGCTGGACTGGGCAGATCATATGGAGGTCCTGTACAGGAAGGGCCACAGCAGGCTCTACCTGCTTAGGAGGCTGAAAGCCTTTGGAGTCCAGGGGGCACTTCTTAGGACTTTTTTCAACTCGGTAGTGGCATCAGCCATCTTCTTTGGAGTGGCCTGCTGGGGGAGCAGTATATCAACCAGGG
The DNA here is from genome assembly GCA_947044405.1 of Leptodactylus fallax. Classification (NCBI taxonomy): domain Eukaryota; kingdom Metazoa; phylum Chordata; class Amphibia; order Anura; family Leptodactylidae; genus Leptodactylus; species Leptodactylus fallax. The sequence goes on from CAMRHE010000234.1 coordinate 1,440,334, forward strand.
ATAGACATAAACTCGACAGGTTGATTAGGAGGGTCAGCTCTGTCCTAGGGAGCCCACTGGACCCGGTGCAGGCAGTGGGTGACAGAAGGATACTGTCCGTGGTGAGCTCCATGCAGAAGAAGAAGTCCCATCCAATGCATGAGACCGTGATAACACTGGGCAGTGCTGTCAGTGACCGACAGTGTACTTCACCCTAAGTGTGAGAAGGAGCACTACCCGAAGGATTTCCTCCCCGCTGCAGTCAGACTGTACAACCAACTCCGACCTAAGCGGAGATCACTTCATACAGAGAACTGAAATAACTTTCTGTCTGGGATACCCCCCCCCCCCCTGCTACTTCTTATCTGTCTGTCTACTACCAATGAAATGCCTCTACCTTCATTCTTGTATATGTTTGTATCTGTATTTGTATTGTTTATCTTTGCTGCTGTAACACACTGAATTTCCCCATGGTGGGACTATTAAAGGATGATTGTTATTATTATTATTATTTGTTGATTGTGATGTTAATCTGTTTTCCCTTAGTCCCAACAGCAGTACAATATGGGGTATTTCTGCCCCTGTGTGTTGATAGGACAGGCAGAATTTTTAATTAGCATAATTTATGCATGACTATGCTACCCTATAAAAGGGCCAAAGAGATCTTCCTCCCTTGTGTTAGTTATAAAGAAAATAATCCTATTTTAGGGAGGGAAGCTTGTGCTGCTGTTGGGACTAAGGGAAAACAGATTAACATCATAATCAACAATTCACTTACGTCCCACAGCAACACAATATGGGGATGTAGCAAGTATTTCCCCAAGGAGGGTTTCCTCGCTGTACAGTACCTAGGACTGACTATCCAAAGGCAGTTGTCTCCAAACTCTGGACATTTAGCCGCTAATGTTTTACAAAAGGTCAGCTAAGATGACCAAGAAGCGGCTGTACAAATCTGATCAAGAGGTACCGCACGGCTCTCAGCCCCAGAGGTTGACACAGCCCTAGTTGAGTGGGCTGTAAAAAATTCAGGTGGAGTTAACAACTGAGCAGAAAAAGAAGTTTAATTGCTTACTTGAACCTATCAAGATAAGGTAGGTTTGGAAGCTCTGAGACCTTGTCTCTACCATATTAATAAGAAGATTCTCGGATTTCCTGAAAGGTCGTGTACGTAGAAGGTAGGTCTGAAGACACCTTACTACATCCAGTGTGAAGACTTTCCTCTTCAGAAAATCACTGGTAAGGAAACCATCTGGTTGATATTGTCATGAGAAGGCACCTTAGGGTTGAAGCCAGAGAGAAATCTGAGCTGGACCCTATCCGCAAGAATGAAGTATATGGTTCTTCGGAAGAAAAAGCCTGGAGCTCAACCACTCTCTTTGCTGAAGTGATGGCTAACAATAAAGGTGGTTTTAAAGGCTTAAATACTTAAGATCCACGTCCTCTATTGGCTCCAATGGAGGACCACAAAGACCCGAAAGAACTATAGCAAGATCCCACTGGGGAACAGGAGTTGAAACCAGCGGTCTAGGTCTCATAGCACCCTTAAGGAAATTAAGGGATTCTGAGACAGTCATCTGCCTAAATAGGCGGATAGGGCTGAAACCTGTACCTTGAGTGTGGCAGGGGAAAGGCCCTTATCCAGGCCATCCTGAAGAAAGTTCTAGAATCTCTCCCGTAGTAGGATTCGAACTGTTAAATTCCTGTTTGGAGCACCATTCTTTGAAGATGTTACCTATTCTTAGGTAGCTCTTATTGATAGACTCTGCTCTGGACAAGGAAAGAGTCTTCAGGACAGCCACTGACAGTCCTCTAGATCTCCATAGGGACTGGTCAACCTCCAGGATATCAGGTTGAATTTCCACAGATCTTGGTGCTTCTGAGTTCCTTGGGAAATCAGGTTCTGGGTGGGGGGAAGCCTCCAATAGATCCCTCGTCTCATGTACATGAGCTGGGCAAGCCAAGTTCTTTTAAGTCGGCATGTTAGAATGGCTATCACAGAGACTTGGTCCTGTCAGACTTTCATCAATACCCTTGGTATCATGGAAAGTGGAGGGAAAATGTATACCAGCCTGAACCTCCAAGGGATGGACAGGGCATGCACTGCCAAGGGATAGTCCTCCTGATACAGTGAGGAGAACATCTCCACCTTGGAGTTGAGTCCTTTCGTCATAAGGTCAACTTCAGGATTATCTGATGGAAGATCTCTAGATTGAAAAACCAATCTTTTGAAACGGTGAGACCCCGACTCAACTGATCCACTACTGTGTTCAAGGAGCACCTGATGTGAACCGCAGATAAGTGGGTCAGATTTTCCTCTGCCCAGGTAAAAATCAGATCTGTCTCCCTGAGGAGAGATAGCGATCTGGTGCCTCCCTATTTGTTCAGGTACATTACGGTCGTCATACTGTCGGACCGGATTTTAACCGCTCTTCCTCGAAGGAGAGGAGAGAAAAGAAGTAGTGCCAGGTAACACTCTGAGCGCCATCCAGTTGGACGATGTCCTCTTTCTAGCCTGCTCCAGACTCTTTGTACGGTCTTCTCGTACATGTGGGCTCCTCATCCTGAGAGGGATGCATTGGTAGTCAATAGGGTCCAACGAGGTTGGACCATGGACATCCAGTTTTCAGGTGAATCCACCATCTGAGGGAAAGACGGGTACTGGGGGAAAGTCTGATCCTCTTGTTGAGAAAGAGAAGTACGATTCCAGGCCTTTAGAGCTTCCATCTGAAGAGGACGCATATGCCATAAAGCCCAAAAGACTACCATGGCTGAGGATGACATTAGGCCTAGGACTCTCATAGTTGTCCTGATAGACATCAGGTGTGTTCTGAAAAGATACCGGACCACTGTGGTTAACCTTTCATTCCTTGAAGGAGTTTAGGAGATTTTCATGCGGTCTGAGTCCAAGAGAAACCCCAGGAACTTTCTCTGGGTAGAGGGAATCACCTCTGACTATCCCCAATTTATTAGCCAACCTAGGAGTTGAAGGACACTGCTATCTGCAAATGCTGGAGCAGGATGGATTTTGCTCTTATTTAGCCAGTCGTTCAAGTATGGCACTATGAATAGACCTTGAAGTCTGAGTGCGGCTGCTACTGGCGCCACCACCTTGGTAAAGGTATGGGAAGCCAATGGTATGCAGCAAACTATAGATGTATCCTTTGGCTGAGAGCTGAGATAGCGATTCTGAGATACCTTCTGTGCAGAGGATAAATTGAAATGAGTACATGAGCATTCTTTAGGTCTAGGGTGGCAAGGACCTTGCCCTGCAGTAGAATGGATGTAACGAATTTCCATTCAAAAGTGCTTTAACCTTATGAAGAGATTCGGATATCTTAGATCTATAATCATCCTCCAGTCGCCTGTAGATTTTAGCACCAGAAAAACTGGGGAGTAAACACCAAATCCTACATCAGAGGGGGGGACGTCTTTCAAGACATAATTGTGAATGGAACTTTCCAGTATAACCTTCCGAGCCGCAGGAAGGGAGCAGGTCATAATGAATCAGTCTTGAGCGGATGAAGAAAATCGATCACACATCCCTGCTGTACTATTTGCAAGACCATAGGGTCTTGCTCTTCTCCTGCAGAAGGTGAAAAATTGGGAGAGTCGTCCCCCAAGGAGTCTCTGCCACAGGAAGAAAATAGCTAGCGTCAAAAGTTAGGCTTCTTCTTGTCCCCTTCTTTGGGGAATTTCCATCCAGAACCCTTAGACTGGTATCTAGGATGCCTCTGGAAGTGAGGTCTAGACTGAGGCTGATAACCTCTGACCCGGCCAGGAGATCTGGATCTGCCTCTAAAAGATTGAGGTAGTCTCTTACCAACCTTGTCGGCTAGACCCTCCATGATCTCATCCAGGCCTTTGCTGAAAGGTATACCCAGCTCAAAGCAGTAAATACAAGTTATACTTGGAGGTGATATCAACTCTCCAGGGTTTTACCCATAACAGCCTTCTGGCTGCAGAGGAGAGGGCCATAGATTTTTCGGCCAGATTAAGCTGATGTTGGGAGGCCTCGGATTGAGACTGAGCTCAAAAATGATAAGAGGTAATCTCTGGACTCCAGATTCAAAGTCCCTCTCTAGTTGGGCTAGATCAGAGCGCAACTTGTTTGATACCTCATTAGAGGCAATGGCCACCGAGGTCTGAGCAGAGGCCACAGAATAAGCCTTTCTGAAGGTGAACTCCATGCGCCTATGAATAGGGTCCTGGAGGTTGGAGCCATCATCCGCCGGGACTATCTGGCTACTGCCATATCAACTTTAGGAGGGGACCCATTGGTCCAACTGGGATTCCACAATAGGAAATAAGGCTTTAACCTCCTGGATAAAGAAGTGGCTCTTTCAGGATGTTTGCACTCCAATAGCATGAGCTTATCAGTGTTACGACCACTTAGAAGGCCCAAGGCTCCCTATTGGTGGAAGTGGAGGGCTTCCCCATCAACATCTCGGTCTCTTGATCGGATGGACTTCAGCAGCCTATTTATCTTTGCTAGAGGAAAGAAATCTGCTGGAATTCTCCAAGGTATCTACAGCTGATGAGCATCTCATCAATCACATGTAAGTCCTCTTGGAGATTAGTGAAAGACTATGACTTATTTCATGCTCATAGTGTGTACAATCCACATAAATTAGGCTACTTTTTTTCAAACTCCTTACAGGATTTGAACTCATAACTCCAGCATTGCAAGGTTGCATCGCTACCCACTGAGCCACTGTACTACCGATAGCTGCAGCTGCAGCTGCAACAGAAGTAATCCAAGAGGAGTAAGATGCCTTCCTCATTAAGAGACAAGCCATCTCCTGCACTGAGATGGCTTCTATAGGAGGGGAGGAGGAATGAGCAAGTAGTGCACCACGAAAACCCCTCTCCCCTGCAACTTTGTAAACCTTAATTCCTTGCTTACATAGAATTAAGCTAAAAATATACAGACTGATGCCAGAAAAAGGCTCAGCAAATATAAACTTGCAAAAAAGAGAATTCAGTCCCCGGAAAACCTTTACACAAAAAAGGTTCTGAAGCAAAGTGACTGACGTCACTACTGGCGGCCGCGGAGCTTGTACCACATCAGAGCCACACAAGAGGCCTGCATCACAGCTCTTTGAATATGCAGCATGCAACAACAGCTGCAATTACTACTTCACAGAGTGAAGGTTGAAAGCTTGGCACAAAAAAGGTAAGTGAAACAGCAATGCTCCACATCAAGGTCGCACAAGTGGCCTGCAGCACAGGTTTCTGAACATGCGGCATGCAACTGCAGCTGCATGTTCCACTGAAATCAGCCTTCACAGGGTAAAGGTTGAAAGTTTGGCTAGGCACATACTGCCTATGTAAAACCCCTTTCTTTTCCACAGAAGCATCCAGTGGAAAAAGAGGTATAAGATGATTCCCCAAAGGTAAGATAAACTTTAGGGGAAACAAAATATGGGAGGACAAAAAAGACCTCCCACCACACAAGACAGAAAAAACACAAGGGGGAAAGGTCTATTTGGCCCTTTTATAGGGTAACATAGTCATGCATAAATTATGCTAATTAAAAATTCCACGTGTCCTATCAACACACAGGGGCAGAAATACCCCATATTGTGCTGCTGTGGGACGTAAGGAAAATGCAATTTGTGTCAGCAGTGGATGCAGGATATGGTATAACACAGTAATGTACAGTGGTTTGTAAGGCTGATGAAGGACAGGTGTCCATCCACTTCTGCCTATTCTCCTACCATATTGATCCAGAGAAAGTCAGAAACTCCATGAGGTAAAAGCCAATTTTTGTCATCCCAGTGGAACTTTTTTTTTTCTTGACTACAAATCTGACATCCCTGGATTAACAATCCATTTTCAGAAATTTCTCTAGTGAGTTCCCCATGCTACCCTCCTCTGGCAGAGACTTCCATAGTTTCATTGCTCTTACAGTAAAGAACCCCTTCTATGTCAGTGCAGAAGCCTTCTATCTTTTACATGTAGAAAAACCTTTCTTTTTACTGAAACAGCTCCGGGAATGAATAGATCCTGGCAGAGATCTCTGTACTGGCCTTTGATACAGTATATTTATATATGGTTATTGGTTCACCCCTCAGTTGTCTGTTTCCTAACTAAATAACACTAAGTTTGATAAAATTATACAAAATATTCCGTGTGTGGTCTAACTGGTGAATTGTGGAATCTCAGGACTACAGTATGTTTATATTGTGTGCATCCATTCCCCTTTTGATGTATCCCATATGATCTTATTTGCCTTGGTGGCAGCCCCCTGGCGCTGGTGACCCAATCTGAGTATGTGCCACTGATAACCACCCTCTGTTTTCTGTCACTACACCAGTGACTTACCCAATTACAGACATTTTGGCCTAGTCCAATAATTCTTATTATCATAACTTTTTATGTGATGCCATAAATTTAAGACATATAATGCATTTAGTGACTCACCCTGGTCAGATTAGTCTGACAGGATTGATCCCGCATAAACCCATGCTGATACGGCGTTATAGATTTATATAACTGTATCTATACATAAAGATGTAAACAAAGTCAATGTCAAATCAGTTGGCGAGGCACACTCCTGAGCTAGATATGTGCCTGGCCTTCTCCCTACCAGCAGTATTTCTATTTAAAGAGCCAGAGTAAACAGGGGTTGTAGTTGGGGGGGGGGAGGTTGTTGGAGAATAAGGCTATTGTGATTGAAATCCCATGGTCATGGTTACCTAGTGCAAGGACTCTGGAGTCCCTACGCTAGGAGGGGTTACTCACTGTCACAGTCCCAGTTCTCCCTGTAATAAATATAAAGGTCCCTCCACCCATGTGTCCACTCTTTCATCACTGGGGAGGGAGCAGTATGCATGAATAGTATGTAATACTCAATCCCCAGCTCTGCAATGAACACTTTCATCCATGACTTGACCATAAGTAACCCCCAGTGCAGGGACTTCTACTATAGCAGAAGGAGTCCCTGTACTTGGGGTTAGTCAAGTTGGTCAAGTTATGACCATGTTTAACCCCTTCTAGTGCAAGGACTCCTGCTAAAGAAGTCACTGCACTGGGGGTTACTGACAGTAAAATTATAACCATAGTTAACCTCTTGAGTGCAGGGATTTCTTCTGGGGGTTAATTACAGTGAAAGTGTGTAACTCCTTGACTGCGACTAACCTGTGCTTTCAGGATTAGTCACTGTCAAAAACAGTTTCTAGTGAAGGGACTCCTTGTTCTACAGAAGGAGTCCTTGCACTGGTGGTTACTCATGGTCAATTCGTGATCATTTGTTGCCCCTTGACTGTGACCAACCCCTGTACTTTGCATAGCAGAAGTAGTCCACTAAGTAAAATGGGTTAATTGCAGTAAATGGAGGGCTTGGAGGGCAATACATATAATATAGGGGCACAGAGGGACACTACTGTCAGCTATAAGAGTTACTCAAGATCAGCAACTCATGACCATATCTAACCCTTCCTAGCTCGGAGACTCAAGCATCTTTGCGCTAAGTAACCACGGCTATGTGATTTAAATCATGTTCTCCTGGTTTGCACTATAATGTACAGTAGCTAAAGGTTAAACAATAACCTTCTTCTCTAGCTCCCACAACTACAATTTCTACATCTGTGTATTAATAGACAATACAGAGATCTCCCCAAATTTTACCATAGTCAGATATTTTACAGTAAAAGCAATGAATATTGATACCATATGTGCTATGCACAAGTCTTCTGGAACAGACTTTTGACTGTATAATCCTTGAATATTAGAAATAAGGGTTTTTGTTATATTACTTAATTCTCTTTCACTCAGGGAAGTATACCATCTGGGCTCAATCATTTGTCTATTTTAAGGTGACTTTGCTCTTTTTCCTGGGTTAAACAGTCAGCATTTAATGCAGAGTTTACTTTTTTGGCATGTCTTCAATTTATCAGCGGGATATTTGCTTTGTTTTTCCAATGTAGAGTCTGGGTGGAATAAGTTTAGTATATGAGCCATAGTTGTGAAGTATTAGTTTATTGTATCAGTAGCATGTATGCGGCATTTGTCCAATATGGCACTGATGTATGATATGATGAATGCATGAGAGGTAAAGCTGGAATAAGGGGGTAGACAAAGTAGGCACCACTAGAGGGAGTTGCAATTTATGGATTGATTAAAAAAAGTTCTGCCTTTAAATTTTATGTACAGCCATTTGCCTGCTGTTTCTGAGATGCTGATACTTTTGTAGGTGCTGGAGTAAGGTAAGTGCTTCCCTTTAGAGCAATGATAATGGACTCATGCCTGCTATACAGGAACACATATTTACTGTGCGACAGACCTACTATCACCAATGAAGTGGGAAGTCAGAAACTGGCATATTTAGAGTTCATGCTGCACTAGGCGCTTTTAGTGCTCATCCCCTCAACAACCCCCATGACTTTCCCCATGCAAATATACACTGGGTTCAGCTAAGCTTGTACTGTATACTCTCAACAGAGACAGAGGAATAAGCAAACAGGATTGGGATTGTTAAAATTGAGAAAATGTAAACTTTGTCAAGATGCCTCTATGCACATTAGATGTCGTCACTGTCTGGGGTGGCGGCATTTTTTTACTTTCTATTCACCGCAAACCAGCCCAGGACAGGCCGCTAAAAAAAAAAAAAAAAAAAAGCTGCGCGATACCTGTCCTGGGCTGGTTTACGAGATCTCCGCATCTCAGCGCAGGCGGCGATACAATGACATCATCGCGCCTCCTACGCTGGAGACGCGGACGCAGGTGAAGAGGAGGCGGCGGCTCCATCAAGCGATCGCAGGAAGGTGTGGAGAACTTTTTTTTTTATATATAAATAGTCCGTTAGCTACTGGAATAACCCCAGCAGGTAATGGCCTATTTACTTATCGATCCCCGCACCTGCTGTGGCTGCCCCTGCTTCACCTTCTGCTATCGGACGCAGAAGGGGGAATCAGAAGCGGCTGTGAGCGGCAGCGGGGATCAGTAAGTGAGGCCAAATACTACTATTATTGTACTCCGGGGTCTGAAAAGACCCCGGAGTATAATAATCGGAGACCCAGGGGAGGTGATAAACATAAAAACCATTGTTACTCACCTCTCCAGCGATCTGAGCTACTCCCAGTCGGCTTCGGCCTTCTTTGGAAACGTTCGAGGCGTCACATGAGCCAGACCGACGTCATTATGTGGTGACGTCGGTCTGTGCGACATTGAAGAGGGCTGAAAGCAGGGAGTGCACCCAAGAAAAGACCCCAGAGTATAATAATAGTTCATGGGTGGGTCACTATGGAGCAGAATACTGTCTGCAGGGGCCACTATGGAGCAGAATACTGTGTGCAGGGGCCACTATGGAGTATAATACCGAGTGCATGGGTCACTATGGAGTATAATACCGAGTGCAGGAGCCACTATGAAGCATAATACCGAGTGCATGGGCCACTATGAGATATATTACCGTGTGCAGGGCCAATATGGAGCATAATACCATGTGCAGGGGCCACTATGGAGCAGAATACCAAGTGCAGGGGCCACTATGGAGCATAATACCGTGTGCATGGGCCACTATGGAGCATAATACTGTGTGCAGGGGCCACTATGGAGCATAATACTGTGTGCAGGGGCCACTATGAGGCATAATACCATGTGTAGGGGCCACTATGAGGCATAATACCGTGTGCAGGGGCCACTATGAAACATAATACCGTGTGCAGGGTCCGCTGCGGGACATAATACCACGTGCAGGGGCCGCTGCAGGGCATAATACCGTGTGCAGGGGCCGCAGCGGGGCATAATACCGTGTGCAGGGGCCGCTGCGGGGCATAATACCATGTGCAGGGGCCGCTGCAGAGCATAATACCGTGTGCAGGGGCCGCTGCGGGGCATAATACCGTGTAATACTGTGTGCAGGGGCCGCTGTGGGCCATAATACTGTGTAATACTGTATTAAAAAAAAACACCTACTCACCTATCCCTTGTGCTCTGATGTCTCCCACTGCTGTCTGGTTCTGCTGCTCTGGTGTTTTCTTCTGGCAGAAGTCCCCACTGCACATGACCGCTGAGGTCGCAGACACGGGACATCACAGTGCTGTGGGGAAGAAAACACCGGAGCAGCAGGACTGGAACGCGCTGGGAGACACTGGAGCACCTTCCCCAGCCTCATATTAAAAAAGTGGTTATCCTGGACAACCCCTTTAAGGTGGCACTTGGGCTTTATTAAAGGGTCTTTCCAGCTCATTTTTATTGATGGTCTATCCTTAGGACAGATTATCAATAAGAGATCAGTGGACCCCGCCTCTGATCAGCTGTATGGGGGTCTATGGTGCCTGTTTATATCATACGCTATATGTTTATAGTGACCATGTGATGTAATTACAGCCTTGTCACATGGACGTGTATAGGACGAGGCTGTAGTCACATTACATGGCTGCTATGAGATGAATGACACTATGTAAACAGAGAAGGGGTCACAGCGCTTACACAGGTACCATTCAAACAGCTGATCAGTAGGGGTCCTGGGTTTTTGATTTCCACTGATTAGTTTATTAATGACCTGGAAAACCTTTTAATTAGTTAACACCTGGGGTATTATTAATAAGGGGCACTATTTATACAGGATACACACGGACATTATTAATATAAAGATGCACTTGGGGGTATTATTCATTATGGGGGGTTATATCATATATTTTATAATTGGGGTAGCAGCAGGATGGGTGTGCAGGTGAGGACAATGTGGGTTGGATGCCTGGAAAAGTGAGGAGCCAAAGATGTCTGTGTTGCAAACTTTACAGAGACAAGTCACAGCTGGAAGAAGTGGTCATGGTGGTCCAGAGGGAAGAGAAGGGAAATGTGACCGATTAGTCAGAGACGTCACCTGTAAGTCACAAAATGTTATTGCATGTATTCACCTAAATGATAGAGGATAAATACCTGAGTGATGGGGATCAGTCAGCTGAGACCACCCCACTGGGCCTGAAAATAGGGTTTTTTTTCCCCCACTTGGTTGGAATATAGCCTGACCTCAGCCAGACTGAATATAAGTGTGTCGCTTGGTGGATGGACGAATCCGCGTGGCTCTCATTCAACTTCGATGGGAGTGCCAAAGATACCTGAAGTCCAGTACTCAGCTATCTGCGATACTCCTATTATAGAGAATGGGGGCCACGTGGGCTCATCTGTCCACCAAGCAGAAGATGTGTGAAGTTACTTCCATTGTTAATGCCGTGTTGTTGATCTGATACTGAAGTATTACAGGAAGAAGAATTCTTAAAAACTGACGCTAACAGCATGTAAACGCAATTTTATATATATATTTTTTTTTTTTTGGGGGGGGGCGTCTTTCGATAGTCTGCCTCAGGCAGCAAAGAGGCTAGGTTCACCACTGAGTGGAGGCTCAGGGGAGGCGAGGAAAAATAACACTCTTATACTCACCTTGCCTCACTTCCCTTGGGCCTCCTTGCAGCCTCCGGCGGTACTCCAACATCCTCTTCGAGCCTCCGCCTGATGTCACATGGCGATACCCAGCATTGTGACATTGATGCAAGTGATGGCTGAGGCTTGTGATTGGGTTACCTGGGGTGCGAGACGTCAGCTGGAGGCCTGAAGAGGACACCAGAGGACCAATGGATGTCCAGGAGAGGTGAGGCAAGGTGTTATTTTCTCTCACCTTCCCTGAGCCTTCACTTATTATACACTGGGATCTGAAAAGGACCCAGAGCATAACAGTCTTTTGAGGCTGACAAGCCCCAAAAGTTTTGTGTTCAGTGGAACCTGAAACTTTTGGAAATTTCATGTCGAATCCGGTTCTAAACAAATCAGTTAGCTCATCCCTACTCATAGTTATACAGTGTAAACTTAGACTAGACAGCATTAAATCGTGCCAGATCACAGTGGCTGATGCTGAATGATAAATTTGATGCACATTTAGACTGTCTAAAAAAGATTGAAAAAAAGAGAGCAATAATAAATCCAAAAAATTCCAGCTTCATTGGTTATAGAACTGTCGATCATTTAGGTATCTTTAATTCCCCTTTTTTTCTTTTTTATTCTTATTTTTGCTCTTTTTTTAACTACTTATTGTGTTTTATTATCGAGTTTATTTCTGTGAATGCCTACATTGTCTCTTTTTTATAAAGGAACATCTAACTGAAGGTCACTTGGATAGACATATAATTTATTCTTTATTAACACTTTAGGGCTTTATTTTTTGCAGAGATTAAACTTTTATACATTTTTCACCAACACATGTTCTTGCTCTTGTTGTGAAATTGTTATTTAAGGGGTGGGGGGTTCTTTGTTATTTTCATTTATTTGACAAATTATTTATTTTATTACTGATTTTGTGGTAATATTATCTATGTATTGTAACCTTTATTTTTGGGTTACAATGATGATATAAGGAATGTCGTATCTGGATGCTTTCTACGGATGACCTTTTATTGTTATGAAGTCTTTTTAAGGCTAAGGCCCCACATGGCGAGCCGCAGCAAAGAAGCGTTGCAGGGAAAACTGCGATGGCAACGCATTACATTTTTTCCCGCAGTGCTTTTCACAGAAAGTCTTCAGAGGTTTCCTCTGCGGACTTTCTACTTCCATTATAGCTACAGGGAAACTGTCGGTGTTTCCTTAGGTATAATTGACATGCTGCGATTTCCAAAGCCGATACGGTTTTGGAAATCACAGCGTCTCCGCTGTGCGTGTTTTTCCACAATATGTGGATAGGATTTAATAGAATCCCATCCAGTTTGCAGGGACGGTAAAACACCGCGGTTTTTGCCACCACACTTCTGCCGTGGTCAAACTGCGGCATTTATGCCACATGGGGCCCCGGCCTAAATGTTGCTCCTTTGGTGTTTTTGTGTATCATAAATATGTAATTTCTATATCCATTTGAATGATATAATGATACATGTTCATACCATCCGCTTTTCTTTTTCTTGTGTTCCCTGTTTTGTGACATCAGTGTGCACATTGTCCCCGTACTGTGACATCATTGCAGCCATTATCTCTATACTGTGTACATTATATAAATATTGTGACATTTCTGTATGCATTGCATCTGTACTGCAACTACTGTTAGAAGTAACATCATGCATCTGCATCCCTGCTCCATATTCTAAACTTGCTGTTGAAGGTGATCATGTAAACCTACATTCACAAGTGATAGCTGGCCAGATGTTTTTTTACCGGTCGTCACATGGCTGCATCAGGGGTGTAACTAGCAAAGACTGGGCCTCATAGCAAACTTTTGTCTTGGACCCCCCACCCTTCCCGACATAGAGCCCCCTCTCCTGGCCTCCACCTCCATGCTTTACACACACTATAATGTCCCAAAATGGCCTCCAGACAGTATAGTATCCCATAGCAGCCCCTCCTCACAGTATAATGTCCCATAGCAGCCCTTCCACACAATATAATGTCCCATAGTTGCCCCTGCACACAGTATAATGACACATAGTGGCCCCTCCACACAGTATAATGTCTCATAGTGGCCCCTCGACACAGTATAAAGTCCAATAGTAGCCCCTGCACACAGTATTATGTCCCATCATGGCCCCAACAGTGTTCACTGAAAATATTGCAAAAATTTCGGGATCGACTGGACACAAAATTTGAACTGACTGAACACAAAAAGTTTTTTCAGACCCCAGAGTATAATAATCAGAAGCCCAGGGGAGGTGAAAAACATGAAAAACAGTGGTACTTACCTCTTCTGCATGACTCCCTGCTGTTTTCGACCCTCTTCAATGATGTTACAGACATGGGTTACGCTGGCGTCATTATGCGTTGCGACATCGGCCTGACCCATGCGATGTCACTACAGAGGCCGAAGACAGCATGTAGTCGCACCAGAAAGGTGATTAACACTGTGTTCGATCACTTTACATGGGCCTCCGATCATTATACTCCGAGGTCTGAAGAGACTCCCGAGTATAAGAATAGCAGTATTTGTTGAGGTTCACCCAACAAATACTCTTGCTGCAGGACCGGAGCCTTAATTACAGTTCCCTACTCCTGCTCACAGCCACCTCCATTTCCCCTTCTTCCCTCCAGGGAACCCCAGCAACGTAATATGGGAGCAGGAGCGGGCATTGGTAAGTAAATAGGGCCCGTTAACTGATGACAGCCTATTAAAAAAAAAAAAAGCAGCAGGGGCCCCTAAGGTGGCAGGCCTTGTGGCAGCCGCTATGACTACTACCGTGGTACTTACACCACTGACGGTACCTACGCCACTGGGCTACATTAAATTGACTGTATGTATTTTACCGTATGTATTCATTGTGAAACGGGGCTATTGGGGTTTTAATGGAACGTCAAAAAATATCATGTCCTATTTTTAGCCATTTTCACGGATCACTCAATACACTTAAATATATGATTTCTGTACTACAGTCTTGTGAGAATTAGCGGTTAGAATGGACCACATTCAAGCTTTTGCTATCAGACCCCCTGGTTACTTGTTATGCATTGTATGGCGACATATAATAGGTGTGTCATGCTAAACTTATTTTACATTTAATGTATGTAAGATTTCAAACCTTCCTAAGGCTAAGGCCCCACAAAATGGCAGAAACGCGTCTCGTTTTTTTTCCGCAGCGATTTCACAGAAAGTCCACAGAGGAAAACTGCTTTTATTATACCTATACGGAAAATGCCAGCATTACTATAGGCATACTTGACATGCTGCGATTTACAAAAACGTGATGGTTTTTGAAATCACAGCATGTACGCTGCAGATATTTTTCTGCAATGTGTGGATAGGATTAACCAGATCCCATCCACTTTGCAGGTACTGTAAAATGCAACGGTTTTCGCCAAATCGCAGCGTTTTTGCAATGTGGGGCCCTGTTAGGCACCATAACAATATATAGTATATAATATAAGTATTACTTCAAGAAATGTGCAAATTTCCTAAAAATTTGAGCAATCTGCACATCTCTTGCAGTAATACCTATATTATATACTATATATTGTTATAGGGCCTCCTGGCTACCTGTTATGCATCTGTATGGCCATATGAAATATCTGTATCATACCAAACTTATTTTACATTAATGTATATAAGATTTCAAACCTTCCTAAAAAGGATTCCTAGAAATTTGAGCAATCCGCACATCTTTTTGCAGTAATATCTATAGTTCTATACTATATACTATATATTTTTATGGGGCCTCCTGGTTACTTGTTTGCACCTGTATGGCCATATGAAATATCTGTATCATACCAAACTTATTTTACATTAACATATTTAAGATTTCAAATCCTAAAAAAAGGGTTCCTAGAAATTTGCACATCTCTTGCAGTAATACCTATAACACAGCATGTTGAACAGTAAAGCTTTGCCCTTTTTTTAAGTCAGATATATCCACATATGTTATAAAATCACTCAGAAAACACCCACGCAGTGAAGAGCTGAGAAGCAAGAATAAAAGTACATGACGTCTGCTTGGATGTAATCTCAGATTATCCAGGTTTTATTTTCACAGGTCCATAGGTTGCTAGGAGAAGGCTCGACTATCTGGCAGTATTATTTTGAATGTCTTATAACATGCGGTATAATAGGAGGAGGAGGATCGGGATTGATTTTAATTGTGTTGATTGCTTAGAAAGTGCAAAAATGAGTTCCTGGAAAGGAAAATGAATAGTGTGTCTCAGGAAGATTTATCTAGTGAATGGTATCACATCTGCTTGAATTCCGAGGATTCTGTGCTTAAATTTTTATATATTTACACAGTCCTGAAAGTGGAACGATAAAAAAAACAACCCTAGCAGCACATTTCTCTAATATCTCCCAGGGGAAGAACCCCTTGCTGATTCCAACATGCTGCTTGGAACAAACCTTAACAATGTTTTATCTTATTCAGCGAATTTTTTTTATAACTTTCATTTGTAAAATGATATCCCGGCTCTTGCTCAGAGATAGCAATATATATTTCATTTATGGACATCACGGACGAAAATAACTCAGTGCCTGGCTGATGGTAAAATCTCTTTCTTGCTAGTCTCAATGACTGACCATCTGTTAAACGTGCTGCCCTCAAGCTAAAATCAAGTTTCCTGCGTTGAAATGTCCGTAAATAGTTATGGTGCTGGACAGGGTAATGGCGCAGATTCTCGGCTTCTAATCACTTACGTGGTGTGGCTAATGGATAATTGGGAGATTATATTGCAAAATAGTCCTTGTTTTTTTTTTTTGGGGGGGGGATTGCTGAATAAAACAGTTGCTCTTGGTTGTAGAATTTACAGATTTATCTATATGAACATTTAACTCCTTAAGGACAGAGCAGTTTTCTGTTTTTACATTTTATTGTTAACTCTTTTATTTTTCCGTTCACAGTGTCGTATGAGGGCTTATTTTTTGAGGGACAAATTGCACTTCATAATGAAACCATTTAATATGCTAAAAAATATACTGTGAAGCTGAAAAGAATTCAGAATGGGGTGGAATTGGAAAAAAAATACAATTGTGCCATTTTCTTACAGGCTTTGTTTTTACAGCATTTACCTTATAGATGACACATATACTGTATATCTCATATATATATACAGTGGGGAAAAAAAGTATTTAGTCAGCCACCAATTGTGCAAGTTCTCCCACTTAAAAACATGAGGCCGGCCTGTAATTGTCATCATAGGTAGACCTCAACTATGAGAGACAAAATGAGAAAACAAATCCAGAAAATCACATTGTCTGATTTTTAAAGAATTTATTTGCAAATTATGGTGGAAAATAAGTATTTGGTCAATAACAAAAGTTCATCTCAATACTTTGTTATATATCCTTTGTTGGCAATGACAGAGGTCAAACGTTTTCTGTAAGTCTTCACAAGGTTGGCACACACTGTTGCTGGTATGTTGGCCCATTCCTCCATGCAGATCTCCTCTAGAGCAGGGATATTTTGGGGCTGTCACTGGGCAACACGGACTTTCAACTCCCTCCAAAGGTTTTCTATGGGGTTGAGATCTGGAGACTGGCTAGGCCACTCCAGGACATTGAAATGATTCTTACAAAGCCACTCCTTCATTGCCCTGGCGGTGTGCTTGGGATCATTGTCATGCTGAAAGACCCAGCCACGTTTCATCTACAATGCCCTTGTTGACGGAAGGAGGTTTGCACTCAAAATCTCATAATACATGGCCCCATTCATTCTTTCATGTACACGGATCACTTGTCCTGGTCCCTTTGCAGAGAAACAGCCCCAAAGCATAATGTTGCCACCCCCATGCTTCACAGTAGGTATGGTGTTCTTTGGATGCAACTCACTATTCACTCTCCTCCAAGCGCGACGAGTTGTGTGTCTACCAAACAGTTCTACTTTGGTTTCATCTGACCATATGACATTCTCCCAATACTCTTCTGGAACATCCAAATGCTCTCTAAAAAACTTCAGACGGGCCCGGATATGTACTGGCTTAAGCAGGGGAACACGTCTGGCACGGCAGGATTTGAGTCCCTGGTGGTGTAGTGTGTTACTGACGGTAGCCTTTGTTACGTTAGTCCCAGCTTTCTGCAGGTCAGTCACTAGGTCCCCCCATGTAGTTCTGGAATTTTTGTTCACCGTTCTTGTGATCATTTTGACCCCACGGGGTGAGATCTTGCGTGGAGCCTTTGATCGAGGGAGATTATCAGTGGCCTTGTATGTCTTCCATTTTCTAAATATTGCTCCCACAGTTGATTTCTTCACATCAAGCTGCTTGCCTATTGCAGATTCAGTCTTACCAGCCTGGTGCAGGTCTACCATTTTGTTTCTGGTGTCCTTCCACAGCTCTTTGGTCTTCACCATAGTGGAGTTTGGAGTGTGACTGTTTGAGGTTGTGGACAGGTGTCTTTTATACTGATAACAATGTCAAACAGGAGTCATTACTACAGGTAATGAGTGGAGGACAGAGGAGCCTCTTAAAGAAGAAGTTACAGGTCTGTGAGAGCCAGAAATCTTGCTTGTTTGTAGGTGACCAAATACTTATTTTCCACCATAATTTGCAAATAAATTCTTAAAAAATCAGACAATGTGATTTTCTGGATTTGTTTTCTCATTTTGTCTCTCATAGTTGAGGTCTACCTATGATGTCAATTACAGGCCGGCCTCATCTTTTTAAGTGGGAGAACTTGCACAATTGGTGGCTGACTAAATACTTTTTTTTCCCCACTGTATATATATATATATATATATATATATATATATATATATATACATATATAAATGAGTTTCTGTCTGTCTGTTCTTTATGCGAGATCAAACGACTGGACCGATCCTCACCAAATTTGGCACACAGGTACATCAGGTGTCCGGGAAGATTTTAGACCAGGTCTCAGCTCTCTAGGACATACCGTTCCTGAGATACAGTATTCCCAAAAAATGACCTGCATTAGTCAATACAAGCCTACAAGTCTTTCACTCATATTCCAACTGCCATACACACAGTCACATGTCCCTTATCAGCCAATAGAAGCTTGCAGGCGCTTACTCTCCTCAGGCACACAGCTTTACTCCAGGTTTCCATAGCGACCAAGCTATTTATGACCTGTATTAGTCAATAGCAGTTCACAGGTCCTTAAATATTCAGTCACATCACGTGTATCAGCCAATATAAGTTCACATTTAATTTACCAGGTTTCCATAACAACACAGTCATAAATAAATTGTACCTATACTGGACTGCCATACTGGATGTTAAGTGCAAAACTGGCCAATTCTTATGGGGCCACTACACAAACAAAAATGAAATATACTCGTGCGAAGCCGGGTCACCCCCCCCCCGCAACAACTGCATTCCTGCACACACTATTATGCCTCATAGTTGCCCCTGCACACACTATTATGCCCCATATCGGCCCCTACACACACTATTATGCCCCATAGTGGCCCCTGCACACACTATTATGGCCCATAGTGGCCCCTGCACACAGTATTATGCCCCATAGTGGCCCCTGCACATACTATTGTGCACCATAGTGGCCCCTGCACACACTATTATGCCCCATATTGGCCCCTGCACACACTATTATGCCCCACAGTGGCCCCTTCACATAGTATCATGCCTCATTGTGAACCACCCATGAACAATTATTATACTCTGGGGTCTTTTCAGGAGCGGGGATCGGTAAGTAAATAGGGCCTGTAACCTGCTGGTGTTACACCAGCAGGTAACGGTCTAAATAAAAAAAAAAAAAAAACATCAGGGGCCCGCCGGGCCCCCTAATGTCCCGGACCCTGTGGCAGTCGCTACCGCTGCTACCGCAGTATTTACGCCACTGACTGGACTGTCATACTGGATGTCAGCATTCTTATAAATTCAAACGTTTTTAAACTACTCATGCCTGCTGCAGCAAAACGCATGGCTGCTGCTCGAGCTAATGAAAACGCTCAGCAGACCCAAGCCCATCTCCAATCTGACTAGGTATGTCACAGACAATAGCGAACTGCTGAAACTCCCTAGCAGACCCAAGCCCGTCTCCAATCTGACAAGGCATTGTCAGCCACATGCACATAGCTGCACTCCATGTTTCCATAACAACCCAGCCATTTTTCTTCACTGCTGTAGGTCAGCTTTAAAGGGGCAGGGTGCTGTGGATGACACTGTTACACAAAGTCATACACACAGCTTTACTCCAGGTTTTCCATAACAACTGATCACAGGTTTTTCACTGATATCCAAACTGAGATACACATAATCACACGACGCTTATGGATCAATGGAAAATTGCAGGTTCTTCAGTCTTGACATACACACAGCTTTACACCAGGTTTCCATAGCAACCATGCTATTTATGACCTGTATGAGTCAATAGCAGTTTTCAGGTCCTTCAATATTCAGTCATATGATGTGTGACAGCCAATATAAGTTCACATTTCATTTACCAGGTTTCCATAGCAACACAGCCATAAATACACTGTACCTATAATGGACTGCCATACTGAATATCAAGTGCAAAACTGCCCAATTCTTATGGGACCACTACACAAACAAGAAATGAAATATACCCCGTGCGAAGCCGGGTCCTTCTGCTAATATATATACAATGGGTACGGAAAGTATTCAGACCCCTTTAAATTTTTCACTCTTTGTTTCATTGCAGCCATTTGCTAAAAGCAAAAAAGTTCATTTTATTTCTCATTAATGTACACTTAGCACCCCATCTTGACTGAAAAAAACAGAAATGTAGATATTTTTGCAAATTTATTAAAAAAGAAAAACTGAAATATCACATGGTCATAAGTATTCAGACCCTTTGCTCAGTATTGAGTAGAAGCCCCTTCCTTTTGAGCTAGTACAGCCATGAGTCTTCTTGGGAATGATGCAACAAGTTTTTCACATCTGGATTTGGGGATTCTCTGCCATTCTTCCTTGCAGATCCTCTCCAGTTCCGTCAGGTTGGATGGTGAATGGTGGTGGACAGCCATTTTCAGGTCTCTCCAGAGATGCTCAATTGAGGTCAGGGCTCTGGCTGGGCCAGTCAAGAATGGTCACAGAGTTGTTCCGAAGCCGCTCCTTTGTTATTTTAGCTGTGTGCTTAGGGTCATTATCTTGTTGGAAGGTTAACCTTCGGCCCCGTCTGAGGTCCAGAGCACTCTGGAAGAGATTTTCTTCCAGGATATCTCTGTACTTGGCTGCATTCATCTTTCCTTCAATTGCAACCAGTCGTCCTGTCCCTGTAGCTGAAAAACACCCCCATAGCATGATGCTGCCACCACCATGTTTCACGGTTGGGATTGTATTGGGCAGGTGATGAGCAGTGCCTGGTTTTCTCCACATATACCGCTTAGAATTAACGCCAAAAAGTTCAATCTTCATCTCATCAGACCAGAGAATCATATTTCTCATAGTCTGGGAGTCCTTCATGTGTTTTTTGGCAAACTCTATGCGGGCTTTCATATGTCTTGCACTGAGGAGATATCACATGACCATGGATTGTCCATCACATGGACTGATTTTTATCCACTTGGAGTAAACAATAAACAACAGCAAGCAGAGATCTAGAAAACAGTGAGGAATTGATACAGAAAGTAAACTGAAAAAAAGTGCAAACTTTTCATTATACAGGCAATAACATTTATTTGCTGAAACTGGACAACCCCTTTATGCTAAGACCCAACATAGCGAGCCACAGCCAAAACGCTTTTTTCAGAAAGTCCACAGAGTTTGTCTCTGCAGACTTTCTGCATCTATTATACCTATATGGAAAATCCCAGCATAGGTATAATTGACATGTGATTTCCGCTGCGGATATTTTTCTGCAATGTATGGATGGGATTAACTGGAATCCCATCCACTTTGCAGGTACTGTAATACAAAGCATATTCGCAACTTGGGGCCCCGGCCTTAATCAAATTCGGCACCTCACCATTGTGTATGTATATGTGCTTCCCTATAGTATATGTCAGGCATCACAGTCAGTGTAGCACATACCACTTTCTACGATACTTGCTACATCTGCACCGACCCCTTCTACCTGCTTCTGACATACACATAAAGTGGTGAATTAGTAAAATAGTGTCTGCATTTTTTTTTCTACATAATTTTTACCATTGGTTGTTGTGTGTGCTTTTGCAGCTTAGTGTCTTTCCACTTGAATGTGAATGAGCTACAGTTTCAGGTAAGGCCCATAAACAGGTTAGTTACTGCTTCTGTTACACAAAAACTAACCTTTTATTTCATTCTAGACAACTCCTTTAATATCAGTACTTAGATATGTCTATTGTCTGTTGTCATGTTTGAGGTACAGTATGCAGCCAGGAATTCAGAGCATAATCCCCAAGTGCCCAATGCTGTAGACACTGGGAGATGGGGAGTTTGACCCTGTACTCCCTTGTGTATGAAGGTAAATTCAATAAACCATTTTGCCTTTACAGCAATAAAGTCTTCAACTACGTCTGATATAGACAAGTGTATCAAGGAAAAGACAAGGGTATCAGTATAAAGACAAGTATTTTAATGCAAAGGCAAGGGCATCAAAGCCAATAAATCATAGTAAGGACAAGGATATCCATGTAAAGACTAGGATAGCAATGTTAAAAAAAAATATGTCTTATGTGATATTTTGGTTCAGGCAAAAAGTAACTTCAAAATTTGACATTGAAGAAGATTCATCGATAACATTGTGTGAGGTATAAATATTGAACATGCTGCAAATTCTGATAAACTCAACATTGGGTATATGGCATGATAAATTTAGTAGAAATCATCAGGCATGTAACACTTCTCTTCTTCATGTCACTTCATGGCGGGCTTACAAACATAAAAACATTCAGTGCCAAAATATGACATACCTTTTAATAAAAGTGCAATTTGCAACATGTCTTTATCATTTACCCTTTTTGTACACAGTTTTCAAAGCTGTGAAAGTAGAGAATAAAACATTCTAAAATACAGTAAATTTGGAACTTCCATGTTTGTTTGTTTTTTGTTTTGTTTTTTTGCAGAATTTGCAAAACAGAGTTCAATCTGGTGAACATTGTAAAAGTCTGCCTAAACTATTTTTTATAGTGACCAAGTAGAGTTGTGCGTTTAATCAATTTAAAGGGGTTGTCCGCAATAATATAAAAATTAAACCCTAAACTAAACCCCCCTCCCCCCGCCTAATTTCTAATTTACTTAGTTTAAAAAAAAATCTATAATTACCCAGCCACACTTTATGATAATCTGGTGACATTCCAATTCCAGTGACATCACCAATACCCCCCCAATCCCATCATACTTACCTGTCTTCAGTCTTCTGGGCACGAAGCGTCACTTCCTTCGTTTCTGCCGGCGCCTGCGCAATAGAGCCAGTGATTCTAGCTCTATTGCGCAATCGCTGGCAGAAGTGAAGAGCTGAAAGATCCTGCCTACCATGCATACACAAGAAGTCCACAGAAGAAGAAGCCGGTGGGACAGAAGAAACTGATCTCCAGGACACAGAAGAAAGGTAAGTATGATGGGGTGGGAGCTAGTTAGGTAGGTAGGGCTAGTAGTCCATGGGCTAGCTAGGGAAACAGGGAGGGGGTCTGAGAGAGGGAGGGGGTCTGAGAGGTGGAGGGAGTTAGAGGGGATCTGAGGCTAAGACAGCAGGAAGCTACCCATGTAAATAAATGCAGAAGATGCCTGAGCTCCCAGAGAAACTCAGAAGTCACTCCAAACACTGCTAAAGGTATTTTGGTGCACTTATTAACCCATTAAAAGCACTAAAATACCTTTCTTAAAAAAAAGTTTTTTGTCCAGAAAACCCCTTTGATTAATTTGTCATTTCAAAAAATTGTGATCCTGATCTTTTCCAGAATTGTGAAATTGATTTTAGCAATCTGATATTTTTCATGTAGGCTTTGTCCTCCCTGTTACAGTGCTCAGTGATCAACAGTTTCCTCACTATAGTCAATAGTTGGGTGGTAGGATTAGGAAGCTTGCACCAAATATATCTTTTAATATCTTTAAGGAAAAATGGGAAAAATCAAGATTAAAATTTGAGAATTGCCCATAAGCTTGAAAACAATTGATTTTATTTTTAGGCAAAAATCTCCCAACCCTAAAATCAAGTTAAATTCAGTATATGACACAGAGTACGACATAGTGTACACCTATATACATAGCATAGATCTGTTCTACATGATCCTTATAGTTCTCATTCCACTCAACTACAAGCCGTATGATCAATGCTTAAAGGGGTATTCCAGTTAGAACAAGTCACCTCCTATCCAAATGATAGGGGGTAACTTGCTGATTGGTGGTAAAATTGTCTCTTAAAGGGGTATTCCAGTTGCAACAAGTAACTTGCTGATCAGTGAGTGTCCTACCCCTGGGACCCCCACAGATTTTGAGAACCGGGGTATTTTGTAGCCCAGTTATGACCAGGGTGCCTTGTCGTACACCACGTGCCGCTCCATTCAATTGAATGGGAACAGCTGGAGATAGCCAAATGCTTAATTGTCTATCTCCGGCAGTCCTCATTCAATTGAATGGAGTGGCCGGCACTGTACAACAAGGTGACATGGTTGTAACTGGGGTAAAAAACACCCTGGTTCTCGAGATCTCTGGGAGTCTCAGCAGTTTACATGATGTTATATAGTAAAGCATTTCTATGTATCCAGACCCTTCCAGGTTCACAGTCTAGACATTGAATGATACTTTGTATGTTTGTCACTATTCTCCTTTATTATTTATGAAAGACTGTGTCTCAGCAAGCGGGACAATAACCTGCAGTGATTGTTTTTGGAAAATTACATCCATTTATATGTAGCCATTTACCTTATTTTATTTTTTAATTGTTTTATATCTAAGCCTGTTTAGTCAAGATGGGATAAAAAAGTTACTTTATGATGTAAAATTGCTATGCTGTTTTTTCTAGTTTGCAATTGTCGTTCTGGACCCTGGTGAATGAGGTGTGTCTTGAAAAATGTTTGGATGGCCAATGCCGATTTAGTGAAGCCTTGATCCTTTTGGGTAGAACACCCCCCTATTTTGTTACATGTCATGCCCATCTTTAATATATAGTGTAGAACCTTGAAGAACAAACCTATGAATTCATCACAGCCTAAGATGTCAATCAGGACAATATGTACACTACACATTTCCTCCAGGGACAGGAGCATCACATGATCAAAAGACCAGTAATTGATCTAAGCAACAAGTCTGGAAAATCCCTGTAGTTAGTGCTGCAGCTCCTTCATTCTGAAGGTCATGGGGGTACCAGCAGTCAGACACTGACCTTCTGAATGATATATCATCCTTTCTATAGGGCAAAAACCTCATTAAGATAGCACCATCTGAGTTTTTTTCATACACCTTCAATGGTTAAAATGTGATTTTTTTTTATTAACTGATGACAATGTGATACACTGTTCAGAAATTGCGTAAGTCCCCACATACTTTAGATTAATATTGGGGATCCCACCAATGTTGCAGGATCCACATCACACATTTCAACATGTCAGTTCAGTTCTGGGTTGTCTCTCTTCCTACTAATGAACAATAGGGTACTCAAGGGAGATTGTTAGTGGATGACAGCTATATTGCCTATGGAACACCCTACAGTCCTACAATAAACCTCTCTCCAGTAAATTATTTAGCTCCCCTTATATTGGTTTCAAGCCAGGAATGGGCCAGGGAAAAAAAAATAAGACGGAATCACTTGTGTTTGTAGAACTGATGAAGAACCCACAGCAAGTTATTATTATTATTATTTATTTATAGGGCATCCTTAATTCCATGGTGCTATAGATATGGAAAGGGTTTACTTACATAATACAAAAATTAATACAATAATCTAACATAGTGACCAACTTGAACAATTGGAAAGAGATCTCTGCCTGTGAAGACTTACAATCCACAAGGGAAGGAGGAAAGAGATAGTAGTTGATGGTACAAGTTGTTTAGATGATGATGTAATTGAAGAAGGGTTATTAGAAGTTGTATTTTCCTGTAGAAGTGAGTTTTTAGGTTGATGTTAAAGGTGGTGATTGTGGGAAGTAGTCTTATGTATCGTAGGAAGAGTTTCAGTGTGTAGGGGATGCATGGGGCAGTTGTGTGAAGAGAGGATAAGAGCAGGTCTTGTGATGATCAGAGATTACATATAGTGAAGGTAGCAGGAGATTAGTGCAGAGATGTATGGAAATATGTGGCTGTACAGTTGTGGATGGCCTTGTATGTCAGCATTTGCTAGTCAATGGGTAGCTAGTGAAAGGGGAGAGGTTGATGAAAATCTAGGAGAGAGATGGATTAACCAGGCAGCAGAGTTGAGGGTGGATTGAACGGGAACAAAAGCAGGAGGCCAGAAGGATGTCCAAGCGGAAGATGATGAGGTTGTGGATTGAAAGGTTGTGCTTTAAAGGACAAGGCAGAATCAAGATTACCACAAGGCAGGGGGCTTGTGGTACTGAGTGAGGTAAGTGTGGTGCCCTTGACATTGATTGGTTGGTCAGGTAGGGGGATTGTGTGGTGGGGAAAAGATGATGAGCTCTGTTTTCTCAATGTTGAGTTTGAAAAAGCTGGAAGAGAAGAAGGAGACTAAAGCTGATGGATCTTTGGATAGCAGAGTGGTAATGTCTGGGACAAAGAGATATTTTTGGGTGTTAGTAGCCAATGGTATTTAAAAACCATTGGACTCTATGAGCTGTTCCAGGCCAAGGGTATAGATGGAGAATTATAGGGGTCCCAGGACAAGGCCTTGGGAAACACCTACAGTGAGAGAATGGTCAGGAGGTAATGTATGAGTGGGAGATGCTAAATGTGGGATTGGTGAGGCATAATGAGATCCAGGAGAGGGTCAAGTCTGTGATACCAAGGGATGAGAGAATTTGTTATAAGAGAAAGTGATCAATTGTGCCAAAGGTAGAGGACAGGTCTAGGAGGAGGAAAACAGAGTATTGTTGTTTGGCTTTGGCAGTTAATAGGTGGTTTGCTACTTGGGTTAGGGCATTTTCAGTGGCATGATGGGGTCGGAAGCCAATTTGTAGCTGGATTGAATTGGTTTAATGAGAAATTGGAATTATTAATTACATTAGAGCTAAGTTAAGGATGGACACATATGTACATGTACTCAGTATGTATTTCATTTGAAAGTTATATACTAAGAGACAATCTCATCTCCACTTAGAAAAGCAATGAAGAGCATCAATAATGTGAAGAGAGGGAGAAAACGTTGGTCATTTAGGATCAGTAGAAAGGGAATGTAAAATTGACAATTTACAATGTTGAAGGTAACCAGATTTTTCCAATCCCTGTGCATTTTACTTATTTATGGAACCTATAAAGTATACTAGATGGATGATAACTAAACAACACTAACATTTCAAGAGATATATAGACAAAGAAGTTGTACACCAGGGTGGAAACATAGATAAAGTTCAAAATAGAAATGAACTGGTCAAGAGCTGTGGTTGTCAGCCATTAAACTAGCATTCTTCCAGTAATTATTATCAATTATCTTCCAGAACACATACTTAGGCTGTTTTAGTCTTACTAATTAGAAGCTACATATGCTGACATTGCTCTCGTTTGGTCTTCACTTCAGTGATTTTCAGAGCTTATCTGAAAAAAAAAGACTGCTCAGTTTCCTTTGAAATTAGTAATTCTCCTACAATAATGCAAATTCACCTTGAAAGAACTTTTGTTCTGATTGTTTTTGTTGCAACACCTGTCACTCGTGCCTTTATGTTGGCCTGGCAGTGAGGAACATGCAACATGGTCATATTTGGCTTCATACAAGGATTGAGTCATATACCATGTACAGAGGTAAAGCACCCAATCCAAGTCTACAGACATACAGTGGGTATGGAAAATATTCAGACCCCTTTAAATTTTTCACTCTTTATTTCATTGCAGCCATTTTCTAAAAGCAAAAAAGTTCATTTTATTCCTCATTAATGTACATTCAGCTCCCCATCTTGACAGAAAAAAAAACAGAAATGTAGATATTTTTGCAAATTTATTAAAAAAGAAAAACTGAAATATAACATGGTCATAAGTATTCAGACCCTTTGCTGTGACACTCATATTTAACTCACATGCTGTCTATTTCCTTCTTATCCTTGAGATGGTTCTACTCCTTCATTGGAGTCCAGCTGTGTTTAATTAAACTGATTGGACTTGATTAGGAAAGGAAAACACCTGTTTTAAGACCTGTTTTAAACACCTGTTATAAGACCTCACAGCTCACAGTGCATGTCAGAGCAAATGAGAATCATGAGGTCAAAGGAACTGCCCAAGGAGTTCAGAGACAGAATTGTGGCAAGGCACAGATCTGGCCAAGGTTACAAAAGAATTTCTGCAGCATTCAAGGTTCCTAAGAGCACAGTGGCCTCCATAATCCTTAAGTGGAAGAAGTTTGGGACGACCAGAACTCTTCCTAGACCTGGCCGTCCAGCCAAACTGAGCAATCGTGGGAGAAGAGCCTTGGTGAGAGAGGTAAAGAAGAACCCAAAGATCACTGTGGCTGAGCTCCAGAGATGCAGTAGGGGGATGGGAGAAAGTTCCACAAAGTCAACTATCACTGCAGCCCTCCACCAGTTGGGGCTTTATGGCAGAGTGGCCCGAAGGAAACCTCTCCTCAGTGCAAGACATATGAAAGCCTGCATAGAGTTTGCCAAAAAACACATGAAGGACTCCCAGACTATGAGAAATAAGATTCTCTGGTCTGATGAGACGAAGATTGAACTTTTTGGTGTTAAATCTAAGTGGTATGTGTGGAGAAAGCCAGGCACTGCTCATCACCTGCGCAATACAATCCCAACAGTGAAAGATGGTGGTGGCAGCATCATGCTATGGGGGTGTTTTTCAGCCGCAGGGACAGGACGACTGGTTGCAATTGAATGCGGCCAAATACAGAGATATCCTGGAAGAAAACCTCTTCCAGAGTGCTCTGGACCTCAGACTGGGCTGAAGATTCACTTTCCAACAAGACAATGACCCTAAGCACGCAGCTAAAATAACAAAGGAGTGGCTTTGGAACAACTTGACTTCTTGACTGGTCCAGCCAGAGCCCTGACCTCAACTCAATTAAGCATCTCTGGAGAGACCTGAAAATGGCTGTCCACCAACATTCACCATCCAACCTGACGGAACTGGAGAGGATCTGCAAGGAAGAATGGCAGAGGATCCCCAAATCCAGATGTGAAAAACTTGTTGCATCATTTCCAAGACTCATGGCTGTACTAGCTCAAAAGGTTGCTTCTACTCAATTTTGAGCAAAGGGTCTGAATACTTATGACCATGTGATATTTCAGTTTTTCTTTTTTAATAAATTTACAAAAATATCCACATTTCTGGGGTTTTTTTCTGTCAAGATGGGGTGCTGAGTGTACATTAATGAGAAATAAAATGAACTTTTTTGCTTTTAGCAAATTGCTGCAATGAAACAAAGAGTGAAAAATTTAAAGGGGTCTGAATACTTTCCGTACCCACTGCATGCTGCAAATTCATATTCAATGCTATACATAGACATACAGAGATTTATTTTTTTTCTGTCAGACTCCTTTCAAAAGTACCACATGCAACAGGAAACTATTTACCCTAAGAAATATTTCATTACCATACCAAGACACCATATGATGGCTTATAAAATATGGAATCATAGAAAGTCCATATACCACTATACAATGTTCTATGAACAAGACACTACATGAGACTTTAATCTATACATGGACTTTAGATAGAGTTGTAGCAAGCTCCATCTGTACAAATGGCTCAACATTGTTTTTAATTATTTGTGCCCAGAATTTTTTTTTATCTCCCGACATCTTTGAAATAAATATTAAAGGCCATGAGCACTTTTGCACATCATTTCTTTAGTATTTATTTGTTTCCTAAATGCAGAAAAATAAGCAACTTTCTAAACAGTCTTCAGTATGCTTCCATTTTGCAGCTGCACAGTCTGTGTCACTTCACACAACTGGCTGTCCTGCTGAATCTGATATAGATCTACTTTCCCTTTGCTCAGTTTTAGCAATAGCAGCAGGTAAGGGGAGGAGTAGATACATGGTATATGAGGGCATAAAGGAAGGGGGAAGCATCCATGTCATTAAGACAGGACAGAATACACAGTCTGTTCTGTATCAGAGTATAGATATAAAGAAGAACACATAAAGTACCTAGAGAGCCTACAAAGGAATTAGATTGGAATCAAATTCTGATTGTCTGTGCAAAGAAAGAAGAGATCCCATAACAGATTCTGCAAAGGGAAGGCATATAATTCACACAGGCTGTGCATCTGTGTAAAGGAAGAAAAGAGACCCAATAGCAAACTATGCATGGGCCAGGAAATCACATACCCTGTTTCCCTGAAAATAAGACACCCCCGAAAGTAAGGCATAGGAGAGGTTTCGTAGAATTGCCCAATATAAGGCATCCCCCGAAAGTAAGACGTAGGAGACGTTTCATTTCGCAGCATTCCCGAACAGAACATACGGTATATATGGTATGTGAGGCCGCGGGCCGAACCCCACAATCACTGCTATCATTATACTCCAGGGTCTTTGAAAAGACCCCGGAGTATAATAATCGGAGGCCCAGAGTTGGTGAGGGAACATAAAAAACAATGTACTTACCTCTCCTACGCTTCTCCAGGCTTCGGGCCTGTTTGGTGACGTCGCAGACGTCATTTTGCGTCGCGACGCCAGCCCGCATCACGTGACTCCGGCCTGGTCCAACATTGAAGAAGGCCGAAGTAGCAGGGAGTGGACCGGTGAGAGGAATGGGTAAGCAACGTTGTTTTTTTATGTTTCTATCCTCCCCTGAGTCTCCGATCATTATACTCTGGGGTCTGAAAAGACCCCAGTGTATAATAATTGTTCATGGGTGGTCCACAATGGGACATATAATAGTGTGTGCAGGGGCCACTATGGGGCAAAATACTCAGTGCAGGGGCCACTATGGGGAATAATAGTGTGTGCAGGGGCCACTATGGGATATAATACTGTGTGCAGGGGCCACTATGGGGCATAATACTGTGTGCAGGGGCCACTATGGGATATAATACTGTGTGCAGGGACCACTATGGGATATAATACTGTGTGCAGGAGCCACTATGGGGAATGATACTGTGTGCAGGGGCCACTATGGGGAATGATACTGTGTGCAGGGGCCACTATGGGATATAAAATTGTGTGCAGGGGCCACTATGGGACATGATACTGTGTGCAAGGGCCACTATGGGACATGATACTGTGTGCAGGGAAATTAATGGTTTGGATTATTATGATGATGTCCTAGAAGATGATGACATAACTGTTATTGAATAAATTTTACTTTCTATTCATACCGTAAATATTGGTAAATGTACCATACTGTTAATTGTTGTACATGGAAATAATGGTACGGTAGTAGTAAGAAATTCTTGATAGGATTCACAGTTTGTCTGGTTATGCTGGTTTGTGATGACAACTACTGTACAGTACCGTATATAATAAATGTTCATTTTTTTGTTCAGCAATAAATGCGAATTCTTCTTCATTGAAAAAAAAATAAGACATCCCCTGAAAATAAGACACAGCACATCTTTGGGAGCAAAAATTAATATAAGACGCTGTCTTATTTTCGGGGAAACAGGGTACTCCTCAGCATCATTGTCAGCATAAGGGAGAATAGCTTCTTAATGGACTTTAAATATGGAATGCAATCTGGGAATGTAGCAGTACTGATATATGAGAGTTAGTGATGGCTGTGGTATCCTGGACACACAGTATTCACATCCAGAATGTTTTACTGGGAGTGACATCTCCATATGGGAAAAATCTGACAGCAGGAGTACGTTGCAAACTGCATATCAGGGGTCTGAAAATAAATACTAGAATGGAAATATCAGTCTAAAACATAGTGCAACTTCTTGAACTAAAAGGTAGCCATTAAGATTTATAAAAAATCCTTTTATCCGTTATCCATACCCTTTACAACTTTTCAGTAAATTAGTAGTGTCAACTATAGCTGTCTGCAGTTGCATTCATTGTTAGTAAATAACTCTCATTATTATCGGGTAAGGACTGGAAGGCTATTAAAAGAAGTGAAGAGTGACTGGAAGTGAAAAATATCTTTGTTGCGCTTCACATTTTTTTTTCTTTACAGCTATCAGCACTATCATTTCTCAGAATGAGTAATGTCAGAGAAAGGTGCAGACAATGGTTGGTGGTAGCATTCTGCAAAGAATTACTTCACAGATGGGAAAGAGAATGGCAAAACTTGAAATACTGAACTGTTTGGTTGGAAAGCCATAATGAATACAAGGCACAAGATGCATTTATGTTTTGTGTTCTTTTATGGTGCTCTTCTATTTTTGTGAAACTTAACAAGAGGGAAAAGAAGACAAGAAGGAAGTGGAAGAAAAATTCCACTCAAACAAATATATGTGAAAATAGATTTTGTAATATATTTTTTTTAAAACTTCAGATTAGTAATGTAATAAAAGGCTACTTTTATTCAGTTCTACTTGTTTTCTATGGAGGACAGTATAAGATGTGCTTGATTGCTTCCCGTAGACACCAGACACATCCATGTACATAACACATCAAAGGTTTAACTTGATGCTGCTAGGTCCCAATGCACAATATGTAATGGGACATCCAACTATCAATAATACT
This sequence comes from Leptodactylus fallax, assembly GCA_947044405.1. Taxonomy (NCBI): domain Eukaryota; kingdom Metazoa; phylum Chordata; class Amphibia; order Anura; family Leptodactylidae; genus Leptodactylus; species Leptodactylus fallax. The sequence goes on from CAMRHE010000234.1 coordinate 1,472,310, forward strand.
AGTGTCTTCTTATGTGGTAGAGATGACTTGGGGCCCCCTGAGGCTCCAGAGCATTGTGGTGACTGCTACCTCTGAACCCCCTATAGCTATGTCCCTGCATATACACTGTGTTTAACACAGTCACGTCAGACTACATCTGCACCAGAGTCTCTGTTGGAGACTCCGCTGCAAAAATTGTCAAGAATCGATGAAGAAAAAAGTCCGCCGAGAGACCCAAACGATGGAGAGACAGACTGCTGATTTAGCAGTTACAGACAGACACCGGCGGACCCCAAATAATAATAGTCCTTTAATAGTCCCACAATGGGGAAATTCAGACAGAGAGACCGGTGCAGATGTGAACCTAGCCTCAGATAAACAGTCATTTTATAAGAAATGTTTTATTTATACTATAAACAAAAGTCATGACATCTCCTCAAACACAGAGAAACCATTCCTGCAGTTGCTAAAGGACGAACAGTCATTTGTCTGCCTGAGGATAAAAGTTGAATGTCATCATAAAACCCTAGTAATCTTCTTTGGGTGCAAATCAAGGCCAAGCACCAAACAGGTGCTACGTGAATGCCAGATTTTTGGTGTATGCCCTTTTGTAAATTCCCTCCATAATCTTTAACCTTATACTATATTTGTTTTCTATAAATTTCTGCCAGTATCCTGATTGTAGAAATGCACCTGCCTAGCTAAAAACGGGTACTGTATAATGGCTGACTAATGAAATCCCCCATGTGTTCAGTGGCAATTGATATATACACTTAGGTCGCATTCACACGAGTGATTTACTGGATTTACTGGCCTGCACCTTATACTGGGACCAGGGGCATAACTTGAGGGGGTGCAGAAGGTGTAGTCGCACCGGGGCCCATGAGTCTTACGGGGCCCATAAGCACAGGCAGCAGTATTGAGATTGCAGCTTCCATCTGGCCCATAAACCAAGGAGACCCACAGATTACCCTAACCACACTAAGGTTGATTATACTCCTTAGTAGCCGTAACCATCACTATCAAGAATTCGCTGTAGGGATGAATTAGGGGGCCATGGACAAAAGACTGCAGCGGGGCCCACAAGACTTTAGTTACGCCACTGGCTGGGACATACTGTCCTGTACTATAATCAGTGGAAGACAGTAGAAGACAGACTGGGGGACAAGGACTCCTAGCATCATAGATAGCTATACTTCTAGGAGTCCCTCTCCCGGCATTCTGTTTAGGCCGGTAAATCCAGCCAACACACGGACCGAGTTTCATAGCTGAAACTTAGTCGCCTGAATGTAACCTTAGTGTTCCCTCTACAAACAGTAGGGCATTTAATAAAAAGTCCATATTGCTCGGTTGCTTCATACAAAGCATGTATGGATGTATAGGCTGTATAAATGTATATGTACTGTTTAAATAAAGGAAGTTGTTAGATGATAGTAGTACTCATACATTATTTAGAGCAGGAAGAAGAATAGAGGTTATTTCAACACAGGACAATGCATATCTATTATCCAATGACCCCAAGACATCCTGACATATATTTTATTAAACATAGGAAAGCACAGTAACGGGAATTTATCAAACTCTGCACTCTAGAATTCTGTTGTAAAAAGTCACAAAGCAAGGATTTGTGACTTTTTAAGCTCTTTGGCAAAAATATTACAACTTTTTCATCTCTGCTTATGCTTCAACATTACCTCACAGGATATGATGCCATATCAGACTAGCTTTATATGTCCAGGCACCATCTGCATGTTAAAGGACACAACTAGTGATGGCTCATACAGCTTTATATATGTGTAATGACAGTAACCTCTATTACAATATTGTCTGACCATTGTATAAACAATGCTACATCTGTTGCCGCCCCTGCTACCTCCTGTGTCACCCCCTCTACCTCATAGATTGTAAGCTCTTGCGAGCAGGGCCCTCAGTCCCAGTGTGTGAATTGACTATTTCTTTGTAATGTATCTTTTTTGTCAGTAATTGAACCCTACAAATTGTACAGTGCTGCGGAATATGTTGGCGCTATATAAATAAAATGTATAATTATTATTATTATTATCTCTGGGTATGGTTACCCTGTCTAGCTGTCTGTACTCCAGATTTTGCAACTGCAACTTTTTTAAAAACCTGCAAAAATTGTCAGAAACTCACTCCAGTTAGTGGATGGTGTAAAGACAGGGGCGCACCGCTAATGAGGCGAGGTGAGGCGGCCGCCTCGGGCGGCACTGTCCGGGGGGCGGCATTTTACTATTTAATGTAAACCAGCCCAGGACAGTCCGCTTTAAAAAAAAAAAAAAAAAAACAGAGCTGAGCGCGGCCTGTCCTGGGCTGGTTTACAAGACGTCGCATCTCAGCGCAGGCGGCGATACAATGACGTCATCACGCTGCCTACGCTGAGACACAGACGTCGCGGACAAGAAGAGGAGGAGGCGGCGGCTGCATCAAGGCATCGCAGGTGAGTATAGCTTTTTTTTTTATCTATATAAATAGGCCGTAACCTGTTGGAGTATCCCCGGCAGGTCAGGGCCTATTTATTTACCTACCCCGCGTCTGCTCGTGGCCGCCCCCGCTTCCCCTTCTGCTATGGGCCCCAGAAAGGGAAGCGGATGCCGCTGTGAGCGGCCGTGGGCATCGGTAAGTTGGGCCGCGGGCCGCAAATACTACTATTATTATACTCCGGGGTCTATTCAGACCCCGGAGTATAATAATCGGAGGCCTAGGGTTGGTGAGGGAACATAAAAAACAGTGTTACTCACCTCCTGCGATCCGATGTAACTCCGAGCAGGCTTGAGGCCTCTGGTGACGTCATCAGGTCGCGTCGCCGGCCTGATCACGTGACGTGTGTGCGCAATTAAACAGGGCCGAAAGCTGCAAGGAGTGCACCGGTGTCCAGGATAGGTAAGTAACTCTGATTTTTATGTTTGTATTCTCCCCTGGGTCTCCAATCATTATACTCTGGGGTCTGAAAAGACCCCAGAGTATAATAATAGTTCATGGGTCGGCCACTATGGGGCATAATACCCTGTGCAGGGACCACTGTAGAGCATAATACCAGTACAGGGGCCACTCTGGAGCATAATACAAGTGCAGGGGCCACTATAGAGCATAATACCGAGTGCAGGGGCCACTATAGAGCATAATACCGGGTGCAGGGGTCACTATGGAGCATAATACAAGTGCAGGGGCCACTATAGAGCATAATACCGAGTGCAGGGGCCACTATAGAGCATAATACCAGTGCAAGGGCCACTATGGAGGATAATACCAGTGCAGGGGCCACTATGGAGCATAATACCCTGTGCAGGGGCCACTCTGGAGCATAATACCAGTGCAGGGGCCACTATGGAGCATAATACCGTGTGCTGGGGCCACTATAGAGCATAATACAAGTGCAGGGGCCACTATGGAGCATAATACCAGTGCAGGGGCCAATATGGGGCATAAAACTGTGTGCAGGAGTTGCTGCGGAACATAATACCGTGTGCAGTTGCCAATGTGGGGCATAATACCGTGAGCAGGGGCCACTATGGAGCATAATACCGTGTGCAGGGGCCGCTGAGAGGCATAATACAGTGTGCAGGGGCCGCTGCGGGCCATAACACTGTGTAATACTGTGTGCAGGGGCTGCTGTGGAACTTTATAGTGTGTGTAAATGGGGCGCTATAAACATGGGCTATGGCACCTGTTTATATTATACGCTGTCTGTTTATAGTGACCGTGTGATGTAATTGTAGCCTTGTCACATACTGTAGACATGTACAGGACGAGGCTGCAGTTACATTACATGGCCGCTATGAGATGAAATAGACTATGTAAACAGAGAAGCGGTCACGGAGCTTACACAGGTACCATTCAAACAGCTGATCAGTGGGGGTCCTGGGTTTTTGAACCCCACTGATTAGTTTATTAATGACCTGGAAAACCTTTTAATTAGTTAACACCTGGGGTATTATTAATAAGGGGCACTATTTATACAGGGTACACAGGGACATTATTAATATAAAGATGCACTTGTGGGTATTATTCATTATGGGGGGTTATATCATATATTTTATAATTGGGGGTAGCAGCAGAATGGGGGCTTTGTGTAGGTGAGGACAATGTGGGTTGGATGCCTGGAAAAGTGAGGAGCCAAAGATGTCTGTGTTGCAAACTTTACAGAGACAAGTCACAGCTGGAAGAAGTGGTCATGGCGGTCCAGAGGGAAGAGAAGGGAAATGTGACCGATTAGTCAGAGACGTCACCTGTAAGTCACAGAATGTTACTGCCCTGTATTCACCTAAATGATAGATAAATACCTGAGTGATAGGGGTCTGTCTGCTGAGACCCCCACTGAGCCTGAGAATTGGGTTTTCCCCCCACTAGGTGGGAATCCAGCCTGACCGCAGCCATATATATAGGTGTGTCACTTGGTGGATGGACGAACCCGCGTGGCTCTCATTCACTTCAATGGGAGTGCCAAAGATACCCGAAGTCCAGTCCTCAGCTATCTGCGGCGCTCCTATTATAGAGAATGGGGGCCACGTGGGCTCGTCCATCCACCAAGCAGAAGATGTGGGAAGTTACTTTCATTGTTAATGCCGTGTTGTTGATCTGATACTGAAGTAATACAGGAAGAAGAATTCTTAAAAACTGTTTTATAACTTTGTGTATTGTGTATATTGTGCGACGATAACAGTGTGTTAAACTAGTAGCATGGAAACTCAGTTTTTTTGTTTTTTTTTTTTTTGGGGGGGGGGGGGGCGTCTTTCTATAGTCCGCCTCAGGCAGCAAAGAGGCTAGGTTCACCACTGTGTAAAGATAGGATTAACTTTCCAGGACCAGACATGTCAGAGTTGTGGATGTATCATATTTATCAAACCTCATGCTGCAGCAGGTTTCCTCTGCGGACTTCCTGCTTTAATTATACCTGTAGGTTTTTGGAAATTATAGCATGTCCGCAGCACATATTTTCCCATACTGTGGAGATGAAATTCTCTAGAATCCCATCCACTTTACACTACGTGGGGCCCCCGGCCTAAAAATACCCCTCTAATGATAAATTTCCCTCAATGGCTTCAAAATGTTTAACCACTTCTGTACCAGGCCATTTTGTGGTTCAGGACCAGACACATTTTTGGGTATTTTGTATGTGCGGTTTTGGAGGGCTATAACATTTTTATCATTTGGGTTATTCAACTAATTTCTCCGTCTTTTTTTTTTTTTTACACATAGGGATTTATTTTTATGTTGTTTTTGCTTTTGCATGTTTTTTAAATTTTTTTTATATCCGGGAAAATATAAACAAAAGAGGAGGGAAAACGTGTCTGTTTTTCACTTTTCATTTTTTTTTTTTTTAAATTTAATAGCACAATACACAGCAATCGAGAAGACAAGGACGGTAATAAATGAAGTTACAGCCTGCCCCCGTTTCTGCAGCTGCTTGGATGTACTGGTACGTCCTTGCAGAACAAGGAAGCCACTATCCGGACATAAAAACCCAATGGGCACTCCGGAATTGGTTAAACAGTTAATATAGTATATTATCATCATGATTATTGATATGTGGATTTCTGTTTCAATAGTCATAGAAAACACAGGGTCCGGTAATAATCAATCCGATCAGGGCTAGGAGAAGGGTTGGATGGAGTGGACAATTACAATAGGAGAAAGAGAGGTTGGCCAAAAGATACAATATGCATTAAAATAGGAACACTAAAAATGACCACCGGTCTCAGTTCCCTTGTGCAACCTCTTTGGTTATAATTTAGGTGGATTACAGGTGGTTTGAAACCTAAGCCAAAAGCAGAGTGTTGTATGTCTCAGCTATAACTTGTGCCAGTTTTCTGGCATAAGTTCTAAGAAATTTGGCAGGCCAACTTTTAGCCCTGTACCACTCCATCCACTTTTTTAAAAAGTGGCAAGTGGGTGTTAGGATATGTTCACATGGAGGAAAATGAAGAGAAATTCCTCTTCATTTTCTGCTACCATATTTTCCACCATCGTATATTGGATGCAGGGCATTCCATATCGGCTGAATCAGATGCAGCATTCACGGCAAGATCGAGCAGGACGCTGTTTTTTTCAGCATGCTGCTCAATCTCTGCCTCCCATTGAAAACAATAGGAGGCAGATTCGAGGTGGACTCTTGCACGGATTCGGGGGGTGGAATCCGTCCCCAAGTCCACAGCAAATTCCTACGTGTGAAACTACTTTCAATCAACAAAAGTCTCAATTTTTGCAGAAAAAAACAGCAAATGCAACAAGAATTGTGATCTTTTCATTCTGTGTGCACCAGAAAACTACCATACAAGGCGTGATCAACTGGCCCCAGTGCAACTTCTGATAACAACAATGGGATCTCCCTTTAGGCCATCGATAAAGGGACAAAGTCATTCAAGAATAGACTTTGAATATATGACATGCCTTCTATAACCAAGGGATATGAAAAGCTGCACAAAACTATGGACTTGGCCAGAAACACATAATATGACAGCCTGACAGTCTTGCATTGAGACCTGCATGTAGGGAAATTATGGGGTTGGATGCATTTTGAAGTATATAATAAATAGTAGCGATAGAAAATGACAGGAAGGGGAGCAATAGGGAGAATGCATTGAATTATTGCCACTCAGCTAGTAGGCTGACTTTTATGTACGGAGGGTAATGGGGCACTTTCTGAGCCCCTGTCTTTCACATCAAATGATCTTAACCATCCAAGAACTACTTAAAACAATTGGAGAGTACACAATTATTTGGGATCTTTATGTAAGTGTATTCTTCGGAGAATGTGATATTTTGTGGCAGCATACAATCCATAGCACAGTGTGTCATATAACAAAGCAATGTTCAGTTTATGCCCTGCTATACTATATGGCTTCTCTAGGTAGATACTAAATAGCAGATAACACTGCAATACATTGTACAGCTGTTAGACTGCCAAGTTTTCCTTTTTCACACTTTTTATAATAAAATATCCCTATTTCTTATAAAGGTTCTTCTTGATGTATTGCACTTATTACTGCAGGTCAGATCATATGCCAGATTAAAGCTGGCAGACAATTTTGAAGCAGTTGCAAGAATTTCTTTGGCATACAGCTACCAAACAAACTCCCTGCCAAGTGCATCAAAATGTGTGCAGATAGCAGACTCAGGAACAATAGACTTTTCAATTTCCTTGTACCACTTTAGCACAAAAAATCAATTTACTGATACTTGATTCATTGCTTCCTAAAAATTTTACAATAAAAAAGTTTCTTTTTGAACATGTTCACCAGTCTCCCATTAAATATGATGTATGTTTTGGTCTAGATTGATAGGTTGGTAGAAAATCCATATTGCAAGAGATCTGGATTTATGAGGTAAATGGATATTATAAAGAAAGTCTGCTGTTAAAGGGAACAATGCCTCTCAGAGTTCTATTGTCACCACTTAGAGATTTACTTATATAGTGGAGTTTGGTTAGTGTAGTGGAACTCAAATGCTTAAAGGCAATGTCTAGTTTAGAAGATACTTATAAGGGGATTAATGCAAGTTAATAGGGTGGGGAGGGGAATTCATCTCTTGACCAGAGGTTACAAAAAGAATCTCACACTATGGAATATCTTTCTTGCCCTGAATTACACAAAGTGGCAATACAGTAAAATTAAAACATTTTTATCACCACATCCTTCACCTGATTGTTTTGTACACTCTTTTATGTATATTGTGCTCATTTCATTTTAGTTCACCATTCTGCCTGCTCTGAAAAAATCCCATGTTGGTTTTAAATTTTTTCCCTTTATGTTTTCAGCACAGCATTGCCTGGACAGCTATAGAGAGTACCATCTCTGACTGCTGGGGAATAATTGAAGGTATTTCTCTATGTATTTTCTGGAAAAGACTATAAGGATAAAGAACGAGGGCTGAACTGCATTCATCTTCATTGTAACTATTGGACAGGAAAAGGTCTAACCAACTCTGGACTATGTGTCCCCCCTGTAGATATCCTGTATGGAACAGTCTATGCATACAAGAAGTATGGGTGAGAAGGGGCACTGTGTTCATGCATACCCTGCTAAGAATTCTAGGTAAGGAATAATCAAATAAGAAATCTTTAGAGGAAGTGTATGAAAAATGTATTTTTTATATCTAAGCTGAAAAGATGTCCTGCCTTTCAACTAACAAAGCTACAGGATTTTTTACAAAAAGACCCTCAACACAATGAGCAGTGGTGTAAATACTGGGGTAGCAGCGGTAGTGGCTGTCACAGAACCCCACAAACACTACTATCATTATACTCTGGGGTCTTTTCAGACCACGGAGTATAATGATTGGAGGGCCAGGGGAGGTGAGGGAACATAAAAAACAATGTTACTTACCTCTCCTGTGCTTCAGCAATCTTCGGGCATCGTTATGCGTCGCGACGCCGGCCTGGCTCACGTGACGTCTGGTACAACATTGAAGAGGGCTGAAAGTAGCGGGGGAGTGCACCAGAGCCAGGGAGAGGTAAGTAACATTGTTTTTTATGTTTGTATCCTTCCCTGGGTCTCCGATCATTATACCCCAGAGTATAATAATTGTTCATGGGTGGTCCACAATGGGGCATAATTCTGCGTTCAGGGGCCACTATGGGGCATAATACTGTGTGCAGGGGCCACTATGAGGCATAATACTGTGTGCAGGGACCACTATGGCGCATAGGGCCACTATGGGGCATAATAGTGTATGCAGGGGCCACTATGGGTCATAATATTGTGTGCAGGGGCCACTATGGGGCATAATATTGTATGCAGGGGCCACTATGGGGCATAATAGTGTGTGCAGGAATGCGAAGAATGTGGTTTGTGTGTTGGGGGGGCATGTCAAATGTTTGCCTTGGGGCCCAGCCATTCCTAGTTACACTGACAATGAGCCTGATGAGAACAAGGCATTGTCTAGGATTTTCAAAAAATTGCCACAAAGCAGGGAATGTGGTAAAATTAAAAAACAAAACAAAAACAAAACACCTTATTGTACACTTACCATTCACTTGGTAAATCCCTGCTGCTCCAATACACTGCTACAGTGATCTCCACTGGCCTTGTTTGTTGAAGTGATAGCATGTTGGCTCAGTGGTTCGCACTGTTTCCTTTCAGTATTAGGATCTCGGGTTTGATTCCAACCAAGGGCAACATCTGCAGGGAGTTTGTATGTTTTCACTGTTTTGATGGGGGTTTTCTCGCACATGCCAAACTATACTGATAGGCAAATTGGCTTCCTAAAAAACAACTGACCCTTGTGGGTGTTGAGGATGAGTGCCTGTATGCAAACCCTAGCTGCCCTACTCTGCAATACTCCCTGCACCTTGAGGGCTTGGGGCTCCACGCTGCAAAAATGCTGTGTATTACAGTACCTGCAAAGTGGATGGCATTCTGGCTAATCCCATCCACACATTGCAGAAAAAAATCTGCAGCGGAAATGCTGCGACTTCAAAAACGCAAGCATTTTTGCAAATCGCAGCATGTCAATTATACCTAAGGAAAACTCTGCGGACTTTCTGAGAAAACGCTGTGGAAAAAAAACGTTTCCGCCGTGGTCTTTTCACGTAGCGTTTTTCAGCTGTGGCTTGCTATGTGGGGCCTTAGCCTTACAAATGTTTGTCATTGTGCATGAGAAGCCTTGACTATAAATTCCTACATGTTCTTTAAAACAGAAATGTTTCTATTTGCTCATACCAAGAAAAGATTACATATTATATTAGAAAGTTGCATAAAGATGGATTATTTTAAACAATATGACTTAGTTATGTAACAATTTTACATTTCTTATGCATCCATATGTCTTATGTTAACTGCACTGTGAAGTCATTTTCTCACTCCGGTAAAAGAAAAAAATGGAATTAATTTGGTACAAGTGTTTTACTCTGAGCTTTTGGTTGCAATGCATTAATACAAAGTAACACAATGCATTGCTAATTAGATGTCAGCAGGCAATAGCTAAAAGGCCGACACCTGCTGTTCATTCAGTAATTCCACAAGACTTATTTGCTTTGAAATCCATAGTACAAATTTTGTCAATTTAAAATTTACCTCCAAAGTGGAAAAACCCACTGCTAGACCCTGCCCTAATTCCTCTGCCACATTTATAGGTGTAGTAGTTTATGTGCTGTATAAGAGAGAATATTTGATGCCACCAGCCATTCTCTGCTGCACAAAAACAGCGGCGTCACAACAATATATAGCCTCAAAAATGAAGAAGGTGGCTTTGAGAAATAAGTCCATTAAAGGGAGTCTATCAGCAGGAAAACCGATACCAAACTAATGACAGGGTGGTTTCTACTCTATCCAAAGATGTCTTTATTATTCTGCATTGCAGCTCCTTTTTCATGAAAATCAGCATTTTATTCTTATGCAAATTAGCTGAAATGGCCTTTTGGGGGGTTTCTTCTCCAGCTGGATCTTCACTCTCTGCTTCAGATAACCACCCCAAAATGTAGACAAAATGTGACAAAGTGAGCAATGTCACTCAAGCACTGGGGAGCGGACTTGGTGTGGTTATCTAGAACAGAGAGGGGATTATTAAAGGGAACTTGTCAAGTAGGTTTTCCACCCTTCATGTTCAGGGTGAAGTAATTCCCTTTCCATAGATGTCCTCTATAATCTTTCTGTTGTAGCAAAGTGGAAATCTAAATGCTGAAAAGCATAACAAATCATATACAAATAACACTAAGTAGTCACACTAGTCGCATCTTCTGAATCTAATTGGCATCTCCCTTATAATGTCAGTATTAGTAAGTGGATTAGTAAGTGGACAACATGACTAGGTAGAACCCTCATGACCACTGAGGTTAATATACATAGGACTTTCAGATATTTATCTTCTTCACTTTTCTGAAAGTAATATTACAGAGGGGCACCAATTACTTGATCCTGTACATGACGGGGCCAGTTTATGGTGGAAAAAAATAGCTAACAGGTTCCCTTTAAGACTGGAGTCCTGTGCGCCAATCCTAATGAAGTCCGCGACTGGCTCTATCTGCAAGTGAATTATGAAGAAACTCCAGACAATTTATATTTCCAAGCAGCAGAATAGCTGAACTAGCAGAAATAGCAGAACTAGCAAAATGCTAGTTTTCTGGTGTAAATTATTGCAAATTCATTGGGCAAAGGCGGTCATGACCAGCTTTGCCCAATTTTGTAAAAAGTGGAGAGCAGGGCACATAAAGAGTCAAAAAAAGGTAAGATGTGCCATAACTGTTCTCATCTACTTCAGTTTCCTGGCACAGAGGAAATAGTAAACTCCTCCCTATGTCTGTAATACATAATAAAAGGAGTAGGCGCAAGCAATCCATTCTCACATGTTATTAAAAGGAAATTAAGTGATCCAAGATATGAGAGCACAGCATCATTGAGATCTGAAGGTACTATGTGGGTACCATATGCACTATTTATATAGTATGGTATAGTCAGTGGCGCAACTAGGAATGGCTGGGCCCCAAGGTGAAGATTTGACATGGGGCCCCCCGGAACCGCTGCCCCCAACCCCCCCCGGACTGCCCCCTCCAATCCCCCAACCCCTCTCCCCCGCACAAGCCGCATTTCTGCGCAAACTATTATGCGACATAGTGGCTCCCTACACACTATTATGCCCCATAGTGGCCCCTGCACGCAGTATTATGCCCCATAGTGGCCCCTGCACACAGTATTATGCCCCATAGTGGCCCCTGCACACAGTATTATGCCCCATAGTGGCCCCTGCACACAGTATTATGCCCCATAGTGGCTCCTGCACACAGTATTATGCCCCATAGTGGCCCCTGCACACAGTATTATGCCCCATTGTGGACCACCCATGAACAATTATTATACTCTGGGGCAGAGTATAATGATCGGAGACCCACGGGAGGATACAAACAAACAAAAAAAAAAAAACAGTTACCTACCTCTTCCTGGCTCCGGAGCACTCCCTGCTACTTCGGCCATCTTCAAGGTTGGACCAGTTCTCATGTGAGCAGGCTGGCGTCACAACGCATAATGACGTTGGCTGACGTCTGGCACGTCTTTAGACCCTGGAGTATAATGATATCAGTGTTTGTGGGGTTCGCAGTATTGGGTGCCACAGGTCTCCAGGCCCCATAACGTCCCGGGCCCTGTGGCAGCCGCTACAGCTGCTACCCCGGTATTTACACCCCTGGATATTGTAGTCTTTGGGCTTTGTTTTATATTATATTGCATGGATACTTTCTAAGTGGTACCATTTGGCTTTAACTAGACAAATGATGAAGCTCTCTGTATTCATGTACTGCATGCATGCTATTATCTACTACAGTGCATGACTCCATGTAGATAGTATGGTAACATGCGGGCAACATATGAATGCTTTTGGTCTTATTTGGTATAATGTACTGTACATACTAGTCAGATTTATAAGTGTACTGTATGACTCCTTTGCAATGCACTATGTATCTGAGCATTTAAAATACTAACTGGGCACTATATACTATTGGTCATTGTATGCAGTACATTGGTCTTATATGGCACCTGAAGTGCAATGGACACTATCTGGACAAAGTGTGTTACATGTATGGTACAAAGTGAATGTACTTGTATGGTACTATTACAATATGCATTTTACACAGTATATACGGTATGGTGCAAAAGTTTTAGGCATGTTTAGAAAAATTCTGCAAAGAAAGAATGCTTTAAAAAAATGGGAGTTTTATTAGTTTAGTTTTATCAATTAACAAAACAAAGTGAATGAAAAAAAGAGAAATCTAAATCACATCAATATTTGGTGTGATTGCCCTTTGTCTTTAAAACAGCATCAATTCTTCTAGGTACACATGTAGACAGTTTTTGAAGGAACTTGGCAGGGTTGTTACAAACATCTTAGAGAACTGGAGAACTAAGGCTTGCTTAAAGGGTACCTGAGTTTTTATGAAAAGTTGAAATATGTGCAGAGTCTTACTGTAAAGTCTGGTCTAAGCCTTCAGACATGATGTCCTATCAGTTTTTCTGCTGCTAATAATCAATTTATGGCAGAAACATGAATAGCATTTGTCTTTCTGGCAGAGGTCGTGTACAATAAGGAGTAGTCTGACGCCCTCCCCTATCCATTACTGATAATGTTCTGCCATTCTGCCAGGAGTAACTGTACAATAGCAAACAAATACCTGAGAAAAGCCCAAGTGTCCATAATATAGGAGATATAAATTATCGCAATGCATGTCGTGGCTGCCATTTTAGTCTGTCCAAGACAAATCCCAAATTGTTCGGTTTCATTAAAAACTGAACAATTTGGTATATTCAAGTCCAAGAAATCAGGTCCAATTCAGATTATGAACCGATTCGCCCGTCTCTAGTCATTTGTTAGTATATGGCAGCTAAGCTTAAATGTGAGCTGAAATTTATTACAATGCATTATATACATATTAAGTCTACTGCTTAAAGTAGCTACATATCTAATATCAGCTCACTAGTTCATTTCAGCTTCTTTTTGCAACTTTAGACTTCAAACTACTGTTCTAAATTCCCAGTACTAATGTATTAGCAATGCTTTTAACCTTAGGCCCAGTGTTTCTCTTTCTCGAGGATGGTTTTCATGGCATCAGCTCCTGGGATATTCATTCCTTTTAGCACGTATTCCTTTGTAACTTGTGCTGCTTGGTAATTGGTTTATTGTAATGAGACAGGGGCAGAAAAGCCAAACTTACTCAATAGTGCTATTAAACTTTGGAAACTATTGTAGCTCTATATTATTTTATTTTCCATCACATGGCTTTAGTTTGCTATTTTTTTCTAAACATTTTAGAACTGGAGTTATATGGTTTGGTTTTATTTCTGCTGCTTTATGGATTTTCAAGTTCTAAGCGAAAGGGCAACAATACTTGGTTCTTGGCCCTGATGACATATCTCATAGCATTGAATATTAAAGACTCCTGCATAGTCACAGTAGAGATAAATCAAAGATTTCTCTAAAAGTTAATAATGTATGTTATTTGCTGAGGACCACATTTTTTTTTCAAGACTATGCTTGCAGCCAGGGCCAGATTGTAGGGAGTAGGGTTCCATAATACATCAAATTTTCTATACTATTTTAACACTTTTGAGGAGTAAACAATTCAATACCGGTGATTAGAGATGAGCAAAACACTCAAGATTCGTTTAGTTTCTGGTTTGGGTAGCTAGGGGCCCTGATTCGCTTCAGGTAGTTCAGATAGAACCGAAAGTGAAATTATTATACTATGGGGTCTCTTCTGATCCCAGAGTATAATAGGTAGAAGCCCAGGGGAGGTGCAAAAAAATAAAAAACATTTATACTCACCTTCTCTCACTTCTTTTTAGCCTCCTTGCGTGGTTCGCCACTCTTTGTCCTCCATTCTGTCTCCTCAGTGATGTCGTGTGCCCAAGGTCACCACTGAGGCCTGTGATAGGTCCTCAGCAGTCACATGGGCATGTCGAGGGACATGACATCATGAAGCTTAGACTACAGTGGTGACCATGGGCCTATGATGTCACCAGAAGATTGCCAGATAGTATATATTTTTTTTTACACCTCCCCTGGACCTCCACCTATTATAGTCTGGTGTGCGCAGAGAAACCAGAGAATAATAATTTACCGCAATGCATATCACAGAATTTTAGTTTGTCTGAGACAAATCGCCAATAATTTGGGATATTCAAGTCAAACCAAGCTCGGAACGAACCGATTCACCCATCTATACTGGTGATTTAAATCTTGCAATACTAAGCTGCTCTTAGCAGCAGATCACACTATCCTTACAGATGTTGTGACCTGCTACTGCTAAGAACATTTTATTATTTCAATTGTGCTGAAACATTTACTCCACTAATTGAGTACACACATGCTCCTTGTTCCTTTCTCTATTGCTACCAATGATCTTTTGAGTACTAGGAGCAATGAGATAGACTTGCTATGTGTGATGAAAGGGAGGAGAATGCTACTAGCGGCATAGTCAGTGTTTCGCGAGTGCCACTAGGACTAGGAGTCAGGAAGATGTGCCAGTGTGCCCTATTAGTGACAGCTCCAGGCAGGTATTAGGGATTGTTACTGACTAAGGACTAATTCACATGACCATGTTCTGTCCATAAAACATGGTCTGTGTGCAGGCTATATTTCTCAGATTGACCACAGCCATGTGAATGGAACTTACTTCATCATTAATAGTAAGTAACCCCATGATGTGCCATCACTTAACCTCAAGGTAGTATGGTACATTGCATTATATCATTTGTGTGTGTTTTTCTCACCGAGTATTTGGGTATCAAGAATTGTGATACTAAACTAGGTATCAGTGTCAAAACCAAATTTCGATGGTGTGACAACTCTAGTAGGTAAGGCACATGCCCAATGGACCCAATTATCATTTTTCCTTCCTAGACACTAACTTCAATAAAAGTTTGAGCATATTGAAACCTTATCTCCATAATTAAAAAAGTTTTAATAAACAGCAGAAGAGGTAATTGTGCAGCTTTCTTATGAAACATTACACTTCTGTTCTTATATGCAGCTTTAACATCCAACCTGTATGCTGTCTCCTGTTTGCTAGATATGCCTTTAAATTGGGGGAGGATCACTGTATAAGCAGTAGTGTTGGGAGAATCGGTTCACAATCAACTGGATTCGACCCGAATATTCCAAATTGTTTAGTTTTTAACTAAACCAGACTAATTGGGTTTAATTTCAGATGAACTAAAATGGCCACCATGACATGATTTGCGGTAAATTATTACACTCTGGGGTCTCTTCAAACCCCTGAGTATAATATGTGTAGGGACAAAGGGAGCTATAAAAAATAAACATTCATACTCACCTTCCTTAAGCTTTTTCAGGCTTCTTCACAGCATCCGGAGATCTATGTCTTCCTCCTCCAGGAGCTCCGCATGCCCATGTCACCACTGAGACCAATTACAGACCTTAGTGGTGATCCTGGGTGCATGATGTCACAAAAGGGCGCCAGTCACCAGCTTTTCTGTGATGTCATGTGACTAGAGTAGACAGAGACAGATCGCCAGACGCTCCGAGGAGGCCAGAAAGAGATTAGGGAAGGTGAGTATAAATTTTTTTAAATTTTTTTATATCTCCCTTGGGCCTACACCTATTATACTCTGGGGTCTGAAAAGACCTTAGAGTATAATCTTTTCATGTCCAGTTCTATCTGAACAATTTTGCACTGAACCGGAGGATTGCTTCATACAAACACTGGTCAAAACAAA
The DNA here is from genome assembly GCA_947044405.1 of Leptodactylus fallax. Taxonomy (NCBI): domain Eukaryota; kingdom Metazoa; phylum Chordata; class Amphibia; order Anura; family Leptodactylidae; genus Leptodactylus; species Leptodactylus fallax. The sequence goes on from CAMRHE010000234.1 coordinate 1,488,467, forward strand.
TCTTCAAAGCTTCACCCATCCTTAATAAGCAGCAACCAGATACTTCTAAATCCACTTATCTCCCTAAGGGGAGAATGACTAACGTAATTTAATAATAATACATTTTATTTATATAGAGCCAACATATTCTGCAGAACTTTAACATACCAAATTTGAATCAAGTTTTCCTCGGCAGCATGCATTACAGTAAGAGGGGCAGTCAGGCTGCCTTCATACACATTGGGATAAATTTATTAAGACTGGTATGTTGTACACCAGTCTTAATAAATTGTCCATCTGACGTAGAGAAAGAGACGTTTATGAAGAGGCTGCGGCCTCTTCATAAATCAGTTAGATATTCTTACGCCAGATTGGAACTAGAGTAGATTTCCATTATAACTCACGCCAGAAAACTTACACACGTTTTGTGAAACTTCAGAAGGTGCACAGACTGGATATCCACTGTGATCACTTCATGTCACATCAAAAACCACAAGAAAAACATGCATAATAGAATAGGAGACATCATCCTTACAGTAAAAAAATATCTTTACTAGTGCAATTAAAAACCATTAAAACTACCAAATCAGCATCCACTGACATATAATGTAAAAATGCGCAAATGATAAATTATACAACCAATACCCTAAGAATAAGAAATGTCATAGGCCCAAAAAAGTAAATAATAATGTGTTAATTAACCAATATATGTGCTGGTGAATTAATAAAGTCTACTACACGGCCCCTCTTTAATTTTAATAGCCCTATGAACACTGTGAAAAGCCAGGTAGGCTAGAAATGAAAAAGGAGAACATTGTACATTAATATGTAAACATATCACAATATCTACTGTATATCCACATGGAGTGTGGCAGAGTAAATTCTGCCAAAAATAATAATGCCACAATTCCAACACAATTGTATATGAGCAAAACATCCAAAATTGCTGTAGACGCACTACCAACATCTAGTTATCTGTTGAGCTGTCGTGTATATACAGTATATGACCAGTATAGTCAGTGGATTGCTGCAGAGAAAATTATGTATTGTATTCTCGCAATTGCACCGGGATTTTCATTATCGATGCATACTCACTAATATCTGAAGAGTAAGGAGTGGTTGTGCTGGCGGTTGTGCCAATAATGAAAATCTCGGTGCGACAGCAAGAATAAGAATCGCTGCCTGGCCGTGTAATTCTCCCATCAACAGCGACAAGGCGACCAATCGCGCTGCATGAAGTGCCAGAGACGTTTTCGGTGGTCCAGGCTGCTCATTTGCATAATAGCTTTTATAAAGATTACTTGGGAACAGAGGATCAAATTTAGAAAAGGAAAGCAATGTTAGATTCTACTGACCCTAAGGTGTTTCACTGTATATTTAGCTTAATATGTCCATTCCTGGTGACAGATTCCCTTTAAAGAAGATATGACCAATTTACATAATATGTGGTCAAGCTGAAAATCTGTTCCACAAAATCTAGTCTAGATGTAGACATGGTCTTCTTAAAGAAGTGGTCTTCTATATAGGTTTTACTGTATTAGAATCAATACAATATATGTATGGAAAAAAAAATTCTCCTATTATCCATAATCCCAGAGCTAACCTCAAAGCATTAACATTATTGGCTTGTTTTATCCTTGCCAATTGGAAAGCGAAAGGAAAAGTTACTATTAAGAAGAAGCTTTAGAAAAAAAGCTCTAAGTGTGGTAAAAAACACACTTATCAAGAAATTTTATATACAGTAGTTATGAATCTATACTTTGTAAGTAGTTAATTTTTTAAGTAAAAGTCAATTTATAAAGTGTCACTCTTTAAAACAATCCTATATGGAAAGCTAATCTAATATTGGTGAAATTAATATGTTGGTAAGAACAAGTAGGGTGAAAACCGACTACAGAGTCTGACAGTAAACAGTACATTCTAGCAGAAAATTAATAGCAACATAAAATAAAAATTCCAACAATAATAAAGAAAGACAGCTCTCAAGTTCCATATGTTTGTAAATCAGTGCCTGGAGGCAGCTTGAGGCATCATAGGAATTATATTCACCTTTCTCAGGGTACTTCATTTAAGCATTCATGCAGTGCTAAGTAGCAGAAATCTTAGTCTACAAACCTCCACTGGTTCCAAGTGCTACGTGTGATCCACATGTGGTCATGTATCACGGGAAGGAACATGGAGTTTGTCTTATGAAAGTTCTAAGAGAATAGATGTACAGTACTGTGCAAAAGCTTGTAGGAAAAATGCTAAAAGGTACAGATGCTTTCAAGAAGTGTTAATAGTTACTTTTGTCAATTAACAAAATGAAGTGAATGAACAAAAGAAAAATCTAAATCCAATCTCTTTGGAGGAAGAGTCCTGGAAGTGATGATATGGGACCCACAGAGCCTTGATCTCATCCAGTCTGTCTGGGATTACATGAAGAGACAGAGCAAGCCTACATCCAAATATCTGTGCTTATTTCTTGAAGATGCTTGGAACAACCTCCCTGCCGAATTCCTTCAAAAAGTGTCTGAATAATCCAAATAGTTTTTTAACAAAACCTAATTATTTGGGATTTGTCTCAGGCAAACTAAAATGGCCGCAGTCAATAGATGATAGCAGGACCACTGCCGCTATTATCAGCAGTGGTCCCACTATCACAGAAGACCCGATTAAATTCAATAGCAGCAGCGGCTCTCCTGTGATTGGCCCATTTGAATTTAGCGCCTGAACAGGTGCTTAGGTGCTAAATTCAAATGGGCCAATCACAAGAGAGCCACTGCCGCTATTAAATTCAATAGTCGCAGTGGCTATTCTGTGATAGAGGGACCACCACTGATAATAAGCGGCAGTGGTCCCGCTATCATCTATTCCTGTGCTGTGATATCACAGCACAGGGATAGTAAAAAAATTGGCTGCAGTAGGTGAAAGATAAAGCAGCAAAGGTATTAAATTCAATAGCCGAAGTAGCTCTTCTGTGATAGTGTGCCCATTGCTGATAATAGCAGCAGTGGTCTAGCTATGATCTATCCCTGTAAAAAATCTATAAGCATTGCTTTCCAAAGATTGCTGACTAAAAATAGAAGAAAGTCATAACATGCATGCATGTAAATATATGTGTAATTAGATATTGGTTCACTATACAGTGCCATATAGGTGAAGGTCTACCTTAACCCTTGCTTGTCCTTTTTGTAATTGAAGATAAATGAAACAGGACTTTTTGCCTTCGCTGAGGACTGCAATGCCCTAGTTATAACACTGAATATAACGCTGGCTTTTGTACTAAAATTGATGAGCAGACTGCAACTGCCTATTCTGACTTTACTTGCCTACACCAATTGCAGGTCTGAGTTCTTCAGAGAAGGCAGCTTTAATAAATAACCTTCAAAGACACACAATACCGGAGGTACAAAACATGTCACTGCACCTGACATGCATTATCAAAGAGACATATCGCTGGCAATAAAGCATGCAGTAGTATTTAGTAACATAAGTGGCCAATTATCTTGCTAACTAATGTTGATCTTCAAATCACACGTTAATTGAAAATGACAGAAATTATTGTACATTAAAGCTTTTTGATGTGACACAGATGTATCTTAAAAAGAAGGAAAGGATGGGAGGAAAAATAGCAAGAACGGCATTTCGTTTTAATTTTCTGAGTGGAACGTTTGAAGATATGACATTTAAGGATGTGAAATGTTTGAACAACCTGTCATCTTGCTCTGCTCAGCTCCAGCACCTGTAATCTTAGAAAGTTCTTCCTCTCAGCAGAATCTCACAATCAGACACTTTAATGGCGCTGATACGTTACGTTCCGATCAGAATAGCAACGCTACGCTGTACAAGTCATTATCTGTGGTAAGGAAGTGTACAGGGCCAGTTGTAAGCAATTATCACCTGTCCAGCAGTCAGACCCCCTATGTATCTATCTAGCAGTTATTACCAACCCAGCAGGTAGATAATTGCTCATAACTGGAATACCCCTTTAAAGAAGACCTGTCACCAGGTCTGAAAATTCCACTGACATACATCATCTGATAGGTGCTTTCACCCTGAGAATTTTGATGCTGTGCTTATCCAAATCTGTTAAGCCGTTCCTAAGATATAAGATATAAGCCTATATATATATATATAGAGAGAGAGAGAGAGAGAGAGAGAGAGAGAGAGAGAGAGAGAGAGAGAGGATATACTAGTCAAGCGGGCAGTAAAACATTTAGTGCACAGAGACCCTGCCCTCAGAAAAACCACAATGTTGCTAATATACCCTAAATTGCATCAGCATGAAAAGGGCTTAGGCCTGGTTCACATCTGCGTTCGGGTTTCCGTTTGGGGAGTACGCTTGGGGACCCCCCAAACGGAAACCTATACGCATAAAAAAGTGGTTTACCTGGGAAACCCACGGACCCCATAGACTATAATGGGGTCCGTGTGGTTTCCACTCGGTTTCCGCACAAAACATGTGGAAACATGTGGAGAGGAAAGTGCTGCCTCATGCGGAAACCAAGTGGAAATCACACGGACTCCATTATAGTCTATGGGGTCCGCGGGTTTCCCAGGTAAACCGCTTTTTTATGCGTATAGGTTTCCGTTCGGGGGGTCCCCAAGCAGACTCCCTGAACGGAAACCCGAACGCAGATGTTAACCATGGCCTTATATCTTTGGAACAGCTGAACAGATTTGGGTAAACAAATCACCAAAATTCTCAGATTATGTATGGTATTGGGCTTTTCAGGCATGGTGACAGATTTTCTTGAAGGATGTTATTTGCACCTTAATTTTAATATTAAGTTCCACCTTAGAATTGTTTTATTGAATATACTAAATAATCTTTCTATGTTAGAAAAGCTATAGAGAACTTATTGTTATTATTATTATGCCTCATGTCCATGATATAGCCAGTATAGGTTCCAAGTTTTACAGAACCATAATACTACACTCAAAGAAACCTGCGGTCCCATTGTATACCTTTATAAGTACCTAATTTTATACTGAGGCATAATGACATTATTTTTTTTTTTTCAACTACACAAAATCTAAGAGAGAAAATATCCTCTCATGTTCCATCAGGTGCCATATTGTCCTCTAGAAAATTAGCTGGAATAGGGAAGCAATATGGAAGTTCCTATGGCTCTGTAGTATTGACCTTATGCACACAGAAATATAGAATCTGTTACCTTCAAACTGCTAAAGAGCAGGAAGAACTGAGCAGATATTGATGTATATCTTAGGAGAACAAATTCATGATATTTTTTTTATTATTTTACACATTTGCTTTCCTTTAGAGTCCAATGGGCATTCTCACTCATGATTGACAACCTTTCGTCTACTAACATGGATACAGAGATAGCTGTCAATGAAGAATTAGAACCACACACTGGATTCTTAAGCACAGAGATATAAATGAAAAAAAATACAAGTATAAACTATAAACATAAACTAAGTATAAACTGCATATCAATCTGCTCAGCTCCTCCTGCTCAATATCATACTGCTCACAGATCAGAAGGCCTGTTTATCATGACACCTTTCATGATTTGTAGCAAATTGGAGTAATATTCTTTTTGGAGGCTGAACATAGACTCTAAAAAGAACATTTCCTAACAAGTTGGCGCATTATGTTATGCCTACTGCAGGGCCTGACAGACTGGAGCATGGCACTTATAAAAGACTAAAGAACGTATCCCTGTGTCTTCACTTCCCCATTGACCTTACACTAAAAATAGTGTGGTACATTTGTTGTGTATAACCAATTGCACGAAAAATGTGCCACTTACTCCACTTACATCTGATCTGTTTCATACTTTTTAAGAAAAGTGGGAAGAAACACTTTGACCCAACCAATTTAGGATAAAGCCCCACATGGCTTAATCAAAACCGTAGCAGAAATGGTTCCGGCAAAGTGGATGGGATTCTGTCGAATCCCATCCACACATTGCAGAAAAATACCCGCAGAGGAAATGTAGTGATTGGCAAAACCATCACGTTTTTGGAAATCACAGCATGTCAGTTATACCTACAGAAATACTGGTGGTTTCTGTATAGGTATAATTGAAGCAACGGTGCTGGAAAAAATGTGATGCGTTTCCGCCATGGTTTTTCCCACAGCGCTTTTTGGCTTCGGCCCGCTACATGGGGCCTTAGCCTTAGTCAAACTCACATCAGAAAGCTAGTGTGATTTAAACATAAAATCTTCTCCAGTGTCTAACTGGTGTAGTTTTCAATTTTGACACATGGTACCTCACATGATGCACCAGAATTCCGGCGCACCTTACACTAGCCGGGGAATAAATTAAGACTGGTGTAGGAAACACCAGCCTTAATAAATTCCCCCCAAATGTATTAATTTTATAGAGACTGTCCCTTTGATTAAATTATTTTTATTATTTGAGTATATTAGTATTACTAGTATAATGTTGCCTAATATTAATCTTTATTGCTACTTATGTTTATGTTGCTACCAATATTTCAAAAACATAAAAATCTATTTCAATGTAGTAAAATAAAGCACAGTATTTGGAGCATGAAATGACTCCATCCTGATGCTGAAGACTTTTAGCTTGCTTTAGAGCAATGTGACAGAGCAGTGCTCGACTTCAGACACACCGGCAATCTATACTTTCACACACTGGAGGTGTAATAGTGAATAACAATTACCTAACTGGTAACATATTGCATGTCAGCTCATCAGTCACAAGGGGAATCATCTAATTAGGTCCCCAGATATCTAAACATATCCATATATATCTGAGGCAGTCACCTAATTCTGTAAATCAAGGTAAGTATTCATGACCAGCAAACTAATTAAAGCAAGCAATTCATCAAGGCAAACATAACACATTAAATTGATCTGTAATATGTAGCAAAATACTTTTTTTCAACTAGAAGTTATTGCTTGCTCCATACATATTTGCATTGCAACTTTTATACCGGCATACCGAATAAGTTTGCATTTTGTGGCCTAACCTAGAATTTGCTATGTTAAATTTAGGCTCTTTCTCCCTACTGGTGACATTTGAAATTCCTCATAGAATGCCTCTAGCATTGTTCCTGACATCATATCATCATAATGCTGGTTTAATATAGGGACTGCTCTGTTCTCCAAACTTTTAGTTTTTTCCCTAGAAGCTATGAAATGGGACTTTCTCGATATCTACATTACTTTTGCATTACTTAAATATAAAACTTTTCACATATTTATGAAAATTAACTCTTAGAGACAATATTTGTTGTTCCAAACTCATAGGTAACAGTGAGAAATATTTTTTTTGTAACATAAAGACCTTGTGAGAAACTGAAGATGTTGTAAGTGAAGTAAATAAGACCACAGGTTTCTTACTGGTTATATAGGGTAGTAAAAAAAATAGGTAAAAAAAAAAAAAGAGCATAACTATAGAGGGTGGAAAGATTGTAGTCATACCTGGGCCCCGAAGTCTGTGGGGGATCAAAATATCTCTCTGTCTTGTGTGTTAGGTCGAATAGTTAGCAGGTCTTGGTTGGGATTTAATAGCTTCAAGTCCATTGCAAACATCAAGTATATTAGATCGGACCACTGACAATGTGTCATCGCTAGCTAAGATGGTGACAACTCTATAAGCCACAGCAGGCTTCTACAGTGTGTCAATTTCATAGAGTCCTTCATTTTACAGGATCCAAGCATTTTGGCACTCTGTCAAGCCCTGGATATACAGATATAACACTGTTGAACTTGACTTTTTGCATCATGATAACTTTCTTACACATGATATCCTGTCTCAGAAGACACCAAAAGTTATTTAAAACCCATTTAAAAAGTTGAGTTAACATTGTGCTACAGTATTGTTAACATATTATGAGTCATATTTACCTTTGCTACATCTGTACATTTCAATCTGGAAATACCTACAGATGTGTCCACCCTTATCGTAGTTCACATTTGTTTAAGCGTTCCAATTTCACTTAAACCAATTCAATACAATATTGTGATAGGCTGCAATTTACCAAACAACACCTAGACACCTATAGGACAGACATCTTGTGAAAGAGTATCACAAAATTATGTTTTGTTTTGTTTTTAAAGTTGTGCCACACATCTCAGTCTAAGTTCAGATTCATTCCAAGATGGCGCCGCTGGAGTGGCTGCCAGCTACAGCAGCTCTGAGACTCTCTATCTTATTTTTCTTTCTATGTCTCGTTTTGTACCTCTCTACTTAAGGACTTTGCACTATGAAGAAACACACACAAAGACTTGGACCCTTGTGATACTTTTTTTTTTGTTTGTTTTTTATCTGTCTTTTTGTTCTGCTTGAAAATGGGATCTTTTGTGTATGCAGACAATTCCTTTGTCTATACAAGAGAGGAAAGCTCAGCTCAGCTCAGAGGCACAGCAGGGCGGCATACCATCTGGTCACACATCCCCCGCGAGCTTTGGAGAAAGAAAAAGCGGGTGAGGGGATGCAGAGCTGGTACTCTTCAGAGGATTAAAAAGAGGCGTTACCGACCAGCTGTTCCCTCCATCATCATGGGCAATGTGAGATCTCTTGCAAACAAGATGGATGAACTAACAGCGCTCACCAGGCATCATCAGGAGTTTCGGGCGTGCAGCATGATGCTACTTACAGAGACTTGGCTCACTGAAGTTACTCCTGACCCTCTGGTCTCCTTGGATGGTTTTAAACTCCTTCGGGCAGACAGGACAAGGGAGAGCGGTAAGAGGAAAGGAGGAGGGCTGGCAATGTTTGTGAATAATAGATGGTGTAATCCTAGGCACATTGTGATTAAGGAGCAAACTTGCTGTAAGGACATTGAACTATTAGCTGTGAGAATGAGACCTTTCTACCTACCAAGGGAACTATCACATGTCATCGTGATAGCTGCATATGTCCCCCCCTCTGCGAAAGCTGACACTGCCTGCGAGGTCCTACAAGCCACGCTGAGCCAGTTACAGTTAAAACATCCCCAGGCCCTCTTTCTTCTGTCGGGTGATTTCAACCATGCCTCTCCATCATCCACACTGCCCAGTTTCACACAGTATGTAACCTGCCACACAAGAGACAACAAAACACTGGACTTGTTCTTTGCCAACGTGAGGGAGGCATATAACTCATCAGCCCTACCGCCCCTGGGGAGATCGGATCACAACCTAGTACATCTCCGACCTGTGTACAAGCCACTTGTACGTAGAGAACCAGCTGTCACCCGCACAGTGAGGATATGGTCCGAGGAGAGTGATGAGGCTCTGAGGGATTGTTTTGACACAACCGCATGGGAAGTGCTGCAGGATTCTTATGGAGAAGATATAGAAGGACTCACACACTGCATAACAGACTACATTAATTTTTGTGTGGACAACACAGTACCCACAAAAGTGGTGAGGTGTTTCTCCAACAACAAACCATGGATTAACTCTGATATAAAAACACTACTTAAGGAGAAAAAGATGGCATTCAGGACAAGAGATAAGGAGGGGTTGAGGGAAGTACAAAAGGAGCTGAGGCATCAAATCAGGCAGGGAAAAACCAGTTATAAAGAAAAAATGGAAAAGCAAATGGAAAGAAAAGACATAAGGGGGGTCTGGGAGGGGCTTAAGTCAATTTCGGGTCATAAACAGTCTGTCTGCCAGATTGAGGCAGATGTTAATTGGCTTAATGAACTAAACCTATTCTTCAACAGATTTGATCACACACCAGCTCCTCCCACCCCAGCATGTCCTTCAGCTCCCCCCACCACAATGACTTCTCCCCATGTGGCCACTTCCCAACAGACCAGTAAATCCAGAAATCCGTCTTTATCTGGCCACAGTCTGACCTTCACACAGGCCCAGGTGAGGAAGGAGATGAAAAAGATCAAGGCGAGGAAAGCCGCAGGGCCAAATGACATCAGTGCAAGGCTAATTAAGACTTGCGGGGACCAGCTGTGTGGTATAATTACATATATGTATAATATGAGCCTGAGGCAGGAAATAGTCCCTGAATTATGGAAATCTTCTTATGTGGTACCAGTTCCAAAGAAACCCCACCCTATGGACCTCAACGACTACAGACCTGTAGCACTGACATCCCACCTGATGAAGAACTTGGAGAGATTGGTTCTCACACATCTCCGCCCTCTAGTGAGCCCCGCTATGGACCCCCTCCAGTTTGCTTATCAGCCGGGCATTGGGGTAGATGATGCCATCATCCATCTTCTGCACAGGGCTCTGTCTCACCTGGAGAAACCAGGGAACACAGTGAGAATAATGTTCTTTGACTTCTCCAGTGCTTTTAACACCATACAGCCCAGGTTATTAAGGGACAAGCTGGGCCTTGCTGGAGTGGACCACCACCTCTCCAACTGGATCCTAGACTACCTCACAAATCGACCTCAATACGTGAGAGCCCAAGACTGTGTGTCAGGTACCGTGATCTGTAATACGGGGGCACCTCAGGGTATGGTTCTCACCCCTTTCCTCTTCACATTATACACTGCAGATTTTAGATGCAACTCATCCAGCTGCTACCTACAGAAGTATTCTGACGACTCTGCAATAGTGGGTCTCATCACAGATGATGATGATAGGGAGTACAGAGAACTGAACCAGGATTTTGTGGACTGGTGCCACCGGAACCACCTGAAGATTAACGCGGGGAAGACCAAGGAGATGGTGGTGGACTTCCGCAAAGGCAGAAGCCCTCCTAAACCAGTGGACATCCTGGGGACGGGCATCGAGATTGTGAACACCTATAAGTACCTGGGTTTGCTCCTTAATAATAAGCTGGACTGGGCAGATCATATGGAGGCCCTGTACAGGAAGGGCCACAGCAGGCTCTACCTGCTTAGGAAACTGAGAGCCTTTGGAATCCGGGGGGCACTTCTTAGAACTTTCTTCAACTCGGTAGTGGCATCAGCCATTTTCTTTGGAGTGGCCTGCTGGGGGAGCAGTATATCAACCAGGGACAGAAATAAACTTGACAAGCTGATTAGAAGGGCCAGCTCTGTCCTGGGGAGCCCACTGGACCCAGTGCAGGCGGTGGGTGACAAAAGGATACTGTCCGTGGTGAGCTCCATGCAGAAGAAGAAGTCCCATCCCATGCATGAGACTGTGATCGCGCTGAGCAGTACTGTCAGTGACCAATTGCTCCACCCTAGGTGTGAGAAGGAGCGCTATCGGAAGTCTTTCCTCCCCACCGCGGTTAGGCTGTACAACCAACACCGACCTAAGCGGAGATCATTACACACAGAGAACTGAAATATCTCTCTGCCTGTTAAATCCCCCCCCCCCTCCTCTGCTACGTCCTATCTGTCTGTCTGCTATTAATGTAATGCCTCTCACCTTGGAACATTCCTGTACATGTTGTATTTGTATTTGTATCTGCTTATCTTTGCTGCTGTAACACACTGAATTTCCCCATTGTGGGACTATTAAAGGACTATTATTATTCCGGAGTCTCTGTTGGAGACCCCGTCGTAATGTCCACCTGAAATCAAAGAATGAAGAATTCCTGCACACACAGCTTTTTCGTCAATTACTTTCAGTTCTAAAATGATAGACACCCGATGGACGCCATTATAGTCAATGGGGTCTATTGGGCTCCATATGTAACTGATATTTTAGCAGTCCGCCTATCTACTGATCTGGTCCTCCGATGGACCAAAACATTGGATAACCAAGGCTAATGTGAGGATGAGAAACAAAAAACTCCCAAAAGAAACCATTCATATAAAGTCTATATTTATTAAATTAAAATTAAAACATAATGGATAGAGGGGGAGAAACACAGAGAGAGTAACCACCAATAAACACCATCACTAATGGAGTGAGGACAAAATAATAATAAATACCATTATGATGTCAAAATCCACCTACAGGTATGTTATCCCAGTTCATCAGATAGAGTGCTAATAATACATATGCACATACATCAATCAGTCAAACATACCCAAAAGGACAAGCAATGAATAACATGAAAATAACATAATATAGAACCTCATACTGACCATACACGATGGACATGCCTTGACATGCGCTTCACCAGGATTGCATTCCCCCAGATGAAGCCTTTCTGGTGAAGTGCACGTTGGACGCGTCCATTGTGTATGGTTGGTATGAGGTTCTATATCATGTTATTTTGATGTATTTATTGATTGCCTGTCTTTTTGGGTATGTTTGACTGATTGATGTATGTGCATACAGTATGTATTATTAGCACTGGGATAACATACCTGTGGGTGGATCATATTAGTGTATCATCTTGTCCTCATGGCCATTAGCGATGGTGCTTGTTGGTGGTTACTCTCTTTGTGTTTCTCCCCCTCTATTCATTATGTCTTAATTTTAATTTAATAAATATGGACTTTTTATCAAAGGTTTGTTTTGGGAGTTTTTTAGATTCAATTATCAGGAGTCACTCACAGACTTTTTTCGTTGCACTGGATTATTAGCCTGTTTTGAGTTGCTTAGAGTGAGGATGTGTTGAATCAAGTGCAAGGTTCTCTCTCCTATTGTACCAGCTGGTCAATAAGCAGAGTTACGGTAATTGTGCTTGTTTTTGTAGTAATGGAATTAATGGTGTACTAAAAAATTTTTATAAAAAAAAATAAATTAAAAAAATAAATAAATAATATTAGGTAAGGAAGGAAAAATCTGCATGTAATTGACTAGACTTGCCATTGGTCCAGCATGTACTTGAATGCTCAAAGAAAATCTATAGTCAATTATTGGGTGCTAGTGACAACTGGAATCCTGAAAGTTAATCAGTACAACTACTCTATAAATCTTTCTGGAAAATCTGCTAGTTTCTTATTACACTGGTATTTTTAAAAGGGAACTGCTGTCATTTTGCTGTATTGTGTTTATGCTTAGGGATAAAAATGAATAAATCAAGAATACCCAAAATCCGATGTAACTAAAATGCCAATTATCTAACAGAAGCATTTCCTATAACTCTGCTGAATTACATTTATTTATTTATTTTAATGCTTTCTTTTTGTTTTTGAATTCCGCAAAATTAGGTTCACTTATATCAAAGGTATATTCTTATAATTTTTAATTATGACATTTTATTTTATGACAGGAAATGCTACAACACTATGAATGGTTGCAATCTGCCCAATGACCAATGACTTTTCCAGTACAATGGAGCACCATTTCACAAGGCAAAAGTGATACATACCTGGCTAGGTGAACAAAACATTGACATTTTACATTCAATCTCATTGATGTCATAAAGCGAGTGGACAAACAAAATCACAGAAATTGTGAAGAACTCCAAACACTGGTTAGACTAGAGTGGGTTGTCAGGATTTGGTCCAGAAGTTGATATCCAACATGTCAGAGCGAATTGCAGAAGTCTTGAAAAATAAGAGACAACACTGTAAATTTTGAGACTTTACATAAACTTGATGCATTTGTCAATAAAAGTAAAAAAAAAATGTATGAAATGCTTAAAATTGTACTTCAGTACACCATCTGACTAAAAGATCGAAAAGCTCTAGCTGAAAACTTTATGAAAATGAATTTGTGCCAGTATCTAAAGTTTTGGCCATGACTGTTGTAGGCAGGCAGAGGGAAAGATTGTGGAGGGAAGATACCTCCCACTAAGTTGGCTCCTCTCCGCTAGGTAATGGACTGGAATCTATGTCCAGGGTTTTGGGTTTGATTACAGACCCGGCCTCAAAGATCTAGTCCTGGGTTTTGTTAGACCCAAGTTGAAACCTTAACGCTGACCAAGTAGGAGGGTGTGGTTGTTCTGATGGTGGCTCTGAGCCACAAACACACTGCTTGTGTGAAGGACAGAAAGTGGAGACCAAATCTGCTAACTTGGTGAGCCTGCTGGACTGTTTTCTGTCTTAAAGACTATTTATTGTTGCTGGACTTTCTACCACCTGGATGAAACAAGCCATTACATTTTGTGTTGCCTTATGCTGCTGAAAGCCATTTATGTTATGGACTCTGTAAACTCTGCCTAATAAAGCACCAGTGTGAACTTGCACATTCTCCTCCAGTGTCTTACTTGCCTGGTAACCAGCCCCTGGAAGGTCCCGCATTGACACTGTACAACACGACTATACAAGAATAACAAGAGATGTGGACCTAGTAAGAGTAAAGGACATCTAACAGGGAGATTTAGGACACTAAACCACCCACAGGTTCTTATAGACCTGGGATTTAGTGTCCCAAATCTTTCTGTTCTAGAACAATCAGCAGGCGCATTATCATTGGACTCATTTCTGGTGCTCCAAGCACTTGTGCTGTTCTTCTGTAAAGCCAGAGATGTACACCCAGGCTTAACTGCGCATGTGTCAGAGGTTCGACGCATGCACATTCAAGCCAAGGTGTACTCCTCTGGCTTCATTGAAGAACTACGCCAGCAGCCGATAGGTGAGTATAAATCTTTTTTATTTTTAATGCAGCCTTGGATTGCTTTATAACAGGGTGATTTGGGGCACTAAACCCCTGGTCTATAAGGACCTGAGGGTGGTTTACTGTCCCAAATTGCCCTGACATAAGGTCCTTTAAAGGACCTTATTTGTCAGACATTTAGTAAAGGGAAACTGTCCGGTGGTTTTTCCACCAAAAACTTTCCCCATAGTGTGCACAGATTCAGACTGGCCCTCCAGATGACTGGAGGATCCTCTGGTGGGCCCAGGCAAGGCCAGGGCCCGCCACACATCGCTAATGGAATGGGTGACGTCATGTGCAGCTGTGCCCCTTTCCAACAGAATGTATACCAAAAAACACAATTGGAGTAGTAATTTCATATACAAATACAATATCTCTATCTTGTTATATATACAAGAATCTTAAAAATAGTTTATATAAAATATACAACAATAAACCCCAGTTAAGATAAGGAAATTACCAGATCCAACCCCAAACAGCTCAGGATTACTTAACCAGATGACATTTGTCATCCCCACTGTGCATCAATTAAATACCTATTAGACTCTCATAACAAAGTACAATGTTGATTGTGCACTACCATTTCACTCCAGAAAGTGATAGCATCAATATTAACATAGTCTACTATTAAATACCAAAAGCTATGCACAGAGTACTCACTACTCACTAAGTTTCTCTGAACCTGAGGGAGTTGGCTGGTGTTGCTGCCTCAACTCGCATGTCACGTGGGCTTCCTCAGACATCATCTTCAGGCCTGTAGTTGGCATCACACATTCCAGATGTCACCGCTGAGGACTGTGACATATGACGCCAGTACGCCCCACGTAACCATTGAGGCCCAATAACAGGCTTTAGCAGTGATGTTCAGGACAAATTACATCAGTCGCTGACCTGAAGAGGAAGCTGGCGGAGACAGGCTGGGGAGTATATTATACTGTGTGGGGACACTATGGAGTATTATACTGGGGGGACCTCTGGGGAGTATATTATATTTTGTGGGGGCCACTGTGGAGCATTATACTGTTTGGGGACATTGTGGATCATTATACTGTGGTGGGGGTGGGCTCTGGGGAGCATATTATACTGTGTGGGGCCACTCTGAGATATTATACTGTGTGGGGGCTCTAGGGAGCATATTATACTGTGTAGGATACTGTGGGTTATTATACTGTGTGGGGGCTCTGAGGAGCATATTATACTGTGAGGGGTCACTGTGGGATATTTTACAGTGCGAGGCTGCTGTTAAATATATTATACTGTGTGGGGCCACTGTGGGGCATTATACTGTTGTGGGGGCAGGCTCTGAGGTGCATACTATGCTGCCTTGGAGCTCTGGGGAGAATATTATACTGTGTAGAGTGTTATATACCATGTGGTTCTACTATGACTGCTTAGGGGAGTATTTTGGGGCCACTGTGGACTATTATATACCATGTGGGGCTACTGTGGTGGGGCTTAGGTGTACATTTTATACTGAGGGGGCACTGTAGAGCTTTATATACCATGTGGAGCATTATATTGTGGGGGGGGCTCAAAATTCCTGCTGGCAGCCCTGTGTGCTATGACTGCATCACAGCTCCCTAACTAAAATCTTGCGCATGCAAGCAGCGCTCCACGGCAGTGTCATTGTTATTTGTAACGCCGGATAGTCAGCACATATGTAAGATTTCAGTGAAACGGTCGTAGTGTAGCTTATTAGCAGGAAGCTATTGGGTGGGCCCCCAGAACAAGCTCCTCTGGTGGACCCTAGGCCCTTCAGTCTGAAACTGCATGTGCAGGATCAAGTAATTCTCTATTTATTGCTTCCCCTCTGTAATCTTTCTGTTGCAGCAAAGTGAAGTTATAAAGTAGTCACTCCTCCGGGGTGTGATTGAGATCTTCCTTGTGATGTCAGGGAGTGAGGAGTTTGTGAGGGAGATATCAATCATGCCCAGGAAGTGTGATTAGTAAGTGGAAAAGACTGAAGATGCTTCCTGCTGACTACTTAGGTTATTTCCATAGGACTTTTTATGCTTTCAAACGTTTATAACTTTACTTTGCTGCAACAGAAAAATTACAGAGCAGAACCAAGGAAAAGTTGATGGGGCCAGTTTATGGTGGAAAACTACCTGACAGGTTCCCTTTAAAAAGCTGAGGGCATTGGCTGAAGTCAGAGGCAGTTGGTGCACATTGTCTCTTTAAACCGTTTTTTGTGGACTGGTGCCACCAGAACCACCTGAAGATTAACGCGGGGAAGACCAAGGAGATGGTGGTGGACTTCTGTAAAGGCAGATGCCCTCCAAAAACAGTGGACATCCTGGGGACGGGCATCGAGATTGTGAACACCTATAAGTACCTGGGTCTGCTCCTTAATAATAAGCTGGACTGGGCAGATCATATGGAGGCCCTGTACAGGAAGGGCCACAGCAGGCTCTACCTGCTTAGGAAGCTGGGAGCCTTTGTAATCCGGGGGGCACTTCTTAGGACTTTCTTCAACTCGGTAGTGGCATCAGCCATCTTCTTTGGAGTGGCCTGCTGGGGGAGCAGTATATCAACCAGGGACAGAAATAAACTTGACAAGCTGATTAGAAGGGCCAGCTCTGTCCTGGGGAGCCCACTGGACCCAGTGCAGGTGGTGGGTGACAGAAGGATACTGTCCGTGGTGAGCTCCATGCAGAAGAAGAAGTCCCATCCCATGCATGAGACTGTGATAGCGCTGAGCAGTACTGTCAGTGACCGACTGCTCCACCCTAGGTGTGAGGAGCGCTATCGGAAGTCTTTCCTCCCCACCGCGGTTAGGCTGTACAACCAACACCGACCTAAGCGGAGATCATTACACACAGAGAACTGAAATATCTCTCTGCCTGTTAAATCCCCCCCCCCCCCTGCTACGTCCTATCTGTCTGTCTGCTATTAATGTAATGCCTCTCACCTTGGAACATTCCTGTACATGTTGTATTTGTATTTGTATCTGCTTATCTTATCTTATCTTATCTTTGCTGCTGTAACACACTGAATTTCCCCACTGTGGGACTATTAAAGGACTATTATTATTATTATTATTATTATTATTATTATTATTATTAAACCGAGCATTTTAACCTAGCCCTGCAGATAGATAGGAGGGTAGCCTAAATCAAACAGTGTTTTCTCCTTGAGAATCGGTGCCACCATTACCAAGATATTGCCGTTTTTGTCAAGTTGCAAATGAGCTCTTTGGAGCAACAAGGGCCTTACCATTTACCTCTATGGAGCAATGAAAATACTCTTCTTGCTCCAAAAAGTCCACTTGCATATCGTCCCTAAAGACAAATTATTCTTGCATATTAACCCTAAATATTGCTGTTAGTGAGAAGCACATGGAGACTCATATAAGTGATTGTTTCAAGTGTCTAAATTGAAGGATGTAAAAACCAACAACTAAGCAATGTAAGAACTGATGGCTTTCCTAAGGAACTCAAAAGTAAGAATATACTGTATACTAAAGGAGTCAGCAGATGTCCCAGGGGGATATGGATTTGCATAGAGTATACATGTGAGTGTGTGTGTGGGGTATTTAATAGGATATAGAGGGGTGCACAAGATGTCTTTGAGAGTGAACAGTGTGGATGTGGGTGAGGACACATATAATAATATTTGATTTTCTGAAAATACTTTTTTTTAGAAAAGGGAAAAATATCTCAGCTTTTCATAGTGGCATGAAACAAATGAGTTTAATTTTTTCAGGTTGCTTACAACTGGTATTACTTTTGTAAATCCTACTTCTGTCATGCAGTACACTGGCAATTTAGATCTAAATCCATTATTAATATCATTATTTTTATATGATGATGACCTGAACTCCTGTGTGAAATTAATAATTTGCAGTTGTCTTTAAGTGAAGTTTAATGGCCGTCATTAATTATGAACAAACCCCTAAATTATGAATTATTAATGGCAAACAAGTAGCGTTAGCACATACAAATGAATTGTCTGCTGAAGGTTTGATTGCCGAGCTTCATTTCAGACTTGTTTTTTATCAAGTGAGGGTTATAGCCTGTGTGTAAGACAATTAATTTCTGTAATTTGCTGTCCGGCTAAATTAACATGTCAATAAACAGTATCATGAATTTTATTTTGATAGGGAAAAGCTTAAGACTTCTAGCAAGATTAATTCTCATATCAAACAGATAACAAAAATAATCAGAGAAAAGTGATAATATGTAATAATTCCGAGACTCGGAAAATGTTCCTCTTTAAATTTATAAATCATGAAAATACTGCAATATTAAAATTATTTTCTATTAATTCTTTACAGGTTAATATGGTAATATACTGCTGGGACCGACAGATTATATGTTATAGATTATTAATTATTATTATGGTTATTAATATTTTAACCACCTTCCCACGGCAGCAGTTTCAAATTTTTGTTTTTTCCTCTCTGCCTTCTAAAAGCCATTACTTTTATATTTTTTCCATTCACATATCTGTATGAAAGCTTCTTTTGTGTATGAAAAATTGTACTTCCTATTAGCACCATTTAGAGATGAGCAATTTCTCAAAAGTTCGATTCGGCAGTTCGATTCGAATTTCCAAAAGAATTTGCGGTCATGTCTCTCTCTCTCTCTCTCCAGCACGGACAACTTTTATTCATGTGGAAGGATCTGCTAACAAGCAAAGACACGCCTACCCAATCACATCACTAGAGAACATCTTGTGATCGTCTGATGTCACAAAGGTCCTTACTAAATGTTCGTTACCGCGAAGCATCAGGAAATCTGGGATCGTAGCGAATAGAAGATTTCCTGAAATTCAGATCAAATTCCACTTCTGCAGAATCGATTCACTCATCTCTAGCACCATTTAAAGGGGCTGTCATGGGTAGTAGTCCAGGAAGTAGTGATTTATTTTCCTGGTCCCAGGGATCGCTGATGATGGACCCGGGATTCAGGCGACCTTATGACTTTTGGGTCATGTGATCTAAAGCAATGTCCGCCCCCTTGTCATTCCAACCTCCAGGACACTCGTCCTCCTACTCCCCCTGTGAGATCGGGGGCAGAATGCTGTTTTGGATCACATGACCCAGGGGTAATGACGTTGCTGGGACCTCCAGGTCCATCATCAGCGATCCCTGGGACCAGGTAACTAAATCAATACTTCCTGGACAACCCCGTTGATATTCTATAACATGTAGAATTAGAAAAAACTCTCAGTTGTTCCATTTTCTTTCAGCTTTCACTGTGTAAATTGACAGGTTGCCAGACCTGTGATTTTTTTGTGGGAAGAGCCTGAGTGCCTGTCACGGGACTGCTGAGGCTAATCAGCGACGTCAGTGGCCTAAGGAAAGGACACGGGACATCACTACCTGATCTGTGAGAAGAAAACACCGGAGCAGCAGGACTGAACTACGCTTGGAGACACCAGAGCACCGGGTACAGGTGAGTAAGGTTTTTTTTTTAACATTTTTTTCACCTTCCATAGCTTCATATTAAAAAAAGGTTATCCTGGACAACCCCTTTAAAGTAAAAAAAAAAAAAAAAAAAAAAAGTTAAAAAAAATAAAAATTCAAATCAGCCCTCTTTCCCCAAAACACATATAAAAGTAAATAAAGTAAAACATACTTATTAGGCATGCATGTGTCCAAAAATGCCTGGTCTAGAAACTTATTAAAATATTTTTCCTATATGGTGATTGTTGTAGACGAAAAAAAAGTTGAACCGCCGTTTTCTTTCGCTGTTTCACCTCCCATAAAAAATTGGATGAAAAGCAATCAACTAATACATTCCCCAAAAAGGTATAAATAAAAGATACATCAGGCCCTGCAAAAAAGCTTATGCATCCCTGTACACAGGAATATTAAAAAGTTATGGGTGTCAGACTATGGCGACTGAAATACATTTTTTTGTGCAAAGTTTTGAATTTTTTTCAAGGGGCTAAAGCCTAAATAAAACTATATAAATGTGTTATCATCATAATCATATCAACCCACAGAATACAGGTGACATGTCATTTTGGCTGCACAGTGAATGCCATAAAAAATAGCCTGTAAGAAAGTTGCATACAGTTTTTCTTAATTCCACCCCACTTTGAATTTTTTTCCAGCGTTCCATTACATTGTACAGAAAATTAAATGTTTCCATTATAAAGTACAATTTGTCCTGCAAAAAAATAAATTTTTTGGGTATTCCCATCTCAAGGATCCTATCTATACTGCTATCTTATATAAATTCAAGAGTTTTTCTAAATATATTGCTTTAGCAATGAGGCTTTGTTTGCCTGCTAGGTGAAATTATTCCTCCCATTGTTTACAAATCGTTTCCATGGAGTATGACCTATGTGACAAGACAGGATGGATTACATGAATCACTGCTCTCAGGGCGGGAGGGGGGTTGAGTGCTCTTACTGTTACCTACAGCTCTGCCTGCAGTACAATGAGGTCAGCTAATTGCAGTTTGCTGATATAGGCTCAGGGAGCCATGTCTGTTATCTCTCTATGTAAACACAAAGATAACACTGAGTCCATTCTCTAGAAGCATGGTAAGTGTTCTATACAAGCCTGTGTAATGTAATATACATTTACTGTGCATATTATTTGATCTCCATTTATATTTGATTTTTATTAATCATAATAAATAATCTCTCAAGGTAAAGGCAAAGTCTGTATTGTGATACTTCATAGTGTCCTGTTCATCAAACAGTCAAAGCTGCCTCCCCCAGCTTGTGGAAGAATACAGGAAGTGAGAAGGAGATACAGCAGGCAAAGCTGCTGAAACATGTAGATGGGAAACCCATTTAAGCCCTCATACAGCTCTGTGAACAGAAAAATAAAAAAGTTATGGATTTTGGATGTGGGGAGTATAAAATGAAAAGGGAAGGTGTTAAAGACCCCTATAATGCACTATTATTGGTTTGGGATGAATTTTGGACCTTGCAGACTCCCTTTAAATGGAGAAGAAGCACAACCTCTGCTCCCTTCAGACTAGGACCCCCATTCTCAATATCCCAGCAGCTGCCGCCTCCATTTCCAATCACAAACATATCACCTATCTGGGGAATAGGTGATAAGCTGCAGAGCTCCTGCATGATCTGCTACCGAAATGCACAAAAAATACCAATGATACTGATAATTCCATTTGAGGAAAAAGTACTTCACCTTCATTTATTAACTCTTACAAATACTAACCAAAATGGAAATTAAAAAAATAAATAAATAAATAAAAAATAAAGTCAAAATGGAATTCCATGCTTTGCTAAAACAGTTCACTTAAATTTATGTCTTGAAACCTTCTTTTACTTTGCAAGGATCTAATGAGAGCTGCTCCTTCAGGTACGCTGCCTTTGAATACAGTAGGTTCCAGTCTTCACTTTGTACCTGACTAACGCACAATTTCCTTTATACTTGAATTTTAACGTAAGACCTAAATAGCGTGCAGGACTTCTGTAATGTCGGATATCTTCTCAAGAACCTGCTATGTCTGATGCTGTCTGATTTATAATAAATCAACACTGTTCTGACTACTTCTAGCAGTGATCATTTCCTTTCCACTTCTATTATCACAGACTTGGCCTAATGATTCAGAAGTTGGTGAAGGCTTCAGATCTTACAAAGTAAAGTCATTATATAGCTCCCTGTTATTTAGTAGGCTCCTAGAGGTTTACTGATCTATTTTTAATCATAAAACATTCTCGCTACTTCACAATGTGACAATGTACCGGCCTTTCATGAGTTTAGTTGTGTGAAGTTTTTGTTCACTTTGGGCTCTGTTCACCAATTAAAAAAGAAACCACAATACTGTTCTTAGGAATCTCAATAACTGTGCTTCCGCTAGGTTCTATAATGGGGTCCGCCAGGTTTTCGCACGGTTTCCAACGATTTTATACTGAAACTGGCAGAGAGAAAAGTTCTCCCTGCAGGACTTTTCTCTCCGCCGCTTTTAAGCGGATTCTGCGGCGGAATCTCTTAAGGAGACTCCAACACTAGTGTGAATCCAGCTTTAGCTAGTCAGAGCTTTGAGACGTAGAGACAATCAGAATGCTGCCTCATTGTCCAATCCTAAGCTGAGGCGGTATATGTAAACCTAGTGTTGAGACTTGTCACATGCCTGTGTTTACATTTGTATTCGGATTCTGTGTTTCTTAGAACTTTTGCTGTTTTTTGCTGATTCCCTACTTAATGATTTTGGCTTACTCCCCTGTTTATGTGATCTCTTGCTGATTTGGTTTTATCTGTGAACTTCAGGACTTGACCCTTGCTTGGACTTTGGTATTACTCTGCTGTTGTTTTGGATAGTCTAATAGTCCCTGTTTTTTGACCCTGAATTGTGTAGTGCTCTCTTGCCGTAATAGGGTTCTGGGTGTGGTCTATGGTTTGCAAGTGCATCTGTTTTCTAGTACCCTTTCCTGGGATTGCAACCTGGGTTCTGAAGCAGCCAAGTACATCCTGCCTTGAGATGGGATCTAGTAAATACTTTAGGGAAACCTTAGACTCCAGTGAACCAGGACAGTGTTGCATTATAGGCAGATTGTTTTACTTGCTGTATTTTGTGTTATTCAACAGCAATTTCAACACCTGGGAAATTGCTTATGTGGCAATTCCATAACACCTGTGCAGAATTTGTCATTTGATGGATGTTGGCAAATGAATTTCAATGAGGTCCTCTGGGTTCTGCCAAGGTATATGTCTTTTTCATGTAGCACGGTTGTTGTGCAGATGTCAGTTGTGTATATAGCTTTAGGAGCCTTCGGCATAAATGGAGGCTTTGCAGGTTTTATTTTGTGCATTCTGCTGAATGAAATGTTCTTGCTTGGCATTCATCTCTATCCTCCTATCAGATACAAGAATGTTCTGTTATGTGAACTGGACAGAATGTTCTGTATGTGTTAGCATACAATGCTCAAGTCGATCAAGGAAGCTAAAAAGTAAGCATCAAATTCCCTGTCATCTGGACCCTCATGGGAACTGAAGCATGTACAGTAGATCTGCTGTTTAGATCATGATAATAGTTGGAAACCATCAAACCACATTGCCTATGACCGTCTTAATGAACACAATTAGTTTGTTTGCGTCAAGGAAGGTGTCACTAGAAAAGTTCCTATTTTTAAACCAGGTTTTTATTTTAAACATATCTTTTAAAGAATCCTGACATTTTCACATTCCTACTAAGCCTAATAATAGCCTGACACTTGCTAATTCTGTAGGTGTTTTCTTTGCAGCAGTCACCTCATTTACATCTACAGAGGTAACACCTCTATAGATAACACTGCTAAATCATACATCCACTGCTGACAATAGATAATGTCACAGCTTATCTGCTCCCCTTCATGAACAGAGCATTTTTAGAAAACCCTCTCACTGATGTCAATGATGCCTACTTCAGTCTATTGCATGTGGTCATGAGATGCTGTTAAATATTTCACTAAATCAGTGGTGTAACTAAAGTTTTGTAGGACCCAATGCAAACTTTTGTCCGGGGCCCCCTACTCCATCCCTAGAATTCTTGATAGTGATGGTTACGGGTGTTGCAGCGATATCTCAGATACTTGAAAGGGATACAGTTTTAGTGCCCACAACTGCAGTTAACTAGAATACGGTGAATGAACAGTAAAGCGCCCGGCATGTAAACAATACTGTGACAGTATAATATGCTCCACAGTGGCCCCTACACAGTATTATATGCTCCACAGTGGCCACCACACAGTATTATATGCACCACAGTGGCCACCACACAGTATTATATGATCCACAGTGGCCCCCAAACAGTATTATATGCTCCACAGTGGCCCCCACTCAGTATTATATGCTGTACACTGGCCACCGCACAGTATTATATACTCCACAGTGGCCCCCACACAGCATTATATGCTCCTGAGTGGCCCCACACAGTATTATATTCTCCACAGTGGCACCCACACAGTATTATATGCTCCACAGTGGCCGCCACACAGTATTCTATGCTCCACAGCGGCCCCCACACAGCAGTATATGCTCCACAGTGGCCCCCACACAGTATTGTATGCTCCAGAGGGGCCCCCACACAGTATTGTATGCTCCAGAGGGGCCCCACACAGTATTGTATGCTCCAAAGTGGCCCCCACAAAGTATTATATTCCCCACAGTGGCCCCCACACAGTATTATATGATCCACAGTGGTGATCACACAGTATTATATGTTGCCAAGAGCCACCCTACATTATGATATGCTCCCAATTGCCACCATACAGTATAATATGCTCCCAAGAGCCCCCCCACAGAGTAGGTTCTACTATTATACTCTGGGGTCACCTCAGATCCCAAAGAATAATAAGTAGATGCCCAGGGAAGTGATTCAAAATAGCACTTTATACTCACCTTGCCTCACTTCTCCTGGGCATCCTCGCTCTGTCCAGCTGTCTTCAGCATCTTCCTTGGTCCACTTCTGCCTGGCGACTGAGGTCACGCGCCCAAATGTCACTGCTGGGGCCTGTGATTGGGTCTCAGCGGTCACGTGGGGTACGATGATGTCATTACGCCAGAGCACCCCATATGACCCCAATCACAAGCCCCAGAAGTGATGTCAGTGAAGTCACAGGCCAGAAGAGATCCAGGAGAGCTGAGTATAAGTATTTTTTTAAAATTTTAGTCACCTCCCCTGGACTGGCATCTTCCGGGTCCATTTACCTTAAGATGTATAGCGGTCATATGGAACCAGGCTTTCCCCGACCACTATCATGATGGTCTGGGACCCGAACCATTTCCAGCTGGCCGCAGGCCCCATACCCCTCCTGGCCCAGTCGCACCCCCTGCAATCTCGATGCTGTTAACAAAGCAAAGAAGAAGCTTAGAGATCGGAGTTGTAAATCCTTGGCAGTTGTGGCAGGAACCTGACTGTGTGTATCAGCCAGGCTCCTGTCGGTGATCGCACAGGTACACAGGCAGTGCCATGAAATAACCATGATAAATATAATCATCATTAACTGCTCCTTGCTCGAGGGTCCATTTTGAGTGAACACATAATCACTGTGTTTCTGATGTAAAAACTACAGCTGTTAACTGCCACAGGGCCCCCTGCTTCTTTATTACATTCAACATCAAGGGCATTCCATATTTTACATCATACATGAGCCAGGAGAACACCTAAAGGGTTTGTCCCAGGGGAATTATAACCACCATCACCTCTAACAGTGCTTCACCCTGTCACTACACCACGCAGGACCTCTGGGAGGAGTGGTGTGAAAAGACGCAGCCACCATGGCCAGACTGTGACCAGAGTCATAGGGGGGAGACCATAGCTTCCATCTTGAGTTCTACACCTATCTCTCCACATCTTATTTCAGTTTAATGAATCTGAGCTGCAATTCCAAATACAACCCATGGATGGATGTATCAACTATGTTTTCTAATCCTATATAGTCTGTCTTCATACAGAAGCATATGGGAGATTTTTGTACTGATGTAATCATAATAATAATAATAATCCTTTAATAGTCCCACCATGGGGAAATTCAGTGTGTTACAGCAGCAAAGATAAACAATACAAATGCAACATATACAAGAATGTTCCCAGGCATTTCATTTATAGTAGACAGACAGATAAGAAGTAGCAGAAGGGGGAGGGACAGAAAGATATTTCAGTTCTCTGTATGGACTAATCTCCACTTAGGTCAGTGTTGGTTGTACAGCCTGACCGCAGTGGGGAGGAAAGACTTCCGATAGTGCTCCTTCTCACACTTAGGGTGAAGTAGTCGGTTACTGACAGTACTGCCCAGTGCTGTCATGGTCTCATGCATGGGATGGGAGTTATTCTCCAGCATGGAGCTCACCACAGACAGTATCTTTCTGTCACCCACCACCTGCACTGGGTCCAGTGGGCTCCCCAGGACAGAGCTGGCCCTTCTAATCAGCTTGTCGAGTTTATTTCTATCCCTGGATGATATACTGCTCCCCCAGCAGGTCACTCCGAAGAAGATGGCTGATGCCCCTACCGAGTTGAAAAAAGTCCTAATAAGTGCCCCCCGGATTCCAAAGGCTCTCAGCCTAATAAGCAGGTAGAGCCTGCTGTGGCCCTTCCTGTACAGGACCTCCATGTGATCTGCCCAGTCCAGCTTATTATTGAGGAGCACACCCAGGTACTTATAGGCGTTGACAATCGCTATGCCCGTTTCCTGGATGTCCACTGGTTTAGGAGGGCATCTGCATTTACAGAAGTCCACCACCATCTCCTTGGTCTTCCCAGCGTTAATCCTCAGGTGGTTCTGCTAGTACCAGTTCACAAAATCTCGGTTCAGTTCTCTGTAATCCCTGTCATCATCGTCTGTGATGAGGCCTACTATTGCAGAGTCATCAGAATACTTCTGTAGGTAGCAGCTAGATGAGTTGCACCTAAAATCTGAAGTGTACAGTGTGAAGAGGAGAGGGGCAAGAACTGTACCCTGATGTGCTCCCATATTACAGATCACGGTATCTGACACACGGTCCCGGGCTCTCACATACTGAGGTTGGTTTGTGAGGTAGTCTAGGATCCAGTTGGAGAGGTGGTGGTCCACTCCAGCAAGGGCCAGCTTGTCTCTCAGTAACCCGTGCTGTATGGTGTTAAAAGCACTGGAGAAATCAGATAATATTATTCTCACCATGTTCCCTGGTTTCTCCAGGTAAGACAGAGCCCTGTGCAGAAGGTGGATGATAGCATAGTAGCCTGTAGTCGTTGAGGTCCATAGGGTGAGGTTTCTTTTGAACCAGTACCACACAGGAAGATATATAAAGTATATATGGTTGTGTGGACTGGAAAATGAGGCATATCAGTGATGGCAGAGATGGATGTGTTATTCATCACTGCATGATACAGAGCACTGAGTGCTACAAAGCTTAGTAGGAGAATTAGAACACAGTTTAGTCAGATTTACTTAACTACAGGCAGTTAAGTGATAGAAACCATAGATAGGAGTGAGGGACAGTATCTGTGCTATGTGAGCCTGACTACAGCAGTAATAAAGACAGACACAGGACAGTTAACCCTTTCATTCCCAATAATCTAATTTTGTCTAAATCTGTTTTGCAGTAGAGCAGTTTGATCTGTCCACAGATTGTTTAACCCTCTTCCCGCTCTGTGTCATACTATTACATCACACTGAGCATATAGTTAACGCTCAGTGCTGTCATTGTGCCTGTGTCATTACTTCCGGCACTCAGCTGTATTACACAGCTGAGGCCCAGGACTAGCTGCCAGAGTCAGAAAATCAAAAACACATAACTTAAACAAAATAAATAAATAAATAACATGCTTGGTATATCTATGTGCAAATAGGTCTGCACTATCCAAAGATAGAATTATTTATCATTATTGTAGCATTATTATTTATTATGTGTGTAATATAGAGAAAAGCAAATCTGCACTCAAGATTATTTAAAACTTTTCCTTGTTTTATAGGTAGCACACCACAGGACAAACATCATATAGCAGTATGCCATAGACACAAACTTATCGGTCAATGGCCATTTTGCGCTACTGCTCTTCCTCCGGCCCTTAGTTGTACAACATGTATCACAGCCATCTTCCTTTTATACTGCTCCGAGAAAACGTAATGACGTAATTACATCTTTAGAAATTATATTATTTATTATAATGCACAAATTGACACATATTTTGGTCATCTCATTTCCTCAAAAAAATAGCAATAAAAAGTGATAAAAAAGTCACAGTAACCCAAAATTGGTTAAAAAATAAAGAGCCCTGACATATTTCCTTCAACAAAACAGTAAAAAAGTTATAGACGTCAGGATAGGGTGACTCGAAGAAAATCGTTCATTTTCAAAAAGTTATGTTTTATTTGTAAAAGCAATAAAACATGATAACAGTAATATAACTATGGTATCGCCATAATTGTAATGACCCGCTGAAAAAAAGCTGCTATGTCATTTTTAATGCAGCATGAACACTGTAAAAACAATATGCAAAAAATGATGATAGAATTGTTTTTTATTTACATGGACCCTCTCAAATTATTAATAAAAACTAATCAAAATATTATACGTACCCCAAAATAGTGCAAAATAAAGAAATAAAAAAATAAATAAATAAAAAATAAAATAAAATAAAAACAATAAATAATAATAAATATAATAATAATAGTAAATAATATTAAATATATGTATAATATATAATATATAATAATAAATAATAAATAAATAAATAAATAATAATAAAATAAAAATAAAATAAAATAAAAATAAAGAATAAAAATCAAAGGATAAGCCCTCACATGGCTAAATTGACAGAAAAATAAAAAAGTTATGAATTTTGTAAGATGAGGAAGGAAAATATGAAAAAAGTCAAGCATTAATGTACAAACTACCCTGCGTCCTTAACCCCTTAACGACCCAGGGCGTAATAGTACGTCCTGAGTCGCATGACGATGTATGGAGAGCGCTCAGGAGCGCAGCGCTCTCCATACACCGGGGGTGACGGCTGTATAATACAGCCAGGACCCGCAGCTAACAGCAGCGATCGGTGCCTGCACCGATCGCGGCTGTTAACCCTTTAGATGTCGCGGTCAAACGCAACCGCGGAGTCTAAATTGCGGAGCCGCCAAGGGCGCCGCCATTTTTCCCTCATCACCCCCCCCTCCAGAACGTCATCGGAGGGCGGCGCTTGGTTGCCATGACAGCCGGGAGCCTATTGAAGGCTCCCAGGCCTGTCATTACATTACAGCTATTACGCGATGCCAGAGGCATCGTCTAATAGCAGTGACGGCATTTTGCTATTCACTGGGATACAGTAGTATCCCAGTGAATAGTATGATCGATCAGACTCCCTAGGTTTCAAGGTCCGAGTCTGATCATACAAGTAAAAGTATAAAAAAAAAAGTTTTTAAAAGTATGAAAAAATTAAAAAAAAACACAAAAGTTCAAATCACCCCCCTTTCCCTAGATCAGATATAAAAGTAAATAAACAAAAGTAAGCATAAACACTTTAGGTATCCCCGCGCTCCAAAATGCCCGAACTATTAAAATATTAAAATATTTATCCCATACGGTGAACGGCGTATCGGGGGAAAAAAATCAAAATGGCCAAATTTTTTCAACACTTTGTCTCCTATAAAAAATTGAATAAAAAGTGATCAAACCATCAGATCTTTCCCCATGTGGTATCAATAAAAACGTCATGTTGTCCCGCATAAAAAGACGCCTTACCCAGCTCCATACATGTAAATATGAAAAAGTTACAGGTGACACAATATGACGACACAAAATTTTTTTTTCTATTTAGCCAAGTTTTTAATTTTTTAAAAGGTATCAAAACATTACAAATACTATATAAATATGGTATCGCCGTGTTCGTACTGACCCGCAGAATACAGGTAACATGTCATTTTTACCACACAGTGAATGCTGTAAAAATGAAACCCATATGAATTTGGCGCAAATGCAGTTTTTCTCCAATTGCACCTCATTCTGAATTTTTTTCCAGCTTCCCAGTACATTGCACAGAATATTGAATAGTGACATTACAAAGTACAATTTGTTTCGCAAACAATAAGCCATCATGTGACTCGGTGAACTGAAAAATGAAAAAGTTATGGCTCTTGGAGTGTGGGGAGGGAAAAACGAAAATGTCCGGGTCATTAAGGGGTTAAATAGTTTTTACTGACAAAGTCATTCCTGTTAGTAAAAAAAAATTCTAATAGTTTTAAGAGTTTAATTTTTTTCTTTATTAAATACATACAAACTGCTGTTCTAATCTGAAAAAATCTCTGTTATTTAAGGATTTTTTTTTTTCTTTCACAATATACAGTGTGATGGAACCTGCTTATCTGAAAAAAATCTCTGTTTCTTAAGCGTTTTTTGTTTCTCACCCAATAAATAGTCTTGCAGCTTCTGTTTGACTTAGAAACTGGATACATAGGTTCCTAGGAGCCCTGACAGTGTTATACACTATGTTTTAAGCCAATTTAAGCCAAATTTGCTCAACCCAAAACAAATCTTGGTCCCCAACCAAACACGAAACAAAATGAATCTTGAGAGGTTTGCCCATCTCTACTAGTAAGCACAGGCTGCAAAATAGGCAGGAATAAGATTTGTCCTGAGTTTTAACCCGGTCTCATGGCCCCATACATGGGACCATAAAAATCACAGTAGTGTGCATTGGGCCATAGAATTGAATGAATCAGGGTGCTAGCCATGAAAAGCACTATGCACATGTCGTGTACAAGAGGTCTAAGTCTGTAGTTGTGAACCATAAGGCTCAGTTGTGCAGTTGTATTATACACACTTGGACAAAATTGTTGGTACCCCTTGTTTAATGAAAGAAAAACCCACAATGGTCACCGAAATAACTTGAATCTGACAAAAGTAATCTCTTATATATATAAAAATGAGTTCCTGTCTGTCTGTCTGTCTGTCTGTCTGTTCTTTATGCGCGACCAAACGACTGGACCGATCCTCACCAAATTTGGCACACATGTACATCAGGTGTCCGGGAATATTATAGACCGGGTCTCAGCTCTCTTGGACGTACCATTCCTGAGGTACAGTATTCCCAAAAAATGACCAGCATTAGTCTATACAAGCCTGCAAGTCTTTCACTCATATTCCAACTGCCATACACACGGTCACATGTCCCTTATCAGCCAATAACAGCTTGCAGGCGCTTACTCTCCTCAGGCACACAGGTTTCCATAGCAACCAAGCTATGTATGACCTGTATTAGTGAATAGCAGTTCACAGGACCTTAAATATTCAGTCATATCACGTGTATCAGCCAATATAAGTTCACATTTAATTTACCAGGTTTCCATAACAACACAGCCATAAATAGACTGTACCTATACTGGACTCAGTGGCGTAACTAGCAATGGCAGGGCCCCAAGGCGAACATTTGACATGGGCCCCCCCCCGGCAACCCCCCCCCACGCACAAACTGCATTTCTGCACACACTATTATGCCCCATAGTGGCCCCTGCATACACTATTAGGCCCCATAGTGGCCCTTGCACACAGTATTCTGCCCCATAGTGGCCCCTGCACACAGTATCATAGTGGCTCCTTCATGTAGTATTATGCGCACTTCCCGCTACTTCTTCAATGTTGGACCAGATGTCACGTGAGCCAGGCATGTATCGCAACACATAATGAAGTCGGACTGGCCCACCGACATCTGGGACGCCACCAAGGAGGCCCAAAGCCTGCTGAAAAGACCCCAGAGTATAATGATAGCAGTGTTTGTGGGGTTCACGGCCCACAGGCCTTACTTACCAATCCCCGCTCATGCTCACAGCTGCCTCTGCAGAAGGTGAAGTGCAGGCGGCCGTGAGCAGGAGTGGGGATCGGTAAGTAAATAGGGCCCGTTACCTGCTGGTGTTAAAAAAAAAAAAAAAAAAATGTCCCGGGCCCTGTGGCAGCTGCTACCACTGCTAAACCGGTATTTACGCCACTGACTGGACTGCCATACTGGAATTCAGCATTTTTATAAATTGAAACGTTTTTTAAACTACTCATGTCCCCTGCAGCAAAACGCATGGCTGCTGCTCAAGCTAATGAAAACTCTCAGCAGACCCAAGCCTGTCTCCAATCTGATAAGGTATGTTACAGACAACAGCGAGCTGCTGAAACTCCCCAGCAGACCCAAGCCCGTCTCCAATCTGACAAAGCATTGTCAGCCACATGCACACAGCTGCACTCCAGGTTTCAATAACAACCCAGCCATTTTTCTTCACTGCTGTAGGTCAACTTTAAAGGGGCAGGGCGCTGTGGATGACACTGTTACACAAAGTCACATACACACAGCTTTACTCCAGGTTTTCCATAACAACCGATCGCAGGTTTTTCACTGATATCCAAACTGAGATGCACATGATCACATGACACTTATGGACCAATGGAAAATTGCAGGTTCAGTCTTGACATACACACAGCTTTACACCAGGTTTCCATAGCAACCAAGCTATTTATGTCCTGTATGAGTCAATAGCAGTTCGCAGGTCCTTAAATATTCAGTCATATGACGTGTATTAGCCAATGTAAGTTCACATTTCATTTACCAGGTTTCCATAGCAACACAGCCATAAATAGACTATACCTATACTGGACTGCCATACTGGATGTCAAGTGCAAAACTGGCCAATTCTTATGGGGTCACTACACAAACTAAAAATGAAATATACCCGTGTGAAGCCGGGTCCTTCCTCTAGTAATATATAAAAATTCTATGAAAATGAACAAATGAAAGTCAGACATTGCTTTTCAACCATGCTTCAACAGAATTTTTAAAAAAAGAAAACTCACGAAACAGGCCTGAACAGAAATGATGGTTCCCTTAACTTAATATTTTGTTGCATAACCTTTTGAGGCAATCACTGCAATCAAACGATTCCTGTAAATGTCAATGAGACTTCTGCACCTCTCAACAGGTATTTTGGCCCACTCCTCATGAGCAAAATGCTCCAGTTGTCTCGGGTTTGAAGGGTGTCTTTTCCAGACGGCATGTCTCAGCTCTTTCCGAAGATGCTCAATAGGATTTAGGTCAGGTCTCATAGAAGGCCACTTCAGAATAGTCCAATGTTTTCCTCTTAGCCATTCTTGGGTGTTTTTAGCTGTGTGTTTTGGGTCATTATCTTGTTGCAAAACCCAAGACCTGTGACTGAGACCAAGCTTTCTGACACTGCTCAGCACATTTCTCTCTAGAATCCCTTGATAGTCTTGAGATTTCATTGTACCCTGCACAGATTCAAGACACCCTATGCCAGATGCAGCAAAGCAGCCCCAGAACATAACAGAGCCTCCTCCATGTTTCACAGTAGGGACAGTGTTCTTTTCAAGATATGCTTCATTTTTCCTTCTTTGAACATAGAGCTGATGTGCCTTGCCAAAAATTTCAATTTTGTCTCATCTGTCCAAAGGACATTCTCCCAGAAGCTTTGTGGCTTGTCAACATGTAGTTTGGCAAATTCCAGTCTGGCTTTTTTAAGTTATTTCTGTGACCATTGTGGGTTTTTCTTTCATTAAACGAGGGGTACCAACCAACAATTTTGTCCATGTGTGTATAATGTATATCAGGGGTCGGCAACCCCCGCCACGCGTGCCAAGAGTGGAACGCGAGTCTTATTTCCCTGGCACAGCGACCCGAGTCCTCACCCAGCAGTTTCGATCGGACCAAACACAGCCGAAACGAAACTGCTATTATTATACTGTGGGGTTTCTTCATGATGATGCGACGTGACCCCTGAGACTCAATCAGCGGTCGCTGACTACAGGCAGAAGCGCCCGAAGAGAACACAGCAGCTGCGCAGCGCAGGAAAAGGTGAGTAACATTGTTTTTTATGTTTGTCACCTCTCTTGGCCTGCCACTTATTATACTCTGGGGTTTGAAAAGACCCCACAGTATAATAATAGCTAGTGAGTGGTGACAATTGGAATATTATAAAAGTTAGAATATTATACTGTGTGCAGGGGCCACTATGAAGGATAATACCGTGTACAAGGGCCACTATGGAGGATAATACCGTGTACAGGGCCCAAAATGGGGCATAATACTGTGTGCATGGGTCACTATGGGGCATAATACCGTGAACAGGGGCCGTTATGAGACATAATACCGTGTGCAGGGGCCACTATGGGACATAATACCGTGTGCAGGGGCTGTTATGGGACATATAACATGTGCAGAGACCATTATGGGACATATATCGTGTGCAGGGACCACTAAGGGACATAATACCGTGTGCAGGGGCCATTATGGGACATATACCGTGTGCAGGGACCACTATTAGACATAATACCATGTGCAGGGGCCACTATAGGACATAATAAGTTGTGCAGGGACCACTATGGGACATAATACCATGTGCAGGGGCCGTTATGGGACATAATACCATGTGCAGGAGCCACTATGGGTCATAATACTGTGTGCAGGGGCCGCTAAGGAACATAATACCATGTGCAGGGGCCGCTAAGGAACATAATACCGTGTGCAGGAGCCACTATGGAACATAATATCGTGTGCAGGGGCCGCTAAGGAACATAATACCATGTGCAGGGGCCACAATCGGACATAATACCATACGCAGGGGCCGTTATAAGACATAATACCGTGTG
Source organism: Leptodactylus fallax (assembly GCA_947044405.1). Classification (NCBI taxonomy): domain Eukaryota; kingdom Metazoa; phylum Chordata; class Amphibia; order Anura; family Leptodactylidae; genus Leptodactylus; species Leptodactylus fallax. Next base: position 1,522,813 of record CAMRHE010000234.1, read on the forward strand.
CAGGGGCCGCTATGGGACATAATATCGTGTGTAGGGGCCGCTAAGGAACATAATACCGTGTATAGGGACCACTATGGGACATAATACCGTGTGCAGGGACCACTATGGGACATAATACCGTGTGCAGGGGCCATTATGGGACATAATACCATGTGCAGGGGTCGTCAGACTAACAATTATTGACCGGCACTCCGAGTACCTCAACTTTGACTTTTTAATCGAAATCGGCACACCGAACAAAAAAGGTTGCCTACCCCTGCTGTATATTCTTGCACTCTTCAGACCCTACATTCTGTAAAACATAGTGGAGCAGATTTATTAATACTGTCCTAAATTTAGGAAGCATGAAACTAGACAAGACACCTTGTGATAAATATGGCACATCTTGCTAGAAGGTAGACACTTTTCTCTCTGATACTTCCATACTTTACTCTAATATTTTGCTGTCTAGTGAGGCGTAAAAAATGTCTAAAACACATAATAAATCTAGCACAGCATGTTTTGGTGCAATCTGACCCAGAATCTTTACTTTGTGAATCTCCTGCATTCCCTTAAATTTTGTATCATTTTACTAAAATAAGGTGAAATGCAATATCAGCTCTGCTACATTGTATCCATTCATTTTCATTTTAATAATTTTAAATTTACATTATTAGATCTTTAAGTATATGATGAATATTGATTTTTTTTATATATAGACAGCATTGTCATTTCCCTTACATTATATTTTATGGAAACAGTTTTGACAAATGACCAGAAAAGCATTGTGAAAATCAGATTATAACAGTACTTTTGTCCAAAAAAAGATAATAAAATATGCGATCAATGTTGTAATAGCATCATTTAAAGGTTTGTTCAAAATCCTTTATTCTTTAATGTTTTAATGGTGATGATTCATGTTATAAAGTACGTTGACGGTCATAAATTTCATAAAGTGTTAAGTACTTAATTGATCATAAAAGTCCATTCTCGGATCACAAATCATGCGATACTCTCCATTTGTATTTCTTGTCTTATGACTAATAAATTTATTTCAAAAATATAGGCAGCAGCAGCCTGGTGCGGAGACACTAAAATCCACAATGTGCTGAGTGCTCAACTGATCATAAAAATTCAATCATGAATCAAAATTCATGTAATGTCTTCAAATAGCTGTTATTGTCACACGAAGAATAAATCAATGTAGTACTTCCCCTTAGAGTGAAAAAGAAGGCAATATGTGCAGACTAAAAGGCAGCTAATTGAAAAGCTCCATCATATAAAATGTGCAATGACTTCCCGGAAAAAAGAAAAAAAAATATTCATGCCAAAAGATAATAAGGTATGAGTGACTTAGGGGAAATTCTTAAAGCAATGATGAGATTGTAGATAAAAGAGAAAAAAAAAGACTGCATTAAGTGAAATATGTAAATTTATTCAAAGGCAAAAAAGTATAAAACTTATCTGTCCACTCTTTAAACTATTTTATTTTTAAAGAGACTCTGAGCTTTAAAAATGACCTGTCATCATTCCCAGCATAACTGCGTATATTATATGTATATATCAAGTAAAATAAATGGAGCATCTGGAGCATTCAGTATTGTTTGTTCCTATGTTAAGGCTTATCTACACGACAGTGAAAAACAGTTATGTGATGGCTGTTTTTGCAAGTCCGTCACAAAGCCGTTTTGACAACAAATCGAATTCAATGTGTATATTCACATGTCAGTTTTTTTGACGGTCCGTTATTCACAGTCATGGGTTTTATAATGGCCATGTGACGGCCATTTCAAAAACGCCTGTCGCATGGTCATTATTCACTGCCATGTGAATCAGTGCCATCCATGCACTTGCACGGACGGATACTGTGTTTTTCACAGACTTTAGGTCTGTGTAAATAAGGGCTTATTCCTTATGGAAATGTATGACTATATTGACAATTGGGTGTTACCATTCCTTTTTTTCAAAGGTTGTTTCCGTACATTGTCTGATACTTTCAGCACTGACTGGTCAGTATAAGAATATGTAGGGACATACCCTCAACAGGCTGTTATTTTTTTTTAATTAATGAAACTTCTAAGAAAAATAATTGAGGAACAATTCAGCACATTGCTATAATAAAACATGCTCCAGAAATATTTAATAAAGAATACAGGCATTTAGTAAAATAGCCATGGCAGAGCTTCACTAGATAAACTATGAGCTGCATATGTGATTATATAATGAAAAAAAAAAATCCAAAATCTCTTTTTACACCACTGGTATGTGTCACATTGGTGCATGACCTGTACTCAGTTATACCGCAACTTTGGTCATTGTTTAGTCAGAGTGCTCATGTGATACAGTGTGGAAAAAAAAGTATTTAGTCAGCCACCAATTGTGCAAGTTCTCCCACTTAAAAAGATGAGGCCGGCCTGTAATTGTCATCATAGGTAGACCTCAAGTATGAGAGCCAAAATGAGAAAACAAATCCAGAAAATCACATTGTCTGATTTTTTAAGAATTTATTTGCAAATTATGGTGGAAAATTAAGTATTTGGTCACCTACAAACAAGCAAGATTTCTTGCTCTCACAGACCTGTAACTTCTTCTTTAAGAGGCTCCTCTGTCCTCCACTCATTACCTGTAGTAATGGCTCCTGTTTGACATTGTTATCAGTATAAAAGACCCCTGTCCACAACCTCAAACAGTCACACTCCAAACTCCACTATGGTGAAGACCAAAGAGCTGTGGAAGGACACCAGAAACAAAATTGTAGACCTACACCAGGCTGGGAAGACTGAATCTGCAATAGGCAAGCAACTTGGTGTGAAGAAATCAACTGTGGGAGCAATAAATAGAAAATGGAAAACATACAAGACCACTGATAATCTCCCTCGATCAGGGGCTCCACGCAAGATTTCACCCCATGGGGTCAAAATGATAACAAGAACAGTGAGCAAAAATCCCAGAACCACACGGGGGACCTAGTGAATGACCTGCAGAAAGCTGGGACTAACGTAACAAAGGCTACCGTCAGTAACACACTACGCCGCCAGGGACTCAGATCCTGCAGTGCCAGACGTGTCCCCCTGCTTAAGCCAGTACATATCCGGGCCCGTCTGAAGTTTGCTAGAGAGCATTTGGATGTTCCAGAAGAGTATTGGGAGAATGTCATATGGTCAGATGAAACCCAAGTATAACTGTTTGGTAGAAACACAACTCATCGTGTTTGTTTGTTTGTTTGAGTTGGAAGGGACCTCAAGGGCCATCGAGTCCAACCCCCTGCAAAAGCAGGAATTCCTAAAACATCCCAGCTATATACCTATCCAGTTTCCGCTTGAAGATTTCAATTGATGAAGAACTCACCACCTCCCGTGGCAGCCTATTCCACTCCCTCACTACCCTTACTGTTAGAAAGTTTTTCCTAATGTCTAATCTGAATCTCCTTCCCCTTAGTTTCATCCCATTACTTCTCGTGCTTCCTTCTGCTAATGAGAATAGGGTAGATCCCTCTGCACTGTGACAACCTTTCAGATATTTAAATACCGCTATTAAGTCTCCCCTTAGCCTTCTCTTCTGCAAACTAAGCAGTCCCAATTCTTTTAGCCTCTCCTCGTAGGACATGGTTTGTAGACCTTCCACCATTTTGGTTGCTCTTCTCTGGACCTGCTCCAATGAATCGATGTCTTTCTTAAACTGGGGCGCCCAGAACTGTACACAGTATTCCAGGTGGGGTCTGACCAGGGCAGAGTACAGCGGAATAATTACCTCTCTTGATCTAGCTACAATGCTCGTCTTGATACATCCTAGAATTTGGTTAGCCTTTTTAGCCACCGCACCGCACTGTTGACTCATGTTGAGTTTGCGATCTATTATTATGCCCAGATCCTTTTCCCCTGTACTCTCACTTAGTACTATTCCTCCCATACTATATATGCTTCTTGCATTTCTGTTACCCAGATGTAGAACTTTGCATTTGTCCCTGTTGAATACCATTTTGTTCACCTCAGCCCATTGTTCCAGTGTGTCTAAGTCCTTTTGGATGCACTCTCTCTCCTCTCTAGTGTTGGCCATTCCTCCTATCTTTGTATCATCTGCAAATTTTATTAGTTCCCCATTAGCCCCATCATCCAGATCATTTATAAAAATATTAAAAAGTACTGGGCCCAGGACAGAGCCCTGCGGCACCCCGCTTTTTACTTTCTTCCAGTTTGATGTATAGCCATTTAGAATTACTCGCTGTGCCCGATCATTAAGCCAATTGTGAACCCACCTCACTGATATTTTATCAAAGCCATACTTGATCATTTTTTCAATAAGAATGTTATGTGATACTTTATCAAAGGCCTTACTAAAGTCAAGATATACTATGTCCACTGCATTCCCCTGGTCCAACCATTCAGTGACTTTATTATAGAATGAAATAAGATTAGTCTGGCAAGATTTATTAGGCATAAAGCCGTGCTGGCTTTGATTAATTAAAGCCTTCCCATCCAGGTACCTAATTAAATGTTCTTTAACGATTTGTTCAAAGATTTTTCCTACTATCGAGGTCAGACTTACCGGCCTATAATTTCCTGGGTCGTCCCTATTCCCCTTTTTGTAGATGGGGACCACATTTGCCCTTTTCCAATCTAGAGGGACCACTCCTGTCTCCCATGACTTATTAAAGATTATTGCAAGGGGTTCTGTTATTTCCTCTGCTAATTCTTTTAAAACTCTAGGGTGTAAATCATCCGGTCCTGGGGACTTGGTTTCCTTAATCTTAGCTAAATGTTCTCTTACCAAACCTTCACTTATAATCAGCTTGGAGTCCTCATTCCCCTCATCACTATCACCATTAATGTTGATATTTCCATCCATTTCTTGGGAGAAGACGGATACAAAATATGAATTTAGTAACTCCACTTGCTGATCCACCATGTTAACTTTTTCACCCTTTTCGTTCTTTAGGACTCCAATGGTTTCCTTCACTTTTCTTTTGCTCTTAACATATCCCCAAAAACCTTTTACATTACTCTTAACTTCTTTTGCAAGCTTCAATTCGTATTCAGCCTTGGCTTTTTTAATGCTTATCTTGCAGAGTCTGCAAACTGCTGTATACTCTCCCTTAGATATAGCTCCCATCTTCCACTTGTTGTAAGTTTCCTTTTTCTTTTTTAGTAGGTTATGTAATTTTTTGGTCATCCATCCTGGAGTTTTTAGGTGATTCCCATTTTTCTTGCTTCTAGGTATTGTTAGTTCCTGTGCATTAATGATTTCCCTACGGAAAATTTCCCACCCCTCATGTGCATTTTTGTGCTTAAGTAATTTTCGCCATGGAATTCTACTAACCCTTACCTTTAGGCCTCTAAAATCTGCCCTACTAAAATTGAGTCTTCTAGTCTTTGTCTTCTCAGGTCTTCTTCTTCTTACAACCCCAAACTCGAGTATAGCATTGTCGCTGAATCCCAATGTCCCTGCTACCCTTAATTCCTTAACCATGTCCTCCTTATTAGTTAAAACTAGGTCCAGAATGGATGTTCCTCTTGTGTTTTCTTCTACTAACTGGGCAATGAAATTGTCTGCTAGAGAGGATAAAAATTTGATAGAGCTTTTACTCGTAGCTGTGTGAGTTTCCCAATGAATATCTGGGTAATTAAAGTCTCCCATGATAACAATTTCAAATTTCTTCGAAAGCGTGGTCATTTGCTGTGAAAAAATCTCATCCCTGTCTTCTGTCTGTCCTGGTGGTCTATAATAAACACCTATTATGATGTCCTTATCATTGTTTTTCCCCTGAATTGTTACCCAAATATTTTCCAATAAGTTATCATTTTGTAAAACTGTGATTTCCGTGGAAATGTGATCTTTTTTAACATACAATGCAACTCCTCCCCCTCTTTTATTAGTTCTATTTTTTTTGAATAAGTTGTATCCTTCCATCTGTATATTCCAATCATGCTTATCGTTCCACCAAGTTTCTGTAATACCAATGACATCATATTTTTCCTTCTGTATTAGCAGTTCTAATTCTCCCTGTTTATTTCCCAAGCTTTGCGCATTTGTGTAAAAACATTTCAGATTGCGCTCTGGTACTTCCTTTTTCTTAATTTCCTTCTGAGTATCCTGTCTTAGGTCCTCATTACCACATCTAGTAACCTTGTTTAGTATATCCTTTAGCTGCATGTTCTTGTCTTTCTTTTTACTTCCCATCCCCTTCTCTTCTAGTTTAAAGCCCTCCTGATAAGTGTGGCAAGTCTTCTGGCAAATATGTGTTTCCCAGGCTTTGTGAGATGTATCCCATCTCTAGCAAGGAGTCCATCATAGAGGTAATTCACTCCATGGTCCAGAAATCCAAAACCTTGCTCTCTACACCACTGCCGAAGCCACTTGTTTACCTCTAGTATTTTATTCCATCTCCTGATACCATAACCATCAACTGGGAGAATTGATGAAAATACTACCTGCGCATCCAGTTCCTTCACTTTCTTTCCTAGATTTTGAAAGTCTTTACGAATAGTTGGTAAATCATTTTTTGCCGTGTCGTTTGTACCCACATGTATCAGCAAAAATGGGTAGTTATCCTTGGAGCTGAAGAGGCATGGAATCCTATCGGCCACGTCCCTAACTTTTGCTCCTGGGAGGCAGCATACTTCTCGTTCCGTTATATCTGGCCTGCAGACTGCTGCCTCTATGCCTCTTAGCAGTGAGTCGCCCATAACCACTACTCTTCTTTTTTTCCTCTCTACGCTATTTCTTGTTGCTCCCTCTTGTCTCTGGGTGACTTTTGTTTCTTCTTTTGCTGATAGATTATTCTTATCATTTTCATCAGTCTGCATAAGAGTTTCATATCGGTTACCTAGCTGTGTAAGTGGTGATGGCCTTGTGATCCTTTTGCATCTCTTGGTCACCTGTATCCATTTATCTGCCTCTGTAGGTTCCCTCAAGTATTCTTCCCTTACTATATTTAGGAGGTTTGCTTCAGCCTCCACCACTGTAGGCTCTCTCATACTTTCTTCCCTTACTATATTCAAGAGGCTTGCTTCTGCTTCATCAATAAAAACCTCACTTTCTTTGATGCCTCTCAACGTCTCTATTCTTTCTTCCAACCTCTGCACTTTATCTTCTAAAAGGGCCACTAGTTTGCATTTCATACAGGTGAAGTTGTCTTTATGGTCAGGCAAATCTGTAAACATATAGCATATGCTGCAGCTTACCATGTGAGTTTTCTCCTCTTCCATATTCCTCTCTTCTGGCCGTGCTGGGCCGCTACTCACCGCCGTGAAGCTCTCTCCTGGCCCCACTGTTCTGGTCTGGGTGTCCGTGGCTCCTTCCCTTGTAGGCCGCACTGGGCCGCTGCCGCTGTTCACCGCTGTGCTGCCGCCCGGCAGTAAGCCGGCAGCTCTCTCCTGGCCGCACTGGGCCGCTGCCGCTGTTCACCGCTGTGCTGCCGCCCGGCAGTAAGCCGGCAGCTCTCTCCTGGCCGCACTGGGCCGCTGCCGCTGTTCACCGCTGTGCTGCCGCCCGGCAGTAAGCCGGCAGCTCTCTCCTGGCCGCACTGGGCCGCTGCCGCTGTGCAAGCCCCTCCGCACGCTGCTCACAGCTGACTCTTCCCCCTGCTTCCGCACGCTGCTCACAGCTGTCTCTTCCCGCTCACGTGACTCACGTCTGTGACTCACGTCTTCATGCACACAGCTCGTTGTTGCTAGCTAGATTCCTCTGCTCAGAACATATGTTTGTTTGGAGGAGAGTGAATGCTGAGTTGCATCCAAAGAACACCATACCTACTGTGAAGCATGGGGGTGGCAACATCATGCTTTGGGGCTGTTTCTCTGCAAAGGGACCAGGACGACTGATCCGTGTACATGAAAGAATGAATGGGGACATGTATCATGAGATTTTGAGTGCAAACCTCCTTCCATCAGCAAGGGCATTGAAGATGAAACGTGGCTGGGTCTTTCAGCATGACAATGATCCCAAGCACACCGCCAGAGCAAAGAAGTGGCTTCGTAAGAAGCATTTCAAGGTCCTGGAGTGGCCTAGCCAGTCTCCAGATCTCAACCCCATAGAAAACCTTTGGAGGGAGTTGAAAGTCTGTGTTGCCCAGCGACAGCCCCAAAACATCACTGCTCTAGAGGAGATCTGCATGGTGGAATGGGCCAACATACCAGCAACAGTGTGTGCCAACCTTGTGAAGACTTACAGAAAACATTTGAAATACAGATTAGCAGTGGGCCAGGGACCAGCCATGCATTTAACTAGTAGGGAAATAATTTTGTATATTTAGGAACCTTTTTAAATCATACAGTACATATATTTTGTGTATCAATCAGGAATTAACACTTAAAGGGAACCTATCCTGTTGAATATAATGTCTGATATGCAGACTTTATGATATAGAGCAGGAGGAGCTGTGCAGATTGATATATAGTTTTGTGGCAAATGATTCAGTATAGCGTACAATTTATTCTTTCAAACCTCTGCTCATGCAAGGCTTAGAAGTCCACTGGGCGGTCTTATTCAATGATTGCCAGCTTTTTCTGTGGGCACACTTATACAGGACATCCATTGGAGTCCTAAGGTGAAGTCCACAAGTTCCAACCGAGTTCGGTTTGCTTTTTCCAAAGAGATCCATGGTCTGTATAATGCAGAGATATATATTGGCAGTAGTTCAAGATTTGAGAAAATTGCAAAAGAACACATTCATTCCATGTGTAATGGCCGTATAGGTGAAGGATATCTAACTAAGTCAACTGCATGTGTCACTAGAACAAGAGGATCCAGCCAGGAGGAAGTCTGAAACATTTTAGTTGGTTGATTTATGTAAAATGAAGTTGTAATATCACTTTGGCACAACACCACTTGGTAATTATAAATTGTGGTTTTGTACAGTATAAAGATACAATACAATATGTTAACCAACAGGGATAGTTTATAGGGAGGACACATAGATTATTGTCCCAGAGATTTTAGCACCTTCCACCAAATGATAACAGGTGTGGTGCCACAAGAAGGTGTAAAAGTGCTTTCCCTGTTGCCCTATAAAAGCTCTCAGAGGTTACTTTTGGGTGTTGTACTTCTTGGTAAGAGATCGTTGACATCTAGACATGCCTCTAGGTAGATTTCAATGAATTGCCCTCCATTAGAGATAGGCAAATGATTTTGCAGCAAACCAGAAATTGGGGAGGATCACTGTATAAGCAGTGGTGTTTGGGCAAATCAGTTCACAAAGAACCGAATTTGACCTGAATATTCCTAATTGTTCGGTTTTTGACAAAACCAAACAAATTCATCTCGGATGAACTAAAATGGCTGCATTCATTGCAGTAAATTATTAAACTCTGGGGTCTCTTCTGACCCCAAAGTATAAAAGGTGGAGGCCCAGGGGAGGTGACAAAAATAAACAAATTTATACTCACCCTCCATTACCTCTTTTGGGCCTTCTCGCTGTATCCGGGGTTCTATCTCTGCCTCCTCACAGCATCCGATGCTCTCTGGTTACATCATATGCCCGTCGTCACTGCGGAGGCCTGAGATTGTCCTGTGACAAGTTCACAGGGCATGCATGCATTTTGAACAGATTTTGAATGGCTCTGACAGATCACCAGTAAAGAGGATAATTTGATCTGCCAAAAACCAGCTCCCACAGTTTCCTTGTCCACCATCAAGACACAGGCGGAACTTTCATTACACAACCCTGTCTCTGCTTAGTTCTTAGCAGAGGGATATTTGATGTCATGGTTCCATTACCTAACCTTCTATTGACAGCCTGCTACTGTTGCCTTCATTTACAGTGGTTTCATGATCAAGAAACCTGGACTGCTACAGACTGGAATTGTATCATCTTTAGCTATGAATACAGGTTCTGTTTGGGATCTGACGATAAGGTTCAATTATGAAGGGCTTGTGGTGACTGTGGTGACAATGCTGGTGTGATTATCTGGGGAGCCATCGCATGTGACATTGGTCACCCCTAGTATTGCTACGAGGGTCACTAACAGCAAAGCAATATGTGCAGGTTGCGTTACCTCTCATGGCAGGGCTTCCAACTGGCATTTCATTTTTCAGGATAATGCTCATCAGCAAGGGTTTTTCAGTAATTGCTCTTCCAGACTGCAACACCTACTTTGCCTTTCTAGGTGCCAGATTTATCAACAATTAAGCATGAGACCAGCAGGGATGCCAGCTTCAGTGAGCTACAAGTGTGCAGGATCTACAATCCAAGCTGCAACACCTGAGGGCAAAAGTGCTGTAGGGTACCATATGGTACCTATATGCCTCCTTGCCCAACTGTATCTCTATACAGAAACTGTATCCGTTTCCAGCCTGGAGAATCCAACAGGATACTAGACCCTCTGTTCAGCTGTACAATTTTCACCAACAAATTTCTCTTTTCGTTCTAGTATTGTAACCACTTACATATATCTTCATTACATTCACACATGGAAGTTTCATTCCATACCAACAAGTCCTTTCTGGAGCCTTATTTTTTTTGTCAATGAGTGTATATTCCATTGCTTTAAAACTATGTAAACCATATATTTACACTTTTTTTTATCCATTTATTGCAGTTAAATAAAACTAAAGCAAGGATCTGCAGCCGTCTTGAAGAGGAGAAGAAGTAATTTCAGGCATCAGGATTAAAATTGGATTTTTGCATTGATATATTATCAGCACGGGAATTAGTGGGAGAGAGATATAATAAATGTGATCTCTTGGGCAAGGTAGGCAGAAGTGTTAAATGAGTCTTGAGCTGTCATAGAGGTAGAGCAAGAGATGGGTAGGATAATTGTGACAGGTTAATGGCATACTAAATTGTAGTATTGATTTGATACCGAATAATGAAATTCAATAGAATAAAGTCTTTGGAAAGCCAGATGTTTATATATTTCACATTAAAACACTTTGTGATCAAGAAGGAAATGCAGAACAAATTGGATCAAAGGAGACTATAAAGTCTGAAGAAACATCAGAGCCATGCATCTTTTTATGATGTCTATTATAAATAACACTTTTACATTGTGCTAGTTGCGGGGACTTATATTGCAGTATTCTGAAAATACTTTTTTGATGCAAAAGAATTAGGGCATCATAACATGATAGGATTTATGCTCAGAAGTCTGTCGTTTACATACTATAATGTTTGCATTGTGTTGGACTTTAGTCTATTTGTTGCAGCGTATTACCAATTCTGTGTAGCAGAAGTTAGAGGTAATCATAAAATGTAGCCTCCGTCAATGATCTGCCACTTGCTGACAGATTTCCCCCTATTACTATGCATAGGGAAAAATCTGTGAGTATCATAAACAGGCTGATAGATTACCATTAAATCCAATTTACCATCCCTCTCCTCTCACTGCATTCCTCGGGAATGCTAACTAACCTGACACTTAACACATTAACTACACTGTGGCACAGATCTTTAAAGTCTATCACCAAAACCTAGCATATCAACCTAACCTTGCAGATAGATAGGTTAGGATAATGATGTCATCCCCTTTTGTATCGGTGCCTCCATTGCCGAGATATTGCCTTATTATTTGTCAACAAGCAAATGAGCTATTTGGAGTTACAAGAGTGATTCCAATATTCCAAAGACGTAAAGAGACCTGAAGAGACCCCAGAGTGTAATAATAGTTCATGGGTGGTGAACAAAAATTTTGGGTTCTTCTGAATCCGAGAATTAGGGAAAATTCATAAAGAAAAATGCATAGGTACTATGGAGCATTATTGTGTGTGGAGGGGTCACTATGGGACATTATGCTGAGTGGAGGGGCTACTGTGAGAGATTATACTGTATGGAGGCCACTGTGAAACATTATACAGTGTGTTAGTAGGGTCTACAGTGAAACATTATAGGACATTATTGGGTGGAGGTGCCACTATGGGACATTATACTGTGTGGAGGGGAAACTGTAAGGCATTATACTGTGTGGATAATCCACTTTGTGACATTATATAGTGTTTGAAGTGGCTGCTGTGGAACATTATATTGTGTGGAGGGGCACGATAGGGCATTATAGTGTGTGGAAGTGCCACTATGGGACATTATGCTGTGTGGAGACTACTATGGGATATTATACTCATAGACTAAAGTCTTGTGTGCTCTGGTGCAAACTTTATAGGATACAACCCTATAGTACCCACAACAGCAGTTATCAAGAATACGGTGAGTGAGTGAGCAGCGCAACACTCAGGATGTAAACAATACTGGGAGTTGCATGCTGTGGTTGATCTACCTAGTTCTAACAGTATAAGAGATCTATGAGATCAGTGGAGATCCAACACCCAGGGCCCCTGCTGATCAACTCTTTGAAGATACTGTGGTGCTTTTGCAAGTGCCGTGACTCTTTCACTATTTACATTGCACGGTATCTGTTTTATAATCACCATGTGATGTTATTACATCCTTTAATAATAGTGCATGGCTTCTATAAAGCAAATGGCGTGTGATGTGAATATTGAAGGGGCCCCACACAGTATAATATGCTCCACAGTGGCCCCACACAGTATTATATACTCCACAGTGGGCACCACACAGTATAATATGCTCCACAGTGGCCCCCACATAGTATAATATGCTCCATCACAGTGGCCCCCACAGAGTATAATATGCTCCACAGTAACCCCCACACAGTATTATATGCTCCAAAATGTCCCACACAATGTATAATATGCTGCACAGTGGCCCCACACAATGTATAATATGCTCTACAGTGGCCCACACACATTATAATATGCTCCACAGTCACCCCACACAGTATAATATGCTCCACAGTGGCCCCACACAATATAATATGCTCCCCACATTACTCGCCATACTTCCTCATTGCTATTATTATACTCTGGGGTCTCCTCAGACCCCAGAGTATAATAAGTAGAGGCCTAGGGGAGGTGATTAAAAATAATGAACACTTACCTCACTATTACCTCACTTACTTACACTATTCACCTTACCTCACCTCTCATGGGCATTCCCGAACCATTTGGCTCTCTTCAGCATCTTCTTCGATCCTCTTCTGCCTGCGACTGAGGTCATGTGCCCCAGACGTCACTTCTGGGGCCTGTGATTGGGCCTCAGTGGTTACGTGGGCTGCAATGACGTCATTATGCCGATGCACCCCACATAACTGCTGGGGCCCATATGGGGTGCATGATCTCAGTCAAAGTCCAGAAGAGCCCCGAAGAGGATGCTGGGGACCGTCAGAAGCCCAGGAGAGGTGAGTATAAGTATTTGTTATTTTTAATCACCTCCCCTGGGTAGGCTACCATTGGAAAGGGGCCGGGCATCATGCTCCCATTAACAATATGTATACAGTATGTAATATGTATATGTATATGTAAAGCCTGGTTCTTCGACCGCTATCATGATGATCTCCTTCCGAGCCCGGTTATGGTCGCACCCTGTGACCGCAATCTTTACGCCCCTGATTATACTGTACGGAGGCCAATATGGGACATTAAACTCTAATGAGGTCACTGTGGGACATTATGCTGTGTACATTGTGGGACATTATACTGTGTGCACTATGGAACATTATTCTTAAAGAGGTTTCCAGGAATTCGGAAAATATAGAACTTTGGAACTAGAACTCCTAGACACCTAGAACTAGAAAACTCCTTTAAACTTTGCTCCATCTGTAAGTCATAGGTAACAGGATGCTAAGAGAACTGTTAGCATTGCCAGTATCCTTTATGAGACTAAATCCTCAGATGCTTTTCCAAGTGTTGCAGTTATTAAAAGGGTTAGGTCGTCTGAATGACTTGCTTTAGTTAGGACATACAAATTTTAATATCATCAATATAATAAACAAAGCTGTGTAGCCTTCATTTACTATAACCATGTAATACAAAGTAACTGATGGCAAAAAAAGCCGTCATAATCTTTTAATTAAGGCGATGGAAAACTAAGCAAAGGTATTAAGAAAACTAAATGAGTGAAATTATCTCTCCTGCTGCGGAATGTGATGGAAAACAGTCTAAAATGTTCAAAGTATATTCAGTCCTAAGGGTCCTACACGGTGACGCAACAAGTCCCGCTCATTGTCGTTCATTGGGAAAAATGGAGACAAAACTGTTATTTAAAAGCAAGCAGAAAACAAGTCTATCAATATTTCTGAGAACAGAGAAACATGCAAAGCTGATGTTAAGAAACTTCAAGCCTCTCTGCTGGCAACGTATTGATCACCCGGCTTGTTCACTAATGAGCTAACTATATGAAGTTTAAGGCAGAAAAGTTTACAATGTCAAAATATGCTGACACCGCACTGGAGTTTCTGAAAGATGTGCAGCTCGAGCGGACAGGTTAGCGCTATAAATAGGCCGCCTCTTTTCTCATGTTGTTACATTTCAGTCTATAAAGCTCTCTTGACTGCAGTGACTCAATAAGAGCCCACTTGAAGGATGAGCACACATTGATTATTTAATGCAGCATATTTAAGGAAAGTTGACATAGGCATCTCTAGCAACACATCTATGTGCCCCTGTCATGAAGATAAAGCTTTGGCTCGGGCACCTCAGGCATAGAGAACATAATGGATATTGCCCAAGGTCAAAGTGAATTTATTCTGGATGCTGATCTTTCACTGAAACCTAATGTCTCAATAAATGCGCGGAAGTATGAATAAGCTGATTAAAAATACATAGGATAAGAAATCTATACAGTATAGAATTGTATCTATTCTAGGGTAATATACAGTAGTACAGATATCAGATTTATTTATCTATCTATGCCAATATTAAGGGTTTGTTAACACATTCAGGTTTTTTGCAGTTTTAGAAGCCAAAACTTGGAGTGGATTGAAAAAAGAGAAAATCCACACCTGGATTTGGGCTTTAAAAACTGCATCTGAAAACCTGAACGTGTAAACACACCCTTCTTCGCAGTGTCCTTTGGAAATCACTGGATGAAAAAATCCTGCAATTCTGACTTTTTAATGTCTTTCTCAATGAAAAAGAATGGTGTTATTGAGGTCTATCAGACTCCAGTGGTGTCTGCTATTTAGCGGTTCCTGATATACGGACACCCCAATGCTAATGTGAACCTAACTTAAGAGTGATTTCAAAATAGAAATGTTAATATTTTATTTTTTGTCAATATATTGCTGTTTTTATAAATATGCAAATGCACTCTTTGGAGCAATGGGGGTATTGCCGATTACCTCTTTGGAGAAAAGGCAACATGTCATTGCTCTAGCTAGTACATTTGATTCAGGTGACCTTAACTTATCTATCTGTGGGGCTGGGTTAATCTACTGGATTCTGGTTACAGACTCTAAGGCGGGTTGCACATGGGGTGACACATGGATGTCATCCGTGTACCGCCTGTGCGCCAGCCATGCTTCCATGGCCCCATTCATTCAATGAATAGGAGTCGCGGAAGCACAGTCACAAAATTGGACAGGAATAGGAACCGTGCCATATTTTGCGGCCCAAACTGTTGGCCCGCACACAGGACTGTGTAATTCACGTTAATGTGCAGGGGCCCACAGAAATGAATTGGTCAGTGAGCTATCTGGGAAAAACCTGGATAGCACACTGACCTAGCACATGATTGTCTGCAAGGGGCTTAAATCCCATCAATAGTTGGTGTGAGCTCCCTTTGCCTGTCATCATTTCTGCTAGGTACACTTGCAGACAGTTATTGGAGGAATTTGGCAGAGAGGCTGTTCCAAACATCTTGGAAAACTAAGCACAGATCTTGTGTGGATGTAGACTTGCTTGTGGATAGGGCCCTCAATCCCACTGTACCAGTTGGTCACTGTTAGTATTGTACTTGTTCTATATACTCTGTGTACTGTATGTACACCCTCAAATGTACTGCACCATGGAATTAATGGTGCTCTATAAATAAATAATGAGAATAATTCCTTCTGTCTCTTCATGTAATCCCAGACAGACTGGATGATGTTGAGATCAGGGCTCTGTGGGGGTCAAATTGTCACTTCCAGGACTCCTCCTCCAAAGAGCAGTCACATGAAATATTAATGGGATTTACATTTTGCTTTTATTAACATTCTTAGTTTGGGGCAACTTTTCCCACACCTGCCTAAAAGATTTTCACAGTACTGTATATTGCACTACTGAAGGCTAATAAGCATGAAACAGGCATATGCAAGTTGGAATAATCAGCTCGGTACAGTGTCAGATGGGTCCATCAGACTACTAATGGGTCTCCTGAGTCTGACATAGCAATGGCCTCCTAAACTCCAGATTAAGACTTTTCAACTTGGGGATGTTTTGTTGCCAATCATTGACATTTCCCACAGAGTTAATTTTCAAATAACTTATTAGAATTTATTAATGACTTGTATAATGATAATAATATATTACAGAACACAGATAAAAGGAGACATAAATACTGTATTAAATTCTGTGTTAGATGGTGGGCCCGCAAAATAATTTCCTATATGGGAACTGAAGTACCTAGACTGACAGTAACTCTGCAATTTCATTGCATTCGTACTATACACCATTGATCAATACAAATGATTTGCATGGCATCTTTCATTAACTTAAAAGGGTTGTCTAAGAGTTTACAAATTAAAGTGACTGCATTAACTGTGCTAAAATAAAAGAAAAGAAAATTGTTACTAAATTGTTGAATCTTCCACCACTCAATGCTCTGGTGGTCTCCGCTGGTCTTTGTTTTCTTTGCTTCAGCAATGACATACCATACAGTACATGTACATGAGCACTGTAGACCACCACTAGCCTCAGTGGTCTTGGGCCATACATGCTAGAATCACAACTTATTGGCTGCAGTGATTACGGAAATAAATGCAGCAAGGCAAAAATAGTCTCACGAAGGGGTAGATGGAGATAGATAGATAGATAGATAGATAGATAGATACAGTCATATGAAAAAGTTTGGGCACCCCTATTAATCTTAATCATTTTTAGTTCTAAATATTTGGGTGTTTGCAACAGCCATTTCAATTTGATATATCTAATAACTGATGGACACAGTAATATTTCAGGATTGAAATGAGGTTTATTGTACTAACAGAAAATGTGCAATATGCATTAAACCAAAATTTGACCGGTGCAAAAGTATGGGCACCTCAACAGAAAAGTGACATTAATATTTAGTAGATCCTCCTTTTGCAAAAATAACAGCCTCTAGTCGCTTCCTGTAGCTTTTAATCAGTTCCTGGATCCTGGATGAAGGTATTTTTGACCATTCCTCTTTACAAAACAATTCCAGTTCAGTTAAGTTTGATGGTCGCCGAGCATGGACAGCCCGCTTCAAATTATCCCACAGATGTTCAATGATATTCAGGTCTGGGGACTGGGATGGCCATTCCAGAACATTGTAATTGTTCCTCTGCATGAATGCCTGAGTAGATTTGGAGCTGTGTTTTGGATCATTGTCTTGCTGAAATATCCATCCCCGGCGTAACTTCAAATTCGTCACTGATTCTTGTACATTATTCTCAAGAATCTGCTGATACTGAGTTGAATCCATGCGACCCTCAACTTTAACAAGATTCCCGGTGCCGGCATTGGCCACACAGCCCCAAAGCATGATGGAACCTCCACCAAATTTTACAGTGGGTAGCAAGTGTTTTTCTTGGAATGTTGTGTTTTTTGGACGCCATGCATAACACCTTTTTGTATGACCAAACAACTCAATCTTTGTTTCATCAGTCCACAGGACCTTCTTCCAAAATGAAGCTGGCTTGTCCAAATGTGCTTTTGCATACCTCAGGCGACTCTGTTTGTGGCGTGCTTTCAGAAACGGCTTCTTTCGCATCACTCTCCCATACAGCTTCTCCTTGTGCAAAGTGTGCTGTATTGTTGACCGATGCACAGTGACACCATCTGCAGCAAGATGATGCTGCAGCTCTTTGGAGGTGGTCTGTGGATTGTCCTTGACTGTTCTCACCATTCTTCTTCTCTGCCTTTCTGATATTTTTCTTGGCCTGACACTTCTGGGCTTAACAAGAACTGTCCCTGTGGTCTTCCATTTCCTTACTATGTTCCTCACAGTGGAAACTGACAGGTTAAATCTCTGAGACAACTTTTTGTATCCTTCCCCTGAACAACTATGTTGAACAATCTTTGTTTTCAGATCATTTGAGAGTTGTTTTGAGGAGCCCATGATGCCACTCTTCAGAGGAGATTAAAATAGGAGAACAACTTGCAATTGGCCACCTTAAATACCTTTTCTCATGATTGGATACACCTGGCTATGAAGTTCAAAGCTCAGTGAGGTTACAAAACCAATTTTGTGCTTCAGTAAGTCAGTAAAAAGTAGTTAGGAGTATTGAAATCAATAAAATGATAAGGGTACCCAAATTTTTGCACCGGTCAAATTTTGGTTTAATGCATATTGCACATTTTCTGTTAGTACAATAAACCTCATTTCAATCCTGAAATATTACTGTGTCCATCAGTTATTAGATATATCAAATTGAAATGGCTGTTGCAAACACCCAAATATTTAGAACTAAAAATGATTAAGATTAATAGGGGTGCCCAAACTTTTTCATATGACTGTATGCAGTATCAAGCAGAGTGTCTAGTGGTGTTGCTGGGGTAGTCGCTAATGTAAGTACACATGTCTGCTGGGATCACCGTAATTCTCCCTCCATCTGTGAACCGAGAGCAAGGCAGGTGGTTTGGACTCCGCAACCAGAAATGAACGCACACGCGGTAGTTCAAGAAAAAAATATATATTTACTATAAGTTAATAAAGGCTAGTTAAAGGTAAAATGACATGGATAAAGACAAGCAAAATATACAATATAGCATGAACATTTTCAAGGCAAATTCTGCAATGGTTTCTACTTTTACTCTGTCCACTTCTGCAGTATGGACACTGAATGAACAATATACTCAAAACTATCCCTAACTGACCCTGACTTCACATTTGGGTGCACCCCCTTTTCCCCAGTGGTCCAGGTGGACCGCTTACAGTCCGTAGAAGCGCGCGGTGGGGCCCAAAGTCGGTCCTTTCTTTTATAGTGAAGCATCCTCCCCTCACGGTTATCAGGATCTTGGGAGAAATGAAGTCCTCTTTAACAGGGAAACCAAATGAATGCAATGTAATCCAACAGCAGATTCCACTCAGCACACTGACAGTCCTGCCGAATCCATACACTGAGCTGGGATGTAAGCCCGGGTTTAGCAGTTACTGTCCAGTACGTCAACAGCACTGCGAGTCTCTATATGTGGTATCCATATACACAGTCACAATGTCAGTCTCACTGATCAGCCACTGAGCACAGTTCCTTTCACGTGGACTCACTAGTCCTGTTGTCTCTTTACACTCTGTTTGTCTCTGGACCAAGATACAGCTTAGCTGTACAGAAAAATCTCCACACCAGTTCAATACAACATAGACACCTGTGTAAGAGACAGCCAATGTTGTCCTAAGCTTCATTTGTCTGTATAAACTGTTAATGTTGAATGTATTTCTGTGATTCTGTTCCTTTAAGACAGCAGCCATTGTAATTGTGACATGATGCTGGAGTGACTCCCCCCCTTTTATGTCAGCTTGCCTGTTCTGCAGACAGAATGTGAGCAGAGAAGCAGGAAGTGACGAGACAGAGAGCAGCAGCCATCTTAGCAAGTGTTGTATTGAACTGGTGTGGAGATTTTTTCTGTACAGCTAAGCTGTATCTTGGTCCAGAGACAAACAGAGTGTAAAGAGACAACAGGACTAGTGAGTCCACGTGAAAGGAACTGTGCTCAGTGGCTGATCAGTGAGACTGACATTGTGACTGTGTATATGGATACCACAAATAGAGACTCGCAGTGCTGTTGATGTACTGGACAGCACCTGCTAAACCCCGGCTTACATCCCAGCTCAGTGTATGGATTCGGCAGGACTGTCAGTGTGCTGAGTGGAATCTGCTGTTGGATTACATTGCATTCATTGGGTTTCCCTGTTAAAGAGGACTTCATTTCTCCCAAGATCCTGATAACAGTGAGGAGAGGACGTTTCACTATAAAAGAAAGGAACGACTTTGGGCCCCACCGCGCGCTTCTACAGACTGTAAGCGGTCCACCTGGACCACTGGGGAAAAGGGGGTGCACCCAAATGTGATGTCAGGGTCAGTTAGGGATAGTTTTGAGTATATTGTTCATTCAGTGTCCATACTGCAGAATTGGACAGAGTAAAAGTAGAAACCATTGCAGAATTTGCCTTGAAATTGTTCATGCTATATTGTATATTTTGCTTGTCTTTATCCCTGTCATTTTACCTTCAAATAGCCTTTATTAACTTATAGTAAATATATATTCTTTTCTTGAACTACCGCGTGTGCGTTCATTTCTGGTTGCGGAGACCAAACCACCTGCCTTGCTCTCGGTTCACAAATTGGCGTAGTCGGCAGGATCCGCTTACCAGAATGGACGGTGACGCACCCGTTCGGGAGAATGGTGCTGGAGGAAGAATGCCAGCAGGGGCTATAATGAGTCAGTTAGCTAAATTTGATGGCAATAATATGTCAGTGAGTATGTGGGTGGAACAGATACGAATGATACAGCGAATGTACCAGACCGCACCAGAAGTACTAGTAGAGCTAGTAATATTGACATTACAAGGGGATGCTAAGACTACGGTGATATTGAGGCCATTTGAACAAAGGCAGACATTTGAGCAAGTAGTCCAGATTCTAGAAACCATTTATGGAGAAACTGCATTGCTGGGGTCTCTGCAGGCTCGGTTCTTCCAGAGGGTACAACAGGAGAATGAAAGCCTTCCCCAATATGCAAATGCCCTACAAGAACTGCTCCGAGATATTCAAGTGAAGGAAAGAGGGGGCTCGCCAGCCTTCTGTAACCCTGATCGGACTCTCCGTGACCAGTTTGTCCTGGGGATACGTGACGGCAGTTTAACTGTGACTATGCAGGATTTCATACGACGAGAGACTGATGCTAAATTCCATGATGTACAGGTAGAGGCCATCTCCCGTGCCAATAGTATGTTCCCGAAGCCCCAGACCGCAGTTGGAGTTACTTTGTCACAGGGGGCTAGTTCTGGCTCAGAGACAGTAGAAAAGGGGACGGTTAAAGAAATTCTCACAGTAATGCAGAAACTGCAAGAGCAAATGGAACACTTGCACACCCGTTGTGATGAACATTCTATGAAAATTGCAGACTTCCAGAAAACTGGAGGTGAAAGGGTGAGCCGTCCATACCCAGAAAATCAGAATCACCCACCACCCCGCTGGAGGGATGAGGATAGGACCTACCGAAGGGGTCCAAATCAGTTAATGCAGTGCTCAGGAGAAATCGAAGGGGCTTACCGAAGGGGCCCAAACAGATGGCCAGAACGACGGGAGATACGCTGCTGGGAGTGTGGACGGATGGGCCACGTTGCTGCTAGATGTCCAGAGCAGCGACAAACTTATGAGAGACCGCCGTTAAACTGAAGTCCCCTGCTGCTGTAGGGCGTGTAGTAGGGGAGACTGACAAGGAGACTATGTGGGGAGAATGCCATAATGATGACCTGATCGCTGTAAGTCCTGTTATACAGGTGGAAATGGAGGGTATTCCGGTTACCGGGATGATTGACACGGGTTCCCAACTAACGACCTTGAGTAGAGACTGTTATGAACAGTACTTCCAGCAACATGTGAAATATGATCCCCATACATTCGTACGAGTGGTCGCAGCTAGCCAGTTACCAGTTCCAGTCGTGGGAGTGGCCTGGATGAATGTCCGGGTATGTGGCCAAGATCTGGGTAGGAAAGGCATTGTGGTGGTACAGGAGTCACATGAAGTAAAGGTCCCTGTCATTTTGGGGATGAATGTGTTAAAAGAATTAGATCAGATCCTCTTTGAAAAGAAAGGTCACGGTTATTGGAAAGAAACCACCACCCATCGGCCTACTCAAACAGCTTTCCAGCGGCTGATCCGGACATGTGGCTTACAGAAAAGTTCGGATGCGCAGCGTCCTCTGGCTCGAATTTCAGTTCCTTTGCATACAAAAGTTACACTGCCACCCAGTCGGGAGACAATAGTGTCTATGCCCGTAGGCACCTGTCGGAAACTAGAGGGCATAGCTGTGTTGGTAGAACCACTGCAGGCAGCCGAAGGAGGTGTTGATCCGCTAGTGGCCCGTTCCTTGGCAATAGTTCGCAATGGAAGAGTACCACTTCGATGTGTAAACACTCAGGACCAGAGTGTGGACCTGACCCCAGGGAGGCAGCTGGCTAACATCTATGTGACTCCGGAGGAAGTAAGGAAAGTAACTCCAATGCAGCTGAAGCCGACTGAAAGGGATGAGTGGACCGTAACTGTGTCCATGGGAGAAGATGAGGAACCCACCTCTGAATGGAATGGCCGTGCAATTCGAGAACAGATGAAGATGGATGCAAGTTCATGTTCTCTGGAATGTGTGCAGAAGGTAGATGAACTGTTGTGGGAGAACCGAGCCGCCTTTTCACGGTATGCTGAAGATTTTGGATGTACCACAGGGATCTACCATGAGATTCCCACAGGAGACACCCCTCCAATTAGAGAGCGCTACCGACAAATTCCTCCACAGTTGTATCAGGAAGTAAAAGAACTGTTAGCTAAGATGCTACAGGGTGGGATCATCCAAGAAAGCCAGAGTCCCTGGGCAGCTCCTGTGGTGTTAGTAAGAAAAAAAGATGGGTCCATCCGATTTTGCGTAGACTATCGGAAGTTAAACGCTTGCACCGTACGAGATTCCTACCCCTTGCCACGGATTGAGGAGTCCCTCTCAGCGCTGGGGAGAGCCCGGTACTTCTCCTCACTAGATCTGGCTAGTGGGTATTGGCAGGTGCCGATGGCCACAAAAGACAAGGAGAAGACGGCATTCATCTTGCCCATGGGACTATACGAATTTAACCGGATGCCCTTCGGGTTGAAAAATGCACCCGGAACGTTTCAGCGGTTGATGGAGAAATGTCTCGGTGACTTCAACTTTGAGTTCACTCTCATCTACTTGGATGACATTATAGTGTATTCTGCGACCTTTGAAGACCATCTCCACCAGTTGGGGCAAGTATTTCGAAGATTGCGGGAACATGGGCTCAAATTGAAACCCAGTAAATGTCGGTTGTTCCAATCTGAAATTGATTACTTGGGTCACCGCGTATCAGGAGAAGGGGTGAGACCATCAAGAGACAAGATAGCGGCTGTTCAAGATTGGCCAATACCGACTACCCTGCGAGAAGTGAGGGCGTTCCTTGGAGTAGCCGGTTACTATCGACGGTTTATTAAGGATTTTGCCAAGGTAGCAGCACCACTTAATGCTCTCCTACGAGGCACATCCGGTGGTCCAAAGAACCGGTCCGTGAAGTGGGGACCTGAACAGGAACAAGCCTTCCAGGCATTAAAGGATGCACTGACAACAGCCCCAATCTTGGCATATGCTGATTACCACTTGCCGTTCCAGCTGTATACGGATGCAAGCCTGTATGGTCTTGGAGCAGTGCTTTCCCAGCTTCAGGATGGCCAGGAGAGGGTCATAGCGTACGGCAGCCGGTCTTTGAGAGATTCTGAAAGAAACCCCGAGAATTATAGTTCATTTAAGTTGGAGCTGTTAGCACTGGTATGGGCCATGACCGAGAAATTCTCTAAATATTTGACCGGTGCTGAAGTTTTAGTACTGACTGACAACAACCCACTAGCTCACCTGGAAAATGCCAAGCTCGGGGCGTTAGAGCAGAGGTGGATAGCCCGAATGACTAAGTTCAATTACCGCATTAAGTATCGGTCCAAGACAGAGAACCAGAATGCTGACGGGCTTTCTAGGGTAACCGCCCAGACCCCCACAGTAGACGTGGATCATGAGTTGGAGCATGTGGAGGTGCCCGACTTCAGCAGATTTTCACAGGCCTTGGCCGCCGCTAATCAGTTTGAGTTGGAGGGGACTGAAACGGCTCCTTTCTTTGGTCCCTCACGACAGGAATGGGCACAGATACAACAGACCCATGAGGGGCTGGCACAGATGATCAAGTGTGTTGAGAAAGGCCAGAAGCCCTGTAGAGAGGAAAGAGAACGACTGACACGTGAGATATTATCTGTTCTGAGTCAGTGGGAAAAGTTGGAGATGAAAAATGGAGTGCTATGCCGAAAGGTCTATTTACCTTCTGAGATCGACATTCGATACCAAATTGTGGTGCCTAGTGAACTGGCTCGCTCGTTGGCAGTTGAGGCTCATAATAAGAATGGACATTTTGGTCATGAGAAGACCTTTCGTTGGTTACAGCGACTGATTTACTGCCCTGGTCTTCGTCAAATGGTCGAAGAAGTATGCCGCAGCTGTCGAACTTGTGAGATCCATAAGGCAATAGAACAGAGAGCTCCCCTGCAAACCATCGTGACCCAGGAACCTTTAGAAATCGTCATGATAGACTATCTAATGGTGGGCCCATCCAATAGCGGACACCAGTATTGCCTCGTAATGGTGGATCACTTCACCAAATTTGCGGTGGTAACCGCCACCAAGGACCAGACAGCTGAGTCAGCAGCTCGTGCTCTGTGCCAAGATTTCATTCGAGTATATGGGTGCCCTAAACGCATCCACTCCGACCAGGGTGCCTGCTTTGAGGGACACGTAATGAAAGAAGTTCAACGTATCTACGGGATAAAGAAGTCGCACACGACTCCATACCACCCTCAGGGAAATGGGGCCTGTGAAAGATTCAACAGAACTCTGCTACAGATGCTGCGGACTCTGGAGGAAGACAAGAAGTTACAGTGGCCTCAGTTCTTGTCTGAAATGGTGTGGGCCTATAACAATCAGGTCCATTCTACAACGGGGTACTCTCCTTATACACTTCTCTTTGGGCGGTGTGGGCGAAGTGTAGGAGAATTACAGTTGGATGATGTGGATGGGTTCCCTCCGAGGGATCCAACCTCTTGGGTGCGGGCGCACCGGCAGAGACTTGAGACGATCCATCGATTGGTGCGGCAGCGCCTGCAAGAACATCCCCATCCTGATAAGACCCCAGTGCAAGAAGCACCATTGCAACCAGGCGACCTGGTGCTAGTTCGTGTCAAGAAACCCCAAGGGAAATTGGAAAGCCGATGGGAGGCTTTGCCGTATCGTGTTGTTGGCCGCAAGTATGCGAATGGGCCAGTGTACCAGGTCCAGAAAGAAGGAACTGATTGTGTTCGAGTACTTCACCGAAATATGTTGCGCCTGTGTCATTCTGAAGGGACAAATCATGATGGGCTTGCCAATGTGAATGAGCTCCCACAGTCAGAGAATAGAGGTGCGGAATGGGCCTCAGACGAGGAGGATGATTGTTGGCCGATCCCTGCTCCTGGGGATGTTCCACCTGTGACTACTGTATCTCCGGCCTGTGCCCCCTCTGGTGCGGAATCCGCTGGTCCTTCTCAACCCATAGCTGCAGCACCCCATAATATACCACCGGTCCTCAGACGGACCACTAGGCCAAATGCTGGTATTCCCCCTGTTCGGTATGCGCAGGATGAGTTTGTTTGGCCTGCCATACATCGGTATACTACCACCCTGTGCATAAAAGTACAACCCTCTGGATATACAGTCATAGGCAGGGACTGCCAATCTTAAAGTGGGGGGGAATATGTAAGAGACAGCCAATGTTGTCCTAAGCTTCATTTGTCTGTATAAACTGTTAATGTTGAATGTATTTCTGTGATTCTGTTCCTTTAAGACAGCAGCCATTGTAATTGTGACATGATTCTGGAGTGACTCCCCCCCCCCTTTTATGTCAGCTTGCCTGTTCTGCAGACAGAATGTGAGCAGAGAAGCAGGAAGTGACGAGACAGAGAGCAGCAGCCATCTTAGCAAGTGTTGTATTGAACTGGTGTGGAGATTTTTTCTGTACAGCTAAGCTGTATCTTGGTCCAGAGACAAACAGAGTGTAAAGAGACAACAGGACTAGTGAGTCCACGTGAAAGGAACTGTGCTCAGTGGCTGATCAGTGAGACTGACATTGTGACTGTGTATATGGATACCACAGATAGAGACTCGCAGTGCTGTTGATGTACTGGACAGCACCTGCTAAACCCCGGCTTACATCCCAGCTCAGTGTATGGATTCGGCAGGACTGTCAGTGTGCTGAGTGGAATCTGCTGTTGGATTACATTGCATTCATTGGGTTTCCCTGTTAAAGAGGACTTCATTTCTCCCAAGATCCTGATAACAGTGAGGAGAGGACGTTTCACTATAAAAGAAAGGAACGACTTTGGGCCCCACCGCGCGCTTCTACAGACTGTAAGCGGTCCACCTGGACCACTGGGGAAAAGGGGTGAACCCAAATGTGATGTCAGGGTCAGTTAGGGATAGTTTTGAGTATATTGTTCATTCAGTGTCCATACTGCAGAATTGGACAGAGTAAAAGTAGAAACCATTGCAGAATTTGCCTTGAAATTGTTCATGCTATATTGTATATTTTGCTTGTCTTTATCCCTGTCATTTTACCTTCAAATAGCCTTTATTAACTTATAGTAAATATATATTCTTTTCTTGAACTACCGCGTGTGCGTTCATTTCTGGTTGCGGAGACCAAACCACCTGCCTTGCTCTCGGTTCACACCTGTATTCTCTCTTGCCAAGATGGCTGCTGCTCTCTGTCTCGTCACTTCCTGCTTCTCTGCTCACACTCTGTCTGCAGAACAGGCAGGCTGACATAAAAGGGGGGGGGGGGTGGGGGGTCTCACTCCAGCATCATGTCACAATTACAATGGCTGCTGTTTTAAAGGAACAGAATCACAGAAATACATTCAACATTAACAATTTATACAGACAAATGAAGCTTAGGACAACATTGGTTGTCTCTTACATCTTCCCCCCCCACTTTAAGATTGGCAGTCCCTGCCTATGACTGTATATCCAGAGGGTTGTACTTTTATGCACAGGGTGGTAGTATACCGATGTATGGCAGGCCAAACAAACTCATCCTGCGCATACCGAACAGGGGGAATACCAGCATTTGGCCTAGTGGTCCGTCTGAGGACCGGTGGTATATTATGGGGTGCTGCAGCTATGGGCTGAGAAGGACCAGCGGATTCCGCACCAGAGGGGGCACAGGCCGGAGATACAGTAGTCACAGGTGGAACATCCCCAGGAGCAGGGATCGGCCAACAATCATCCTCCTCGTCGGAGGCCCATTCCGCACCTCCATTCTCTGACTGTGGGAGCTCATTCACATTGGCAGGCCCATCATGATTTGTCCCTTCAGAATGACACAGGCGCAACATATTTCAGTGAAGTACTCGAACACAATCAGTTCCTTCTTTCTGGACCTGGTACACTGGCCCATTCGCATACTTGCGGCCAACAACACGATACGGCAAAGCCTCCCATCTGCTTTCCAATTTCCCTTGGGGTTTCTTGACACGAACTAGCACCAGGTCGCCTGGTTGCAATGGTGCTTCTTGCACTGGGGTCTTATCAGGATGGGGATTTTCTTGCAGGCGCTGCCGCATCAATCGATGGATCGTCTCAAGTCTCTGCCGATGCGCCCGCACCCAAGAGGTTGGATCCCTCGGAGGGAACCCATCCACATCATTCAACTGTAATTCTCCTATACTTCGCCCAGACCGCCCAAAGAGAAGTGTATAAGGAGAGTACCCCGTTGTAGAATGGACCTGATTGTTATAGGCCCACACCATTTCAGACAAGAACTGAGGCCACTGTAACTTCTTGTCTTCCTCCAGAGTCCGCAGCATCTGTAGCAGAGTTCTGTTGAATCTTTCACAGGCCCCATTTCCCTGAGGGTGGTATGGAGTCGTGTGCGACTTCTTTATCCCGTAGATAGGTTGAACTTCTTTCATTACGTGTCCCTCAAAGCAGGTGCCCTGGTCGGAGTGGATGCGTTGGGGGCACCCATATACTCGAATGAAATCTTGGCACAGAGCACGAGCTGCTGACTCAGCTGTCTGGTCCTTGGTGGCGGTTACCACCACAAATTTGGTGAAGTGATCCACCATTACGAGGCAATACTGGTGTCCGCTATTGGATGGGCCCACCATTAGATAGTCTATCATGACGATTTCTAAAGGTTCCTGGGTCACGATGGTTTGCAGGGGAGCTCTCTGTTCTATTGCCTTATGGATCTCACAAGTTCGACAGCTGCGGCATACTTCTTCGACCATTTGACGAAGACCAGGGCAGTAAATCAGTCGCTGTAACCAACGAGAGGTCTTCTCATGACCAAAATGTCCATTCTTATTATGAGCCTCAACTGCCAACGAGCGAGCCAGTTCACTAGGCACCACAATTTGGTATCGAATGTCGATCTCAGAAGGTAAATAGACCTTTCGGCATAGCACTCCATTTTTCATCTTCAACTTTTCCCACTGACTCAGAACAGATAATATCTCACGTGTCAGTCGTTCTCTTTCCTCTCTACAGGGCTTCTGGCCTTTCTCAACACACTTGATCATCTGCGCCAGCCCCTCATGGGTCTGTTGTATCTGTGCCCATTCCTGTCGTGAGGGACCAAAGAAAGGAGCCGTTTCAGTCCCCTCCATCTCAAACTGATTAGCGGCGGCCAAGGCCTGTGAAAATCTGCTGAAGTCGGGCACCTCCACATGCTCCAACTCATGATCCACGTCTACTGTGGGGGTCTGGGCGGTTACCCTAGAAAGTCCGTCAGCATTCTGGTTCTCTGTCTTGGACCGATACTTAATGCGGTAATTGAACTTAGACATTCGGGCTATCCACCTCTGCTCTAACGCCCCGAGCTTGGCATTTTCCAGGTGAGCTAGTGGGTTGTTGTCAGTCAGTACTAAAACTTCAGCACCGGTCAAATATTCAGAGAATTTCTCGGTCATGGCCCATACCAGTGCCAACAGCTTCAACTTAAATGAACTATAATTCTCGGGGTTTCTTTCAGAATCTCTCAAAGACCGGCTGCTGTACGCTATGACCCTCTCCTGGCCATCCTGAAGCTGGGAAAGTACTGCTCCAAGACCATACAGGCTTGCATCTGTATATAGCTGGAACGGCAAGTGGTAATCAGCATATGCCAAGATTGGGGCTGTTGTCAATGCATCCTTCAATGCCTGGAAGGCTTGTTCCTGTTCAGGTCCCCACTTCACGGACCGGTTCTTTGGACCACCGGAGGTGCCTCATAGGAGAGCATTAAGTGGTGCTGCTACCTTGGCGAAATCCTTAATAAACCGTCGATAGTAACCGGCTACTCCAAGGAACGCCCTCACTTCTCGCAGGGTAGTCGGTATTGGCCAATCTTGAACAGCCGCTATCTTGTCTCTTGATGGTCTCACCCCTTCTCCTGATACGCGGTGACCCAAGTAATCAATTTCAGATTGGAACAACCGACATTTACTGGGTTTCAATTTGAGCCCATGTTCCCACAATCTTCGAAATACTTGCCCCAACTGGTGGAGATGGTCTTCAAAGGTCGCAGAATACACTATAATGTCATCCAAGTAGATGAGAGTGAACTCAAAGTTGAAGTCACCGAGACATTTCTCCATCAACCGCTGAAACGTTCCGGGTGCATTTTTCAACCCGAAGGGCATCCGGTTAAATTCGTATAGTCCCATGGGCAAGATGAATGCCGTCTTCTCCTTGTCTTTTGTGGCCATCGGCACCTGCCAATACCCACTAGCCATATCTAGTGAGGAGAAGTACCGGGCTCTCCCCAGCGCTGAGAGGAACTCCTCAATCCGTGGCAAGGGGTAGGAATCTCGTACGGTGCAAGCGTTTAACTTCCGATAGTCTACGCAAAATCGGATGGACCCATCTTTTTTTCTTACTAACACCACAGGAGCTGGCCAGGGACTCTGGCTTTCTTGGATGATCCCACCCTGTAGCATCTTAGCTAACAG
Source organism: Leptodactylus fallax (assembly GCA_947044405.1). Lineage (NCBI taxonomy): Eukaryota > Metazoa > Chordata > Amphibia > Anura > Leptodactylidae > Leptodactylus > Leptodactylus fallax. The sequence goes on from CAMRHE010000234.1 coordinate 1,552,528, forward strand.
TTCTTTCACTTCCTGATACAACTGTGGAGGAATTTCTCGGTAGCGCTCTCTAATTGGAGGGGTGTCTCCTGTGAAAATCTCATGGTAGATCCCTGTGGTACATCCACAATCTTCAGCATACCGTGCAAAGGTGGCTCGGTTCTCCCACAACAGCTCATCTACCTTCTGCACCCATTCCAGAGAACATGAACTTGCATCCATCTTCATCTGTTCTCGAATTGCACGGCCATTCCATTCAGAGGTGGGTTCCTCATCTTCTCCCATGGACACAGTTAAGGTCCACTCATCCCTTTCAGTCGGCTTCAGCTGCATTGGAGTTACTTTCCTTACTTCCTCCGGAGTCACATAGATGTTAGCCAGCAGCCTCCCTGGGGTCAGGTCCACACTCTGGTCCTGAGTGTTTACACATCGAAGTGGTACTCTTCCATTGCGAACTATTGCCAAGGAACGGGCCACTAGCGGATCAACACCTCCTTCGGCTGCCTGCAGTGGTTCTACCAACTCAGCTATGCCCTCTAGTTTCCGACAGGTGCCTACGGGCATGGACACTATTGTCTCCCGACTGGGTGACAGTGTAACTTTCGTATGCAAAGGAACTGAAATTCGAGCCAGAGGACGCTGTGCATCCGAACTTTTCTGTAAGCCACATGTCCGGATCAGCCGCTGGAAAGCTGTTTGAGTAGGCCGATGGGTGGTGGTTTCTTTCCAATAACCGTGACCTTTCTTTTCAAAGAGGATCTTATCTAATTCTTTTAACACATTCATCCCCAAAATGACAGGGACCTTTACTTCATGTGACTCCTGTACCACCACAATGCCTTTCCTACCTAGATCTTGGCCACATACCCGGACATTCATCCAGGCCACTCCCACGACCGGAACTGGTAACTGGTTAGCTGCGACCACTCGTACGAATGTATGGGGATCATATTTCACATGTTGCCGGAAGTACCGTTCATAACAGTCTCTACTCAAGGTCGTTACTTGGGAACCCGTGTCAATCATCCCGGTAACCGGAATACCCTCCATTTCCACCTGTATGACAGGACTTGCAGCGATCAGGTCATCATCAGGGCATTCTCCCCACATAGTCTTCTTGTCAGTCTCCCCTACTAAACACCCTACAGCAGCAGGGGACTTCAGTTTAACGGCGGTCTCTCATAAGTTTGTCGCTGCTCTGGACATCTAGCAGCAACTTGGCCCATCCGTCCACACTCCCAGCAGCGTATCTCCCGTCGTTCTGGCCATCTGTTTGGGCCCCTTCGGTAAGCCCCTTCGATTTCTCCTGAGCACTGCACTAAATGATTTGGACCCCTTCGGTAGGTCCTATCCTCATCCCTCCAGCGGGGTGGTGGGTGATTCTGACTTGCTGGGTGTGGATGGCTCACCCTTTCATCTCCAGTCTTCTGGAAGTCTGAAATTTTCATAGAATGCTCATCACAACGGGTGTGCAAGTGTTCCATTTGCTCTTGCAGTTTCTGCATTACTGTGAGAATTTCTTTAACCGTCCCTTTTTCTACTGTCTCTGAGCCAGAACTAGCCCCCTGTGACAAAGTAACTCCAACTGCGGTCTGGGGCCTCGGGACCATACTATTGGCACGGGAGATGGCCTCTACCTGTACATCATGGAATTTAGCATCAGTCTCTCGCCGTATAAAATCCTGCATAGTCACAGTTAAACTGCCGTCACGTATCCCCAGGACAAACTGGTCACGGAGAGTCCGATCAGGGTTACAGAAGGCTGGCGAGCCCCCTCTTTCCTTCCCTTGAATATCTCGGAGCAGTTCTTGTAGGGCATTTGCATATTGGGCAAGGCTTTCATTCTCCTGTTGTACCCTCTGGAAGAACCGAGCCTGCAGAGACCCCAGCAATGCAGTTTCTCCATAGATGGTTTCTAAAATCTGGACTACTTGCTCAAATGTCTGCCTTTGTTCAAATGGCCTCAGTATCACCGTGGTCTTAGCATCCCCTTGTAATGTCAATATTGCTAGCTCTACTAGTACTTCTGGTGCGGTCTTGTACATTTGCTGTATCATTCGTATCTGTTCCACCCACATACTCACTGACATATTATTGCCATCAAATTTAGCTAACTGACTCATTATAGCCCCTGCTGGCATTCTTCCTCCAGCACCATTCTCTCTAACGGGTGCTTCACCGTCCATTCTGATAAGCGGATCCTGCCAACTACGCCAATTTGTGAACCGAGAGCAAGGCAGGTGGTTTGGACTCCGCAACCAGAAATGAACGCACACATGGTAGTTCAAGAAAAAACAAATATATTTACTATAAGTTAATAAAGGCTAGTTAAAGGTAAAATGACATGGATAAAGACAAGCAAAATATACAATATAGCATGAACAATTTCAAGGAAAATTTTGCAATGGTTTCTACTTTTACTCTGTCCACTTCTGCAGTATGGACACTGAATGAACAATATACTCAAAACTATCCCTAACTGACCCTGACTTCACATTTGGGTGCACCCCCTTTTCCCCAGTGGTCCAGGTGGACCGCTTACAGTCCGTAGAAGCGCGCGGTGGGGCCCAAAGTCGGTCCTTTCTTTTATAGTGAAGCGTCCTCCCCTCACGGTTATCAGGATCTTGGGAGAAATGAAGTCCTCTTTAACAGGGAAACCAAATGAATGCAATGTAATCCAACAGCAGATTCCACTCAGCACACTGACAGTCCTGCCGAATCCATACACTGAGCTGGGATGTAAGCCGGGGTTTAGCAGTTACTGTCCAGTACGTCAACAGCACTGCGAGTCTCTATATGTGGTATCCATATACACAGTCACAATGTCAGTCTCACTGATCAGCCACTGAGCACAGTTCCTTTCACGTGGACTCACTAGTCCTGTTGTCTCTTTACACTCTGTTTGTCTCTGGACCAAGATACAGCTTAGCTGTACAGAAAAATCTCCACACCAGTTCAATACAACATAGATGGCTGCTGCTCTCTGTCTCGTCACTTCCTGCTTCTCTGCTCACACTCTGTCTGCAGAACAGGCAGGCTGACATAAAGGGGGGGGGGGTCTCACTCCAGCATCATGTCACAATTACAATGGCTGCTGTTTTAAAGGAACAGAATCACAGAAATACATTCAACATTAACAATTTATACAGACAAATGAAGCTTAGGACAACATTGGCTGTCTCTTACACATCCACAATGGCTATTAGTAATTCCTGCCAGTAATTACCTGGTTACACAGTGGGAAAGTAAAATAGAGGAAAAGGGTGCAACTGGCTGCTGATCTGCTGGCTAAGATACACTGACAAGCAAAAGGGTAACAATGTTTTGAACTTGTGACTTTCAGGCTTCATGTCTCACCATCCACTACAACTTTGAATGTGAGACTACCTCATTTTATAGACAATCATCTCATACATAAATTTGACTTGTAGTTTCACATTTAAAGCTATAGTGGATGGTGAGATACGAAGCCTGAAAGTTACAAGTTCAAAACACTGTTACCCTTTTTCTCATCAGTGTATTAAAGTGGGTTACCCTTAAAAAGCGAGAGAATGTTATGGAAGGGATATATTTGAGATAGATAAATAGATAGACAGATAGATATGCTCGGTAGCAGCAATGGTGCGGACCCAACCAGTCAGAGACAGGGACACAAAATCTGGTGCAAACAGGTTTATTTAAAAAAAAAAAAAAAATGGCAAAATAAATAAACCTTCATGTCAGGTACAAAAATGAGCAAATAAAATACAGTCTTAACTTCAGGAAAAAACGTCAAACAAAACCTTGTTCCTCCGAGCACTAACTAAACAGCAACAAAACTAACTATACGTGTGGCCACACGAACAAACAAATTGGCACAGTACCAGACTCTCAGAGTATCAGGACACATCCAGACGCCTCCTCTCACTCCCAGTATCTGCCCTGAAGTGCAGGTTCTGCAGCCTTTTATAGGCCAGTAATAAGCCTAGGACTCACACCTGGGCTGAGGCCTACTCAAGACCTGTACTCAGGGGCGCACCGCTAATGAGGCGAGGTGAGGCGGCCGCCTCGGGCGGCACTGTCCGGGGGGCGGCATTTTTACTATTTAATGTAAACCAGCCCAGGACAGACCGCTTTAAAAAAAAAAAAAAAAAAAAAAACAGAGCTGAGCGCGGCCTGTCCTGGGCTGGTTTACAAGACGTTGCATCTCAGCACAGGCGGCGATACAATGACGTCATCACGCCGCCTACGCTGAGACACAGACGTCGCAGACAAGAGGAGGAGGCGGCGGCGGCTGCATCAAGGCATCGCAGGTGAGGAGAACTTTTTTTTTTATATATATATAAATAGGCCGTAACCTGTTGGAGTATCCCCGGCAGGTCAGGGCCTATTTATTTACCTACCCCGCGTCTGCTCGTGGCCGCCCCCGCTTCCCCTTCTGCTATGGGCCGCAGAAAGGGAAGTGGATGCCGTTGTGAGCAGCCGCGGGCATCGGTAAGTTAGGCCGCGGGCCGCAAATACTACTATTATTATACTCCGGGGTCTATTCAGACCCCGGAGTATAATAATCGGAGGCAGGGCCGGTGTTAGGGGGGGGGGGGCAAAGGGGCCCCCGGGATCCGGAACCTGATGACTCTGGATCCCGGAGTCAGGCCCGGCCAAAGCACTAACGGAAAGTGAGTAAAAATAACAAACATTTTTACTCACCTGTCCTTGGCGTCCGACGTCATCTTCTGGCGTTCCGGACATCACTGCTGAGGCGCTGAGGCCTGGCCTCAGCGGTCACGTGGGGCGTGTCTCACGTAATCGCTGAGGCCCAATCACAGGCCTCAGAGGTGACGTCCAAAACGCGTGACGTCAGCCGCAGAGAATAAGAAGCGGTCGCCGGCGGGGATAGCGGAGCAGCGCGAGGAGGCCCAGGAGAGGTAAGGCAAGGTGAGTATAACTGTTTGTTATTTTACCTTACTTACCCCGGGCCTTCAATTATTATACTCTGGGGTCTGAAGAGACCCCAGAATATAATATAATAATAGCACTGTAGGGCCCCTGTGGAGCATTATACTGGGGGCCCCCTCTGGATAGCATATTATACTGGGGGGCCCCCTCTGGATAGCATATTATACTGTGTGGGGCCGATGTGGAGCATTATACTGGGGAAGGGGCCCCTCTGGATAGCATGTTATATTCTGTGGGGCCTCTGTGGAAAATTATAATGTGTGTGGGGGGGCCTCTGGAGATAATGTTATATTCTGTGGGGCCACTTTGGAGCATTATGCTCTCCAGAGGGGGCCCCCAGTATAATGCTCCAAAGTGGCCCCACAGAATATAACATGCTCTCCAGAGCCCCCCCACTTTATAATACTCCATAGAGGCCCCGCAGAATATAACATGTTCTCCAGAGGGCCCCCTCCCCAGTATAATGCTCCACAGTGGCCCCACACAGTATAATATGCTCTCCAGAGGGGGCCCCACACAGTATAATATGCTCTCCAGAGGTGCCCCCCAGTATATTATACTGTGCGGGGCCACCGTGGAGCATTATACTGGGTGGGGGGGGGGGCTCTGGAGAGAATGTTATACTGTTTTGGGCCACTGTGGAGCATTATACTGGGGGGGGCTCTGGAGAGTATATTATACTGTTTTGGGCCACTGTGAGTATTATACTAGTGAAACCTCTCTGGGCAGTATATTATACTGTGTGGAGGCCATTCTGGAGCATGTTATACTGAGTGGGGTCACTGTGGAGCATTATTCTGGGGGGGACATCAGCAGAGCATATTATATTGCATGGCGCCACTGTGGGGCATTATTTGGGGCGGACTAATGAGCATTATACCAGGGGGCCCTCTGGGGAGTATATTATACTGTGTGGGGCCTACTGTGGAACATTATACTGGGGGGACGCTCTGGGGAGCATAATATATTGCGTGGGGCCACTGTGGAGCAAAATACTGGAGGGGGCACTGTGGAGCATTATACTAGCGGGGGCCCCTCTGGGGAGCATATTATACTATGGGCCACTGTGGAGCTTTATACTGGGGGAATGGACAGTGTGGGGAGCCTGCTATACTGTGTGGGGCCACTGTGGAGTGTATTATATTGTGTGGGGCTTTTCGGGAGCATATTATACTCTGTGGGGCCATTGTAGAGCATTATACTGGGGGGGACTGTGGGGAACATATTATACTGTGGGGGACCACTGTGGAGCATTATACTGGGGAAACCCCGCTGGGGAGTATATTATACTGTGTGGAGGTCATTATGGAGCATGTTATACTGTGTTACGCCACTGTGGAGCATTATACTGGAGGGGCATGGTGGGGTGCAGATTATACTGTATGGAGCATATTATATTGTGTGGGGCTGCTGGGGAGCATATTGTACTGTCTGGGGCCACTAAGGGGTAGTATACTGTGTGGGCCACTGTGGAGTATTATACTGTGTGGAGCCTTACAAACCATGTGGGACCACAATGGGGGGCTCAGGGGAGCAATTTATACTGTGTGGGGTCACTGTGGAGCATTATATACCATGTGGGGAAACTGGAGAGCATTTTATACTGTGGAGCATTATATACCATGTAGAGCATTATACAGTACTGTGCATGAGCTGACCATGGAGTTATTGGGGCCTGCACAGTACTATAGGGGCTGACTATACTGGAAACATACTCAGTAACACCAGATAGTCAGCACATATGTAAGACTTCAGTGAAGGAGCCGCGGTGTAGGCTATTAGCAGGAAGCTGTTGGGTGGGGCCCCAGAACAAGTTCCTTTGGTGGGCCTAAGGCCCTTCAGTCCGACACTGTATAACGGAGAACTATTATATATAAGGGTGGGTTACTATATATAATTGGGAAACTTAAGTATGAGGGGGCTATTATAAGGGGGAACTATTATTTATAAGAGGGGAACTATTTATAAGGGGGGTATAATTGTTAAGTGGGCTTATTTATAAAGAGGGCTATTAGTGATAATGGGGACTATTATTTATAAGGGTAACTATTATTTATGAGGGGGCTATTATTTTTAAGGGAGCAGTATTATTTTTATGGGGTGTCTGTTACTGATAAGGGGGATATTACTGATATAGGGCACTATTTATCATTTATAAGGGAGCTATTATTAATAAAGGTGTAATATTATTTATAAGCAGGGACTATTATTTATAAGGAGGCGCTATAATAACTGATGACTGGGTGCAAAAATCTAATAGGTGGTACAAAGGTGCTCATTTGAATTGTGTGTGGTAAAATAGGGTTTGTTATTACTTTTTTGTTGGCAGAAAGGAGGCATTATTATAGGGGTTGTCACTGGAAGACGATGGTGTTGTTTGCATATCAGCATTTGGGGCCCCGCTTTTAATTTTTGCCCAGGGCCCCACTTTGTCTAAAACCGGCCCTGATCAGAGGCCTAGGGTTGGTGAGGGAACATAAAAACCAGTGTTACTCACCTCCTGCGATCCGATGTAACTCCGAGCAGACTTGAGGCCTCTGGTGACGTCATCAGGTCGCGTCGCCGGCCTGATCACGTGACGTGTGTGCGCAATTAAACAGGGTTGAAAGCTGCAAGGAGTGCACCGGTGTCCAGGATTGGTAAGTAACTCTGGTTTTTATGTTTGTATTCTCCCCTGGGTCTCCAATCATTATACTCTGGAGTCTGAAAAGACCCCAGAGTATAATAATAGTTCATGGGTCGGCCACTATGGGGCATAATACCCTGTGCAGGGACCACTGTAGAGCATAATACCCTGTGCAGGGGCCACTCTGGAGCATAATACAAGTGCAGGGACCACTATAGAGCATAATACCGAGTGCAGGGGCCACTATAGAGCATAATACAAGTGCAGGGGCCACTATGGAGCATAATACCAGTGCAAGGGCCACTATGGAGGATAATACCAGTGCAGGGGCCACTATGGAGCGTAATACCAGTGCAAGGGCCACTATAGAGCATAATACCAGTGCAGGGGCCACTATGGAGCATAATACCGTGTGCTGGGGCCACTGTGGAGCATAATACTGTGTGCAGGGGCCAATATGGAGCATAATACCGTGTGCAGGGGCCAATATGGGGCATAAAACTGTGTGCAGGAGTTGCTGTGGAAAATAATACCATGTGCAGTGGCCAATGCGGGGCATAATACCGTGAACAGGGGCCACTATGGAGCATAATACCGTGTGCAGGGGCCGCTGAGAGGCATAATGCAGTGTGCAGGGGCCACTATGGAGCATAATACCGTGTGCAGGGGCCGCTGCGGGCCATAACACTGTGTAATACTGTGTGCAGGGGTGTTGTGGAACTTTATAGTGTGTGTAAATGGGGCGCTATAAACATGGGCTATGGCACCTGTTTATATTATACGCTGTCTGTTTATAGTGACCGTGTGATGTAATTGTAGCCTTGTCACATACTGTAGACATGTACAGGATGAGGCTGTAGTTACATTACATGGCCGCTATGAGATGAATGTAAACAGAGAAGCGGTCACGGCGCTTACACAGGTACCATTCAAACAGCTGGTCAGTGGGGGTCCTGGGTTTTTGAACCCCACTGATTAGTTTATTAATGACCTGGAAAACCTTTTAATTAGTTAACACCTGGGGCATTATTAATAAGGGGCACTATTTATACAGGGTACACGCGGACATTATTAATAAGGGGCACTATTTATACAGGGTACACACGGACATTATTAATAAGGGGCACTATTTATACAGGGCACACACGGACATTATTAATAAGGGGCACTATTTATACAGGGCACACACGGACATTATTAATATAAAGATGCACTTGGGGGTATTATTCATTATGGGGGGTTATATCATATATTATATAATTGGGGGTAGCAGCAGGATGGGGGTGCAGGTGAGGACAATGTGGGTCTGGTGCCTGGAAAAGTGAGGAGCCAAAGATGTCTGTGCTGCAACCTTTACAGAGACAAGTCACAGCTGGAAGAAGTGGTCATGGCGGTCCAGAGGGAAGAGAAGGGAAATGTGAAGGATTAGTCAGAGACGTCACCTGTAAGTCACAGAATGTTACTGCCCTGTATTCACCTAAATGATAGAGGATAAATACCTGAGTGATGGGGGTCTGTCTGCTGAGACCCCCACTGAGCCTGAGAATTGGGTTTTTTCCCCCCACTAGGTGGGAATCCAGCCTGGCTGCAGCCATATATATAGGTGTCACTTGGTGGATGGACGAACCCGTGGGGCTCTCATTCACTTCAATGGGAGTGCCAAAGATAGCTGAAGTCCAGTACTCAGCTATCTGCGGGGCTCCTATTATAGAGAATGGGGCCACGTGGGCTCGTCCATCCACCAAGCAGAAGATGTGGGAAGTTACTTTCATTGTTAATGCCGTGTTGTTGATCTGATACTGAAGTAATACAGGAAGAAGAATTCTTAAAAACTGTTTTATAACTTTGTGTATTGTGTATATTGTGCGACGATAACAGTGTGTTAAACTAGTAGCATGGAAACTCAGTTTTTTTTTTTTGTTTTTTTTTTTTTTGGGGGGAGGGGGGGCGTCTTTCTATAGTCCGCCTCAGGCAGCAAAGAGGCTAGGTTCACCACTGCCTGTACTGGACCACACATATGTAAAAAACCTGGTGAAGATATAACGTGATTCCAGCACTATATATATGTATATATAGAAAGAATAGAAATAGAACAAAACCGTGAGAGTGAGATGGAATGGACATATTTGGCACAGACAGATAAGTACTGTAGATAGATAGAAAGATAAATAATGTAGAATGATAGATAGATAGATAAATAGATAGATAGATAGATAGATAGATAGATACTATAGATAGACACAGACAAATATACATAGCTATAGATAGACACAGACAGACAGATACAATAGTTAGATAAATAGATTGTAAGGGAATTGCCAGTTGAGCAATTCCCCAGGCTGCTGCAGAAACAAGGAAAGAAGGGAATAATAGAGACAATGCGCCCTAGACTAGACCCAGCCCCTGTCCCTGCCTACTTGCCTGACTGTCCTAGGTGACAGCCGACAACTTGAAGCAAATCCCTTCTCTAAATAAGTGACACACAGAACAGAACAAGACAAAACAACACAGAAGAGGAGTCAGCAAGCCAAGGGTCATAAGCCAGAGAGACAAAGCAGTACAAAATCGAAATCCAAAAGAGCAGTCAGGGGAAGCCAAAGGTCAGAGGTAATTAATACAATACAATAGCAAGGAACAGCTTAGCAAGGACAAGATCACAGGACAGAGTCACAATAGCCTGCGACCATGTGTGAGCTGGTGACCTGTTTATAGCAAGTCAGGACCTGCCCCAGACTGGATTGGTAGACAGGTGGCTGTCAATCACACAGGCAAGGCTAAGATTAACTATTGAGGAGCCGAAAGAACAAGCTGCAGGAGATGGGTGTGGCTGAAATTCAATTACATAGTAGTAGTACTAGGACAGTGTTCAGACTGAGCTACAAGAACCTTAAGCAAGGAATCAAGCTGAACACACCTCCTGCATGGCAGTGTGGAAGTGGAAGGTGGCGCAGAGACCAGAACAGGCAGAGACGATACATAGATAGATAGATAGATAGATAGATAGATAGATCGATCGATCGATAGATAGATAGATACAGGGGCATAACTACCGGGGTAGCAGTGGTAGCAGCTGCCACAGGGCCCGGGACATTACGGGGCCCCGCGGGCCCCGTTGCGTTTTTTTTTTTTTTTTTTATTTTATAGTCCGTTATCTGCTGGAGTAACCCCAGCAGGTAACGGGCCCTATATACTTACCGTTCCCCGAGGTCCCGCTCACGGCCGCCTGCGCTTCCGATTCTGCGGAGACGGCTGTGAGCAGGAGCGGGGATCGGTATGTGAGGCCGCGGCCCGAACACCTGCTATCATTATACTTCGGGGTCTTTTCAGACCCCGGAGTATAATAATCGGAGGCCCAGAGTTGGTGAGGGAACATAAAAAAACAATGTACTTACCGCTCCTGCGCTTCGGGCCTGTTTGGTGACGTCCCAGACGTCAGCCGACGTCATTTTGCGTCGCGACGCCGGTCCCGCATCACGTGACGTCGGCCTGGTCCGCACAAGAAGAAGGCCGGAGTAGCGCACGGGCATGCACCGGAGCGAGGAACAGGTAAGCAACGTTGTTTTTTTATGTTTGTATCCTCCCCTAAGTCTCCGATCATTATACTCTGGGGTCTGAAAAGACCCCACAGTATAATAATTGTTCATGGGTGGTCCACAATGGGACATATAATAGTGTGTGCAGGGGCCACTATGGGGCAAAATACTGTGTGCAGGGGCCACTATGGGGAATAATACTGTGTGCAGGGGCCCCTATGGGACATGATACTGTGTGCAGAGGCCACTATGGAACATGATACTGTGTGCAGAGGCCACTATGGGACATGATACTGTGTGCAGGGGCCCCTATGGGACATGATACTGTGTGCAGGGGCCCCTATGGGACATGATACTGTGTGCAGGGGCCACTATGGGACATGATACTGTGTGCAGGGGCCACTATGGGACATGATACTGTGTGCAGGGGCCCCTATGGGACATGATACTGTGTGCAGGGGCCCCTATGGGACATGATACTGTGTGCAGGGGCCCCTATGGGACATGATACTGTGTGCAGAGGCCTCTATGGGACATGATACTGTGTGCAGGGGCCCCTATGGGACATGATACTGTGTGCAGGGGCCACTATGGGACATGATACTGTGTGCAGGGGCCACTATGGGACATGATTCTGTGTGCAGGGGCCACTATGGGACATGATACTGTGTGCAGGGGCCCCTATGGGACATGATACTGTGTGCAGAGGCCACTATGGAACATGATACTGTGTGCAGAGGCCACTATGGGACATGATACTGTGTGCAGGGGCCCCTATGGGACATGGTACTGTGTGCAGGGGCCCCTATGGGACATGATACTGTGTGCAGGGGCCACTATGGGACATGATACTGTGTGCAGGGGCCCCTATGGGACATGATACTGTGTGCAGGGGCCCCTATGGGACATGATACTGTGTGCAGAGGCCTCTATGGGACATGATACTGTGTGCAGGGGCCCCTATGGGACATGATACTGTGTGCAGGGACCCCTATGGGACATGATACTGTGTGCAGGGGCCACTATGGGACATGATACTGTGTGCAGGGGCCACTATGGGACATGATACTGTGTGCAGGGGCCACTATGGGACATGATACTGTGTGCAGGGGCCCCTATGGGACATGATACTGTGTGCAGGGGCCACTATGGAACATGATACTGTGTGCAGAGGCCACTATGGGACATGATACTGTGTGCAGGGGCCCCTATGGGACATGATACTGTGTGCAGGGGCCACTATGGGACATGATACTGTGTGCAGGGGCCCCTATGGGACATGATACTGTGTGCAGAGGCCACTATGGGACATGATACTGTGTGCAGGGGCCCCTATGGGACATGATACTGTGTGCAGGGGCCCCTATGGGACATGATACTGTGTGCAGGGGCCCCTATGGGACATGATACTGTGTGCAGGGGCCACTATGGGACATGATACTGTGTGCAGGGGCCACTATGGGACATGATACTGTGTGAAGGGGCCCCTATGGGACATGATACTGTGTGCAGGGGCCCCTATGGGACATGATACTGTGTGCAGGGGCCCCTATGGGACATGATACTGTGTGCAGGGGCCCCTATGGGACATGATACTGTGTGCAGGGGCCACTATGGGACATGATACTGTGTGCAGGGGCCACTATGGGACATGATACTGTGTGCAGGGGCCACTATGGGACATGATACTGTGTGCAGGGGCCCCTATGGGACATGATACTGTGTGCAGGGGCCACTATGGGACATGATACTGTGTGCAGGGGCCCCTATGGGACATGATACTGTGTGCAGGGGCCCCTATGGGACATGATACTGTGTGCAGGGGCTACTATGGGACATGATACTGTGTGCAGGGGCCACTATGGGACATGATACTGTGTGCAGGGGCCACTATGGGACATGATACTGTGTGAAGGGGCCCCTATGGGACATGATACTGTGTGCAGGGGCCCCTATGGGACATGATACTGTGTGCAGGGGCCCCTATGGGACATGATACTGTGTGCAGGGGCCCCTATGGGACATGATACTGTGTGCAGGGGCCACTATGGGACATGATACTGTGTGCAGGGGCCACTATGGGACATGATACTGTGTGCAGGGGCCACTATGGGACATGATACTGTGTGCAGGGGCCACTATGGGACATGATACTGTGTGCAGGGGCCACTATGGGACATGATACTGTGTGCAGGGGCCACTATGGCACATAATAGTGTGCGCAGGAATGCGTTTTTTTTTTTTTTTGGAGGGGGGGGGGGGTTGGAGGGGGCGGTCCGGGGGGAGGGGTCAGGGGCGGCGGTTCGGGGGGAGGCCCCATGTGAAATGTTCGCCTTGGGGCCCAGCCATTCCTAGTTACGCCACTGGATAGATAGATAGATGGAACATAGACAGATAGATAGGCAACTCCAACAAAACACAACATTGCACTTGGGAGCTAATAAGATCCTTTTATTTCGGAGTGATGCCTATTTTTTGGAGATACTTACAAAATAATAAGCGGTTAACCTTGACCTGAGGGATTTGTACCCATCTTTGCACAATTTAATCAGGTGCTGCTGTCTTGTGGACTACAGATAGATAGATAATGTAGATAGATAGACAGACAGACAGATATGAGATGGTTATAATAGATATAAATAAACCATGACAGAGAGGCAGAATGGAAATATTTGAGACAGATAGATTCATACTCTAGATAGATAGATAGATAGATAGATAGATAGATAGATAGATACATTTTTGGAGAATGCCTGAATCTTTTATTTCCAAGTAATAAAATAATTACATGTCCCCCATAAATGCAGCCTTTGTCAGTAGGGGCAGTGTAGGTTGCAGGCAGCAGTGTATCTGTTTTTATCACAATACAGAGAATGCTATTTTAGAACGTGTTCTGGGACACAAGTGATTTCCATAACCGCTTTGCATTCATCGCCTAAGGGAAAAGCAAGAGCACAAAGTTACAATGTTGGAATATACAATAAGGAGAAATTATTAAAGCTTCCTAGTGACAATAATAAAGCAGATTTTTATTTGAGATCTGAAAAGCTAGTCATGATAAAATGATCGATTTCAGATAAAATATTTCAATCTCATTTTAATAATGGACCTGACAGATTAACCTCACTGCCTATTGAAGATAAATGGCGCTTTCTGTAAACCTAAATCTACATGGGATATTTGCAAACTCTCCAAGCTTGACAAAGTTTCCTGGAAATATCCTTAAGGAATAAGACAAGATGTGATGATCTTATGTGTACAGATTTTTTGTTCCCCGCACTCATGCCTTGTCTTCGAAAGACACATAACTAGAACATTTACAGATATGCTCAGTGCATGACGCATTTAGCAAGGTCATGGGAAGCTAGCCTGAAAGGAAGAGTAAAGTATTAGCTCAGTAGGCTGTGTGATTAAACGGCTGCCATTTTCTTTGAAAACTGAGCAAATTGGCACGTGAAATGTGGATCTCGGTGGCATAAAGCAATTAGCGGGAGAAGGTATATAGCACCCAGTATGTAATAATTAATTCAGGGCGCACTTCACTTTCAGCTGTAGTGACCTGTTGGCCAAAGATCATTCATTACCAGTCATCAATGACGGATGCGTTTACCTCTCTCCGAAGGGGCAATTGCTAATAACTATCTGAAGAAGAGCAGAGAATCCCTGAGGCTTACGGAAATATATGACTTACTTATACACAAGGCAGATCATTACTATAACTTCTACTTCTATCTGCCAGATAGTCTTTTTTCATCTTTTTTATCGTGAATATTGCACATAGAACATTCAATTCTACTGAACATTTTTGTATGTTATATATTATAACTATTTTTATTAAAAGATCGCACTCCTGTCATGAATCGCAAACCACCACCTGTAAGTAGAAAGGCCTTCAGACTTCAGAGAAAATACTCAATCTGTTGCCTGGTATCAGTGAACACTTTTTCATGGGCCATTAAGTTTTAACCTTGCAGTAACTACCATAATAATTATTTTTGCATTTCTCTTCATCATCATGAGAGATGAATATACGTCGAAGCTTAACCTCACCATGTTGTTACATTTTTATGTGCCTTATTTAAATTGCCCATATGGGCTTGTAATCTATCAGGTTGATTATGTAAATGTTTGCCTATTTGACATTTAAAAGTATGTGTAATTGTTAGAATTACAGAATAATTATACGTAAGTGTGTCATAGAATCTGTTCAATAGATTCAGGGGATTTTTATGACTAATTTCAATGAAAATGAGCAAAAGTCCAAAGAATATTTTCATACTATGGATACAGCAACCCGATGTATAATTACTCTGACACTTCAGGGGATGTTGAGCAAGAGGTTATAAATTAAGCTATAGTAGGAAGGTTGAATGTATGTGCTTGTGTGTGTCTTATTAGTCAGTTGTGATAGATACATGGATGGATGGATAGATAGATAGATAGATAGATAGATAGATAGATAGATGGATAGACACAGACATATATAATACATAGATAGAATTGGCACTTTGAATCAGACACAGTTTGATAAACATCTCATAGAGATAGACTGATGTTGCTTGGGTGATAACATAACAGATAGATAGATAGATAGATAGATAGATAGATAGATAGATAGTTAGATAGATACAGTGCTTTGTGAAAGTATTCAGCCCCCTTGAACTTTTCAACCTTTTGCCACATTTCAGGCTTCAAACATAAGGATATAAAATTTAAATTTTTTTGGTGACGAATCAACAACAAGTGGGACACAATTGTGAAGTGGAACAAAATTTATTGGTTATTTTAAACTTTTGTAAAAAATAAAAAACTGAAAAGTGGGGCATGCAATATTATTCGACCCCTTTACTTTCAGTGCAGCAAACTCACTCCAGAAGTTCACTGAGGATCTCTGAATGATCCAATGTTGTCCTAAATGACTGATGATGATAAATATAATCCACTGTGTGTAATCAAGTCTCTGTATAAATGCACCTGCTCTGTGATAGTCTCAGGGTTCTGTTTAAAGCGCAGAGAGCATCATGAAGACCAAGGAACACACCAGGCAGGTCCGTGATACTGTTGTGGAGAAGTTTAAAGCCGGATTTGGATACAAAAAGATTTCCTAAACGTTAAACATCCCAAGGAGCACTGTGCAAGTGATCATATTGAAATGGAAGGAGTATCAGACGACTGCAAATCTACCAAGACCCGGCCGTCCCTCTAAACTTTCATCTCAAACAAGGAGAAGACTGATCAGAGATGCAGCCAAGAGGCCCATGATCCCTCTGGATAAACTGCAGAGATCTACAGCTGAGGTGGGAGAGTCTGTCCATAGGACAACAATCAGTCGTACACTGCACAAATCTGGCCTTTATGGAAGAGTGGCAAGAAGAAAGCCATTTCTCAAAGATATCCATAAAAAGTCTCGTTCAAAGTTTGCCACAAGCCACCTGGGAGACACACCAAACATGTGGAAGAAGGTGCTCTGGTCAGATGAAACCAAAATCGAACTTTTTGGCCACAATGCAAAACGATATGTTTGGCGTAAAAGCAACACAGCTCATCACCCTGAACACACCATCCCCACTGTCAAACATGGTGGTGGCAGCATCATGGTTTGGGCCTGCCTTTCTTCAGCAGGGACAGTGAAGATGATAAAAATTGATGGGAAGATGGATGGAGCCAAATACAGGACCATTCTGGAAGAAAACCTGTTGGAGTCTGCAAAAGACCTGAGACTGGGACGGAGATTTATCTTCCAACAAGACAATGATCCCAAACATAAAGCAAAATCTACAATGGGATGGTTCACAAATAAACATATCCAGGTGTTAGAATGGCCAAGTCAAAGTCCAGACCTGAATCCAATCGAGAATCTGTGGAAAGAGCTGAAAACTGCTGTTCACAAACGCTCTCCATCCAACCTCACTGAGCTCGAGCTGTTTTCCAAGGAAGAATGGGCAAGAATTTCAGTCTCTCGATGTGCAAAACTGATAGAGACATACCCCAAGCGACTTGCAGCTATAATCGCAGCAAAACGTGGCGCTACAAAGTATTAACTTAAGGGGGCTGAATAATTTGGCACGCCCCACTTTTCAATTTTTTATTTTTTACAAAAGTTTAAAATATCCAAAAAATTTTATTCCACTTCACGATTGTGTCCCACTTGTTGTTGATTCTTCACCAAAAAATTAAAATTTTATATCCTTATGTTTGAAGCCTGAAATGTGGCAAAAGGTTGAAAAGTTCAAGGGGGCCGAATACTTTCGCAATGCACTATAGATATTATACTCTGGGGTCTATTCAGACCCCAGAGTATAATAGGTGGAGGCCCAGGGGAGGTGACAAAAAAAAAAAAAAAAAGTTTATATTCACATTCCTTTACCTCTTTTAGGCCTCCTTGTGGCGTCTGGCGCTCTGTCTCTGCCTCCTCAAGGCGTAATGTGTCCTGGGTCATGTGATTGGGCCTCGGCAGTGACATGGGCATGCCGAGCATCATGATAAAACAAAATGAGTTGACTCACGGTCACACCAAAGGGTATGGTAACAAGTGATGAAGAGAGCAGTGGACATAAAAGAGAGTCATATATTACATAATAACAGCCCCTTACAGACCCATGTCACCCTTTCATGAAAAAAAAAACACAACCACATTTTTTTCCCTTTGTTACATTCACTCTTATAAGTGAATATCTATGACTTCATATCTCCTTACTTATTAGTCCAACATGCAGAAAAAATGTTACTTTTTTATATACTTTTTTTAGAAGCCCAATTATTACCATATTGGTTTTCTGTTAACAGTAAGAGGTAGCTTATATTGAACATGTATAAATGCATACAATTGGCCCTTCACTATACTGATCATTTTATGTCTAGCTTTGCTTTAGCATTGTACTGGGTAGTACAAAAATTTAAAGTCACATGTGCACAACACAAGCATTGTTCTCAAACTTCTGGAAAGTTCTACACATTGAGGGGAATTACAATTGTATAGATTTAGTGCACATCATATTAGCCAACCTATTTGACTTTAGACATCTGTTTGTTTTCCTATCATCTTTGAATTGCCTGTATGTCTTGGGATGTCTGCACACATGACATATGGGTGTCCCCAATTACAAGTGTTGCTTCTTCCTTATTCCAAATAAGTAAGTAAAGGGTGTTAACAGGCAGTGAACATTTAAGACAGTTGTTTAGGCATTTTATGCAACAATTAAGAAAGTCCCTTTCCCATTCTTGAGTCTTGAGCCAAATCACTGAATTAAAGGGGTCTCCTGGGAGTTGTTAACTGATGAATAGGTCATCAATTGAAAATCACTGAAGGTCCAGCACCCAGGACCTCCACAGATCAACTGTTTGAAGGGGTAGCAGTACTCCATGAACACAGGCCATGTGACATCTCATTCATCACTTACATTGTCTGTTCGCAGCTCAGTTCCATTCAAGTCAATGGAGCTGAGCTGCCATACTAAGCACTGCAACTATACAATGCATGGCAATGTGCTTGGTTTTCTATGAAGAGACTGCAGCACTCTTCCAAATGCTCAAAGAGCTGATCTGTTCGAGCCTGGGTATTGAAACCCCCATCAATCTTCAGTTGATGACCTATCATGAATTAATACGCCTTTAACTTTTTTCAACCATTGGTGCTGCAATATTCCTTTTGTACGATTAGACCAGGCAAGTTAGCCTTTGCTGCCGACGTGCGTCATGTGCATCAATGAGCTGTAAATGTCCCTGATCTTGTGACCTGTTCATAGGTTGCTTCTTTGACCATTCCTGGTAGATACTAAGAACTGTAACCAGGAACACAAGATCTGATGTATTGCAAATACTCAGACCCCATCATCCAGCCATAACAATCTGGCCCTTGTCAAAGTCACAGATCCTTACTTTTATTCCCATTTTTTTCTTCTTCCAACATATCAACTTCAAGAACTGACTGTATACTTGCTAATATATCCCACAGGGACCATGGTAACAAGATAATCAATGTTCTTCACTTCACCTGTCAAGGGTTTTATCTTTATGGCTGATCAGTGCTGATATATATAATGTATATATAGATATATTCATTTATTTATAGAGAGAGAGACTATTATTTAATTCTACAATAAATACTTTTATAGGCAATATCATTTTATGGAATACTTATCAAATAGTTTTATATGACACAGAGTTATTTTCTAAAGAGAGTCCAATGGAAGATAGTGTATTTTAAAACCATTAGAAAACTGAATTTTATGTCATGCCATATACTGGAATTGTATTTATAGAACAAGTTATAACCCCTGTGGTGCAGTATTAAGTAAATGGAAAGTTTAGAGTGAGAGAGAGGCTCCTCATGTATCTATGTGAACAAGCAAGAAATAGAAATGCACAGTGACTGCTAATTAAATGTGTTTGGAAATATCTGTAAGTGACATATAGAAAGTGATGGGGTGAGCAAGAAGACAGCTGGAGAAGAGCTTCATCATTGACACATAAGGATCCCTTCCATTCATCTTGCTGAAGAGGAGTTTGGAATCTCCTTATGTCTGTGCAGGTGAAACATATAGAACAATAAATACCTTCAGTTTCTCTTACAAGGCAAGAAAAGCTTCCTGTATAGTAATCATAGTTTGTCAAGAGTACTGTGCAAAAATGAGAGAAAGGTCATTAGACAATGCTTAAAATTCTATATAACAGATTGTAGATAGATAGGTGGATAGATAGATAGATCATAGATATATAGATAGATGATAGATAGATAGATAGATAGATAGATAGATAGATGATAGATAGATAGATAGATAGATAGATAGATAGATGAATGGATAGATAGATAGATAGATAGATAGATAGATGAATGGATAGATAGATGGATAGATAGGTGGATAGATAGATACATAGATAGATAGATGATAGATAGATGAATGGATAGATAGATAGATAGATAGATAGATAGATAAACAGATAAATGATAAATAGATGAATGGATAGATAGATAGATAGATAGATAGATATATAGAAAGAAAGAAAGAAAGAAAGAAAGAAAGAAAGAAAGAAAGAAAGAAAAAAGTCCAGAGCAGCACAACTAAAGGTTAGTTAGGTTACACCTAGAATACACCCCCAATCACAATTAGTCAACCTACAACAATAATTTCATGTTATATATATATATATATATATATATATATATATATATATAAAACTTTTCCTTTCAAAGCAGCACAATGTAATAATCTCTTCAGAGAATGGGTGCAAACCTCAGAGACCCAGCATAAGATCACACATGGCTATACAGTGAGAAACAAGCAGTTTTTCTCCAATTTTTTTGCACTGAAATGTTGCATTTGGAATAAATAGCGAGAATCCCCTCCACTTTGCAGGGAATGTAAAATGCAGTGTTTCTGCAATGTGAGGTTTCAGCCTAAAAGGGTTTTCCAGGTCAAGAATAAAAAAAGACCCAACACCCGGGACCCCACTGATCAGCTGTTTGAAGGGACCAGGGCACTTGTGTAGGCGTCATGAACCCTTCACTGTTTCCATTATAGCATACATTTCATAGTGGCCATTTAATGTAACTACCCCGTTCAATACATATCTATGTGACAAGGCTGTAATTACATTACATGTTCACTATAAAAGGGATAGCGTGCAATGTGAACAGATGCCATGGCCTCTTCAATCAGAAAGGGGGAGCACCGATCTATTATTAATGATCTATCCTGAAGCCCAAGTATCACCTTAATTAAATTAATTGCTCTCTTATATTATAACCCCAAACTTAAATACAGGCGACCTCCTAATGGCACCTTATGTAAAAGATACCTTATGTCAATAATGTTCCCCTAATGAGCCCTTATATAAATGACCCCCCCCTTTATAGCCGCAGTGCCGCAAAATTACCCTTTATATGATTGATCCCCCCCTTTATAGCTATAATGCCCCATAAGTACCCTTTATATAAATGATCCCCCCTTATAGCTATAATGCCCCATAATTACCCTTTATAGAAAAGACCCCCCTTTATAGCCATAATACCACGTAATAACCCTTTATATAAATGCCCTCCCCTCCTCTTCCATGGTCACACATAGGATGTCTGCATCTCTGCACAGAAGGCGCGATGCTGTAATGTCATCTTGTCTGTGCTCTCATCATCTTGTAAAGGAGGCGCCGATCTAGTTAAAAGTACAGCAAGTATTAATGAGTATTGATTGATATTATGAAGCATGTGCTCCGTTGCTAGTGTAGTTCTGCTTTTCCAGGGCATACGATGCTGAGTTAGCACATGAATTGTGTTAGCTTTACAGAACAGGTGACAAACACAAGGCCTTGTGTTTGGCCCAGGGCCACTCCTGCAATGAAGCGACCTGAGTCGATAGCGGCACTTCATGACATGAACTGAGGGTCAGCATTCTTTTTGAATCAGCCACTACATATTGGATTATTGCAATAGGTAGCGTCCGATAATTTACTCACCTATCCTTGCTCCTCTCCAGGCCAGCCTCTGCTGCTGCCTCTAGGCTGCACTGCACGTTGCGTCATGACATTGAAGAATGTTATATCCTGGCGTTCTTCAACATCTGATACAATGCATCCTTGAGGTGGTAGCAGAGGCCGGCCTAGACAGGAGCATGGATATATGAGTAAATTATCGGATGCTACTAACCTAACATATTACTATGTGGGGGTTATATATTGTGTGGGGGCAAAAAGGGAGCCATATACCATGTGGGATCCAAGAAAAAGGGGGCCATGTACTATGCGGAGGCTAAAAAAAAGGGGGTCATATACTGTGTTGGGGTAAAAAGACTGTCATATACTGTGTGGGGACAAAAAAAAAATGGGTCGAATAGTGTGTGTGGGGGATACATTATGTGTTGGGGGCTAGTAAGCCATGTTGCGTTATGTTTGTTCTGTCTTCAGTGGAAGGTCCCCAGTATTGTATAGCTGGGGAGTGCACTTGACCTTCCAGCCAAAGACAGAACAAACAGCTATTGTGGTCACGGTGGTTGCCGTGCAACTGGGCTCCTAAACCAGGGGGCATCACAGGCCCCCTCAACTCACTACTGTCTCCAGGTGTAGGGAATTTAATACTTACCTATTTTTCCTGCAAAGCGCTGATGGGGCACCTGACTGTTATCTGTAGGGGGGAAATAATTAGGACACTAACAACAATATGCTAACACCAGCCTTATGGTTGCCTTCAACGGGCTATAAATGTATTAACACCTAACTGGCAGAGCTACATTTATACAGTCACAGAATAACTAACAGCCCTTTGAAGACAACCAATGTGGTCCACGTTGAAAATGAGTTTGTTACCCCTGCTCTACAGTTAAGCATTTTATGGGGTTGGATCATGCAGGTTCCCAAGGTTTGATCTGATCACACCTGCTTTATATATATATGAAATTATTGTTAGAAATTATCTTATTGTGGTTGGCGGTGTATTCCCCTATACACAGAGGCGTAGCTAGGGGTTTAGCACAGGGGGGGCGAACATGTCCAAGTGAGCCCCCTACTTGGACATGTTCGTATACCGATACTATCATTATACAGTGAGCGTACAGTGGTATATAGCGGCTCTACACAGGGCTCTGCAGACGATTTAGGTGAATACAGGGCAGTAACATTTAGTGACTTATCGGTGACGTCTCTGACTAATCATTCACATCCCGCATCTCTTTCATCTGGACGGCCATGACCACTTCTTCCAGTCTCTGTAAAGTTTGCAACACAGACATCTTTGGCTCCTCACTTTTCCAGGCACCTGACCCACATTGTCCTCACCTACACAAAGCCCCCATCCTGCTGCTACCCCCAATTATAAAATATATAATATACCCCCCATAATGAATAATACACCCAAGTGCATCTTTAAACTAATAACTTCCCTGTGCACCCCTTTAAGAGGACCTTTCACGTCCTCATATATATGCTGTTTTACATACCGCTAGAAAGCCGACAGTGCGCTGAATTCAATGCACTGCCGGCTTTCCCGTTATATGCCCCGGCGATGGAGATATCAGGGGTCTAAATTTCACCGTTCACTGTCAGAAGGGCGTTCCTGACAGTACTGGGGTGTACTCAGCCCAGTGATGATGCTGAGCTGTGAGGAACACCCCCCCCAGTACAAGTCTATGGACAAGCACAGTCAGGGAGGGCGTTCCTCACCGCGCAGCTAGACTGTCAGGAACGCCCTTCTGACAGTGAACGGTGAAATTTAGACCCCTGATATCTCTAGCCCTGGGGCATATAACAGGAAAGCCAGCAGTGCGCTGAATTCAGTGCACTGTCGGCTTTCTAGCGGTATGTAAAACCGCATATACATGAGGACGTGAAAGGTCCTCTTTAAATAATATGCCCCTTATTAATAATGCCCCAGGTGTTTCCTAATTAAAAAGGAAAAAAAAGGGAAAAAATTTTTTTGGGGTTCCAATACCCGGGACCCCCAAGGAACAACTGTTTGAATGAAACGTGGTACCTGTGTAAGTGCCGTGACCCCTTCTCTGTTTACAATGTCATTCATCTCATAGCGGCCATGTAATGTAACTACAGCCTTGTCCTATACACATCTATGTGACAAGACTGTAACTACATCACACGGTCACTATAAACAGGCAGCGTGTGATATAAACAGGCGCCGGGGACTTTCATACAGCTGATCAGTGGGGAATCTCTTATCTCTTATTGATGTTTTATTCTGAGGACAGATCATCAATAAAAATGAGCTGGAAAACGCCTTAAGGCTAAGGCCCCACGTGGCGTACCGCAACAAAAAAGAGCTGCGGGAAAAACCGCGGCGGCGATGCATAGCGGTTCTTCCAGCAGCACTTTGCACAGAAAGTTCGCAGAGGTTTCCTCTGCAGACTTTCTGCTTCAATTATATCTATAGGGAAACCGCTGACGTTTCCGTACGTATAATTGACATTCTGCGATTTCCAAAACTGCGACTGTTTTGGAAATCGCAGATTATCCGCTGCGCATATTATACTGCAAAGTAGGGATGGTATGGGGCCCCATGTGGCGAAAAACTCAATGAAAAAAACCTCAACATTCTAGCAAATCCCATCCACACACTGCGGAAAAATACGTGCAGCAGACACATTGCGATTTCCAAAACCGTTGCGGTTTTGGAAATTGCAGCACGTCAGCTATACCTATGGAAACACTGGCGGTTTCCATATAGGTGTATTGAAAATACAGACAGTTAAGCACCAGGAAGCATTGTAACTAGATCGGTTTCTGCAGACACCGATCTAGTTAGAAATAAAGGATGTATTAATGCCAGCCCCGGCGTGGGCCCCAAAAAGTCAGGGGGCCTGGGGCAGCCGCCCCCTGTGCCCCCCCCCGCTAGCTACACCTCTGCCTATACATACTTCTTTAGTATCACATTGACTTTGCTTAAGAATGGTTCTTATTAGAACTGAAACTTGTCTATGGATTAAAGATTCACTTTTTTATATTTTGTGTTTGAGTGCTACCTATTTTTTGGTCTAGTCAGATAAAATTGTAGAGATAGTTAGATAGATAGATAGATAGAAACTGTAGATATTAGATAGTGTGGTAAAGTGTATGGTAAAGTGCTGGACGGGGTGTATATTTCACCTGGTTTCCTCAGCCAGACAAGGTAACGGAAATCCAGGTAGATACCTGTTGCCTTAGCAGAACATAGTCTGCTAGGGATTTTCTTTAACTTACATGGGCTGGATTTTCTGGACTGGAGGACAGGTTGGTAGTGGGAGTCCTCCAGTCCACACCCCTGGTCCACTACGGGATTTTCCCCTACCCCCAGGTGCTCTCAGCTGAGGCTTCCTGTGAGTGATTACTGAGGAAGGAAGCCTGGCAAAAGGAGGGCTGACAAGTGCCAGGTAGGGAGAAAGACAGAGCACTCCTGGAGTGGAGGTTTACACACATTAATATTGTGTTTTTGGATATATATTTGCCTGCACTAGGCTAGTGAGGGACATTATACTGTTTAGTAAGAGCCGGACAGGCTTAGGCTTTTTTTGTTTTGCTTATCTAGTGTCATTTTGTACTGAAGCGCCTAAATAAAGGGCCATAGGAGTTTTAAAAAACCTGCTGCCTCTGTGAACTTGGTCATTGCCGACCCCCACCGTGTAAGCTGTTCCCTACAGAAGATAAATACATAGATAGATAGATAGATAGATAGAGACTGTAGGTATGAGATAATTAAATAGATATGAGATATATATATATATATATATATATATATAGATATATGATACTGTAGAGATATACAGATAGAGTTGTAGCTATAGACAGCTCTTTAGAGATTGATACATAGACAGATAGCAGATACTGTATGTGGTAAATATATACCAGTAATTATTTATTTCGAGTTATTTTTATAGTGTCAAACTCTGTGCAGAAATTGCAACCATTCACATTATTTATGTAATGGGGTTTATATACCATACTATAAGTACGTTGTTGGACTGTGGGAATACAGTGGAACCACACAAAGTCAGAGGAGCCAGTTTATTAACACTGCCCTATAATACTCAATTTTAAAGGGAGTATACCACCAGTAAATTTAATACTGAACCAATCACAATCATGCCGCCTCCAACATCCATCGAATCCGCTACTTCCTCACCCCTGAAACTACAAAGATGCTAGTCCACAGCCTCATAATCTCCCGTCTAGACTACTGTAACACCCTTCTCCATGGCCTCCCAGTAAACAGTCTCGGCCCCCTCCAGTCCACCTTAAATTGCGCTGCTCGCTTAATACACCTCTCCCCCAGTTCTTCATCGCCCGCTCCACTCTGCCAATCCCTTCACTGGCTACCCGTTGCCCAGCGAAAAGAGGTCAAATTGCTAATGTTGACATACAAAGCCATTCACAACCTTTCCCCTCCATATATCTCTGACCTAATCTCCCGCTAACTGCCCACACGTAACCTCTGATCCTCCAAAGACCTCCTACTCCGCTCTGCTCTTATCTGCTCTTTACACAATCGTCTTCAAGACTTCTTCCGTG
This sequence comes from Leptodactylus fallax, assembly GCA_947044405.1. Classification (NCBI taxonomy): domain Eukaryota; kingdom Metazoa; phylum Chordata; class Amphibia; order Anura; family Leptodactylidae; genus Leptodactylus; species Leptodactylus fallax. The sequence continues at coordinate 1,578,583 of CAMRHE010000234.1, forward strand.
CATCCCCCATACTCTGGAACTCATTACCAAGACACATAAGACTGTCCCGCACATTTACAAGCATCAAGAAGGCCCTGAAGACTCACCTATTCATTAAGGCCTACAACCTCCAATAACGCTACTGTCACCACACCACCACCTGAGCAGCCTCTACCCCCACCTTCTGTCTCTATCCCTCTTCCCTCATATATTGTAAGCCCTTGAGGGCAGGGCCCTGTAACCCACTGTGCCAGTTGGTCACTGTTAGTATTATATTTGTTTTGTATGTTTTGTGTACCGTATGTAAACCCTCAAATGTAAAGCACCATGGAATTAATGGAACTATATAAATAATAATAATAATAGTCCAGATGTCTCCTAAATATCAAGAAAGAGAGTCCAAGATACAAGAGTAATAAATAAAAAACGTATCAAGCGGTAAAGAAGAACAAGGAGCCCTGGAAATGATGATATGGCGCCCACAGAGCCCTGTCTGGGATTACATGAAGATATAGAAGGATTGGAGCAAGCCTACAGAAGATCTGTAGAAGAACTGATGGAACTATTAACACTTCTGAAAGCATTTTTACTGTCTACAACTTTTGCACATCTATCTATCTATCTAGATAAGGAAGAGGCAGCACTCCAAATTGATGAACAAAAAGTCATGTGTGGATTTATTCCAACTGCAATGTTTCAGATCTACATACACAGAACCTTTCTCAAGTTCTGGTTTTGTGTATGTAGAACCGAAATGTTGCAGTTGGAATAAATCCACACATCACTTTTTGTTCATCAATTTGGAGTGCTTCCTCTTCCTTATCTACAGTCATGGCCAAAAGTTTTGAGAATGACACAAATATTATATTTTCACATGATCTGCTGCCCTCTGGTTTTTATGTGTGTTTGTCAGATGTTTTTATCACATACAGAAATGTAATTGCATTCATATTATGAGTAACAGAAGCTTATATTGACAGAATGAGTTAATGCAGCAAGTCAATATTTGCAGTGTTGACCCTTCTTCTTCAGGACCTCTGCAATTCTCCCTGGCATGCTCTCAATCAACTTCTGGACCAAATCCTGACTGATAGCAGTCCATTCTTGCAGAATCAATGCTTTAATTTTGTCTTAATTTGTTGGTTTTTGTTTGTCCACCCGTCTCTTGATGATTGACCACAAGTTCTCAATGGGATTAAGATCTGGGGAGTTTCCAGGCCATGGACCCAAAATCTCTATGTTTTGTTCCCTGAGCCATTTAGTTATCACCTTTGCTTTATGGCAAGGTGCTCCATCATGCTGGAAAAGGCATTGTTGAGCGCCAAACTGCTCTTGGACGGTTGGGAGAAGTTGCTCTTGGAGGACATTCTGGTACCATTCTTTATTCATGGCTGTGTTTTTAGGCAAGACTGTGAGAGAGCCGATTCCCTTGGCTGAGAAGCAACCCCACACATGAATGGTTTCAGGATGCTTTACAGTTGGCATGAGACAAGACTGGTGGTAGCGCTCACCTCTTCTTCTCCGAATAAGCTGTTTTCCAGATGTTCCAAACAATGGAAAAGGGGATTCATCAGAGAAAATGACTTTCCCCCAGTCCTCAGCAGTCCACTCCCTGTACCTTTTGCAGAATATCAGTCTGTCCCTGATGTTTTTTCTGGAGAGAAGTGGCTTCTTTGCTGCCCTCCTTGAGACCAGGCCTTGCTCCAAGAGTCTCCGCCTCACAGTGCGTGCAGATGCACTCACACCTGCCTGCTGCCATTCCTCAGCAAGCTCTGCACTGCTGGTAGCCCGATCCCGCAGCTGAAACACTTTTAAGAGCCGGTCCTGCCGCTTGCTGGTCTTTCTTAGGCGCCCTGGAGCCTTTTTGGCACCAATGGAACCTCTCTCCTTGAAGTTCTTGATGATGCGATAGATTGTTGACTGAGGTGCAATCTTTCTAGCTGCAATACTCTTCCCAGTTAGGCCATTTTTGTGCAGTGCAATGATGACTGCACGTGTTTCTTTAGAGATAACCATGGTTAACAGAAGAGAAACAATGATGGTAAGCACCAGCTTCCTTTTAAAGTGTCCAGTGGTGTCATTCTTACTTAATCATAACAGATTGATCTCCAGCCCTGTCCTCATCAACACCCACACCTGTGTTAATGGAGCAATCACTGAAACGATGTTAGGTGGTCCTTTTAAGGCAGGGCTGCAATGATGTTGAAATGTGTTTTGGGGGATAAAGTTCATTTTTTAGGCAAATATTGACTTTGCAAGTAATTGCTGTTAAGCTGATCACTCTTTATAACATTCTGGAGTATATGCAAATTGCCATTAGAAAAACTGAAGCAGTAGACTTTGTAAAAATTAATATTTGTATCATTCTCAAAACTTTTGGCCATGACTGTACTTGGCTATTGAGGAACCCTATGCTGGGTCCATTTGGCTTTGCACCCTCCCTGCAAAGGATTCTATACATGGTTCTGCTCTTGACTTCATTGGACTATCTATCTATCTACACTACACTCACACTTTTATTTATCAAATGAGTTGCAAAATGAATAGAAAATATAGTCAAGAAATTGACAAGGTTAGAAATAATGATTTTTATTTGAAATAATAATTTTCTCCTTCAAACTTTGCTTTCGTCAAAGAATGCTCCATTTGCAGAAATTCCAGCATTGCAGACCTTTGGCATTCTAGCTGTTAATTTGCTGAGGTAATCTGAAGAAAGCAACCCCAGACATCACATTACCTCCACCATGCTTGACAGATGGCGTCAGGCACTCTTCCAGCATCTTTTCAGTTGTTCTGCGTCTCACAAATGTTCTTCTGTGTGATCCAAACACCTCAAACTTCGATTCATCTGTCCATAACACTTTTTTCCAATCTTCCTCTGTCCAATGTCTGTGTTCTTTTGCCCATATTAATCTTTTCCTTTTATTAGCCAGTCTCAGATATGGCTTTTTCTTGGCCACTCTGCCCTGAAGGCCAGCATCCCTGAGTCGCCTCTTCACTGTAGATGTTGACACTGGCGTTTTGCGTGTAGTATTTAATGAAGCTGCCAGTTGAGGACCTGTGAGGCGTCGATTTCTCAAACTAGAGACTCTAATGTACTTGTCTTGTTGCTCAGTTGTGCAGCGGGGCCTCCCACTTCTCTTTCTACTCTGGTTAGAGCCTGTTTGTGCTGTCCTTTGAAGGGAGTAGTACACACTGTTGTAGGAAATCTTCAGTTTCTTGGCAATTTCTCGCATGAAATATTCATTTCTAAGAACAAGAATAGACTGTCGAGTTTCATGTGAAAGTTCTCTTTTTCTGCCCATTTTGAGAGTTTAATCGAACCAACAAATGTAATGCTCCAGATTCTCAACTAGCTCAAAGGAAGGTCAGTTTTATAGCTTCTCTAACCAGCAAAACAGTTTTCAGCTGTGCTAACGTACTTGCACAAGGGTTTTCAAGGGTTTTCTAAACCTCCATTAGCCTTCTTACACAGTTAGCAAACACAATGTACCATTAGAACACTGGAGTGATGGTTGCAGGAAATGGGCCTCTATACACCTATGTAGATATTGCATTAAAAACCAGACGTTTGCAGCTAGAATAGTCATTTACCACATTAACAATGTATAGAGTGTATTTCTGATTCATTTAATGTTATCTTCATTGAAAAAAATTGTGCTTTTCTTTCAAAAATAAGGAAATTTCTAAGTGACCCTAAACTTTTGAACAGTAGTCAAAATCTATCTATCTATCTATCTATCTATCTATCTATCTATCTATCCTAAATACAATCTCAATCTCTCTCTCTCTCTTTCTCTCTCTCTCTCTCTTTATATATATATATATATATATATATATATATATATATATATTAGTATACTGTATTTCTATACACAGATCTACGGCTATCTTCACTTTGCAGAGCCATTTAAGTGGCAAAAATTCTCAGAGAAAGGTCCACTTGACAAATCAGATCACAGTTGTCTACTCTACATACAGCATGAGTATAATAACACACAGGACTGTAGCCTGGACTACAGATGTTACATTATTGTGTAATTATCATGTCACTCCTCTGCCTAGTCTCTATGTGATCCTGCTTGTATTATACATGGCAGCCCTTTGGGTTCCTCTCATGCACCAGAGCCCATGTGCTACTACAGCTACTGCTTGGCCGACAGCCATGTCAGTGATCCTAAATGCATATGTGCAGCATATACTGCATGCATACAGAACATATCCTATTCACATAATGCAATGCACAGGATAGATTTCACAGATACGCTTACATCTGAAAAACATAATTAAATGCCTACAGTGTGCAATATCCCTGAAGCACTCATTATATACACCAGTGGGGGGGATAGTTACATGCCTCAGCAGCAAAACATACAGGACAGATTGTGCCCCCTTACTAGTGCGAACGCAATGTGTTTATGCCATACCTGTTTCTATCACTGTTGTCTTCTGTGCTTTGCTTATTGCCTTAAGCGGTGCCAGTTTTAGATTCCAAATGAGCCACCTGAGATAATTAATGATTGTCTTTCGTTTTCATGTATCTACAGCGACATTACTCATGCATACAAAGATAATACCGAAAATCTGTTTTTTGTCAAACAGTCCTGAGTTCACTGGTTAATGCAGCGTTTAAGGCCAGATTTTCATCCCTTATTGTGAGATATAAAGAGATAAATACCAGGGCAGTGTTTTCTTTTAAAAAAAAATAAGTGGAAAAAAAAATCACTTGAAGCCAAGTGTGGCATATCATATTGATTTCACAAGGAACACTGTTTTTTCAAGGTTGCTTTTGTAAAGTACTGCTCTATAAAGCGTGGGTATAGGACAATATATTTTGTTCCATTTGCTACACTGTCAGTGTGACCTTGTTCAAATACCTAATCTAAAATGTATTCTAAACATTACATGACTGACTGCTCCCCAGTCCAGATTAAAATCAAACCACTTTCTCATTGTCTTTGCAGGAGCAGATTTGTGTTATCGCTTGATAAATCCCCTAGATGGCAGTGCAGATTGTAATAATGATGAGAACTCCGCGTTTTGTTTATCAGATAAACACTTCTCTAAATATCACTGCGGTATTTTGTATATTCTTGTTTCTTTACCATCATAAACTGGGAATATGTAACGAACAGCTCACTCTTGTGACAATCTTATCTATTGTTATCTATTGTTACGCTTTGTTTCTACCAAAAGATGAACAACCAGTCAGTTTTGTATACTATACACGATCCGACAATATGTCATCCAATGGTATACAGTGCCCGAAATGTTTCACAGAGCATTAGCTTCAGAAGTGTAGCTGGAGGCTCTTGTGTCCTAGTGCAAATGCTATACCTGATCCACAACCAACTTAACTCATGTCGTGTATCAGTATTCATTTGTACAATGAGCTAAACTGTCCAGTTTAGCTGTTCATACACTTAAAGGGGTTATCCAGGACTATAATACTGAGCTCCACTTTTTCTTCTCAGGCAGTGATATCACATCTCTAGTCACAGCTGGACCCTATTCATTTGAATGAGACGGAGTGGCAGCTTGACCATCTGACCGACGGACGTAATGCCACTTCCTAATAAGAGGAAGTGTAGCTCGGTAGCATAGTCCTTTAAATTAGGTATGAACCTCTAAAGAGGCAAAGGTTAGCCTCTTTAGTTTGTCAACCTTAGATGGGAGACCGTAGATGGACAAATACAGTGTCAGTACCGAAGTTAGCATCCCCTATATAATAGTATATAGCAATATTTATGCAATACTGTGTTTATTCCAACTGTAGTCATGCCAAGGTGGTGCACACAGCACTGGCTATGGTGGGATGCTTGGGTTACCCAAGAAACAATGGTGTCATGTATAAGAGCAGCCATTTCAGGAGTCGAGAGTTTGTGCAGAGTTTGTCCATGTCATCTTTTGGGAAGCACACACCACATCACAAAAAATCCTGAGGTCCAGAAGTGAACTCCACCTGTGAAAACAGGAGTGATGCCTGTTGCCTTGTGGAAACCCCAGATGACTAAAGTCACTTGTGTAGAGTGTTGGGGAACCTTTCCTTGATTTTCTACTGTCAAGTCCAGAAAAGTTTTGATTTTGGTATATGAGCATATGGGGGTTTCCATTCTAACATGGCTATACTATTCCACCAGTTGTGTGAGATCACACCTGACAGGGTTATTAAAAGCCAAATGCTCATTTTGTCAAATCTTCTCTTGACCCCTTTCCCCCAATATACATGAATGTTTGGCTATGCCAAGTGCTCAAGTGTTGTCAGTAGGGAAAGAATAAGAAGGTTCCCAAGTGGTGGTTTTATTCTACTAGAGAACAAAATTGTTATGGAATTGCATCTAAGCAATTCACAAAAACTGCAGAAATTGGCAGAATACAGTGGAACAAGCTACCTAAATCTCACACTGCCCTGGGAGATAGAGTCTAAGGCTATTCTGACATCTTCACCAGCGCCGGCCACAAGTCTGCATGGGCTTGGCAGAATCAGGACCCAGGTTATTACTTCAGAAGCTAGTGAAAAAAATGGTGCACTGCAAACTAAAATCAAACCAGGAAACACAGAAAAAACAAGCAAGGTCAAACCTTGAGAGCGCAGAATATACAAATCAGAAAACATGTCCAAGTTGAGGTCAAATCCGAGAGTTCACAGTCAAAGCCAAATCAGTAAGAAAGAAAATATCTAGTAAACAGGCCAAAGTCAGTAACAAGAATACAGCGAACAAACAGATATGTACAGAGCACAGAAACCTAGCTAGTAACAATTCATTAATAGGCACAAGGGAGCCTTACTGCAAAGTATAGATACCTTGCCAGCATTCATGATTGGAGGATGGAGCAGCACTAACATCCTGGCTAGCTGCAGAGCCTAGAAAGCTTCACATGTTGGCATTGAAACCTTAAAGCGACAGTAATGAGCAGTGCTGCAATGAGAATACAGTCTGAGAATCCTAACATAATTCAGAATGGAATTGTTGGGTATGGCCAACATTAATCTAATGTACATTGCCCCATTGCCTTTAAGCTATATTCAGATCCTGACATTACAAGTATTTGCACCGAGGGAAAACAGCACAGAAACATTGTATATGTGTAATGTATGTTGCCCGTATTTTTAACCTTGCTAGCAAACAGAGACTATAAATCTTAAAAACCTAGCAGTTTATGTTTAAATGCTAGTGTATATTTATTATAGCAATATATGGACCAGAACATGTGCACCATTATGGGCTTTGTTAAGCAGTTCACAGGCCCGCATGAACTGAAAGGCAGTTGTGTGTACCCATGAACTTCCAAAATGTTGTATGTGTTTCGGTGCACGCTTGGTTAGAATATAGTAACTATACAAGTACATGGTTATTATAACCAGTATGCCAAGAAAGCTTTATGTGTGTACCATACATTAAAATATCCACAATGCAACTGTATGTCCTATAGCTGCACAGCTTGCTCTTAATCACACTTTCAGAAAAATTGTATACCAGGTAATCTCTTTTTTTTTTACAAGATCTAATAAGTGTAAAGCAATTAAAAATGTAATCTCACAGTGACATGTACAGTAAGTCAATACCTAGAGATAGGTACTTGCTATTTATTGCTTGCCCCTTACACTAGGTTCACACTAGCTCTGGGCTCTCCGTTGATGGGAGAAAAAAGTTCTCCATGCAAGACGAAGTCGATCAGTGATTTGTGGCTTCAACTTAGCTGCAGTGTCTACAGGGAGTATGAGGTAGCCTGAGACACACCTCCTGTCTCCTCATTGGTTTATGTTGCTGCTCTCTCCCTCCCCCTTGCAGCTCTGCCTCCTCAGGTTAGCTGCTGAATATAAGTCTATATAAGTCTAATAAAAATCAAAGCCCATTAGGACTTCAGTGCATGGAGAGCTGATTTCTAGTACAGCAAAGGCAAAATGATTATAAATATAGGTTACTAAATCACCAATGAGAAAAAGCTGAACATGCTTATGAGCAATATGGAAGTTTGCTAATAATAAAGAAATGACGAATAAAGCAATGCATAAAATACTAATAGCACAAAATTACCTGGTGCTATTATCCCAATTATGTGAGATCAAAGCCTCATACTATACCTAGTGTGTCTATATGGTTAAGGGTCCTTACCACTACTTTATTGATGATTGAGGGTTATAATAGAGTAAACTCTGACTTTTGTGCTTGACTGTATGCTGAAAAAAAAAGAGTTCACGTCTGCATTGGACATTTCAGCCGTATATTGCTGGTAAAATGACAGACACCATGAGGGAACTTGACAGACTCTAGTAAAAGTCAAAGGGATCCATCAGGCAACATTGGTGTCTGTCATGTGATGAATCCAGTCTTCATTCATATTCATTTTTCTTTTCCCATAGAACAGAGAACTGGAAATGACACCAGAGAGTCTGTGGCAGTTATGCTGTATTTTATGCTACTCTAGTGACATCCTATACACTTTGGTATCTTATGTTCCTTACTTATACGTATTTGCTGTGATTGTTCAGATAGTTATCCATATATTGTTTTAACAGAAGATACAGTCCTGCACGGAGGACTTTTAATTCCACTAAAAAAAAAGTAAGCTTCTGTCTTTTTATTTTAACATTAAAGTCAATGACAATGGATATGAACAGAGGTTGCCAACGTCTGTTGTTACGATCCTTATATATTGCCTAATTATATTGATGTTTTACTTTACTGTATTGCATTTTTTTGGCACTTTTTGGATCAAAATTCAATAAAATTTTGTTATTATTTTATTTATTTATTTTACTTTTTGCTACATTATTCAAATGGCTAAAATGCAAAGGACCATATTATGGTCTCAAATCCCACCTTGTCTGCAAGTGAAATTACCCGAATATGCTAAATTATAGATCCCCATCTCAATAAGTCCTATAAGGTGTCTTAAGAGTCCATAATTCATTGCCAGGTAATTAAGCTACATTATATCATAAAAAGGTACATTGTACAGTAGCTCATATGCAGAACACGACTCCACTTGAATTAACTGGGGTATTAGGACAAGAGAGAAGTCAATTATGTTAATGCATTAATAAAAGTATGAAAGATGGCAGAAAATTTTCTGCACTATAAATATTTGCTATCCATTGATTTTATATGTTTAACCCCTTCCTGCTCTGTTCTGTACTTTTAAATTGTGCTAAGTATATAGTTAACACTCAGCACTATAATAGTACGGATCAGATATGTAGCAGCCACAGAAACTATGCCTGCTTCTGGGTTTGACTGTATTATAAAGCCGGGACCCGGAGCTAGCTGCAGGAATTGGAAAATAGGCTACGGTAGATTAACCCCTCAGAGGAGCTGATCAATAGTGATCACAACATCTGGGTGGTCGAGTAGGGAGCAACCTCCTTTCAAACCCTTGGTCACCCCACTTTGAGAACACATGATTCCGAGGGATTATCATGGCACCCAGGAGTTCAATCAATCGACTCTTGGCTGCCTTGCCATATTACACATAGGCAGGCTATGTATCATATACTGCAATGCAGATGTATTGTACTTTATTGTACAGGAGATCAAGTGATCCCAGGCTCAAGATGCCTTTTGGAGATAGATGTCTGATTACTGTTCTGTGACTAAAGCTATATTCACACCAGAGTGAATATCGGCCGTGTGACGAATGTTTTTTTAACATCCGTTACTTAGCTCCATTAAATTCAGCACATGTAAATGGGGGCTATTTACATGACCAATATTTTGTAATGGACTGTCAAAATATAGGTCATGTTCTATTTTTGTGCGCTTTCACAGATCCCTCCATACACTCAAATGGATGAAGGATCTGTGAAGATGAGTGCACCTTGGGTCCAAGACGTTTTGCACCTTGGTCATGTGAATGTAGCCTAACAAGCTGAGCACATGTGTGTCCATCACATGACCATGGACCGTATGTCACATGACTATGGACTGGTTTCTATGCACGGGTAGTAAGTAGAATGAATGACAGCAAGCAGAAATCTAGAAGACCGTACGAAATTGATACAGAAAATATATTGGGAAATGGTAGAACTTTTCATTACACAAACAATAACATTTATTTGCTGAGACTGGAAATCCCTTTCAGCTCTACATTGCTAATGCATTAACATAAATAATATATTTACTTCCTTTTTAAACACATTTCATAGTTTCATCTTCTATGTATCATTCTCCTTTAAGTAAAGCTAAGTGCGCTCGGTAGCTCTGTGCTACTCTAAATCACAAACAGATTGTAAGCACATTTATCAAAATTTACATCTTGGATTTTGTGTCTAAATATTGCCGGATACATGGCGTTACCTAATTAGACATTCCATCACATATAGAAACCCCTCACACTTGACGTGAATACCAGCAGGACATGTAACAATGCATCAGTGCCTTTCGCTATGTGTTACTTTTCACACACATTGTATGTATCAGATATATCATTTTCTGCTACTTTGTTGCATCGTTGTATCAAGGTCACATTTCGACTTTTCTTGTAGTTTCACAAAGTTGTGTTTTCGAGTAAAGCGACCATATTAGTGTTTGAGGGCACGGATAACAAATGACACTTAATCGTAACTTTGACCTTTTGTTAACATGAACAAATGTTTACCCTACACAGACTTGCTCATTAAAAAGACCACCTTGTACTTTCTATAGGTGCAAGAACAAGCTGTATAAATATCACTGTTTCTTATTCATAGCCACAACGCTATTCAGCAGTGATAATTGTGTATACATGTTTAGAAATGGCGGAGGACACTTTGTTAGAACATGAAGGCTGTTATATGATGCTCACGTCTTCAGAATATCTCTACTCTGCTACAGTGAGTATTTCACTTAATTATTTCTACCAACTCTGGGCACAGCTTGAAATCTAGCATAGGGTCAAGAAGCAATGAAGCATTGTTTTTCTGTAGAATGCAGGATAATCCAATTTACAGATGTAGCAGCTTTAACTTGACTTTCAGCAATTTCATAACCTGCTGCAGTATGATATCGTATTGTAAGGTGTTGCGAAATATTTTGGCCAGTTGCATGGAAAGGGTTAAATCCCCATCCTGCACCACAATTTGGCATAGTATGGTTTATTTGTTATGATCTACTTGTACATCAATCAGCATGGAGTTTGTTTGTTTGTTTACCCCGTGTTTGCCTGGGTTTCCTCTGGGTACTACTCCACTTTCCTCCCACATGCCAAAATATACTGATAAGTAAATTGGTTTTAAGTAAGAAACAACTGACCCTTGTAGGTGTTGCAGATGAGCACCTCTACGGAAGCCACTGACTTTCCTTCTCCACAACACTCCCTACACTTTGTGCCTTGTGTGTGAAACGTGTATTGCAAGTGTTTGTCATCATGTTGTACGCTCATGTCACTTTAATTGGCGCAGGTTTTGGATGGTCTGTGTTCTAGTAATTTCTGGAAGCTGTATTGCTTCGTGACTCCTAATTTAATTGATGCAACAGTGCTCCATAAATGTACAGCCAGGCCATGGCTGGTGGGTATGTTCACTGGTGGCCCCAAAGCTAAACTTTTGTGCCATGGCCCATGAGTTTGTAATTATGGCCCTGTTGATTGTGTGTGTTGAAACCTATGCAGGAAATCTAATTTACTACTTAAACATCTGATGATGATCTGGAGATCACATTTCCATTCCAATTGGCTTGGCCATTCATTGTTAATGATGTCATCACTTTGGCCCATTATTCATATCCACTTTTGCAGCGAAGACACCAGATGCTAAAATAATAAGTGCATGGTACCAGAAATAACAAAAGACTACTGTAACGTCTCTGCCTGTTCGGGTCTCTGCGCCACCCTCCGCTCGCACGCTGCCACGAAGGAGGCGTGTTCAGTTAGGCTCCTTGCATAGGTTTCTTGTTGCTCAGTCTGAACACTGTGCTAGACAATGTAATGGATTTCCAGCCACACCCGTGTTCTGAGTATTTCTCTCTGGACCGCATATAGTTAATCTCAGCCTTGCCTGTGTTATTGACAGCCTGTCTACCAATCCAGTCTGGGGCTTGCCCAGACTTTCTATAAACAGGGTTGTCAGCCCTCACATGGTCGCTGGTTATTGCTTTTTGCGTTCTGGCTATTTTTCCTTGCTGTTTTGTTACTTGTATTTGTATTCCTGACCTCTGGCCTTGACTTTTGACTATTCTCTTGAATTTTGATTCTGTACTGCATTGCTCGTCTGTTACCGAACCCTTGGCTTCCTGACCTCTCTTTTTGTCGTTTGTTTTGTCTGTGTTCTGTATTGTCACTTACTCAGTATAGGGCTTGTCTTCAGGTTGTCCTTTTACCGTTTAGGGTAACTGAGGCAATAGGAAGGGACAGTGGCTGGGGTGAGATTAGGGCTCACTTGTCTCTGTCCTTCCTCCCAGACCCCTGCAATAGTGTAGGGTATTGCTACGTCTGGCAAGACCCTAACAACTACGCTATTAATGTTATCTGCTTAGACACTTCTACGTGGGATTGAGAATAGAATTGAGCTGTACCTTGTCACTATTCGAATAATTATCCACAGCATCTGAGCCCATACCCCATGCCTTGTGAACAATCTACTGCCTGCTTCTCTGAGAGAGCCAGCATCTGACCCTGTTCCCCATGCCTTGTGAAATCTCTACTGCCTGTTCCTCTCTGAGTGAGCTGGCATCTGAGCCTGTTCTCCATGCCTTGTGAACAATCTACTGCCTGCTTCTCTCTGAGTGAGCTACACATCTCCCTGAATTTTGAGCAGCATTGGAGTTGGTATTAGGCAGAACTTTCACACTTGCCCAGTGGGCCAGGTGCTTTTATTTGTCTCACAAGGTGGTGATCATTATACAAGATACTATTGCTACAAGATAATATTGTGCTGGTATCTCAGCCCTACTCCACAATTGGTATTCATCTGTACCAATGACATGTTGGATATGCAGATCAACCCATAGGATCTTCTCCTATATTTGATGGGAATGCCCGCCTCTCTAACGTTTTTGGTCCACCATACTCAAAGTCATTGCGGAAGTTGCAGGAGTAACGAATGCCCAGGGGCTGAGTTGCTATTCATGTTTAATATGACCTAATACAAGAAATCCTTTACCAGACACCTTCTGCAGGTTGCTAAGACAGTTATTCTGAGGTGGTAAAAGTCTATGATTCCCCCAACTCTTTGCATTGACTCAATGGATGGAGAAGCTTACTGCCAACACGTCAGAGGAAAAATCTTGCTATACCACCATATGACTTTGTAACCTGGTCTGCTCTCCTCTCAACCTTCACATACCAGCTCTCTCACTTAACTTCACAACCAGGGGACATCATATTTCCTCTGTGGCCTCCCCTATCTTTCTGGATACCCTCCCTCACCACTCCCTTCCCTCTCCCCAGACCTTCTTGTGTTCCCCTCCTACTGGTTCCACATTTGTTTGTCCCCTTAACCTTTCTTCTTGTTTAGTGTTCAGTTATTATTGTTATTGTTGACAGTAATTTTGATTTATAGGAGTTTATGATTTCATGTAGTTTCTTCTTTTTATATAAGGTATGTTTTGAAAATTAATAAAACTTTGAATTAAAAAAAAAAAAAGACTACAGACTACCAATTCCAACCTTCCTTTGCTTGAGGTGAGGGCTCATTCCAGTCTTTGTTTGTAAACTTATTTACACCCTTGCATATAACAAATTGTTAAGGAATTATCAAAATCAATTTTCTAAAATATTGTTTTGTAGCCTATTTTATTAATCTAAGAATAACAAAAGTTGAAAAGGTTTTTAATTAAAGTTTTATGAATTGATTAATTGAAAATTCAGCTTCGGTACAGTACAAAATCACAAAGAGACTTGTAAACAACCTGAGCTTCATGAATCATCAATCACCATTAATCAAAAGTAAATGTTTAGGTGACATTGGACCTCAATTATGGAACACTAACACAGGCACACATCACATCTTTTTGTGTGAGTTTTCTGATGTGCAACATATTTGGACCCTGAAGACTAACTTGAGCATTGCTTTATCTCAGGCGTTCTTCTTTCAAAGTGGTACAGATAACATATTGTAAAGGACAGATTTACCCAAATGATAACAAGCATATGGCGAAAACTTAAACATAGTTCTAAAATTTTCTTTGTCTTAAATTTTACCTATTTTTAATCAAGATGTTATGTTAAAAACAAAAAAATTTGGTGTTTTTTAAAGCCATTATCTATATTAAAAATTAATTTAAAAAATGCAATATTGTGTTTTCAAATTGACAACTAAGCCGAAAATATCAAAAAAATAAAAGAATGTTAGAGAAAATTCAGAGTAGATTTTTTTTATCAGTAATATAAAAGATGAATTTTTCACAAGTTCAGCCCACTGACTTGTTTCAGGCTGAACTTGTTTGGCATGAACCAAAAGTAGTATTATTACACTCTGGGGTCTCCTCAGGTTGCTATTAGCTCACTATTACAGTAATAGTGCCCCCCACAGGTAACAGCATTGCTTATGTTGGGAGGGGCTATTACCTGTGGGGGGCACTATTACTGTAATAGTACCTCCCATAAGTAACAACATTACTTATGTGGGGGAGGGAACTATTACGTGGAGGGGGGGTTCCTATTAGCTCACTATTACAGTAATAGTGCCCCCCACAGGTAACAGCATTACTTATGTGTGGGGGCTATTACCTAGCATTACTTGTGTGAGGGAGGGAACTATTACCTGTGGGGGGGGTTCTATTAGAGCACTATTACAGTTATAGTGTACCCCACAGGTAATAGCATTACTTACGTGAGGAGGCTATTGCCCATGGAGGGGGGCATTATTACATGTGGGGTGGCCCTGCAATCCAAATCCCGCCCCCAATTAGCACCCCCCCACCGGGCTGCAGAAAACTGGTCCTTGGTGCTATAAAAGGTTGGGGACCACAGGCCACAGGCTTGTAGTGGCTTGCGGCTTACAGATTCCTGGTGTAGGCGGGCGCCATGATGTCACTACATAGTGTTACCTGAGCTGGGACATAGATGTCCTGTGGTAACGGCATTTTGTAGGCTGCAGGATACAGCAAGAAGAGTCGGCGGTGGCAAGTCCAAGCAAGGGGATTGGAGGCAGGTGAGTATTATTGTTGGGTTATTTATGTTGGAGAGGGGGGAGGCCTTAAAAATATTAAGGGCCAATAACCATAAGGAGTCATTAGGGCAAGCAGGGGCATTATTAATATAAGGGGACTATTGGGAGGAAGTATTTATGTAAGTTGGTAAGAGGGTATTGGGCTATACTAATTTAAGGTGGGCATTATGGATTTAAAGGGGTTGTCCAGGAATTACAGTACGTTGGCAAGAGGTCGGGGAAGGTGAAACATAAAAAAAAAGCATATTCAACTGTCTCCAGCGCTCTGATGTCCCCCACCGTTGTCTGGTCGAACGCAGCCCAGGGGCTTGTTCTGGCAGAAGTCCTCGCCATATGTGACTGCTGAGGCCAATCAGTGGCCTCAGTGGTCACAGAAAAGGACCCAAGACCTCACCAGTGACGTATGTGAGTGACATCCCGGATCCTTTCCTATGACTGCTGTGGCCATGTGCAGTAAGGACTTCCGCCGGAACAAGCCCCCAGGCGACTCTGGACCTGACAGCAACGGGGAACACTGAAGTGTATGGGACAGGAGAGTATGTTTTATTTTTTTTTTTTTTTTTTTTTTTTTTTTTTTATGTTTTGCCTTCCCCGGCCACCTGCCCTAGTTCTGCATTTCCTGGACAACCCCTTTAAAGGAATATACAGGAGAACTATTAATTAGGGGGCATTATTAGCTGAGGCATTATTGATTTAAGCAGGCATACAGGAGTATTTTTAGGGGGGTTCAGGGGGCATTATTGATTTAAGGAGGCATACAGGAGTATTTTTTGGGGGAGACACAGGGAGCAGTACTTCCCCCCTTTACCTGCACCGCGCTGTCTATCATCTTTGCTTGTATATAGAGCGACTACAGCAATATGTCACAACAGCTGAACCACAGCAGCCCAACACTATATACTGCTGTACTGTAGAGAGCGGTGATTGGCTGTAATGGTCTCATCAACTTGACATCAGTGCTGTAGCCGCTCCATATACACATAGTGCAGTGAAGGTGATGGCTGGCCCAGGGCAGGTACAGAGGGGAGGATGCAGGTAAGTGCATCTTTATTTATAACTCTGGCCTGCTGCCTGCATTGATATTTCTGATCCCGAACAATGCCTTTAAGGGGGCACAAGGGAGGAATTAATTAAGGGGCACAAAAGGGCTTTGTTCATTTAAGATACATATGGGGGTATGATTCGTTTACAAATGATTTTTATATCATGTACTTTATAATTGGGGGTAGCAGCAGGATGAGGACTTTGTATAGGCAAAGAAAATGTGGGTCATATGTCTAGAAAAGTGAGAAGCCAAAGATATCTGTGTAGCAAACTTTACAGAGACAAGTCACAACTGGAAGAAGTGGTCATGGTGGTTCAGATGGAAGAGATGAAAAATGTGAAAGATTACAGTCAGAGACATCACCTGTAAGTAACAACATTTCCCTGTACTGTATTTACTTAAACTGTATGCAGAGCCCTGTGTACAGCCAGTATCTATCACTATATGGTCACCGTATAGTGATAACATCGGTATACTCAGGTAGGGGCCCACTTGGATATGTTTGCCCCCCCGTGCCGAACCCTTAGCTATGCCTCTGGTGAGTACCTTTGCCTCACCATCTATAGGCTGTCTGACAGTCCTCCAGCGTCCTTTTCCAGCCTCTAGCAAACGTCATTTGTCCTAATCATAGACCTCAGCAGTCACATGGGGCATGCTGATGTCAGGACATTGTGATTGGGCCTCAGTGGTGACCCCGGGTTACGTGACATCAGCCAGAGGCTGAAAGACACCAGAAGAGGACACCAGGGAACCATCGGACGCCACAGGGATGCACAGGAGAAGTGAAGCAAGGTGAGTTATAACAGTTTGTCAGAGGAGACCCAAAGTATAATAATGTTTCATGCGTGACGAGTATTTCCATCCATATATCCATCCAGTTCAGTGTAAAATTCATTATTCTGAGGAGGGCCTGTTTGATTCTTTTGTTTCTGTGATTCCTGTCTCAAGCCATCTTGCTCCAAATCTCAGTTTTAAGTCAAGTCTGCTCCAAGTCATTCATGGTATTTGTAGTACTATTTGTTATTCCTGACTATCATCCTACCAGTGGAAGAGTGAAGAAATCAGTGGATACCTTTTAGAGACTAACTGAGTATATTTTATAAGTAAGCTTTCGAGAGTGCTAGCTCTCTTCTTCAGACATAGTGTAATACTAGAAACTGAAAATTCACACTATTTATACACACACAAGACATGGATCTTCAAAAGGATCTTGAAATAACAAAATGCAATATAAGTAGAGAAGTTATTTACAGCAGGTCAGGAAATAAACAGTCTTTAAAATTTGTGGTGCGTGACAGAGGGATCTGTTATCTGTTTGCAATGAGGTGGTGATTTGTGACCCTCACAGGTCATACATAGTGTGACATGAAGCTGGCATGAATATTAAGTCCAAATTGCAGAGTTTGAAATTTTTGCATTAACTTGTATTCCCATTCTTTCCTCTACCTCTGTGTCTTAAAATGTCCCATTAAAACCACAACCGACATATCTTCAATAGAGTGGTCTCCTCTGGAGAAATGTGCGGCCATTGGGAGATCTGTTCTGCTGTTATTAATGGTGGATCTGTGTGAGTTCATGCGCTGACTAAGTCTCTGCCCTGTTTTCCCCACATAGAGGCCTGTGGTGGGACATTGCACACACATTATGAGATACACCACATTGGAAGACCTGCAGGAAAATGTCCCCCTAATTCTGTGCACCTGATGTGACTGTGGGATAGCTACACTGTCAGCGGTGTGCCTGCAGGTCTTGCACCTGTTTTGCAGGCAAGGTGAGGTGCCATTTTCAGTTGGGGCCTTCAGGGCACTCCGGACAATAATACGCCTCAGGTTTGGTGGTTGTCGAAAGGAAAGGAGATGGGGGACTGTAAATGTGTCCTTGAGTCTGTTGTCCCTATGTAGCACAGGTTGGAGCTCCTTGGCAATCTTTCGTAGGTTCTCCAGCTGTGGGTTGTAGGTATCATCCTACCACTCATCCTTCATAATTTCATTTTGTTCCTAACCTGCTCTCCTGGTCACAGCCATGTTTGACTACTTACCTGTGCACCTGTTACCATGTTTCGATTCTTTAACCCAATTTATGGGCTGTGGCCAACTTCCCAGGTCTGTAACTGCTGCCCATACTCCTTGTCCATTCTTGGTGTTTATGCACCTGGATTCAGCAACTAGTCTGTTCCTGATATCTGTGCTCTTGGTTCCAGCTCTTAGTCTATTTCTTTTGTTCGTAGCCCTGATCTGTTCCTGGTGCTGCTGGCGTCCTGTTCCACGTTTCAAAGTTGGTCTGCTGCTATGTCTATCTATCAACTGGTGTTTATTCTGGAGACTGTTACTTGGGCATTAACAGCAACAAAGGCCAGATCATTGCATAGAGGTTAAAGGATAAACAGAGGATTCCTTAACTACATACCCCATTCTAGCGATTGCCAATGCCAGACAACTCCATTAAGAAAATGATTGCTTAACCCTTCATACTTAATGCCAGCAGTTTAACTCATTTGATGACATGATGAATATTGATCACTTCTTAACCATATAAACTCAAAGCTGAGAATCAGCTCTTTTTTCACCCCCTCAGCCCTGACAACAGCCTCCACACAAAAAAAACAAGACCTCATATGACCATGTAGATAGAAGTGTAATATAGACCACATCCTGAATGGGATAAAAAAATGTGGTAAATAAAAGTATGGTAAATGTCATTTATTAGCTAATGTTGGTAGTAAGTCTATTTGTTTTGCAATTTTGAAAAAAATCCAACATCATATTTTTATTGATCAACACAAAAACAAAATGCATTGTAAAGTCATTTTCACATTAAAGGGGTATTCCCATGAACATAACCATTTTTAAATTTGTAGATAATTAAAAGTTAAACATTTTTGCAAGTATAAGTAATTAAACATTTTGCAGATTTTTAAAGATTTTCTCTAAATATCTTGTAATCACAAGTTGTTGCCTTGATAGGTTGCCAGTGGATACGACCATGAATGCAGGACCTTTCTAAGGTCAGAAAATCTGCCATGATTTCCTTATTGTGGCTGGGATTTCTTCTCATACATGTAGTGTCTTTGCCTGATAACCCAGCTACAATAAGAAAATCATGGCTGGGTTTTTGAAAAGTCACAGACCATATAAAATTTCTGCATTTGTGGTCATATCCATTGGCAACCGATCAAGATAACAGATGTCACCACTAAGATGGTTAGAGAAAATCTTTAAAATTTTTTACTTTTAATTATCTACAAATATAGATATGGTTATAGTCATGGGAATACCCCTTTAAGTGACACATGCAGATTTGAAAAGTAGGAATTGAGCCTTAAGGCCCAAAAGAGTCTGCATCCTTGTGGCTAATCCTTAATATTTTATATGCGGTAATGCACTTCCAAAGTTGGAGAAGCCATATAAATGTGACACTTCTAGTTGTTAGGGCTTTTCTTACACAGATGTATAGATCTTTTCTGCAGTAATCTGCTCAGGCAAAACAAGGGCATTTGTGCTAAGTCTGACTTTTAGAACTCAGGTCTGCTGAGAACTTATTTTACAAAAGATGAAGGGAAAAGACACAAAAAGTTTTTGACACATTATGAAATGGAAAGGTGAACAGATGATCATCTAGGTCAGTGTTAGGCAGGGCCAAATAGAAAATTACAGTACAGTAGATATGAGGTTGGTTTGATAGTGTAGTCTGTGGAGGGGACATTTTAATGATTTGTATTTTTGTATTATACTTTTCAGACCTAGTGACTAACAGTCACGGAGACTCATTTCTCCTTTGAAACCTCTTGGATATCTCTGATGCTTTTATCACATTCTCTCATTCTACAATCCTCATGGCACAGACGTCTCAACTAAAGTTCTTCAAGGTCATTTATAATAAGAGTTAAAGCTAAAACAGAACTAAAATTGCTAAGCCGAATGCTATTTCACACATTTTATAGTGTTAACAACCTTATCCCAAACAGAATTTTCAAAATTTTCAAACCGAACATAGAAGGCATGTAAGATTGTATCTTGTGACATTTCTGAACCTGGGCTGCCAACATGATCTAGTATTTTTTTCTGGACAACTCTTCCAAAAATAATAGACAGTCAACATTTTTATGGGCACATTGGAAAATAGTTATGGACAAAAATTACGAAAAAGTAAAGAAGCATATAAATAAATTAGCAACAATTAATGTAAAATTGCAATTTCAAAAATCTGTGCATGCTCTGAACACGCAAGTAGAAATCTTTTTTAATGGGACAACATACATTTCAGGATTCCAGGATTTTTTGAATTTATGGCTCACACACCACAGATATTGTCCCTCACTCTTATATATGATTCCCATCACTAATCTACCTGCAATTGATTAAATCTGACTAAACTTTGTTCTAACTCTGCTACTCCTAAGATTATCTAGCAGTATTGCAAACTTTGCTGCACTATTTGCTGAAAAAAATGGAGTAATTGCTTTGAATCATGCAGTGATGAACATCCATCCCCTACTTCCACCATCACTGAAATGCCTTGTGTTCCACAGTACCTTATATACTATAAATGACTTCAGCACTGTAAGGTGTCCACTTACCACTAAGTATTGGCTGAAAGGCTGTGAGGTGATGTCAGGTGATGCCAGAATGACATATACATGTGTCTCTTCTGTATTTTCACTGTTCAAATGCATGTCATGGAAGCCATTATAGTTCGTCCAAAACGAATCGCAACTTATTCTGAGTCCTTAAGAAAAAAAAAACAATTTAGAATATTTGGGTCGAACCTGGCTCAGAGTAAATAGGTTCGTCCATCTCTACACATCTCTACACTGTATGCCTGAAGATTTCTTAATCTGTCACTGGACAACTTCTTTTAAATGAGTTTACAAGCTAATAAGAATTTAGACAATACCTATATTTGTCTAAACACTTTTGAGATTATGTCAACACAGATTAGAAATGTTTAGCTATTTTTCATTTTCAATATCTTGCCCAGGTTTGTGCAGCACCTTTGCTTTGATGCTGCCTAGGCTTGCAGTCAGTCATGTAAATAACTACACTTAGTATGTTGCCATTTGTATATAATTAATTTGCATTACTCTATTATAGGGGAACATCAGAGTAATATGATAAGCACAAAAGTATATTTCTTATCAAAACTGTATATATGAAACACTGACCCAGAGCAACCAATCAGAACTCAGCTTTAATTTCGAAAATTGATTTGAAAAAAATTAAATTAAACTGTCATTAGTTGTTATGAGTGCAAAGGCCATTTTTCTATTAAAGGGAATCTGTCACTAGAACTCATTTCATCCCAGTCCTGTAGATACATACTGTAGGTTAGGGTCACTTGAAGCAAATGGTGTTTTCCTCTTGGGAATCAATGCCTCTGTTGCTGAGATATCACTATTTTTGTCAATATGCAAATGAGCTCTTTGGAGCAATGAGTGTGTTGTCGCTTATCTTTTAGGAGCAATGGCAACATCCTCATTGCTCCAAAGATCTTATTTGCATATTGTCAAGAACAACAATATCTCGGCAACAGAGACATAGATTCACAAGGGTAAAACACTGCTTGATTCAGATGACCCTAACCTATCTATCTTTGGGGCTGGGTTGATATAATGGGTTCTGGTGATAGACGCACTTTAAACAGTTTTGATTAATGAACTTTCTGATTAAAAAAAAAATTGCATCTGCATGGAGTTTGCATGTTCTCCTCATGTTTATATGGGTTGCCTCCCAAACACTCTAAAAAGATACTGAATGGTTAATTTGGAATCTAGAATGTGAGCCCCAATGGGGATGGACCATAAGGAGTGATGACATAGCAATAATAATAATTCTAATAACAAAATACATCATTTTTGAGCTAAATGATTTTGATACTGCCACAACTATGGGAGTTAAAACTTTACAGTGGGGTTTTATAAATGTCACTCATTCAATAATTATAAGTGGTCCAGAAAACAAAATTATTTGGTGGTTTCCATTATTGCCATTCATTTCAGTACCAGATGAGCAAGTATACTTGGCCAAAAATAAACATGTTATTAAAACTGATGGTGGTCCCAGGAAATGTATTCCCCCTAGCACATTTGAGCACAGTTTTTTAACCTTTCCTATTGAACAATCATAAATTTATTATTTGGTTAGACGCCCTTTAAAAATGGAGATTTAACACATCTTTGATGAGGATACTGTAGCAACCGGAAGATAAGTAGTTTTGAACATTTTTATTCAGCTGAAAGGATGATCTTTAGCATCTTACGATGAATAGATTCTATTGCATCTTACCGCTAAAGTGTACTTAGTAACAATGAGCCATAATTTATATTTTTTCTTATTGAATCAAGTTTATATTGTTTTGCCTCTAAAATGATACATATGTTTACTCTGCCACCGAACAATCATTCTGCTGCTCTACATATTTTATATTTTCTCCGTAACATTCAGAATGTAGTGTCAGAGTGTTTAGAGATTTTAACAATGCTGAGATTAACAGTGTTAAGTTAGCATTCTTGGCAGGCGCACATCATATTAAAAGAGCTTGAAAAAAATCTTGGAGTATTTGAAACAGTTTGCTGATTTTCTATGACTTTCAGGAAAACTTTTAGTGATACATAAATGGGCAGCAATTATGTATATATGAAAAATAAATGAAACATTAATGCTGCTGGTCTGGATAGAGAATTGATTTATTTTCCAGTGGGCACAGATTACGACACACCTCTGTAGGAACATGTCGTACTCCTCAAAAGAGAAAAATTATAAAAAACAACAATACCATATGTATGCACAGCTTGCAAATTAGAGATTACATGTTCCCTCTATTACATAAAGAGACTTTAAAAGTATTCATCAATTCACAACAGTCTGTTTTGACAATCCTAGTCTATCAGAAGCATGGTTTTGTCAGTAATATGTACTCTGTAGAAATGCAGCAGGCATGAATGTTTATTTAAACAATAGCCAGTGCAGCAGCAAGATGCTCAAATCTGATGTCGGTTGCCAGTTTCATTCTCTGTGGGAGGTTTTACTCGGGAGGCTTGAGAAAAATATGATTGGATTGCAGCGTCCCAATTTACTTCATGATATCCTCTTGTATAGCAGCGGTTAACCGTTTCATAGCATGATGATCTGACACCTGAAAAGCTGATTGTAGGCTAGAAAACTCTATCCAGGATTACACTATGAAATAATATGGCTGCCATATTAGGTGAGGTGGCTCAAAATGCAACATTTTAATACTTAGAATGCAACAATGCATTGTCAATGCACACAAAATGCTTTAAATATTTGAATATGTGTCCATCCTCGAATTTGGTAAACGGCTCCTAAAACTAATTCAAAGCAAAAGTTCAACATGCTAGTGAAGCAATTGACAGACTTCAATTCACAACTCAACCACTGGGTGGCCACCCTAATAAAATTAAAATACTAATCTCTTTGGTTTGTATAGACAAACGCTCCACTGTAGCTTTCCATATACACAAAATTGGACAAAATTGTTGGTACCCCTCGTTTAATGAAAGAAAAACCCACAATGGTCACAGAAATAACTTGAATCTGACAGACTGGAATTTGCCAAACTACATGTTGACAAGCCACAAAGCTTCTGGGAGAATGTCCTATGGACAGATGAGGCAAAAATCGAAATTTTTGGCAAGGCACATCAGCTCTATGTTCACAGATGGAAAAATGAAGCATATCTTGAAAAGAACACTGTCCCTACTGTGAAACATGGAGGAGGCTCTGTTATGTTCTGGGGCTGCTTGGCTGCATCTTGCACAGGGTGTCTTGAATCTGTGCAGGGTACAATGAAATATCAAAACTATCAAGAGATTCTAGAGAGAAATGTGCTGCTTAGTGTCAGAAAGCTTGGTCTCAGTCGCAGGTCATGGGTCTTGCAACAGGATAATGAGCCAAAACACATAGCTAAAAACACCCAAGAATGGCTAAGAGGAAAACATTGGACTATTCTGAAGTGGCCTTCTATGAGCCCTGACCTAAATCCAATTGAGCATCTTTGGAAGGAGCTGAAACATGCCGTCTGGAAAAGGCACCCTTCAAACCCGAGACAACTGGAGCAGTTTGCTCATGAGGAGTGGCCAAAATACCTGTTGAGAGGTGCAGAAGTCTCATTGACAGTTACAGGAATCGTTTGATTGCAGTGATTGCCTCAAAAGGTTGTGCAACAAAATATTAAGTTATGGGAACCATCATTTCTGTCCAGGCCTGTTTCATGAGTTTTCTTTTTTTTTTTTTAATTCTGTTGAAGCATGGTTGGAAAGCAATGTCTAACTTTCATTTGTTCATTTTCATAGAATTTTTATATATTATTACCTTTGTCAGATTCAAGTTATTTCTGTGACCATTGTGGGTTTTTCTTTCATTAAACGAGGGGTACCAACAATTTTGTCCATGTGTGTACGATTATGTAGTAAAGTGCACAGCCTGCTACTGGCAGATAAAAAGGTAAAAAGTAAAAAATAACAAATCCTGGAGACTGTAGCAGAAGACCAATTGTCTTTTGGTATAATGCAGGATATGATTGTGGCAATATTATGGCTATAAATCCTGTGATTTAATGACCTGTAACTCTATCTATCTATCTATCTATCTATCTATCTATCTATCTCCTTTGGATACAATCTTCTAATAATGATTGATAACAGGGAACAACAGTGAGTGAGTGCTGCAATCCTCTGTTAATGCTGTATGTCAATGAGGTTATTAAGAGTGAAGGATCTGTAAGCTTCTATTGGCTAATGCAGGTCAAATTAGTGGTGTCCTCCGATAATGGCTGACAACAGTGAACAATATCAAGCGAGTCGTGCAATCCTCTTATAATAGTGTATGTTTTTGTGGCTATTAAAAGTGAAAGACTTGCAAGCTTCTATTAGCTAATACAAGTGATGTGAATGCTGTCCTGTGATAATGATTGATAACAGAGAACAATATTAATGCAATCCTTCAATAATGCGGTGTTTCAGTGAGACTATTGAGAGTGAAGGACCTGCAAGCTTCTATTGGCTAATACAGGTCATGTGATGTGATATGATGTGGAAGCCAGTGGGGCTATATTTGTTTTTGTGAATACCCGGTCTAAAGTCTTCAGGAGTGTCTGATTTATCTAAGTGCCAAATTTTGTGCAGATTGGTCCAGTCATTTGGCCAAGCATAAAGAACAGATAACAGAAATTAATTTTTATATCTATAAGAGGTTATTGATCATACTGGTCTCCTCCTAAAGGATACATAAACTCTTTGGTCCTCCAAGGCTAATCTTTGCACCTTCTAGAGCTGTGCCTTTAGTGAAGGTCTGAAGCTCTGCCCTTTACTATAATCAACAGTTGCTTATTTCTAGTGAAACGTGAGAATCATGGTGGTTAGATCCCTATTGATTGTCATTGGTATATCCTATATCTTATAATACACAGAAGTGGTATAGCATAATTTAAAAAAATATATATATATATATATATATATATATATATATATATATATATAGTTTCAAGATGAGAAAAGTGAGATGATCACCTTTGAAAAAGATACAATTTTGCAATACTCTTTAGGGGGGATTTTTAAGTTATACAGTGTGTCTACATTTGGCCACTCTTTACTTGTGATGTGAACTCTAGTCTGCTAACGCTTTTGTTAGCATCTCACACTATTTTATTGACTTTT
Organism: Leptodactylus fallax; assembly: GCA_947044405.1. Classification (NCBI taxonomy): domain Eukaryota; kingdom Metazoa; phylum Chordata; class Amphibia; order Anura; family Leptodactylidae; genus Leptodactylus; species Leptodactylus fallax. The sequence goes on from CAMRHE010000234.1 coordinate 1,604,368, forward strand.
TATCCTAAGAAATTGGAGTCCTTAACAAAATTTCTGTAAAGAGTAGATATATCTGTATGGTGTTAGTAGTTGTGGCCCAAGGATGATGTGAGTATACTAGGATTTGATAGTATAGTTTGCACTTAGGTTTAATACTGTCATATTTTTACATTAGAGTGAATGGGAACGGACATCAGACAGAGAAGGTTTCATCTGAGAGAGTAACAGACAATTTTAACAGTAGTATGAACGTTGTATGTCGTATGTGTAATACAATACATGTAAGCATACTTGCCAACTCTACTGAAATGTCTGAGCGGTGACCTTCTGGAGTCCTGGAAAAGTTGGCAAATTTCCTAAGCCCAGAGAAATACTCCAACATCTGTCACTATGTCAAGTGAAGGCTCACGGTCTTCCAGTAACCACTGCTATCCTTTTAATGCTGAATGATGATTTCTCCATTAGGAGAAACTTAAACATTAGTAACATCCAAAACAACCTTTAGGCAGGAATCACGTGTAGTTTTTGTGATAAATAAAATAAGTAGTCTTTCCTGTATACTTTTTCTACTTTATTAGATTTACTTCTGACTATACCTCAAAACAGCCACAAAACTGTATTTGTTATTCTATCCATAAAGGATTATCCAGGATTGGAAAACAGGACTGCTTTCTTTCAGAAAGAGCTCCACTTCCTCTCCCAAGGAAATGACATCATGTCTGTTGGTTACATGGCCATGCTACAGTTCAGCCCCATTCATTTGCATAGGACTGAGCTGTAGCATAGCTATGTGACCAATGAATACAATGAATGTTACGTCACTGTCTGACAAGAGGAAGTGCAGTACTTTCTGGAAGAAAGTAGCCACGTTTTCTAATCCTGGATAACCCCTTTAATGTGCTGAAAGTTGTGTGTATTGATCTCCCAACAATGTAACAAGACATTATGGTTTCAGAACCTGGCTTGTGTGTTTGAGCACCTTAAAGGGGATGGACAGGTTTAAAAAAAATATACCTGCTTTCTTCCACAAAGAGTGCCACATCTGTTGACTAGTTATGTTTGGTATTGCAGCTCAGCTCCAACCCCTTTAAAGTTCTCAAACACATAATTTCTCTCAATACCTGCACAATATGAAAACTGTCCATCTAAAATTAGTAGGATAAACTGCATATGAAATATTCAGAACGGCCTGATCATGTCATGCATAGTCAGATTTATCCAAAGAATGATACTCATACATACAATTCTCTATTAATTTTCACTAAAACCATAAAATACCTTTGAAAGGTTGCTTATCATCTTTTCTTAGAGTGTATTTTCAAGCTTATAATTTACATTTTGCAAAGCTATCTTTTTCCAATTACATGGTCTGCTAAATTATAATGTTTTAATTTTCTATATTCATAAAAATTGAAAATGCACAAAATTACATTTATTACTTACTTCATAAAGTTGGGATAATATTTGCTTAAAATGTAATTGTAACCATGTACTTGTGAGGACTAAGCATCAGTCCCTCCATAATCTTCTATTTCACCTTCCATTTTCATTAATATCTCAAATAATGTATTTTTTAATCAATTACTAATGATAATACTTCATTTAGTCCCAATGTGCGATTATTTTGATAGCTTTTGCTTGTAAAATTTCATCTATTTATATGTAATGTATTAACAGATCACTTTAATGTAACTCTAGCTCATGTCTTTATTTGCTGTCTCGCCTGCTCACTTACAATCGCTTCGCTAGCAGATGTTTTCATTATGCTGCACCTTGCTTTGTGTGAGTTTATGAATCTTATACACACTGTTTTTAGATTTCGGAAAGAAAAGGAGAAAATTTGGAGAGAATGCATATACTTGGCTTGTAATATCACCTCTGACAACATAAAGTATAACATACTCTAGGCTCATTTATTCTGAAAATTTTGATATATTGTGAGTTCTCTAACAGTAAGCACTGCTAAAGTTTGGGAAGATATTATTTGTCATGTTCATTTCAGAAGTGAAGTGATTGCTTTTTGAAGGTAAATATATTAAAATCTTGTGATATTGCATAAAATTGTGATCTCGTAATAGCAAAAGCAGATTTAATAATTCTCTATGGGGTAGAAAATAGGTATTATTTGCTATGTTAGCAAAAAAATCTAACACTGATGGATCTTCAATAATTGCAATATCACATAAACATAACATAAGGTGCATGTATAGATTAAGTTATATAGAAGCCCCTAAGCATACAGATGTGTCCACCTTTACATAATCTCCAGTTTGGCTAAGGACTACAATTCCTCATGAAATCAATTCAATGCAATAGCTGATGCTAGGTTCACACCTGCGTTAGGGTTTCCTTTCTTCAGGTCCACTTGGGGACCTGCTTGCAGGACTTTTTTCTTCCCATTTTTCAAGAGTAATGAGGGGCAGAATCCCCGAACGGACACCCAATGCAGGTGTGACCGTAACTTTAATGTGCTAGCAAAACCATTTGAAGGCTGCAAAAATTTACAAAACAAACAATGGTTAAGCACATATAGAGTTATATAGGATATCATTTTGATACAATAACGCAAAACGATATTGTCCAGCCAAATGGAAAGATAAAGATGGACATATATGTACATTATATGCAGTATCACACCACCATCTTATATAACTACATTAGTATTATAAAAGCATTCAATTTATTGCCATGGATCTCTGGTATAAAACTTTTCTAGTAGCAGACAGAGATAAAGGTGACACTGAAAGGTGAATTTCTTTTATATATTTTTCTTCTATTATATTTTTCTTTTATTATATTTTTCTTTTATAGCTTTAAAAATGCTTGCTTATTTATTTAATCATATATCTGTATGTGATCTGAGTTCTATTAGCCACATACCGAGCTACAAATCCCCTGCATAGACATAGAAATAAAAGATAACATGATGACGGCCTTGAGCCATCACTACAGGGAGCTATGGCACTTACTATATACTAGTACAGTAATCCCCCAACTTGTGACATCCTCACAGAGCTGGAGCCAGCACCCGCAAATCCCACGCAGCGCCTGGGGGGTCCATTCAGCTTCTGCAATGGGTGCTTCCATCAATACATATGGAAGTTCTCATTACACTGGTAACGGGACCGATGGTTTACTCACCACTATTAGCTCTTCTGACTCTCTACCCCTTTCCTGCTCCACCACTCACAGGGTTATGTGTACTGGTGCCTGTAGTAGAGATAAGGGGTGGGGAGTTTGGGGGGCTAACAGCATTGATTAATTATGAAATCTGTACTCGCTACTCATTCTGTCCTGCAAAACATTATCTTGCAGGGGGCAAAATAAGGGGTCATTATACTGTGTGGGAACATAAGGAGACCATTATACTATATGGAACTATAATAAAGAGGCTGTTATACTATGTGGAGGCAAAAAAAGGCCATTACTGTTTGTGGGCATATTAATTATTGCTGCGGGTCTTGCCCACTGTTTTCAACCTTTGCAATGTTTTTTGCTGTAACGGCTTTTAGGGAAACACATTGCCATCAAAGGAGTTTTTGTCCGAGTGCCCACACAAGTCGGCTGGCCTAACACCAAACCTCAAACCCCTGTGTTCATTGATGAATAATCAACAGTAAGCTCCAGTGCACCCTCTACTAGAGGCTCATGGCAGCCAAATGTTGTATTGTGAATCTAAAGCATAAGTATGTAATATACAGTGGGGAAAAAAAAGTATTTAGTCAGCCACCACTTTAAAAGATGAGAGAGGCCTGTAATTGTCATCATAGGTAGACCTCAACTATGAGAGACAAAATGAGAAAAAAAAATCCAGAAAATCACATTGTCTGATTTTTTTAAGAATTTATTTGCAAATTATGGTGGAAAATAAGTATTTGGTCACCTACAAACAAGCAAGATTTCTGGCTCTCACAGACCTGTAACTTCTTCTTTAAGAGGCTCCTCTGTCCTCCACTCATTACCTGTAGTAATGGCTCCTGTTTAACATTGTTATCAGTATAAAAGACACCTGTCCACAACCTCAAACAGTCACACTCCAAACTCCACTATGGTGAAGACCAAAGAGCTGTGGAAGGACACCAGAAACAAAATTGTAGACCTGCACCAGGCTGAGAAGACTGAATCTGCAATAGGCAAGCAGCTTGGTGTGAAGAAATCAACTGTGGGAGCAATAATTAGAAAATGGAAGACATACAAGACCACTGATAATCTCCCTCGATCAGGGGCTCCACGCAAGATCTCACCCCGTGGGGTCAAAATGATCACAAGAACGGTGAGCAAAAATCCCAGAACCACACGGGGGGGCCTAGTGAATGACCTGCAGAAAGCTGGGAATAACGTAACAAAGGCTACCGTCAGTAACACACTACGCCGCCAGGGACTCAGATCCTGCAGTGCCAGACGTGTCCCCCTGCTTAACCCTCATCTGGCTGAGTAGGTACAATTGTACCTATTCCTATGCAGCCTGTAATGTTGTAAAATTATGCAGCCTGACGAGGGTTAAGCCAGTACATATCCGGGCCCATCTGAAGTTTGCTAGAGAGCATTTGGATGTTCCAGAAGAGTATTGGGAGAATGTCATATGATCAGATGAAACCAAAGTATAACTGTTTGGTAGAAACACAACTCATGGTGTTTGTAGGAGAGTGACTGCTGAGTTGCATCCAAAGAACACCATACCTACTGTGAAGCATGGGGGTGGCAACATCATGCTTTGGGGCTGTTTCTCTGCAAAGGGACCAGGACGACTGATCTGTGTACATGAAAGAATGAATGGGGCCATGTATCGTGAGATTTTGAGTGCAAACCTCCTTCCATCAGCAAGGACATTGAAGATGAAACGTGGCTGGGTCTTTCAGCATGACAATGATCCCAAGCACACTGCCAGGGCAATGAAGGAGTGGCTTCGTAAGAAGCATTTCAAGGTCCTGGAGTGGCCTAGCCAGGCTCCAGAGCTTAACCCCATAGAAAACCTTTGGAGGGAGTTGAAAGTCCGTGTTGCCCAGCGACAGCCCCAAAACATCACTGCTCTAGAGGAGATCTGCATGGAGGAATGGGCCAACATACCAGCAACAGTGTGTGCCAACCTTGTGAAGACTTACAGAAAACGTTTGACCTCTGTCATTGCCAACAAAGGATATATAACAAAGTATTGAGATGAACTTTTGTTATTGACCAAATACTTATTTTCCACCATAATTTGCAAATAAATTCAGAAAAAATCAGACAATGTGATTTTCTAGATATGTTTTCTCATTTTGTCTCTCATAGTTGAGGTCTACCTATGATGTCAATTACAGGCTTCTCTCATCTTTTTAAGTGGGAGAACTTGCACAATTGGTGGCTGACTAAATACTTTTTTTTCCCCACTGTATATGTATAGTGTGGAGTGCTGTTACAGAAAAACAAGGCTCCATCTACTATAAATATAAATAAACTAATCAACACAGAATTTAATAAAGGGGAGATTCACTTTAAGGGTAAATGGATTTCTAAAATCACAAAATGAATGGGCTGTTCATATGTTTCTGTCAATTTAAAAGCTTTGCTGATAGCAGAAAGGCACAAAAGTGCACGTTCAGATATTGTTTCTGCATAAGTGGGCTTGATAAACAATGTAAATCTCTACCACCTGCCAATCAACACAAGCAAATACTTGTAAGAGGGAATAAAGCCTTTAGGATTGCATCACATACAAATCAAAATATGAAAATGAAATGAAAGAAAAGTAATATCCTGCATCAGAAATATGTACTCATTGTAGGGCTGGTTTCTGAGATGGAAACGAAAAAGATTTGTATACAATATGGCAAATAATCAAGAAAACAGTTGCTTTGTTACTTCTAAATGGTTAGCGTGTCAAGCAAAGGATGGTAGCAGAGATCTGAATAACAAATGAATAATACATAGTTAGTCATAATAACAAGTATCATTAGATCATTAAGTTCTCATAGACATGGTGTTTGTAGGTAACAAAAGTAAAAAACAAAGCCCTGAAACAAAGACACTAAAAAGACACAAAATTACTGTAATGCAACAGAAAGAAGTTATGGCTTCAACCAGAGGAAGAAGAAAATTACTAAATACTGTCTGGTCCTTATGGTCAATGAAAGGGTTTTCTGGGCTAAAGATATTGATGATCTAATCTAAGAACAGGTCAACGCTATCAGATTTGTGTTGGTCTAACAACCAGCACTCCCCCCCCTTCTGGATTAGCTGTTCTCAGGAGCTGATTCACAGACAATAGAGCAGGAAGCAGACAGCACTGTTCTCTGTTTAGTGGCTGAAATGGGTCACTGCAGCTTAGCTACCATTTAAAGAGGACATTTCACCACCTCCAACAAATCCAGTTCTTTATATCATTTAATAGGCACTTCTCTACTGAATCTGGTACAGTTGAAATTTTTTCCTCTAGCCCCCACTGTTCCTGAGCAATCACTGCACAGTGTCAGGCAGGAGCAGGCAAGGAGTGTGATTCTGAACTCTGAAACTGGCTGCCTCTGATTGGAAATCTGAATCACACCCCCCTGCCTGACACTGTCCTTCTGAGATTACAGAGCCTAAATAGCACATCAGGCACCAAAACTACCCTTGTTTGTTATTCGGTACTGTAAGAAATGTATAGATGGCTATGGCTTTCTCTGCTGTCAACAGATGATCATCTATATAGAGAGAAGCCAGATTGTCACTGTAGCTTCTTATCATTCCACAAAACAATTTTTTTTAAAGGAAATGTCCTTTGGTTAAAATCTAATCACGTGTTTTTATGAATGTGTGTTGATTTGTTTGATATCCTTGTCTTTATCTATATATTTTTTTAATTTGGTTTATTTCAAGATTTTTAATACAATTCAAAAAATGGAACAAAACAATACAGCATATCATGGGAGAGGCAGCAAGGTACAGTTCAGTCCAACAAAACACACATAGCCATACATATTAATAGGGTACAACCCTAATATAAAGTGCAACAGAGATTCAACAGGGACTCATCATTGTTTCAGGGACCTAATAGAATGATAGGGACTGACAGTGAAACAACAAACGGTTAATCCAGGGTCAACATCTGATGTGAATTCCTTTATCTATATTCAAAATAAATCACAAAATCTCACAGTTTTAATTCTGACTACTAAGCATAACTATAGGCTGACACTTCCTGTTATGTAGAGATCATTTTCAGCAGTAATTTAATCATCAACGGAAAAAGTACAATAAAAGATAACAGCTATTGGCAGCATGGTGACTCAGCGGTTATCTGGGGTTGACTCTGACCAAGGGCAACATCTGCATTGAGTTTATATGTTCTCCGCAGGTTTGTATAGGCTTCCTCTGTGTAGTCTGGTTTCCTCCCACACACCTAAAATATATTAATATATTAATGGGCTTCCTGTAAAGTAACTGACTCTTGTGGTTCTTGGGGATGAGAGCCTGTATGGCATCCACTAACTCCACAACACAACCTGTGCTTTGAGTCCCTTGATGAGAAAAGTACAGTATATATATATATATATATATATATATATATATACATATACAGTGGGGAAAAAAAGTATTTAGTCAGCCACCAATTGTGCAAGTTCTCTCACTTAAAAAGATGAGAGAGGCCTGTAAAAAAGATAATCTAAAAAGATATCTAGAAAATCACATTGTCTGATTTTTTAAGAATTTATTTGCAAATTATGGTGGAAAATAAGTATTTGGTCAATAACAAAAGTTCATCTCAATACTTTGTTATATATCCTTTGTTGGCAAGGACAGAGGTCAAACGTTTTCTGTAAGTCTTCACAAGGTTGGCACACACTGTTGCTGGTATGTTGGCCCATTCCTACATGCAGATCTCCTCTAGAGCAGTGATGTTTTGGGGCTGCTGTTGGGCAACATGGACTTTCAACTCCCTCCAAAGGTTTTCTATGGAGTTGAGATCTGGAGACTGGCTAGGCCACTCCAGGACCTTGAAATGCTTCTTACGAAGCCACTCCTTCGTTGCCCTGGCAGTGTGCTTGGGATCATTGTCATGCTGAAAGACCCAGCCACGTTTCATCTTCAATGCCCTTGCTGATGGACGGAGGTTTGCACTCAAAATCTCACGATACATGGCCCCATTCATTCTTTCATGTACACAGATCAGTCATCCTGGTCCCTTTGCAGAGAAACAGCCCCAAAGCATGATGTTGCCACCCCCATGCTTCACAGTAGGTATGGTGTTCTTTGGATGCAACTCAGCATTCACTCTCCTCCAAACACGATGAGTTGTGTTTCTACCAAAAAGTTCTACTTTGGTTACATCTGACCCTATAACATTCTCCCAGTACTGTCTGGTCTGTGAGAGCCAGAAATCTTGCTTGTTTGTAGGTGGCCAAATACTTATTTTCCACCATAATTTGCAAATAAATTCTTTAAAAATCAGACAATGTGATTTTCTAGATATGTTTTCTCATATTGTCTCTCATAGTTGAGGTCTACCTATGATGACAATTTCAGGCCTCTCTCATCTTTTTAAGTGGGAGAACTTGCACAATTGGTGGCTGACTAAATACTTTTTTTCCCCACTGTATATATAACAAGGATCTAAAGTTCCCAGTAGGTGATAGTCACCTCTTTCTCCTTGCACAGTGTCCTCTTCATAGGTCATACAGCATATCTAGAACAGTCTCTAGTCTACAGGTTCCTATGACCCTCGTGGCTGCTGTAAAGCATATTTCCCCATAATCAGGTGCCGGAAATAAAATTAGAAAGATAATAAAAACAGATCAGAAAAAAACAGGTATTTGGTTATAATTTAGTAAAAAATATGGATGAAAGATACATTCTCTATATAAAGGGTTAACAATTGTTGTACCTCTCTGTTTCCGAAACAAAGGTGCCCCCTTAGTTATGTTTAATCATGTCCCCAAATTAAGAAATCTTATTACAGATACAAACACTTTTATATTACTTATATTTTATTTTTCATAATTTACTTTTCTCAATGGAATATGAACTTCCGATTCCAACTCCATTTACTTTATTTCCATATGTTCCTTATATTCGATTGTTGCTCTTTACATAAAAATTGATAAAACAGCTTTCTTAAATTAACACTATAAATTCTAGCCGCTTTAAGCCTGAACATACCTGTTACATGACCTTAATATATAATTAATCAAACAGCCAGCAGCCAAGGAATCTTTCAGCTTGTTTATGCATATTTTGTTAGACAGCTGTCAGGAAAAGGGAACAGATCACTTTGCAGCGCTCACCATTTTCTGAGATCCTGTCATAGACAAATATAAATATATGAAAATGACCAAAGTGAACATGGTGAAAAGAACAAAAAATTGCTTTATCATACTGTCTAGGATGATATATTTTATCTTCAAGTTTCATATTCTGAATAGAATGAAAAGCTTTACAAAGGTATAAATCTGGACACTTTATTAAGTTTATTATAGTTATAATATTTTAGAATTGCTTGTTTTGCAGTTAATTTTGACCCTGACAAATGGCATAAGGTTGTTATTTCTGAAAAGAGAGGGCTGACTGCAGATGTCAGGCAAGAATCTAACTCTAAATGGTCATCTGTGGTTCTAATTCCCTCTTCCTAGTGCAAAAAATTAAGGTAACCTGTAAAATAAAGTGTAAAGGCAATACAAAAACAGGGACATATTGTACATGAGCTAATGTAAAGTTCCATTCTTTGGGAAGAGATGTAATTTAATCTTTGAACTTAAATAGGGACTACACGTACAAGAAACTTTGAATCATTCAATAATATGGGGAAATATAATACATTTTGTAATATACCAGAGAAAAATGCTTCTTTCTCCACAAATCAGATCTTCCCTTTCATAAACTCTTCACACACTCTGAATTTTCTGCTGAATCTATAATGGTCCCCAAAGACAGCGGCCCACATTTACTATTTAAGTTGTGGCAAGAAAATGCCCACAAATGCACCTCAACTTGGTGCATTTTTGGTGAATAGGGAATAGGGTGGCAATCTAGGCGAGCCAGGGCCTGGTCCACCAGATTTACTATAACTCACACCAGAAAACTGGCATGAGGTATCACAAATTTACACTAGGAACTGAGTTAGGTATATTTGGGATAAGGTGCATATAGATGCTCAAGAATTACTAAGAGGTCAAAGTCTGGCAAGTCTTGTGCCTGCAGGGGAATAAATAAAGACTGGCGTAAGAATCAGTAATCTTAATAAATCCCCCCCCCCCCAGAGTGTCAGATCACAGGGGGATCACATTACAGCTGTCCATATAAGTGTAAGTAGAGGGAAAGAGGGAGGGCAGAGGAAGTGCCCAGTGAGAGAGAAGCAGAAACACACTGCTGTGGATGACAGTAAGTTTTCTTTCTTAAGTGCTTTATTCACTTCAGCATTGATTAGTACTTCTTTATAATGTTCTTCTTGATGTTTCTGAGAAGTGAAAGAGTGTTAGGGAGCAGAATTTCCCATTTCTCCATGTATTGCCTATGGAAGATATCATTGTAGTCTCCACCTCCTAAGTAGGGGAAAGGTAATAATTAGAAATAGAATTTGCAGAGAGGAAACCTGGTAAAATGCAGAATACAAATTATATAATGGGAAGAAATAGTATTACTTCTCATGGACACACAATGCATTTTAACCTGAAAGCTTAGGTATTCTCTAAGGAACTTACATACACTCATATGGACTCTTTTTCTTCCTTTAAATCATATTGTTCATATTTAGACAAACTCATATTAAATTGGACATCACCAAAGAGAATTTGGCTTTGCACCTTGGCAATATTATCTCATCAAAATTTTCCACTAGATCATATAAACTGTGATAGAACAGAGGACATATCGCCATTCATTAAAATCATATCTGAACAATGTGCTAATAAATTCTACTAAATAATAAACAAGGGCCGGTGCCAACACTATATAGCCCAAATGCTTATGTGGTTTCAATTGCCTTGTTCTAAATAAGCCTTTGCAAAGTTTAGCAATCAAACCCCTTCTTGTAAATTTGTACAATAAAATGCAGAAAGAGAGAAGATTTTGTACCATGTGAATTATAAAGTTCTGGCAGCTGTCACATGCATTGTCTGAGGCAGATGTTATGCCAGGGCACATTTCAGAGCTTAGCAGTATGCCATGCTTTTTACTGTATCTGTGCCAACTTCTTTTTATTGTGTTAAGTTTAGGGAATACACCAAGAGTATCTGACCATATGTCACTGTGATTTGAAACAGGCAAATGATCAATAAATTATAATCCACTTGTAACTGTGTGCAAATAATATACATTTCTGTATCACTCGTACTAAAATACAATAGTTCCTAGCCATTAAAGCCCATATACAGCCATTAAAGCCTAAAGCTGACAAAGTAAGATGTTCTTCATAGTGGTAGCCCATGCTTTTAGTAATATAATTCCTGTTTAAGTATAATTCTTGTTTGTAGATTATGTATTCTATCAAAGTAATGGCTTCACCATTGATCACAGCTGCCTAGTCCCTCCGCTGCCAAAAGTCACCTTAGGATGTAAAGCATTGTTTATACCAGGACATATGTTTAACAGCTGAATTTGTGCAATAGTATATGGTGCTAATTTACAGTATTCAGCTCCAAATAGAGGAAGAACCAGCACTGAAGTGGTAAAGTTCAGGGTCTTTCGACACAGAAAATCCATTTCTATTCAATATATTGTACAGATGTATCCACCCGTAAAGCGTGACTAAGCTTTTTTTTTTTTTCAAAAATCCATAGTTTATGTCAAGAGGGTATGGAAGAGGAGAGCTCCCTTAAAGCAGTTGCAACATCTGCACTGTAGAGAGACAGTTTTCTTTCACAACACAGTTGGGTTATCGAGGATTACTATCCAGCTTCCTCCAGACAGAAATGAATGAATTTAATATCTCTGTCTCTCTTCTTCTTCTCCTCTCCTCTCTCCATAGATTTTATTGTAAACTGACACTGCTTATATGCAGATTACAGACCAAAATCACTCAGATAACAAGTAAAGACAGCAGTAATACTTAAAGACACAGGCACTTTTCTTTACTAAAATATATTGCAAAGTTTGTTACCTTCACCTGTACTATTTATACAAAAATAAATAAAAGTTTACTTTTGCTTTAAGTGTTAAAAAAATATTGTTAAGTACTGCAATTTCTCAGACTAGGCTAGCAACCTGCTTGTCAGACTGTAATTCATATTACAGCCACTGGGTGACCACTTATAGCCAAATATAGCAGAAACAACTCCAGCAAGAGTATAATATATGTTTTCAAAGCTGGTCATCCTATGCATTATATGCATTACATCTCAGGATAATTTGAGCAAAGAGGAAAGGAACGGTAGGACATATGTGTGAGCAATTTTTTTTTTTTACAAAGGCATCCTAAAATGTATCTGCTAGCTGCTTTGTGTTACAGAGGTCAATAGTCAGTCCCCATTGATATTTTTAAGGCATAGAGATAGTAAATTGAGATTGTGAGCCCCATATGGGACAGTGACTTTCAATGTCTGTAAAGTGATGTGGAATATGCTGTTAATAAGAGAAATAGATTAACCACTTCCGTACCACCCATAGACTATATACGTCCAGAAGGTGGTTGTCTATTTCTGCAAGGACGTACCGGTACATCCAAGCAGAACTCCACAGCGGCACAAAATCGTGCAAATGCTGAAACGGGGAGCCGGCTGTAACTTCTGACATGCACTATGAGCTGTGAGCTGTGAGGTCTTATAGACAGGTGTGTGCCTTTCCTAATCAAGTCCAATCAGTTTAATTAAGCACAGCTGGACTCCAATGAAGGAGTAGAACCATCTCAAGAAGGATCAGAAGGAAATGGATAGCTTATGAGTTAAATATGAGTGTCACAGCAAAGGGTCTGAATACTTATGACCATGTGATATTTCAGTTTTTCTTTTTTAATAAATTTGCAAAAATATCTACATTTCTGGTTTTTTTTTTCTGTCAAGATGAGGTGCTGAGTGTACATTAATGAGAAATAAAATGAACTTTTTTGCTTTTAGCAAATGGCTGCAATGAAACTAAGGGTGAAAAATTTAAAGGGGTCTGAATACTTTCCGTACCCACTGTACATAAGATGCTTAACATCAATCTACATACCAATTTATTGCAACAACTAGCTTACGTGTTTCCCTCTAAAACAACCGGCAGACAAATAAGGTGAAATGTTGTGACATTCTGTGAAGTTACAATAAGCAAGCCATGTATCCCGCAGTCATGTCTTTCCATCTGTAGACTTCTCTTTGAACACGTCATATAACACTAATAGCTGCACAATATTTGTTTACCTGTAAGCCTTTAATTGATCATGGAGTCCAAAGCAATGAAGTAAATGATGTGTTCAGCACAACATTCTTCATAGCCCCATGTTCCTGCTGTAGAAATACATGGTTTCCATGGTAACATAATGTATATTTCCAGTGGATTGCTTATTTGTGTAAAATGCATCTTTTGTCTCTTTCATTATTTACAGGGTAGAGTGCTTGATAATTATATGAGTAATGTATTGCTTTTGAGATACATTAGCCCTAAATAGGAAAAAGAACACAAAAAACTGAAACAAAACTAAGCACCAGTCCAATTTCCTTTTAAATATATTAAATAGTTTCTCCATTATTTCTCCATATTTTTACCAATTACAGTGATAATATATTTCAGTTTTAGGATTATTATTAGCTCCTTAAGGAAGGCGACTAGTTTGTTATCGAAGGACATGGAGCTTTTTTGCTTTCCATTGTCACATGCCAAAAGTTATAACTTTGTAGTTGTTTCGTCAGAGTGGCCTTAAAAGGGTTTGTTTTTGCATGACAACTTGTATTTTTATTGATTCAACGGTTTCTGGCAGGGGCGGATTGGTAATGTACTTTGCTAGGAAATTTCCCAGTGGGCTGAACCCTGCACATGCTTACTGTTGGCCACTCTCCTGCACACAGCTCTGTATACATCTGTGTATGTGCAGATCATGTCAGTAAATGATAACTCCGTTCTCCACATATACAGATGTAAGCTTCAGCTTCCAGTCTACACCAGGGACGTAACTAGCAAAGACTGGACCTCATAGCAAACTTTTGACTTACCATAGTGGCCCCTCCACACAGTATAATGTCCCATAGTGGCCCCTGAACAAAGTATAATGTTCCATATTGGCCCCTGCACACAGTATAATGTTCCATATTGGTCCCTCCACACAGTATTATATCCCATAGCGGCCCCTTCCCACAGTATTATGTCCCATAGAGGCCCCTGCACATAGTATAATGTCCCCTAGTAGCCCCTGCACAAAGTATAATGTTCCATATTGGCCCCTGCACACAGTATAATGTTCCATAGTGGTCCCTCCACACAGTATTATATCCCATAGCGGCCCCTCCACACAGTATTATGTCCCATAGTGGCCCCTGCACACAGGAGTAAGTCCCATCATGGTCCCAATGGTGTTCATTGCAAATATTGCAAAAATTTCAGGTTCAGCAGAACCCTAAATTTTTGGGGCACACCACCCATAAAATATTATTATATTCTGGGGTCTTTTCAGACCTCGGCCCCGGACTTACTTACCAATCCCCGCTCCTGCTCACTGCTGCCTCCACTTCCTCTTCTTCCCTCCAGGGGGCCCTAGCAATGTGATTTGGGATGTACGGGGCCCCCTGGATGGCAGAAGAAGATGCGGAGGTGGCAGTGAGCAGGAACGGGGATCAGTAAGTAAATAGGGCCTATTTTAAAAAAAGCAGCAGCGGCCCACTGGGTCTCCTAAGGTTGCCGACCCTGTGGCAGTTCCTATCGTGGGACTTACACCACTGGTCCACACTATATATATGTGTGTGTGTGTGTGTGTGTACATATATATATATATATATACACATATATACAGTGGTGAACCTAGCCTCTTTGCTGCCTGAGGCGGACTATAGAAAGCCGCCCCCAAAAAAAAAAAAAAAAAATTGAGTTCCCATGCTACTAGCTTCACACGCTTCTATCGAGGCACAATATACACGATATACAAAGTTATAAAACAGTTTTTTAAGATTCTTCTTCCTGTATTACTTCAGTATCAGATCAACAACACGGCATTAACAATGACAGTAACTTCACACATCTTCTGCTTGGTGGATGGACGAGCCCACGTGGTCCCCATTCTCTATAATAGGAGTCCTGCAGATAGCTGAGTACTGGACTTCGTCTGTCTTTGGCACTGCCATTGAAGTGAATGAGAGCCACGCGGGTTCGTCCATCCACCAAGCAACACACTTATATATGGCTGCGATCAGGCTGAATTTCCACCCAGTGTGGGGAAAAAACCCAATTCTCAGGCTCAGTGGGGGTCTCAGAAGGCAGAACCCCGTCAATCAGGTTTTTATCTTCATTTAGGTGAATACAGTGCAGTCACATTTTGTGACTTACAGGTGACGTCTCTGACTAATCCTTCACATTTCCCTTCTTTTCCCTTTTCCCTTCTTCCAGCTGTGACTTGTCTCTGTAAAGTGTACAACACAGAGATCTTTGGCTCCTCACTTTTCCAGGCATCCGACCCACATTGTTCTCACCTGCACACCCATCCTGCTGATACCCCCAATTATGTAATATATGATATAACCCCCCATTATGAATAATACTCCCAAGTGCATCTTTATATTAATAATGTCTGTGTATACCCTGTATAAATAGTTTCCCTTATTAATAATGCCCAAGGTGTTAACTAATTAAAAACTTTTCCAGGTCATTAATAAACTAATCAGTGGGGCTCAAAAATCCAGGACCCCTATTGATCAGCTGTTTGAATGGTACCTGTGTAAGCGCCGTGACCGCTTCTCTGTTTACATAGTGTCATTCATCTCATAGTGGCCATGTAATATAACTACTGCCTTGTCCTATACACGTCTATGTGACAAGGCTGGAATTACATGACACGGTCACTATAAACAGACAGCGTATAATATAAACAGGCGCCATAGCCCCTGCACACTGTATTATGCCTCGCAGCAGCCCCTGCACAGGGTATTATGCTCCATAGTGGCCCCTGCACATGGTATTATGACCCGCAGTGGCCACTGCACACGGTATTATGTTCCACAGCAACCCCTGCACACGGTATTATGCTCCCTAGTGGCCCCTGCACACAGTATTATGCTCCATATTGGCCCCTGCACACGGTATTATGCTCCATAGTGGCCCCTGCACAAGGTATTATGCTCCACAGTGGATCCTGCACACGGTATTATGCCCCATAGTGGCCCACCCATGAACTATTATTATACTCTGGGGTCTTTTCAGACCCCAGAGTATAATGATTGGAGACCCAGGGGAGGTGACAAACATAAAAACCAGTGTTACTTACCTTTCCTGGACACCGGTCCACTCTCTGCAGCTTTCGGCCCTGTTTAATTGCACACACATGTCACTTGATCAGGCCAGTGATGCGACCTGATGACGTCACCAGAGGGGCCAAGCCTGCTCTGAGTAACATCGGATCGCAGGAGAGGTAAGTAGCATTGTTTTTTTTGTTCCCTCACCTCCCCTGGGTCTCCGATTATTTTACTCTGGGGTCTGAAAAGACCCCAGAGCATAATAGTAGTAGTATTTGAGGCCCGTGGCCTCACTTACCGATGCCCGTGGCTGCTCACAGCGTCATCCACTTCCCCTTCTGCGTCCCATAGCAGAAAGGGAAGCGGAGGCGGCCATTAGGGGATACTCCAGCATGTTACGGCCTATTTATATACAGTCATATGAAAAAGTTTGGGCACTCCTATTAATCGTAATCATTTTTAGTTCTAAATATTTGGGTGTTTGCAACAGCCATTTCAATTTGATATATCTAATAACTGATGGACACAGTAATATTTCAGGATTGAAATGAGGTTTATTGTACTAACAGAAAATGTGCAATATGCATTAAACCAAAATTTGACCGGTGCAAAAGTATGGGCACCTCAACAGAAAAGTGACATTAATATTTAGTAGATCCTCCTTTTGTAAAAATAACAGCCTCTAGTGGCTTCCTGTAGCTTTTAATCAGTTCCTGGATCCTGGATGAAGGTATTTTTGACCATTCCTCTTTACAAAACAATTCCAGTTCAGTTAAGTTTGATGGTCGCCGAGCATGGACAGCCCGCTTCAAATTATCCCACAGATGTTCAATGATATTCAGGTCTGGGGACTGGGATGGCCATTCCAGAACATTGTAATTGTTCCTCTGCATGAATGCCTGAGTAGATTTGGAGCTGTGTTTTGGATCATTGTCTTGCTGAAATATCCATCCCCGGCGTAACTTCAAATTCGTCACTGATTCTTGTACATTATTCTCAAGAATCTGCTGATACTGAGTTGAATCCATGCAACCCTCAACTTTAACAAGATTCCCGGTGCCGACATTGGCCACACAGCCCCAAAGCATGATGGAACCTCCACCAAATTTTGAGTGGGTAGCAAGTGTTTTTCTTGGAATGCTGTGTTTTTTTGACGCCATGCATAACGCCTTTTTGTATGACCAAACAACTCAATCTTTGTTTCATCAGTCCACAGGACCTTCTTCCAAAATGAAGCTGGCTTGTCCAAATGTGCTTTTGCATACCTCAGGCGACTCTGTTTGTGGCGTGCTTTCAGAAACGGCTTCTTTCGCATCACTCTCCCATACAGCTTCTCCTTGTGCAAAGTGTGCTGTATTGTTGACCGATGCACAGTGACACCATCTGCAGCAAGATGATGCTGCAGCTCTTTGGAGGTGGTCTGTGGATTGTCCTTGACTGTTCTCACCATTCTTCTTCTCTGCCTTTCTGATATTTTTCTTGGCCTGCCACTTCTGGGCTTAACAAGAACTGTCCCTGTGGTCTTCCATTTCCTTACTACGTTCCTCACAGTGGAAACTGACAGGTTAAATCTCTGAGACAACTTTTTGTATCCTTCCCCTGAACAACTATGTTGAACAATCTTTGTTTTCAGATCATTTGAGAGTTGTTTTGAGGAGCCCATGATGCCACTCTTCAGAGGAGATTCAAATAGGAGAACAACTTGCAATTGGCCACCTTAAATACCTTTTCTCATGATTGGATACACCTGGCTATGAAGTTCAAAGCTCAGTGAGGTTACAAAACCAATTTTGTGCTTCAGTAAGTCAGTAAAAAGTAGTTAGGAGTATTCAAATCAATAAAATGATAAGGGTACCCAAATTTTTGCACCGGTCAAATTTTGGTTTAATGCATATTGCACATTTTCTGTTAGTACAATAAACCTCATTTCAATCCTGAAATATTACTGTGTCCATCAGTTATTAGATATATCAAATTGAAATGGCTGTTGCAAACACCCAAATATTTAGAACTAAAAATGATTAAGATTAATAGGGGTGCCCAAACTTTTTCATATGACTGTATATACTAGAGGAAGAACCCGGCTTTGCACGGGTATATTTCATTTTTTGTTTGTGTAGTGACCCCATAAGAATTGGCCAGTTTTGCACTTGACATCCAGTATGGCAGTTCAGTATAGGTACAGTCTATTTATGGCTGTGTTGCTATGGAAACCTGGTAAATGAAATGTGAACTTATATTGGCTGGTGCACGTCATATGACTGAATATTTAAGGACCTGCGAACTGCTATTGACTCATACAGGACATAAATAGCTTGGTTGCTATTGAAACCTGGTGTAAAGCTGTGTGTATGTCAAGACTGAACCTGCGATTTTCCATTGGTCCATAAGTGTCATGTGATCATGTGCATCTCAGTTTGGATATCAGTGAAAAACCTGTGATCGGTTGTTGTGGAAATCCTGGAGTAAAACTGTGTGTATGTGACCTTGTGTAACAGTGTCATCCACAGCGCCCTGCCCCTTTAAAGCTGACCTACAGCAGTGAAGAAAAATGGCTGGGTTGTTATTGAAACCTGGAGTGCAGCTGTGTGCATGTAGCTGACAATGCTTTGTCAGATTGGAGACGGGCTTGGGTCTGCTGGGGAGTTTCAGCAGCTCGCTGTTGTCTGTAACATACCTTATCAGATTGGAGACAGGCTTGGGTCTGCTGAGAGTTTTCATTAGCTCGAACAGCAGCCATGCATTTTGCTGCAGGGGACATGAGTAGTTTAAAAAACGTTTCAATTTATAAGAATGCTGAAATCCAGTATGGCAGTCCAGTCAGTGGCGTAAATACCGGTTTAGCAGTGGTAGCAGCTGCCACAGGGCCCGGGACATTAGGGGACCCGGCGGGCCTCTGATGTTTTTTTTTTTTTTTTTTAACACCAGCAGGTAACGGGCCCTATTTACTTACTGATCCCCACTCCTGCTCACTTCACCTTCTGCAGAGGCGGCTGTGAGCAGGAGCGGGGATTGGTAAGTAAGGCCTGTGGGCCGTGAACCCCACAAACACTGCTATCATTATACTCTGGGGTCTTTTCATCAGGCTTCGGGCCTCCTTGGTGGCGTCCCAGATGTCGGTGGGCCAGTCCGACGTCATTGAAGAAGTAGCGGGAAGTGCGCATAATACTATATGAAGGAGCCACTATGATACTGTGTGCAGGGGCTACTATGGGGCAGAATACTGTGTGCAAGGGCCACTATGGGGCCTAATAGTGTATGCAGGGGCCACTATGGGGCATAATAGTATGTGCAGAAATGCAGTTTGTGCGTGGGGGGGTTGCCTGGGGTGGGGTCCCATGTCAAATGTTCGCCTTGGGGCCCTGCCATTGCTAGTTACGCCACTGAGTCCAGTATAGGTACAGTCTATTTATGGCTGTGTTGTTATGGAAACCTGGTAAATTAAATGTGAACTTATATTGGCTGATACACGTGATATGACTGAATATTTAAGGTCCTGTGAACTGCTATTCGCTAATACAGGTCATACATAGCTTGGTTGCTATGGAAACCTGTGTGCCTGAGGAGAGTAAGCGCCTGCGAGATGTTATTGGCTGATAAGGGACATGTGATCGTGTGTATGGCAGTTGGAATATGAGTGAAAGACTTGCAGGCTTGTATAGACTAATGCTGGTCATTTTTTGGGAATACTGTACCTCAGGAACGGTACGTCCAAGAGAGCTGAGACCCAGTCTATAATTTTTCCGGACACCTGATGTACATGTGTGCCAAATTTGGTGGGGATCGGTCCAGTCGTTTGGTCGCGCATAAAGAACAGACAGACAGACAGACAGATAGACAGACAGACAGACAGGAACTCATTTTTATATATATAAGATATATATATACAGTCATATGAAAAAGTTTGGGCACCCCTATTAATCTTAATCATTTTTAGTTCTAAATATTTGGGTGTTTGCAACAGCCATTTCAATTTGATATATCTAATAACTGATGGACACAGTAATAATTCAGGATTGAAATGAGGTTTATTGTACTAACAGAAAATGTGCAATATGCATTAAACCAAAATTTGACCGCTGCAAAAGTATGGGCACCTCAACAGAAAAGTGACATTAATATTTAGTAGATCCTCCTTTTGCAAAAATAACAGCCTCTAGTCGCTTCCTGTAGCTTTTAATCAGTTCCTGGATCCTGGATGAAGGTATTTTTGACCATTCCTCTTTACAAAACAATTCCAGTTCAGTTAAGTTTGATGGTTGCCGAGCATGGACAGCCCGCTTCACATTATCCCACAGATGTTCAATGATATTCAGGTCTGGGGACTGGGATGGCCATTCCAGAACATTGTAATTGTTCCTCTGCATGAATGCCTGAGTAGATTTGGAGCTGTGTTTTGGATCATTGTCTAGCTGAAATATCCATCCCCGGCGTAACTTCAAATTCGTCACTGATTCTTGTACATTATTCTCAAGAATCTGCTGATACTGAGTTGAATCCATGCGACCCTCAACTTTAACAAGATTCCCGGTGCCGGCATTGGCCACACAGCCCCAAAGCATGATGGAACCTCCACCAAATTTTACAGTGGGTAGGAAGTGTTTTTCTTGGAATGCTGTGTTTTTTTGACGCCATGCATAACGCCTTTTTGTATGACCAAACAACTCAATCTTTGTTTCATCAGTCCACAGGACCTTCTTCCAAAATGAAGCTGGCTTGTCCAAATGTGCTTTTGCATACCTCAGGCGACTCTGTTTGTGGCGTGCTTTCAGAAACGGCTTCTTTCGCATCACTCTCCCATACAGCTTCTCCTTGTGCAAAGTGTGCTGTATTGTTGACCGATGCACAGTGACACCATCTGCAGCAAGATGATGCTGCAGCTCTTTGGAGGTGGTCTGTGGATTGTCCTTGACTGTTCTCAACATTCTTCTTCTCTGCCTTTCTGATATTTTTCTTGACCTGCCACTTCTGGGCTTAACAAGAACTGTCCCTGTGGTCTTCCATTTCCTTACTATGTTCCTCACAGTGGAAACTGACAGGTTAAATCTCTGAGACAACTTATTGTATCCTTCCCCTGAACAACTATCATTTGAGAGTAGTTTTGAGGAGCCCATGATGCCACTCTTCAGAGGAGATTCAAATAGGAGAACAACTTGCAATTGGCCACCTTAAATACCTTTTCTCATGATTGGATACACCTGGCTATGAAGTTCAAAGCTCAGTGAGGTTACAAAACCAATTTTGTGCTTCAGTAAGTCAGTAAAAAGTAGTTAGGAGTATTCAAATCAATAAAATGATAAGGGTACCCAAATTTTTGCACCGGTCAAATTTTGGTTTAATGCATGTTGCACATTTTCTGTTAGTACAATAAACCTCATTTCAATCCTAAAATATTACTGTGTCCATCAGTTATTAGATATATCAAATTGAAATGGCTGTTGCAAACACCCAAATATTTAGAACTAAAAATGATTAAGATTAATAGGGGTGCCCAAACTTTTTCATATGACTGTATATATATATATATATATATATATATATATATATATATATAAAAAAAAAAGTTATCCGCATCTACCTGAGATCCCTTGATGGAGCCTTCTATTCTTGTCCGCGACGTCTGCGTCTCAGCGTAGGAGGCGCGATGATGTCATTGTATCGCCGCCTGCGCTGACATGCAGAGGTCTCGTAAACCAGCCCAGGACAAGTCATTTTTTTTTCTTTAAAGCGGCCTGTCCTGGGCTGGTTTACATTAAATAAATAGTAAAAATGCCGCCCCCCAGACAGTGACGGATAGTGCCGCCTGAGGCGGCCGCCTCACTTCGCCTCATTAGCGGTGCAACCCTGTATATATAGTCTCCTGGCTTTTGGGTCCCAGTCACCTGGTAATGTCACTTTCACCCAGCTGCCAGCTCATTAGTATTCACTGCAGTGATGTCACCTCAGTGCAGTGAATATGATGAGATTGCCAGGTGACCCTCCATCAAATTAAAGTCAAGGTAGGGATTGAACCCAGGACATGATGTATAGAAAGCACGCTAAGCTGTCATGTTTGACTGCGACATCCAAGCGGTTAAAACCCCTGATCAGAAATGGGTGATTGGATACATCGAAGCGTGAGGAAATCCGGAATCTATGTGAATTGAAGATTTCCTGAAATTCGGATCGAATTTCACTTCTTCAGCTTCGATTCGCTCATCTCTACTGGGTGTATCTGCCATGATACAATTATACAGTACACTGGCCTTGTATATAAGCACTGTCTGTATATTGTCCAAGTTCTTGGCTGATGTATGATATTTATTTGCACTCCAGAATCTAAATATTCTGCAACTAGAAGAACTAAATAAATGGCTTCAAGTTGTTTTTTTTTTATATAAATCATTATAATATGGAAAATGCTATTCTTGTTTTTTTGATATAACAAAACAGCTTGGCCATAAAAATAGCAAAGTAAGAATGGAGCATCAAAATTGTCCTAAAAATCCAGTATGATGCCCTTATAACATCTCCTTGATGTTGTGCTGGTTTATACTTCTCTCCTTCTTTGCAGGAACATGTTTAACTAAAAGCCCTTTAATCCTTGTACTTACCCTTCCATTCCCAAACCGGCTGCATGGTATTGTTGATATAGGCTGCCGCTCCGTTGACTATGTTTTTTCTTCTATTTGTGTCTGGTCACTGTTTAAACCAATCACAGGCCTCAAAGGTGACAGTCATTTGTTTAGAGGTCATGTGATTGGTTTAAACAGTGAGGGAGACATCTCAAGACTATTGAGTAGACCACCCCCTTACTTAGTTTGGTGGCTGTCTCAAAGAGGTTTCAGTGTATTAGGTCTAAAGAGACTCCAGGGAATAATAGCAATTTGGTGAACCCAAAAAATTTTGGAAAATTTGCAATGAATCTGGGCCGTTACGAACCAGTTTGTTCGTCTCTAGTCATCAATATCAAAGTGCTGGAAAACCCCTTTAATTTGACATGACCAATCTCAAATACTGTGTGACATATCCCAGTATAGAATTCCTTAACAAAGACTTGCATATTTTAAGTACAATAAGTTTCTCTTCCAGATCTATTATTTAATGGTTCAGCCTCTTTATATTTTAATTATTATCATATTTGCAATGTTCCAGTCCTGTGGAGCAGACTCATTGCAGAATCCATAGATATTACAAATACAATTTGTATAATATGAGTGTACAGTCATGGCCAAAAGTTTTGAGAATGATACAAATATTAATTTTTACAAAGTCTACTGCTTCAGTTTTTCTAATGGCAATTTGCATATACTCCAGAATGTTATAAAGAGTGATCAGCTTAACAGCAATTATGTGCAAAGTCAATATTTGCCTAGAAAATGAACTTTATCCCCCAAAACACATTTCAACATCATTGCAGCCCTGCCTTAAAAGGACCACCTAACATCGTTTCAGTGATTGCTCCATTAACACAGGTGTGGGTGTTGATGAGGACAGGGCTGGAGATCAATCTGTCATGATTAAGTAAGAATGACACCACTGGACACTTTAAAAGGAGGGTGGTGCTTGCCACCATTGTTTCTCTTCTGTTAACCATGGTTATCTCTAAAGAAACACGTGCAGTCATCATTGCACTGCACAAAAATGGCCTAACTGGGAAGAGTATTGCAGCTAGAAAGATTGCACCACAGTCAACAATCTATCGCATCATCAAGAACTTCAAGGAGAGAGGTTCCATTGGTGCCAAAAAGGCTCCAGGGCGCCCAAGAAAGACCAGCAAGCGGCAGGACCGTCTCTTAAAAGTGTTTCAGCTGCGGGATCGAGCTACCAGCAGTGCAGAGCTTGCTGAGGAATGGCAGCAGGCAGGTGTGAGTGCATCTGCACGCACTGTGAGGTGGAGACTCTTGGAGCAAGGCCTGGTCTCAAGGAGGGCAGCAAAGAAGCCACTTCTCTCCAGAAAAAACATCAGGGACAGACTGATATTCTGCAAAAGGTACAGGGAGTGGACTGCTGAGGACTGGGGTAAAGTCATTTTCTCTGATGAATCCCCTTTTCGATTGTTTGGAACATCTGGAAAACAGCTTATTCGGAGAAGAAGAGGTGAGCGCTACCACCAGTCTTGTCTCATGCCAACTGTAAAGCATCCGGAAACCATTCATGTGTGGGGTTGCTTCTCAGCCAAGGGAATCGGCTCTCTCACAGTCTTGCCTAAAAACACAGCCATGAATAAAGAATGGTACCAGAATGTCCTCCAAGAGCAACTTCTCCCAACCGTCCAAGAGCAGTTTGGCGCTCAACAATGCCTTTTCCAGCATGATGGAGCACCTTGCCATAAAGCAAAGGTGACAACTAAATGGCTCAGGGAACAAAACATAGAGATTTTGGGTCCATGGCCTGGAAACTCCCCAGATCTTAATCCCATTGAGAACTTGTGGTCAATCATCAAGAGACGGGTGGACAAACAAAAACCAACAAATTCAGACAAAATTAAAGCATTGATTCTGCAAGAATGGACTGCTATCAGTCAGGATTTGATCCAGAAGTTGATTGAGAGCATGCCAGGGAGAATTGCAGAGGTCCTGAAGAAGAAGAAGGGTCAACACTGCAAATATTGACTTGCTGCATTAACTCATTCTGTCAATGTAAGCTTCTGTTACTCATAATATGAATGCAATTATATTTCTGTATGTGATAAAAACATCTGACAAACACACATAAAAACCAGAGGGCAGCAGATCATGTGAAAATATAATATTTGTGTCATTCTCAAAACTTTTGGCCATGACTGTTAATGTCATCTAGCCTCATTGCCAATGTCAGTGTTCTTAAGGTGGCTCTGCACTTCTTCCAGGGTTAAGCAGATGACATTTAATGCCATATTTACTTTATCCATGAGTATTTTATCTGACATTTCATTTTCCACTGTAAATACAGAGAAGAAGATGCTTATTAGATTGTTTTTTCTTATCTCCCTAAATAATGTCTCCAATATTTTTTTAAGGGAATGTATTGTTGGAATTTAACACTTTGTTTAGACTTTTTATGTTAAACTTATTTTTTTTCAAAAATGTTGTGATGTTTTATTTTTAATCCAGAAATTTAAATTTTCATACTAGTTAGCGGGATCTCACAATAGGATTACACTTTTGTAGAGATCACTTTTCAACATTCTTCTCTTTATCTTAAGGTCCCTTACAGACGGCTGTGGAAGAGTTCAGTGCGCTATCCGGGTTTTTCCCAGATAGCACACTGACCCATTCATTTCTAT
The DNA here is from genome assembly GCA_947044405.1 of Leptodactylus fallax. Taxonomy (NCBI): domain Eukaryota; kingdom Metazoa; phylum Chordata; class Amphibia; order Anura; family Leptodactylidae; genus Leptodactylus; species Leptodactylus fallax. The sequence goes on from CAMRHE010000234.1 coordinate 1,629,898, forward strand.
GGGCCAACGCACATGACCGTGAATTACAAGGAACAGAGTGCGGGCCGACAGTCCGGTCCGCAAAACTCGGGACATGTCCTATTCCTGTTCAGTTTTGCAGCTGTGCTTCCGAGGCTCCTATTCATTGATTGAATAGGGTTGCGGAAGTATGGACAGTGCACAGGCGGCACATGAATCAAATCTGTGTGCTGCCCGTGCACCGTCTGTGCCGTTCAATCACGGCCAGCGGCCAGCCCATGGCTGTCTGCGAGGGGACTTACAGGCAGGCTCATGATACAAGGTAGCTGTATATTATAAGTCACAGGGCAAGATCACACCCTTGATAATTGGTGATGACAACTCTTCTCCCACTGATCCTCTCTACATGTCACAGATCATGCTCACACAACTGTTTTATAGAAGTCACTGGAGGGAATTTATTGAGACTATCACTAAATACACAAGTCTTAAAAACAATTATGCTGGAGCACAGTGTGTCTCCTAATAAATTTGGCCTCACCACTGTAGAAAGCATTTTTTTTGCCCAAGCTTACCCATTGCTGCAAACCAATACAAACCCAGGGGCATACACAACTGTTTAATGGTTAAAACTACCCCCTTACTACCATGGCCAGCCACCACTTTCCTGAAGGATCATCATCATTAAGAGATCTGTGGCTCAATGGTTACCCGACACTGCCAGTAACCATTAAGTGCTTTACTAATGTGTGTTCTGGAAGGGCTCATTGCAGAGCAGCAAGTGGTAAAAATTTCAGGATTGCCGCTCCTTTTCTCTATTGCTGTCACTGAACAAAGTATTAAGCACTGTTGTAAAAGTGGTGAATATTAAGCTTATTCAATGCTCACTCTTTGGGTCCAATATACTGTGTGGAGGTTGGGGAACAATATACTGTGCAGAGGCTGGGGGGCAATATACTGTGTACTCCAGTGAGAAGCAGTGTGAGAAACGGGAGAAAGTATACATAAGGGACAGAGAGTGGATTTCAGCAAAGGATTTTGCAGAAAGGTGCCAAAATTCATTAATAAAGTACTTTATATTACAATGTTTATGCTATGGAATAGTTTGGCACCAAGGTTGAATATTTGGAATCCTTCCGAAAATCAGTTTGTGTGTATATTGTGCTTATATATATATTTCTAATAAAATGTGTTTTTATTTTATAATTGCATAATGGGCAAATTCTTTTTGTCAATATTCATGCACATTTATTAAATAGTAGACAAGACAAATGACAGCACTGAACTGAAGTATCAGAACCTTGAACGTCAAATATGTCGATAATCTTAAATGAAAAACAAGACAAAAACAGATCTGTGAGTGTAGCATGCAGAGTTCACATGAAGAGAATTCCTCGGCACCTCCTAAGTAGAAGGTAATGGTCCATTTTTTTTACTATTTATATAATTAAGTAGCTACAGTATATGGTTTAGTCTCTCGATTCAGTAACACTTATCTCTGCATTAAGCTTTTCTGCATTTATTTATATCATCATAGCTTTTTAGCATTTTATTGCCTTCAGATTTTTGTGCCGTTTTGATTTGCCGTTAGTTTTTTCTACACTTAAATGATATCCAGTTTGGTTAAGTATTCCAATTTAACGTAAAACCAATTCAACACATTATCACAACATGCTAATAAAAGCCTTGACAGACTGGGTGGCTGCACGTAGATACAAATAGGATTATTACAGTAGTATATTACCTTGTGATAAATTATGAAATCATGTTGTTTTCTGAAAAGCTGCTTCATTTGTTATACACATATCTGGAGTGAGTGACAATGTTTGTAAAGTATGAATCTTGAGTCTTACACTGTCAGAAAGGAGAAGACTAGCCCATTAATGAAAACAATTGTAGTTGGTCAGTAGGTAATAGTCGAGGAGGGATTCTGCGGGGGAGGTTTTGGAACAAAAAAGGGACATCAACAGAGGATGGGAATGATGGGAACCTTGGGTCCATGTTAAGAATGAGCCTTCATGATAGATTGGGCTCAAAAGGAGATGGAAAAGGGAATGTACAGCACTATGCAAAGGTTTTAGACAGGTGTGGAAGAAACGCTTTAAAAATAGTGTTAATAGTTTATTTTTGTCAATTAATAAAATTAAGTGAATGAGCAAAAGAGAAATCTAAATACCATTAATATTTGGTGTGACCTTTTCCCTTTTCCTTGCATCATTTCTTCTAGGTACACTTGCACATAGTTTTTAAGGAACTTGGCAGGGAGGTTGTTTCCGCCATCTTGGAGAACTAAGCACAGATCTTCTGTGGATGTAGGCTTGCTCCAATCCTTCTGTCTCTTCATGTAACTCCAGGCAGACTGGATAATGTTGAGATCAGGGCTCTGTGGGGGCCATATCATCACTTCCAGGGCTCTTTATTCTTCTTTACACTGAAAATAGTTTTTAACAACATAGGCTGTATGTTTGGGGTCCTTCTCCAGCTGAAGAATACACTTGGAGCCAGATGCCTCCCAGAAGGGGATTTTTGGAATAACCTTTATGCTGAATTTCTTCAAAAACTGTGTGCCAGTGTTCCTAGAATTTGCAGTGTTCTAAAACATTGATGCTGAGAGTGGTCACACCACATATTAATTTTATTTAGATTTCTTTTTTGTTCATTCACTTGACAAATATAAACTATTAACCCTTCTATTTTTGAAAGTATTTTTACATTGCAGCATTTTTTCCACACCTGCCTAAAACTGTATGTTCTGTTTATGCTGCTAAAATTGTAGATGGGATGTAATTGACAGTTGTAAAGAGCAGTTGCGCAGGGGGTCCAAGCTAAACTTTAATACAAGAGCCCATGAGACTTTAGTTACAATTGCTCCTTTATAAGACCTTTGGGTTTCCTCTTGCCAACTTCTGGATTGTTAGAAGTCCCCCATAGGTCCCACATTGCAGAAAAGCTGCATATTTGGTTATAGATTTTGCTGCATTTTTTTGAGCAAAACCCAGGAAAGGCTACAAAAGGAATGCAAAATATATAATAAACTCTTATACTTACCCCTTCAGTTCAATTCACTTTTCTAAATAATAATAATAATACATTTTATTTATATAGCGCCAACATATTCCGCAGCACTTTACAAATTGTAGGGTTCAAGTACAGACAAAAATATACATTACAGAGTAATAGTGCCTGGACATTTAAAGTTACAGTCTGATATGGCATCATATCCTGTGGGGTAAAGTGGAAGCTTGAACAGAGGACGGTTAGTTTTAGGGGTTCTAACTGTGGAAGGGTTTACATTAGGAGTTGTGATAGGCCTGTCTGAAAAGATATGTCTTTAGTTTTTACTTGAAGCTGTAGAAATTGGGAGTTAATCTGATTGTCCGGGGTAGAGCATTCCAGAGAAGTGGTGCAACTCGGGAGAAGTCTTGTATATGAGCGTGGGAGGTTCTGAAAATAGAGGATGTTAGCCTTAGATCTTTGAGTGAATGGAGAGCACGAGTTGGGCAATAGACAGAGATGAGGGAGGAGATGTAGGGAGGTTCAACATTATGGAGAGCCTTGTGGATGAGGGTTATAAGTTTATATTGTATTTTGTATTGAATACAGGCTTTGGTTCACAAAAAAATCAGCAAAATCTGCAAAAACAAAAAAGCAAAGTGGGATCTTAGTTATGATCTGATACTCATTGTCATGGAATGAAATGAAATCTGTATAATTATATACTGTTAAAAGAAATATACAGGTATGTATAAGACAACTGTGGTCTTTAAGCCACATTTCTGAGATTTTATTGTAACCCAATCTAATAGATGGAAAATATTGTTTTATGTACGGAACCTTGTGCTATTACAATTCCTGTTGTTCAGTAACGGGATTTCCTTTATCCTATACTTAACTGGGTACAAGTAGAGCAGAACCCAAGAGGGAGTGATTAAAGTAGTTGAAAGAGAAAATAGTGACCTCATTTGGCTCAGGGCCGGGAATATTTCCAAATGTATCTTTCATATTGCCAACCCTGAGGGTAAATAATCTTTGTCTATTTCAATAAATGGTTTGTCCCTTTGTTGTTGGTGATTATACTATATGGTTGCTGTTAAAGAAATAATGTATTTATAAATTAATCATGGAAAATATTTTAGTAAAAGTAGAAAATGTAATCTATAAAAATAATGTGGATATTTTAGTCGCGGAAGCTGTGAAACAGCTTTTTTGAAGTAAGGCTGCTGAAAAAAAATAAAAATAACAAAAACACTCCAGCACACAATGTCTTCTGAGAAAATGTTATCCTAGTCAACTGCAGCACAAAAGTGTTTGGAAAAAAAGCTTTTTGATGCTGCTTCAGGACACAACTTTTTAGAGGTCACGCAAAGTTATGATACTTCTCTGTAAGTAAATGTCAAATCGAACCAGCAAAAGAAAATAATTTCCAAAAAATAACAGTGAATTGCACAAAATAGCATTTTATTTATACAGTTATTTCAGAGAATAGCTTATAATTAGAAACTAGAGGCGTCTGAATGAAAAAATACAAACCAACATGGCATGAAAAGCTCAGAACAGAATTTTTATAGTGTATAAAGCCGATGCTGCTGCTGCTTGTATGGAAGCTAAACGGTAGTGACCTACTACGTAGCAAACAGAGATGTTATTTTTCTTGCCCATGCTGAGAGCAGCTGATCGATGGGGGTGTTGGTTTTTGAACCCTACTAATCTGACATGCATCACCTACCCTTAGGATAGGTCAATATTTTTAGTTTGGAAAACACCTTTAATACCTCAGACTGTGCTGTATCATTCTTGATGTTTACTGCACAACTACTACCCACATTCTGTGCTCAATTATTAATGCCCTTCATAATCAATATCTACCTAGAAGGCTATGCACATATTGAGCAGTCAGTCTGGATTCAGGTTCTATGTGCTAAATGTATGTGATTTGTTTTTCAAAATTAATTTTTTAATTATGTTTTATTTTTTAAAAAACATTCAAATAATTATAATTGTATCTGTATCTGTCTTTGCATTACCGAGCGCCAATTAATGGTTTTACATTGAAGCAGGTTTCATCGCTTTCCTTGCTTGACCAGACTTTCCTGAGATATTTGAGTTTGTAATCCTCAAGATCTATATTTCTTGTAGCCTTGTTTGAACACAGTTCCCTGATGAACCAGTCACTTTTGTAAAACACGCTGGTACTTTTGCTACTGTAAATATCATAAATTTTATGCTGCTGCTGTATGTAGATGAATTGTTTTTTATGGGATATATAATATGACAAATATCCTGATATAAGACGAGACAACAGCATAAACTACAGCATATATTTTAACTGATTTATAGGAATTGTAGCAATAGTAGTCTTATGGATTTTAAAGGGGTTATCCAGCTTTTTATAATTGATGAATTATTGATAGGAAAAAAAAGTCAGACGAGTAAGCACTTCAGCCGACATGAGGAAACTGCTCATCTGCGGGGGTCTTGGCAGCTAAACCCTTACTGATCTAAAATTGATGTCCTATCCTATGAATAGGATATCCATTTTAAAAGCTGGATAACCCCCTTTAGCCTAACATCTATTTATTTATATTGTGGTCAATGAATTGAACTTCCCTGATGATATATCTCTTATATATATATAAACATGAGTTCCTGTCTGTCTATTTATGACCTGTATGAGTCAATAGCGGTTCGCTGGTCCTTAAATATTCAGTCATATGACGTGCACCAGCCAATATAAGTTCACATTTCATTTACCAGGTTTCCATAGCAACACAGCCATAAATAGACTGTACCTATACTGAACTGCCATACTGGATGTCAAGTGCAAAACTGGCCAATTCTTATGGGGTCATTACACAAACAAAAAATGAAATATACCCGTGCGAAGCCGGGTCCTTCCTCTAGTCTCTTATATATATAAAAATGAGTTCCTGTCTGTCTGTCTGTCTGTCTGTCTGTTCTTTATGCGCGACCAAACGACTGGACCGATCCTCACCAAATTTGGCACACATGTACATCAGGTGTCCGGGAATATTATAGACTGGGTCTCAGCTCTCTTGGACGTACCGTTCCTGAGGTACAGTATTCCCAAAAAATGACCAGCATTAGTCTATACAAGCCTGCAAGTCTTTCACTCATATTCCAACTGCCATACACACGGTCACATGTCCCTTATCAGCCAATAACAGCTCGCAGGCGCTTACTCTCCTCAGACACACAGGTTTCCATAGCAACCAAGCTATGTATGTCCTCTATTAGTGAATAGCAGTTCACAGGACCTTAAATATTCAGTCATATCACGTGTATCAGCCAATATAAGTTTACATTTAATTTACCAGGTTTCCTTAACAACACAGCCATAAATAGACTGTACCTATACTGGACTCAGTGGCGTAACTAGCAATGGCAGCGCCCCAAGGTGAACATTTGACATGGGCGCCCCCCCCCCCGGCAACCCCCCCACGCACAAACTGCATTTCTGCACACACTATTATGCCCCATAGTGGCCCCTGCATACACTATTAGGCCCCATAGTGGCCCTTGCACACAGTATTCTGCCCCATAGTGGCCCCTGCACACAGTATCATAGTGGTTCCTTCATATAGTATTATGCGCACTTCCCGCTACTTCTTCAATGACGTCGGACTGGCCCACCGACATCTGGGACGCCACCAAGGAGGCCCGAAGCCTGATGAAAAGACCCCAGAGTATAATGATAGCAGTGTTTGTGGGGTTCACGGCCCACAGGCCTTACTTACCAATCCCCGCTCCTGCTCACAGCCGCCTCTGCAGAAGGTGAAGTGAGCAGGAGTGAGGATCAGTAAGTAAATAGGGCCCGTTACCTGCTGGTGTTAAAAAAAAAAAAAAAAAACATCAGAGGCCCGCCGGGTCCCCTAATGTCCCGGACCCTGTGGCAGCTGCTACCACTGCTAAACCGGTATTTACGCCACTGACTGGACTGCCATACTGGATTTCAGCATTCTTATAAATTGAAACGTTTTTTAAACTACTCATGTCCCCTGCAGCAAAATGCATGGCTGCTGTTCGAGCTAATGAAAACTCTCAGCAGACCCAAGCCTGTCTCCAATCTGATAAGGTATGTTACAGACAACAGCGAGCTGCTGAAACTCCCCAGCAGACCCAAGCCCGTCTCCAATCTGACAAAGCATTGTCAGCCACATGCACACAGCTGCAATCCAGGTTTCAATAACAACCCAGCCATTTTTCTTCACTGCTGTAGGTCAGCTTTAAAGGGGCAGGGCGCTGTGGATGACACTGTTACACAAGGTCACATACACACAGCTTTACTCCAGGTTTTCCATAACAACCGATCACAGGTTTTTCACTGATATCCAAACTGAGATACACATGATCACATGACACTTATGGACCAATGGAAAATCGCAGGTTCAGTCTTGACATACACACAGCTTTACACCAGGTTTCAATAGCAACCAAGCTATTTATGACCTGTATGAGTCAATAGCGGTTCGCTGGTCCTTAAATATTCAGTCATATGACGTGCACCAGCCAATATAAGTTCACATTTCATTTACCAGGTTTCCATAGCAACACAGCCATAAATAGACTGTACCTATACTGAACTGCCATATTGGATGTCAAGTGCAAAACTGGCCAATTCTTATGGGGTCATTACACAAACAAAAAATGAAATATACCCTTGCGAAGCCGGGTCCTTCCTCTATCTCTTATATATATAAAAATGAGTTTCTGTCTGTCTGTCTGTCTGTTCTTTATGCGCGACCAAACGACTGGACCGATCCTTACCAAATTTGGCACACATGTACATCAGGTGTCCGGGAATATTTTAGACTGGGTCTCATCTTTAAAGGCTGTACCGTTCCTGAGATACAGTATTCCCAAAAAATGAACAGCATTAGCTAATACAAGCCTGCAAGTCTTTCACTCATATTCCAACTGCCATACACACGGTCACATGTCCCTTATCAGCCAATATAAGCTCACAGGCACTTAGTCTCCTCAGGCACACAAGTTTCCATAGCAACCAAGCTATTTATGACCTGTATTAGTCAATAGCAGTTCGCAGGTCCTTAAATATTCAGTCATATGACATGTATCAGCCAATATAAGTTCACATTTAATTTACCAGGTTTCCATAACAATACAGCCATAAATAGACTGTACCTATACTGGACTCAGTGGCATAACTAGGAATGGCTGGGCCCCAAAGCGAACATTTGACATGGGGCCCCCCCCCCCGGCAACTGCCCCCTTCCCACACAAACCACATTCATGCACACACTATTATGCCCCATAGTAGCCCCTTCACACACTATTATGCCCCATAGTGGCCCCTGCACACAGTCTTCTGCCCCATAGTGGCCCTTGCACACTGTATTCTGCCCCATAGTGGCCCTTGCACACAGTATTCTGCCCCATAGTGGCCGTTGCACACAGTATTATGCCCCATAGTGGCCGTTGCACACAGTATTATGCCCCATAGTGGCCCCTTCATATAGTATTATGTGCACTTCCCACTACCTCTTCAATTTTGGACCAGATGTCATGTGAGCCAGGCATGCATCACGATGCATAATGACGTTGGACTGGCCCACCGATGTCTGGGACGTCACCAAGGAGGCCCGAAGACTGCTGGAGTGCAGGAGAGGTAAGTATCAGTGTTTTTTATGTTCCCTCAACTCCTCGGGGCCTCCAATCATTATACTCTGGCGTCTGAAAAGATCCCAGAGTATAATGATAGCAGTGTTTGTGGGGTTCACGGCCCGCAGGCCTTACTTACCGATCCCCGCTCCTGCTCACAGTTGCCTCCGCAGAAGGTGAAGCGCAGGCGGCCGTGAGCAGGAGAGGGGATCGGTAAGTAAATAGGGCCCGTTACCTTCTGGTGTTACACCAGCAGGTAACGGCCTATTAAAAAAAAAAAAAACAGGGGCCTGCCAGGACCCCTAATGTCCCGGACCCTGTGGCCGCCGCTACCACTGCTACCCCGGTATTTACACCACTGACTGGACTGCCATACTGGATTTCAGCATTCTTATAAATTGAAAGGTTTTTAAACTACTCATGCCTCCTGCAGCAAAACACATGGCTGCTGCTCGAGCTAATGAAAATTTTCAGCAGACCCAAGCCCATCTCCAATCTGACAAGGCATAGTCAGCCACATGCATACAGATGCACTCCATGTTTCCATAAAAACCCAGCCATTTTTATTCACTGCTGTAGGTCAGCTTTAAAGGGGCAGGGCGCTGTGGATAACACTGTTACACAAGGTCACATACACACAACTTTACTCCAGGTTTTCCATAACAACCGATCGCAGGTTTTTCACTGATATCCAAACTGAGATACACATGGTCACATGACACTTATGGACCAATGGAAAATTGCAAGTTCTTTAGTCTTGACATACACACAGCTTTACACCAGGTTTCCATAGCAACCAAGCTATTTATGACCTATATGAGTCAATAGCAGTTCGCAGGTCCTTAAATATTCAGTCATATGACGTGCATCAGCCAATATAAGTTCACATTTCATTTACCAGGTTTCCATAGCAACACAGCCATAAATAGACTATACCCATACTGAACTGCCATACTGGATGTCAAGTGCAAAACTGGCCAATTCTTATGGGGCCACTACACAAACAAAAAATGAAATGTACCCGTGCGAAGCCGGGTCCTTCTGCTAGTAATATATAAATCTTAGATGGTTTAAAGCACTAGCTCCTTAACTTCTGTACTTGTATGTATATGTATATATACACTTGTACGTTCAATGTTTAGGGAGCAATAGGGCATTCTAGCAGGTCCCAGTGTCTTTTGGGGGAAACACACCTTTAAGAGACCGAACAATCACATAGTTCGTAGGAGCCTGCATTTGGTATGCGGTCACCTATCTTCATGAAACCTTTTTTTTTACCATAAGCAGCTGGTAGTTTGTCAATCTCCTTCTGCTGAATGACTCAGACATTGCTACTGGAAACTTTTTTTTCTATTGGTATAGGAATGGTTTGCATTTGATATTGGACCATGTTGGTTATTGGACATATTAGGTTTTCAAGTGTTGTTTTTTTATTTAAAGGGGTTTTTCATCTTCAATGCCCTTGCTGATGGAAGGAGGTTTGCACTCAAAATCTCATGATACATGGCCCCATTCATTCTTTCATGTACATGGATCAGTCGTCCTGGTCCCTTTGCAGAGAAACAGCCCCAAAGCATGATGTTGCCACCCCCATGCTTCACAGTAGGTATGGTGTTCTTTGGATGCAACTCAGCATTTACTCTCCTCCAAACACGACGAGTTGTGTTTCTACCAAACAGTTCTACTTTGGTTTCATCTGACCATATGACATTCTCCCAATACTCTTCTGGAACATCCAAATGCTCTCTAGCAAACTTCAGAAGGGCCCGGATATGTACTGGCTTAAGCAGGGGGACACTTCTGGCACTGCAGGATCTGAGTCCCTGGCGGTGTAGTGTGTTACTGATGATAGCCTTTGTTACGTTAGTCCCAGCTTTCTGCAGGTCATTCACTAGGTCCCCCGTGTGGTTCTGGGATTTTTGCTCACAATTCTTGTGATCATTTTGGCCCCAAGGGGTGAGATCTTGCGTGGAGCCCCTGATTGAGGGAGATTATCAGTGGTCTTGTATGTCTGCCATTTTCTAATTATTGCTCCCACAGTTGATTTCTTCACACCAAGCTGCTTGCCTATTGCAGATTCAGTCTTCCCAGCCCGGTGCAGATCTACAAATTTGTTTCTGGTGTCCTTCCACAGCTCTTTGGTCTTCACCATAGTGGAGTTTGGAGTGTGACTGTTTGAGGTTGTGGACAGGTGTCTTTTATGCTGATAACAATGTCAAACAGGTGCCATTACTACAGGTAATGAGTGGAGGACAGAGGAGCCTCTTAAAGAAGAAGTTACAGGTCTGTGAGAGCCAGAAATCTTGCTTGTTTGTAGGTGACCAAATACTTATTTTCCACCATAATTTGCAAATAAATTCTTAAAAAATCAGACAATGTGATTTTCTGGATTTGTTTTTTCATTTTGTCTCTCATAGTTGAGGTCTACCTATGATGTCAATTACAGGCCGGCCTCATCTTTTTAAGTGGGAGAACCTGCACAATTGGTGGCTGACTAAATACTTTTCTTCCCCACTGTACTGTATACTGTATATAATCACTATACTACTACATTCGATAAAAATAATCATACAAGGGCACTCCCTTGATTGGATTAAAACAACATAAACATACATACTGTATGTATATTAAAACATGTAAGATATACATACACTGTGAAGAATTGTCACATTTTAAACTGTATTTGCTGTTGTTCGGCTGAGTTTTTATCCCTTGGTATTAAACTAGCTAGAAAAAGAACCTAATGTATGAAGAGAGTTTTTTCAGGCCATTAATATAGAATGGTAAAGTAGTTTGGTGACAGCGTATAGCACAAGAGACATTTAATAAACCACTGAAATGCTTGTGTTGGAAGCAGTGACAGAAGCCTAATAGTCAGTTTCTTAAAATGGGAAGAAATATGGTTAATAAAAGATTTTTATGAGACAGGATTGCAGATATAGATGACATGCTCAAAACAGATGCTTTAAATAGGAAAAGGAGACAAATAAATCTGTCTTATAGAGATCAAGCAGAAATTGCCGTTGGTTACAAAATATACTAAGTGAATTGGAGAACACCATACGGTCAATAGAGGAACCTAATCTCACCTACAGTATAGCATTTACTAGCTCACATTAACTATGAACCTTTCTCTCCAAATAAATCCTTCTTATACCACAAATCAGAATTTTCACCCGGTATGTTCTGTGTTGTAAAATGCAGTTTTTGGCATGTTCTACTTTTTTGGAAAAAGGCAATTCATAAAACTTGAAATGTAACCAGCCTAGCAACAGACATGAAAGGGAATTTATCAATAGAAAATTATATATTATTTCAATCAGGTGTTTTTTATTCAAAAATATTTTTAAACAATTTTTGCTCTTTTTATGTTTTATCAATTTTTCGCAGGTTTTCAATCAGGTTTTTTTTATTAAAAACATATTTTTTAAATAATTTTTGCTCTTTTTAGTGTTTTATCAATTTTTCACAATGGTCACAAAAGAATACATAATAGACTTACAATTTTTTTTTTTTTTAATTCAGTTGTCAGCTTTGCTGTGTAGACTTTGACAGGGTTAGCATAGGTCAATGACAGAGACACCTCTAGTGTATTTCCAGAGATCTAGATGCAGTATATAAAGCAATGCTATGCACCCAGATAAAATTACGTTTACAGTTAATCTTGCTGGTCTCTGGGAGAAGATTCAGTACCCTTTCATTTCTTGGAGTCTGTAATAGTCTTAGTGGCTTAACTACGGATCAAAGAATACACATTCTGCTGCCCTATCTATACTGATAAATTAGGAAGTGCTAAAAAATTAGGACAGCCCCAACATAACAAAAATGATAGCACCTCTTTCTATAAGTGTCCTTTCTTATCTTGCACTAACTGATCTCCAATTTGGTTGGAACTCCAATGTGTTGTTAAACCACATCAACACAATAGCACAACATGGCAACAAAGGCCCTTTAAATACTACAATTCACCCTTTCCACACACACGCATAAACTTTTTGGCCATATGTAAATACATATTGAATATTTAGCATTTAACTTTATGATAACTTATCACATTGTAATGCTGACAGCACACAGTTCTTCACCTGCAGTAATGGCCGCCAGGTTCTAATGGCCCCGTCAAGCTGTGCTTCCTCCTCCCAGCTGCCACCTGTAGTTCTTTGTATCTGTTTCTGTCTATAGCACATATGTACTGGTCCTTTCAGGCTCTTAAAGGACCAGCACAAACACCAGATTTTTCTGGCCCCAGCTAATACTTGGCCATCAATATGTATTTATTGGTCCCTAATGCAGGACTGTGTCTGATTCAATAAATGTTAGTAGCATCTTCCTGCATTTTTAATTATTTCCAAACTGTCTTTTTTTTTTTCTTTTACGAAATCTGGAGAATCTTTTTAATATAGTATCACCTGCTATCATGGAAACTTTATAGCTTAAATGGGTCTCTAAGTAGAGACATAAGCTAAAGCTCGTGGGCCCCATTGCGAAATCTGTATCAAGGCCTCAACTTACCCTGTGCCATCTATAAAACTGGTGTCTTTTTATGTTATAAAGAGGCTACTGAGCCCTCCTGATGCTCAAGGGCCTGGCAGCATATGCTACCTCTGCATCCCCCATAGCTACACCCCTGTCTCTAACTGAATGCATCGTGTATTTCATTTTAGCTTCATTAATTAAATGCACAGATATGTCATTCCTTACCGATCCTCTTGGCTGGATATGTCTACACATGCATATCAAAACATAGAAGACTAATGTCAGAAAAAGGCCACATGGTCCATCTAGTCTTTCCTTATATTGTTACTATTTTATCTTAGGATAGACATGTGTTTATCCCAGGCTTGTTCACATTCACTTACTGTAGATGCCCCAATCACATCTGCTGAAAGTTTGTTCCAAGTCTCAACTACTTTTTCAATGAAATATTATTTCCTGTCTTGTTGTATTTGGAAAGTTAGGCAACATGGTTTTCGGGGGTAAGCATTGTGCTGCTTAACCAGCTTGACTTTAGGCCACTCCTAGGGGTATTTTCTAAGTAGCATTCCTGGCATTCATTTTTTAACATCTATACAGGGATCTGGACTTTACTGCAGGGAGACTACCCATTTGCTACCTTTGGGGAGTGGTCTCAGTATAGGTGAGAACTGGCCTAGTGGTCACAAGATACCAGTGTGAAGCAACAGAGGACAGGCTAGAAAGTGGTCAGAAACAGTTCAAAGTTGGGACTGGCAAACTACATGCAAATGTGGTTAACAAGGCAGTGATTCAGGTTGGACAGCAGAGGTTCGTAGCTCAGAAACAAGCAAATATCAGACACAGGAGATCAGCAGAATGAAGTCAAGAGACAAACTGGGTTAGGCAGAATGCAACTGATATTCAGAACTCATAGCTACCACCCTGTCTGATAGCCTCAGGTCAGGCAAAGCACCATTTTGGATCTACACCCTGCAGCCAGGGCATTGCAGACATTTTTTGAATTGTGATACAGACTAAAAGCACACTATACAAGAATAAGACTGCTCCTGCAAAGGAGACACTGCGTGATCGGAAAGTATCATCACAAAACCTCAGTACCAACTCAGTGGAAGTTCTAAAGGATTGTGCCTCCATTACATAGTTCAACTGTTTATAACTGGTTCTTCATCAGTAAATTGTCAATTTTGTCCACAACACTGTCTCCTGAGTCTAATTCTGCGCTCACCATCAAGGGCACTCCAATCACCATCAGGCCCAGAGAGGGATAACAGACCAGGAATAGGACTTGAGTGTTCTGATTTCAAGTAAATTAAGCAGCTGTACTCAGTGTCAAGGAGCAGCTGCAAAAGCAAATAAAAGCCTATAGTGTATAAAAAGAGAACTCTAAACTCTTAAAAATATAGGTACACTCCTCTGTGCAAGAATGGAAGTCTGCGCCAGTCAGGAATTGTTGTACCTTTCTTATATACTCAGGCCAGTTTTCTGGTGTTAACTATAGCAAATTTGTCGGATTTAGGTCCTGCCCTACCATACCTTTTATAATAAATACTGAGCAGATGCAGAAAGAGAGAAGTGGTGCATCTTTGGTGCATAAAAAGGTCTGTGCACTAAAGATGCACAACTATTACTATCCGCCCCAGTTTGCTGGTATAGAGGTAATAGTCCTTATACCTTAAGGAGATCAAATACACATAAGCTTTTCAAGTCATGAACTTTCTTCTGAAGCTTGTCATGGTGGAGTAGGACCTATTCCGAATATTTCCATGGGGCCCTATGGTTATGCCCCTACTTTAAGAATTCTATTTCTTGGTTAGTTTGCCTATAAACAGTACTACAAAGCTGCATATGTGCCAGAAAAAGAAATCTTGTCCTGATTTGTTTAAAAACAGAAGATTCTTTCACATTTGCAGAAAGTGAACATTTATTAGCAAGTGAATTCATTTTAACATGATAATGACAAGACGATCTTTCTAAACTACATTCATTTTGCAGGGAAAAAAGTGCTAGCTAGCCGAAATCAGAAACCCATATGAGACAGAAAGTATCATTTCAGCTGAAAGGGCTATAAAATAGTTACTATTCAGTGCAGTAAATCAAGAAAGTGCTGATTTAGGTACTATTAAATTTACTTCAATTCTTTCAGCATGTCAGAAGCAACTGCCATGGGTTGTCCTTATGCTAATTCACTCTTTGAAGTGTGTTGGCATAAATTATACTAGCACAATAAAAATAACCTTCCCCTCTACAACTAATGTTCATTGTGCCAGCCTAATTCACACAGTTTAGATTGACAAAGCAACTTGATAGGGTCTGATTTTGCTATAAACTGGAGTCCTGCCAATGCATTAAAACAAAAACTACTTACCGTATCAAAACACTTTCCATGTTCTTTTCATTCCTTAACATCTTGACTTCCCTGGAATGTACTATATATAAGACGCAGTAAAATCCATTTTGCTGTAAAAATGTGTTTGGCTTATTTGTGTGTTTTGTCCTTATTTATTGTAAGAGTATTAGAAGCTTTTATTTTATTCTTTTTGTTTAGATGTTTTACTGTATTTCTTACAGGCAAAGACAGATACCAATAACAGATGACCCCTGTTTAAGGACACTATATAGACTTGATTTACAACTCTTTATCTGATGACAGTGGAGTGCTAACCAAACACATCACATTAAGGTAGAGGCCCCACGTTTCGGAAACGCAGGTTATTTTGTTGCAGATTTTGTTGCATTTTTTGAGCCAAAGCCAGGAGTAGATTAAGCAGAAGGTAGAAGTATAAGAACTTCCTATATATTTCCCATTCCTTTTGTAGCCGTTCTTGGCCTTGGCTCAAAAAAACGCAGCAAAATCTGCAACAAAAAAAGCTGCATTTCCGCAATGTGGGGCCTCAGCCTAAGGAATTTTTCTGGGATTTTGATATTGAAAACCTATTGTTTACCTGAATATCTGATTGGCCACCACCAGAACAACACAGTAGACTGAGGTGGAAGCAGAAAGCTCAGTCCACAGTATGGTGGATATACCGGGTTACTGCAGATCAGCTTCAAGTGAGGGAAGAAGAAACTGAAGATTTATAAA
Organism: Leptodactylus fallax; assembly: GCA_947044405.1. Classification (NCBI taxonomy): domain Eukaryota; kingdom Metazoa; phylum Chordata; class Amphibia; order Anura; family Leptodactylidae; genus Leptodactylus; species Leptodactylus fallax. The sequence goes on from CAMRHE010000234.1 coordinate 1,646,054, forward strand.
TAATTCCATTATATATGCCAATCTTTAACCATGGAACACTTTTTGGGGTAAAAAGCTTTTAAATAGTGTAAATTTGGCACATCTTGTGCTATGTTAAAGACAGAAAATGAAATCATACAAAGCATAGAATTGCATTACAATTTGCATGTATTTTATTTTCTAATGATAAATATATGGAAAACTTGTCTTTTCCTCCTGTTCTGGCCAACTTTATTGTCATATGTTGGCAGGTGAGAGGTGAGAGAATTTACATAATTTTGTGCAAATTTGCAACTTTTTATGCCAAAAAATACTGGTAAGTTTTTAAAAAATTCCCCCACAATCAAATAATAACACATTGCTCCGATCCCAAAATGTTTAAAAAGTAATGGAAAATAAAAATGTAATATTTATATTGGTTTTGCCACATCCATAAGGGTCAGAAACGTACAACTGTTGTTGTTTTTTTTTGTCGGTCACAGAAAAAAACATGAAAAGCGATGTTTCACAGAATGGCATAAAAAAAGTCTTCCCTCAAAAAATAAACCATTGTACACTTCCATTAACAGAAAATAATTAAGATATGGGTCTTGGAAATTGGTGATGAAAAAAAATAGTTGCTATAAGGCAAAGGCCCCATGTAGTGAGTCACAGCAAAAAAGCGCTGCTGGAAAAACCGTTGCGGCAACGCATTGCAGTTTTTCCCGCAGTGCTTTTCGCAGAAAGTCCTCAGTGGTTTCCTCTACGGACTTTCTCCTTCCATTATACCTATAGAGAAACCACCGGTATTTCCGTAGGTATAATTGACATGCTGCGATTTCCAAGAACGCAATGGTTTTGGAAATCGCAGCGTTTCTGCTGTGCATATTTTTCTGAAATGTGTGGATGGGATTCATTTTACAGGGGCTGTAAAACGCCAAACAGCAGCGTTTAAATATCAATAAGATATAACTTAATTAAACACTACAACTTGTCCCGCTAAAAAAAAAGCCCTAAAAGCCCTCATACAGTTACATACAGACCAAAAAATAAAAAAGCTATAGGGCTTAAATAGGTCCATGTCCACTGCTGTTATCCGCAATGGGCATTACCACCAATAGAGTGACAGATGTACACAGAGCACGGTCTGTCTGTATTCCCTTTAATGTAAAAAACATGATTGAAGCTTTCTTCCATCATGTTTGTTACTTAACCTTCCATCGTGTTTTGTTTTGTTTTTTAACTTAGAATTGATGTCACTCTATTACTGTTAATGTCCAATGCTCTCATCCTATGACATTTTAATAGAAGTGTGAACGTCCTCATAGCACTACCGTTTCCAATGTGTAACCCAATATTGCTTTAATTTTCAATATATTATAGTGGATATCAAATAATGTTAATAAATATACTTTAAGAGTCATCACACTGCAAAGAAGACATTCAATACAAGATATTCAATGGAGGAACAATTGTGCCATCAGGATTAGGAATCCCAAAACAGGTTGCTTCATAATGATGTATCTTTCTGATCCAGAGCTATATTAAATTATACAGTAAGCCCTATGATACATAATTTTAATTTCACATGAATAATGGGCTTTGTATATGGTATGTAATAGATCACCCACTGTCTCCCTGTTCTCTACTTCTATTCAAGAATGGAAACATATTTATACAAGGGACAATGAGCATTTCAATGTATCTAAGGTCACAAGGTGCTGTCCCACTAAGTGGATGGAGAATGCTATTGATATGTTAAATAAGAAAACCGTAGAGATATGAACATTTGATAGAAAATGTATCAAATAATAGTTCCAAGGATTCCATTGTCAATTATTTCTTTAAAGTAATAGCAGCTTTTCAACCCAGTTTAATAGTGATACAAATATAGCAACAAGGATAGAGCGTGCCAATGCAGCCATCCCACAATATAATAATCATTGCTCAATATAATTATAAGGACCATAAAGTGAGTGGACCTCACTTATTCTACTTATAAAATAAAAAATCCATCTCCACATATAAAAAATAAACAAATGTAATTATATATTCACAAACAGATAATTAAATCCATGAAAACTACAGAAACCAATGGCCTCTGTCTGGGTTTGCTGTCTTTTTCACTGGGGTTTTCTTGGTTTTAAATTTCTCTTCTCTTGTGAATATATAATGATCTGTGATTATTTTTGTGTATTTCCAGTTTATTGCTAGAATCATATAGTTTTAAATTTGGCTACTGAATGTTATTAGCCACACATTTCTTGTTCTGTAGAAATCACTTTTCAGTAGTCATCTCATTATCATTAGGATTACAATGACAGGTAACACTTACATATAGATAACATAAGATCAAACAATTCACAATACTTAATGGTCAAAGCTGAGCTTGTCCTCCTCCCTGCACAGTGACCTATGCACAGGTCACAGAGCATGTCTACAACACTCTTAGTGAATATCTCCAGTCTACAGGTTCCTATGGTCCATGTGGCTGCTGTAAATTACATTTTTGCGTGCTGTCAACAGCAAAATGGCTGCTCTCCTAATAAAGTACAGAAAACACGCAAAGCATATCACTAAATGCTGGTAACAGAGCAAAGATAAAGCTCAGGCAAGATGGCCGTCCCCATAATAATGTACAGAAAATAGAATTAAATAAATCCACAACCAGAAAATACACAAAAATAGAAAAAAATTTATTTCACCTTGTTTTAGTAAATAAATGTAACTGATAGTGATACATTCCTTTTAAGTATCTTACAAAGTTTTGTAGCCAGAGCAAAAACTGCTGCTTTACCCTCAATCCTACCACAAGGCAATTAATAAAGTGTATTTCTAAGATTTTTGTCATTGGTATACTTTTTTTTACTGGATGCCTCTGTGTGAAAAATTCATTCTTTTGTGCAATTTTATAGAGTAATCAAAAGTATCCCCAAAATATAGCACAGGTGAGGTCAAAAGAATAATCTAATGTCAGTGTATTGGGAGCCTAAGGGTCCATTGACTTGTATGTGCTGAAGTTGTGCATAAAGTACATCAACAGTGAACTGCAGATGCGGTGTACAAAGAGTCTAATACTACTGAATAGTAAAAACTGATCTGTTAAAGTGTATAGTATACATTGTAAAAGTACAAGCTATGTTAAATAAGTGTTATTCTTTCATACATTCAAACTGTGAAAATAAAGGGGTTTCCAGGCTAAAAACATTGCTGAACTATCCAAAGGGAAGGTAGTCAATGTCAGATCAATTAGATTCTGACACCAGGCGCTCTCAGCGATCAGTTGTTCTCAGCAGCTCATATGCAGAGAATGGAGAAGGAAGCAGACAGCTCTGTTCTCTGTGTAGTGGCCAGGTCAGGTACTGCAAGTGAACTCTTAGTGACTCACAACTAACACAGTGCTTAGTGGTTCAGCAACTAACACAGAGAACAGAGCTGTCTGAGTCCTGCTCTGCTTCATGTATCAGCTGCTGAGAATAGGTGATAGGCAAAGATTCTTAGTCTTAGAACCTCACTGATCTTATGTTGATGACCTATCATCATTATGTTTAGCCCAGAAAACCACTTTAAATACAGAAATGTCTTATATCTGATGTTTGCTCAGGAATCTTTTTACTGTAGGTTGTATGTTGCAGATATACAGTTCTTCATTTTGTACAAAATAATCAGATTGGAGCAATACCAGTGGGAACTTTGTATCATCTCAGTTATCATCTTACCTCAATAACTTCAATAATCTTCACTCATCTCATAAATAACTAACCTCATCCCACAAATCTAATTTATTCCTATATTTATCTGCAAATGGTTATCATATAATATGTGTAAATGAAAAAGGGATTTATCTGGTGACCAACGTAATAATCATGGGACCTGATATGCGGCCCACATTTCCCACACGTATACATATTTAATCATATTCTAATATATGAAATGACTTTAATCCAAAAGGGTAAATTAAAAAAAACAAAAAAAACAATATGTACATTTCTTAGGTTGCAGAGATTGGTCTATAGATTGTCATAATGAATTGTCTGAGACATGAGGATAAATCATCATTGTTAATTTAAAGGGAGTCTGTCACCAGAACCCAACATATCGGCACAGCTGATGGATAGGTTAGAGCAGAGGTTTCCAAACTTTTTTTTTCTCGTAGACCACTTTCAAAATTTTACTGGTTTTGGTGGACCCAGTGCTGCTACATTTCTACCATATTCCCAAAACTCGTCAAAAAATGTGAAGATTAGATCTAACGTAGACCCCCGTCGAGTATCCACCTGGACCACTTTGGGAATCACTGGGTTAGAGTCACCTGAATCAAACAGCGTTTTCCACTTCTGAATTAGTTCTTCTGTTGGTGAGATATTGCTGTTTTTCTGAATGCAGGAACTTTTTTTGGTCTGGGAATTGCCATAAACTCAGCCGTGATTTCCTTATTATAGACAGGTTCTTAGGCAGGGACACTACATGTACGAGAAGATAACCTGGCCACAATAATTGATTTTCTAACAAGACCTAGACCATAGAAAGTTCTTGCATTTATGATCATATCCATTGGCAATCGATCAAGACAAAAGACTGTTATTACTAAGATGGTTAGAGAAAATCTCTAAAACTCTGCAAAATTTTTAATGACTTACATTTGCAAAAATGTTTAACTTGTAATTGTCTATAAATGTATATATTGTTGTGTTTATGGAAAATCCCTTTTAAAGACTATATCCACATGAGATGTACACGCAAGTAACCACTGACTGGCTAGCCCATTGCAGTGTTTAGTATAAGCATAGTGAATGTTATTTTACCAAATTTCATCTAAAAACTCGCAGGGCAAACTGACCCACACAGAATCTTTTCAACAGGATAAATCCCGATGAACTTCTGACCCTTCTAATAAAAAGGGATTACCAAAAGGACAAGCCTTGGAACTAAAGTTAATTTCCCTTCCATTTGGCAGTAGTCATCATTTCCGTCTTAATCATCTTGCAAGCAGCCTCTGTACATTTGCTGATCATTGACCATAGCTCTAAGAAGTGTGACAAATAGGCACGATGTGCTGCTTTTTTTTTATTATTATTTCTGGTACCATGATCCATAACAGGTTAGCTTCTCAAACAGCCTAAAATCACTTTGTAAATCACTGAGGCTTATGCCACGTCTATCTGCCATATTATATTGAAAATGATTTCAATCCTTTGATATTAAATAAAGTCAGTGATATCTTTTCTATTTTGTTAACAAAAAGAGAAAAAGAGGGGGGATATTCTAAGAACATATAACAATGTCATCCTTTATAGACAGCAATTTAGCCTATCGGTCATAATCCTTTGTGCTTTTGTTCCATGCTTGACTATTTGTAAGAACATAGCTGCTTTTAAAGTGATAAGAAATTCAGGAAAATTACAATAATGCACAACAATTTTGATGAAAATTGTACTATTTATAATGATTGGCATGTAAGAGCCTGGATGTTAGATCAGATTCTTTAGTTATAAAGTTTTTATCATGTAAAAAAGCCTTCATTTTTTTTCTTGTGCCAAACAATAATTCATATGGTAATACGAAAAAAAAAAACTATTTTATAAAATAAATAAATACACATTTTGTATGTAAAAGATACCAGAAAACAAAAGATCAAAAAGAAACAAAAAGAAAAAAAGAAAACTTGAGTTTTTCTATCAATATATATTTTGAATATAGTCCTGTAATTTACACAAATTCTCTAAAGACCTGCAATTATCTTTTTTCACAAGAGAAGCTCGATAAAACTGCTAAAAAGGAAAAGTATTGCTACATAGCACTCTTTGCAACAGCTTTCTGCTCTGAGTGAGGTTTTCAGTGAAAAATATGTGATATTTTATTATTTACAACGGTAAATCATGATCTCTATATAAATGACATGTTACATTTTTGTATTATATCTTTATTACCTTTTTGTTGTTTACATTTACACTACCGTTCAAAAGTTTGGGGTCACCCAGACAATTTTGTGTATTCCATGAAAACTCACACTTTTATTTATCAAATGAGTTGCAAAATGAATAGAAAATATAGTCAAGACATTGACAAGGTTAGAAATAATTATTTTTATATGAAATAATAATTTTCTCCTTCAAACTTTGCTTTCGTCAAAGAATGCTCCATTTGCAGCAATTCCAGCATTGCAGACCTTTGGCATTCTAGCTGTTAATTTCCAGAGGTAATCTGGAGAAATTTCACCCCATGCTTCCAGAAGCCCCTCCCACAAGTTGGATTGGCTTGATGGGCACTTTTTGCGTACCATACGGTCAAGCTGCTCCCACAACAGCTCAATGGGGTTGAGATCTGGTGACTGCACTGGCCACTCCATTACAGATAGAATACCAGCTGCCTGCTTCTTCCCTAAATAGTTCTTGCATAATTTGGAGGTGTGCTTTGGGTCATTGTCCTGTTGTAGGGTGAAATTGGCTCCAATCAAGCGCTGTCTACAGGGTATGGCATGGCGTTGCAAAATGGAGTGATAGCCTTCCTTATTCAAAATCCCTTTCACCATGTACAAATCTCCCACTTTACCATCACCAAAGCAACCCCAGACCATCACATTCCCTCCACCATGCTTGACAGATGGCGTTAGGCACTCTTCCAGCATCTTTTCAGTTGTTCTGCATCTCACAAATGTTCTTCTGTGTGATCCAAACACCTCAAACTTCGATTCATCTGTCCATAACACTTTTTTTTCACTCTTCCTCTGTCCAATGTCTGTGTTCTTTTGCCCATATTAATCTTTTTCTTTTATTAGCCAGTCTCAGATATGGCTTTTTCTTGGCCACTCTGCTCTGAAGGCCAGCATCCCTGAGTCGCCTCTTCACTGTAGATGTTGACACTGGCGTTTTGCGTGTAGTATTTAATGAAGCTGCCAGTTGAGGACCTGTGAGGCGTCGATTTCTCAAACTAGAGACTCTAATGTACTTGTCTTGTTGCTTAGTTGTGCAGCGGGGCCTCCCACTTCTCTTTCTACTCTGGTTAGAGAATGTTTGTGCTTTCCTCTGAAGGGAATAGTACACACAGTTGTAGGAAATCTTCAGTTTCTTGGCAATTTCTCACATGGAATAGCCTTCATTTCTAAGAACAAGAATAGACTGTCGAGTTTCACATGAAAGTTCTCTTTTTCTGGCCATTTTGACAGTTTAATTGAACCAACAAATGTAATGCTCCAGATTCTCAACTAGCTCAAATGAAGGTCAGTTTTATAGCTTCTCTAACCAGCAAAACTCTTTTCAGCTGTGCTAACATACTTGCACAAGGGTTTTCAAGGGTCTTCTAAACATCCATTAGCCTTCTTACACAGTTAGCAAACACAATGTACCATTAGAACACTGGAGTGATGGCTGCTGGAAATGGGCCTCTATACACCTATGTAGATATTGCATTAAAAACCAGACGTTTGCAGCTAGAGTAGTCATTTACCACATTAACAATGTATAGAGTGTATTTCTGATTCATTTAATGTTATCTTCATTGAAAAAAACTGTGCTTTTCTTTCAAAAATAAGGAAATTTCTAAGTAACCCTAAACTTTTGAACAGCAGTGTATATATTAACCCTTAGGTGCACCAGGACGTACAGTTACGTCCTGGTGCACGTGACTAAATATGGATAACTGCAATGACATTGAGAAGTAAGGCCCGACCTTCTGACAGTGGAGAGATATCTGTGCCGAAACTAACGGCACCGATATCTCCAGCACCCGGGCTCACATCGGAAAAGTGCACTGAATTCAATGAACTGTCAGCTTTCTAGCTATACAGTGGGTAGGGAAAGTATTCAGACCCCTTTAAAATTTTCACTCTTTGTTTCATTGCAGCCATTTGCTAAAAGCAAAAAAGTTCATTTTATTTCTCATTAATGTACATTCAGCACCCCATCTTGACAGAAAAAAACAGAAATGTAGATATTTTTGCAAATTTATTAAAAAAGAAAAACTGAAATACCACATGGTCATAAGTATTCAGACCTTTTGCTGTGACACTCATATTTAACTCACATGCTGTCCATTTCTTCTGATCCTCCTTGAGATGGTTCTACTCCTTCATTGGAGTCCAGCTGTGTTTAATTAAACTGATTGATTAGGAAAGGCACACACCTGTCTATATAAGATCTCACAGCTCACAGTGCATGTCAGAGCAAATGAGAATCATGACGTCAAAGGAACTGCCCAAGGAGCTCAGAGACTGAATTGTGGCAAGTCACAGATCTGGCCAAGGTTACAAAAGAATTTCTGCAGCACTCAAGGTTCCTAAGAGCACAGTGGTCTCCATAATCCTTAAATTGAAGAAGTTTGGGACGACCAGAACTCTTCCTCGACCTGCCCGTCCAGCCAAACTGAGCAATTGTAGGAGAAGAGCCTTGATGAGAAAGGTAAAGAAGAACCCAAAGAACACTGTTGCTGAGCTCCAGAGATGCAGTAGGGAGATGGGAGAAAGTTCCACAAAGTCAACTATCACTGCAGCCCTCCACCAGTCGGGGCTTTATGGCAGAGTGGCGCGAAGGAAGCCTCTCCTCAGAGCAAGACATATGAAAGCCCGCATAGAGTTTGCCAAAAAACACATGAAGGACTCCCAGACTATGAGAAATAAGATTCTCTGGTCTGATGAGACGAAGATTGAACTTTTTGGCGTTAATTCTAAGCGGTATGTGTGGAAAAAAACAGGCACTGCTCATCACCTGCCCAATACAATCCCAACAGTGAAACATGGTGGTGGCAGCATCATGCTATGGGGGTGTTTTTCAGCTGCAGGGACAGGACGACTGGTTGCAATTGAAGGAAAGATGATTGTGGCCAAGTACAGAGATATCCTGGAAGAAAACCTCTTCCAGAGTGCTCTGGACCTCAGACTAGGCCAAAGGTTCACCTTCCAACAAGACAATGACCCTAAGCACACAACTAAAATAACAAAGTAGTGGCTTCGGAACAACTCTGTGACCATTCTTGACTGGCCCAGCCAGAGCCCTGACCTCAACCCAATTGAGCATCTCTGGAGAGACCTGAAAATGGCTGTCCACCAATGTTCACCATCCAACCTGACGGAACTGGAGAGGATCTGCAAGGAAGAATGGCAGAGAATCCCCAAATCCAGATGTGAAAAACTTGTCGCATCATTCCCAAGAAGACTCATGGCTGTACTAGCTCAAAAGGAAGGGGCTTCTACTTAATACTGAGCAAAGGGTCTGAATACTTATGTCCATGTGATATTTCAGTTTATCTTTTTTAATAAATTTGCAAAAATATCTACATTTCTGTTTTTTTTCTGTGAAGATGGGGTGCTGAGTGTACATTAATGAGAAACAAAATGAACTTTTTTGCTTTTAGCAAATGAGTGAAAAGAGTGAAAAATTTAAAGGGGTCTGAATAGTTTCCCTACCCACTGTATATAATACCGCAGATGCAAGAGGATGTGAAAGCTCCTCTTTCAGTTTTGGAGTGGTGGACACCATTCTAGTCAATGTGGTCTGCCGGTGTCTGTGTGTAACCTCTAAAACAGTGGTCTGGCTGCCCTGGCGGAGCCGAACGACGAAGAGGCCGGAGCAGATGTGAACCGAGCCTAAGAGTTTTAAATTCATTTTAAAATGACAGTTTTTATCTGGCTTCATCATTTACATATATAGCAAGAATCTTAGGAAATATAACGGTGATCATCCTGACAAATGTAATGCAAAACTGCAGTAAATACTGACACCATAGCAAAGCAAATATGTATGAAATTCTGGTTCAAGTTTTGGATACCATAGGGAATCTGTATTACTACACATATACACACAAAACAGAACATGTAAACACACATAGACACACACAAAACAAGTACACACACAAAGACACATACACATCATACACATAGACCCACACAGAACATGTACTGTACACACACACAGACACATGACAGAACATGTGTACACACACACATAGACACACACAGAACATGTACACACACACAAAACATGTACACACACAGACACACACACATAGATCTACAAAGAACATGTACACACACAGAGAACATATACACACACAGAACATATACCCACATACACACACATAGACACACACACACAAACACAGAACATGTACACACACACATGTACACACACAAACACACACACATAGACACACACAAGACACAACACATACCTGGAACCAAGTCAGGGATCAATTACTCTGGGCTGCAGCAGCCCAATGTAGTTGATCATCCCCTGCAGTGCAAGACTCAGGGAAGAGGAGGAGGGGCTGTCAGCCTGCTTCGGTAAGTGAGAGAGGCAGCCAGCTCCTGGCAGCCCAGGGGGCCTCTTAAGTTGTGGGGGCCCTGGACGATTGCCCAGTTTGCCCCCCCTAACGCCCCGCCCTGCGTCCATTGCCAAACCTTTTAAAAAAAATGGATTGGTCCAAACGGTTACACAGCAGATACCTGAATCTGTCTTTTTAGACAGATTAGTCAATGGGTGTCTGTCAATAAACTGTCCGTTTGTGTCATTTGTGTCTGTTCTTGACAAATCAGTTTTTTTTTCTCCCTTCTTCATTCTGAGCATGTAGAAGTAAAAACACATTGCAAAATGGACACAAACAGAATACTATCCATTGGTAATCCATTTGTGTCTGACTTCCATAGAACTCAATTTTAATAAAACGGATTTGTTGTTGTCTGTCTGATATCCGTCTGGTATCCTCTTCCTTTTTTGGACAGAGAAAAAGTCCTGCAAGTTCGACATTTTTCTCTGCCCAAAAGAGTGGATACCGGTTGGAAATGGTCCAAACTCAATCCTGTGAATGGTTTTGAGATGGTTTCAAAAACTGATTTTGCGCAGATGTGAACCCAGCCTTAGTAAGTATAGAGGGTTTAGTAGCTGCAGCTTGTCTTTGTCTTTTCCAATAGCATCTACCTTCCCCTACCTCATCCATAGACTTCTGTGTTAGAAGTAACTAAGACTAGATGCACACGTGGTGCAAAATGGCTGTGAAAAATGGATCCATGATCATGGAGGGAAAAATGGATTTCATGGATCATGGAGGGATCCATGAAAATGACCAAAAATAGGACATGACCTATGTTTTAACTGTCAAAATAACGGTCATGAGAATAGCCCCCATTCACTGACAGTGAAATAAATGCTGCTGTATGTTGTCCGTTAAAAAAAAAACGGATGCCACTTGGCCAGTTTTCACTGTCATGTGAATGTAACCATAGTCTGATAAGTGGAGAATGCATTTTCATTACATAAAATAATATTACAACGTTTCTTATTTTCACTTTTATAGTTCATTTGGAAAATGTTTCATAATTGGATGTACTCTGTAAAGGTAAGTATTATTATAGGTCCAACACTGTATGAATGTCTTACGTTTACAAGAAAGTATTGGAAAATAAGATAAAAAATAGAAATGAAGACAGGACCTTCAAGCATTAGGAAATATACATCAAAAATAACATAATAAACATATTTGTGATAATCTATATTTTGGGCTCAAACTGGACAAAAATTTTACCATACTAAACTCTTCCTAACCCCCATCCCTCAATTCAATAGAAATACAAGAGTACGATTTCACATCTTCTAAGAAAATGAAAACAAAAAATAAAAAACACATGATAAAAAAAAAAGCAGTGCAAATAATGATGCTTAAAGAAACCACAATGGGGAAGATTTATTAAGCTGAATGTGCAGGAATATGCACAAAAATACTGTTATGCTGTGCCCCACATTTATCAAGTGACACTTTTCCAAATTTTGTGAAAGGGAGCGTGGGCTATCTGGAAAGGGGTATAACTTCAAGAAAAGGGGAGTGGTCAAAGTTTTGACTCCAGGCACCAAAAATACTACAAGAACTTTTAAGCCAACTAATAGGCGGTATAATATTAGCCTAGACATTCTAACAATACACCAAGTTTATCAAATAACATCAGACAGTTTGATAAATCTGCCACCATTTTGGACTGTCTAGTCTAAAGTTGCACTGTCTAAAACCTATACACTATTAGTAAATCTGTCCCAATGTTTTTAATAAAAATATGGAGGTCTGCTTCTTGAATTTCCTATATTTTGTGATAAAATATATATTTCAATGATGATAATTACATTTAATATTGATCATATGGAAAACAGAGTCCAACTTGACTGACATGAACTAGAATTTTTTGGTCATTTTATCAAAGCATTTATAACACTAAATGGGCAGTCACCAAAGCCATGTATCCACTTCCTTGGTTACAATGTAATGCTTGAGTACATAATGAGAGCAAATAATTGTTTAAGATCCAGGCGTTAGATGTCACTGATAAAGGTTATGTCAATATGGCTTGCTCTCATCTATAACACGGTTGTGGATAAAGTCAGTATTTAGACATCATGATCTTATTAGTCCGCCTATTCAACCCAGTGAAATAATCAATATCAAAGTTTCCTGAAAAATAAAGATAACAGGTAAGAATAGTGAAAAAGAGGCAGAACATAATCTTCGCACATATTGTATCTGATCTTTCTTTGTTGAGGATGCCAAGCACACAACTCTGTAATATAACCTTAGACTTGCTGAAAAATCAGGCAGTTCTATCTATGGTATACCATTAGAACAAGGAAAGGACAGTTTTCACTAGTTTTCTATAAAAAAAAAATCCACATTTTATAAAATGACAGCAAATTGTATGGTGTAAACCATTTATGATTCCGCTTTTATACATTTAGGAAATGATAGAGAGGAAGTTTCTTTCTATGGGTATAGATGACCCATACTGGCACTAGACAAATAAAGAAAAGTACAAAATTGTCCTACTGTTTCCCAACAAACCAACAGGTACGTATTCTCAGCCAGAGTCGGATTTGGAAAGCTGCTTGACAGTGTCTTTTACATTTACTCTTTATGCTGGGGGCACTATAGGGTTAACGCAGTCCTATGGCACCTTCTCTCTAGAGACCCTAGCTTTTTAAGTTTGTCCTACATAGCAAATAAGGAAGTTATAGCCAGAGGGAGTGAACTTTAGGTTGTTAGATCTTGCAACCTACCAGTAAAGCCTGCAGCGTCCTGTGTCAGTGTTTCTCCACTAACTGCCTAATTCCCTTGATATAGTGTTTCGCTTACAACTGCATGTGCTTATTCTATTGAAAGCAACTGTCAAATAGTGACTTGTCAGCTCACATATTTACAAATAGCAAAATAATGCCTGCTGGTTTTCCAATCCTCATTTCTACAGCTACAACAATACAATATAAGACTTGCTTCACAGCGGGATGCTATGAAACCCACATCATAAGCAGAAGTCGAGTAAAGTTTTTCTGTATAGGATAGATATTAAAGAACTTAAAACTAAAGTCGCCATAGAGTTAGATGGTCACTAATAATGCGGTTTCTCTTTAGTGGAGAAGAAAATCTGAGATCATTTCCCTGTATATATATACTTGAGTTGAGTTCAGATCATACCCAGAGTAATATTGTATGATAGTTTCTATACAGATAGTGGCTCTGTGTCTCTTTGCTGCGTTGACGGAGCTTCCAGTTAGACTGCACAGTATGTACATGCTGCTATCATCAAAGAGTTTTTCTAGAACTTACTGTCTTTATTGATAACACCATGTAACAATTTTCAAAAAATATTTGTTCCCAGTTGTTAAGTGTGTTTTCCTGATTGTTTGTACCTTAAATGAATAGAAAAAAGTTATTATTCCCTGTAAACTTTGCTTTTGTGGTCAGCACAATGATATTTTGAAATTGATCTATTTTTAAGGATATTCGCAATATTTCAAGATACTTAAGAAGCTTCTGGAATTGTGAGAACTATCAAGAAGTTTCTAGAACTGCCCAGAATTATCTAGAACTTTCTGGCACTGTACAGAATTGTAGGTAGCTGTATAACTACAGTTATATAGGGCCACTATAGCCCTTCCTGAGAAACAGAGAGACAGGATCTAATTGATTGGGATTGCATAGTAAGTGGGCAATGGCCATCACAGACAAAGGGGAATTGACCTAGACCAGGGGTCAGCAACCTTCGGCACTCCAGCTGCTGTGAAACTACAACTCCCAACATGCTCCATTCACTTCCATGGGATTTCCAAGAACAGCAGAGCAAGTATGCATGCTGGGAGTTGTAGTTTTACAACAGCTGGAGTGCCGAAGGTTGCTGACCCCAGACCTAGACAGACAGGTGTGAATTCAATATCTATTCAGATTCTGATAATGACAGTATTCACACTTCACCCCACACCCATTACAGGAGGAGCTTAGGAATGTAAATGTATATATTGTGTGTTACTCTGGTACCGGGGAGGGCCGGTTTTAGACAAAGTGGGGCCCTAGGCAAAATTAAAAGCGGGGCCCCAAATGCTGATATGCAAACAACACCATCGTCTTCCAGTGGCAACCCCTATAATAACGCCTCCTTTCTGCCAACAAAAAAGTAATAAGCCCCATTTTACTACACACAATTCAAATGAGCACCTTTGTACCACCTAATAGATTTTTGCACCCAGTCATCAGTTGTTATAGCGCCTCCTTATAAATAATAGTCCCTGCTTATAAATAATATTACACCTTTATCAGTAATAGCTCCCTTATAAATGATAAATAGTGCCCTGTATCAGTAATATTCCCCCTTATCAGTAACAGACACCCCGTAAAAATAATACTGCTCCCTTATAAATAATAGCCCCCTCATAAATAATAGTTACCCTTATAAATGATAGTCCCCATTATCACTAATAGCCCCCTTTATAAATAAGCCCACTTAACAATTACACCCCCCTTATAAAAAGTTCCCCTCTTATAAATTATAGCTCCCCCTTATAATGGATGCCTTATATATAATAGTTTCCCCCTTATAAATAATAGCCCATCTTATAAATAATAGTTCCCCCTTATAATAGCCCCCGCATACTTAAGTTTCCCAATTATATATAGTAACCCATCCTTATATATAATAGTTCTCCATTATACAGTGTCGGACTGAAGGGCCTTAGGCCCACCAGAGGAATTTGTTCTGGGGCCCCACCCAACAGCTTCCTGCTAATAGCCTACACCACAGCTCCTTCACTGAAGTCTTACATATGTGCTGACTATCTGGTGTTACTGAGTATGTTCACAGTATAGTCAGCCCCTATAGTACTGTGCAGGCCCCAATAACTCCAGGGCCGGTTCATGCACAGTACTGTATGGGGAATGACATGGCCATGGGGCACTACACATATGTGCAAGATTATAGTGAGGGAGCTGTGATGCAGACATAGCACACAGGGCTGCCAGCAGGAATTGTGAGCACCCCCCCCCCCCACAGTATAATGCTCCACATGGTATATAATGCTCCACAGTATAAAATGCTCTCCTGAGCCCTCCAGTTTCCCCACATGGTATATAATGCTCCACAGTGACCCCACACAGTATAAAATGCTCCCCTGAGCCCCCCATAGTGGCCCCACATGGTATGTAAGGCTCCACACAGTATAATACTCCACAGTGGCCCACACAATATACTACCCCTTAGTGGCCCCAGACAGTGCAATATGCTCCCCAGCAGCCCCACACAATATAATATGCTCCATACAGTATAATATGCACCCCACAATGCCCCCCCACAATGCTCCAGTGGCCTAACACAGTATAACATGCTCCATAATGACCTCCACACAGTATAATATACTCCCCAGAGGGGTTCCCCCAGTATAATGCTCCACAGTGGTCCCCCACAGTATAATATGTTCCCCACAGTCCCCCCCAGTATAATTCTCTACAATGGCCCCAGAGTATCATATGCTCCCGAAAAGCCCCACACAATATAATACACTCCACAGTGGCCCCACACAGTATAACAGGCTCCCCACACTGTCCCTTCCCCAGTATAAAGCTCCACAGTGGCCCATAGTATAATATGCTCCCCAGAGGGCCCCCGCTAGTATAATGCTCCACAGTGCCCCCTCCAGTATTTTGCTCCACAGTGGCCCCACGCAATATATCATGCTCCTCAGAGCGTGCCCCTAGTATAATGTTCCACAGTAGGCCCCACGCAGTATAATATGCTCCCCAGAGGGCCCCCTAGTATAATGCTCATTAGTCCCCCCTGAATAATGCCCCACAGTGGCGCCACGCAATATAATATGCTCTGCTGATGCCCCCCCCAGAATAATGCTCCACAGTGACCCCACTCAGTATAACATGCTCCAGAAATGGCCTCCACACAGTATAATATACTGCCCAGAGAGGTTTCCCCAGTATAATACTCCACAGCGGCCCAAAACAGTAAAATATGCTCTCCAGAGCCCCTCCCAGTATAATGCTCCACAGTGGCCCAAAACAGTATAATATTATGGGGGGCCCCTCTGGAGAGCATATTATACTGTGAGGGGAAACCGTGGAGCATTATACTGGGGGGGCTCTGGAGAGCATATTATACTGTGTGGGGCCACTGTGGAGCATTATACTAGGGAGGGGGCCCTCTGGAGAACATGTTATATTCTGTGGGGCCTCTATGGAGTATTATAAAGGGGGGGGGGGCTCTGGAGAGCATGTTATATTCTGTGGGGCCACTTTGGAGCATTGTACTAGGGGGCCCCTCTGGAGAGCATATTATACTGTGTGGGGCCACTGTGGAGCATTATACTGGGGGGCCCTTCTGGAGAGCATAATGCTCCAAAGTGGCCCCACATAATATAACATTATCTCCAGAGCCCCCCCCCCACATTATAATTTTCGACAGAGGCCCCACAGAATATAACATGCTATCCAGAGGGCCCCTTCCCCAGTATAATGCTCCACAGTGGCCCCAAACAGTATAATATGCTATCCAGAGGGGCCCTACAGTGCTATTATATTATACTCTGGTGTCTCTTCAGACCCCAGAGTATAATAATCAAAGGCCCGGGGGAGTTGAGGGAAAATAACAAATAGTTATACTCACCTTGTCTTACCTCTGCTGGGCCTCCTAGCGCAGCTCCGCTATCCCCGCCGGCGCTGGCTTCTTCTTCTCTGCGGCTGATGTCACGCGTTGTGGACGTCACCGCTGAGGCCTGTGATTGGGCCTCAGCGATTACGTGAGGCACGCTGTCGGCACGCCCCACGTGATCGCTAAGGCTGAGGCCTGGCCTCAGCGGTGATGTCCGGAACGCCAGAAGATGACGTCGGACGCCAAGGACAGGTGAGTAAAAATGTTTGTTATTTTTACTCACCACGGAAAGGGGCCTTTCTGCTATTGATTTGTCCGGGCCTGACTCCGGGATCCGGAGTCATCAGGTTCCGGATCCCGGGGCCCCTTTGGGGACGGGGCCCTGGGCAATTGCCCAGTTTGCCTCCCCCCTAACGCTGGCCCTGGTACCGGGTGATCAATCTTGCTCTGCTGAATCCTCAGTACACTCTTGAACTTTAATACTGCATGGAATAAAGACCATTTTTATCAAGTTTGGAGAGACATCCATCACAGCAACTTAGTCAATTTAGATGGCATCAAGAGGTTGCATACATCCAGCAGACGCATTTTGCTACGTATGTGGCCAGTTTATAAAGACAAGAGCGAAAAAGTACTCTGTGGAAGCATCTGCTGAGATGTGTGAGGCCTACAAAGCATACTTCGGCATGCCTGTTGGTGACCAAGACAAACCATGGGCTCCTCATTTCACATGTGAGCACTGCAAGAAAACTCTTGAAGGTAAGTGGATAAATGCTACTCTCTTAAATAGCAGATTAACTGTGTTAATATTGCAAATATCACTAGTCATTAGTGTGAAATAGACCTAAATCAAATTCTCAATCCAAATATTTTTTTGTTTGCTTATAGGTTGGTACAGAAATCATCTGTTTCTATAGTAAAAATGCATAATTTTCGTTGCCGTGGTCACAAAAGCGAAGTTTATGATGAATGTATGCAATTTTTAATTTGTTTTAGACATAAGCAATTGGAATATAACATATAAAAGCTGGGAACAAAATTTACATCTATCTTTGCAATACCATGCACAGACCTACAATATTTATGGCACTGTGCTTGGTATTCAGTAAAGAGGCCACTGAACGCTGCAGTCATTTTAACCATCTGGGGTCCCAGATGTTCGGCATCCCACTGGTCATGTATTGATGACCTATTCTAAGAATAGATCATCTATATGTACATCCTAAATATCCCTTTAAAATAGGCATGTAGAACACCAGTCTTAATAATTGACCACATCAATATGTACATCCCAAATATCCCTTTAAAATAGGCATGTAGTCTTAATAGGCATGCAGTCTTAATAATTGACCACATCAATATGTACATCCCAAATATCCCTTTAAAATAGGCATGTAGTCTTAATAGGCATGCAGTCTTAATAATTGACCACATTGTACTGAGATTAGAATAACTTGGCACATGCCAACCATTTCCAGTGGTCCCTGCACTTAAAGCTAAAAGCTAAGCCAGCTATGGTCATTATTATTACATTTTTTGGCACAAATATTGTTAAATTTGTCAGGCTGTGAAGTCCCAATCCTCTTTGCAAAACCAGGCCCACTTTTAAGAATCATAGCAAGCTCAGTGCAAATGGGGAAAAGTCACAATTTTGGCCATACACTAGGATTATACATTCTACAGCAGGAACAGGCATAAAATATATGATAAATGTCCACCTTTATCTCCCGACAATGGTACCATTCAAGAGATGGGATATACCACAGTTAGTTTTTGATGTTGATGTATTGTAAGCTAAAAAAAAATGCATAAGCATAAGGATCTGGGCCAAATTGTGATAGTAACTGTGACAGATCATTTCCATAATGGCCGATCTTGTGGAGTGTTCATTTTATGCAGTGGTGAGTACATGCCAACAGTGGTTAGAAGAAGGACAAGGATGGCCAGTGAAATGGCTAGCCCATATGGTTTGAAGAGTCAAATTTCTTTCTAGATCATGTGAACAGCTGAAGGTGTGTGTCTTACTTACCTTGGCTAAAGGTGGTACCAGGATATCTGAATGTTGGCAAATGCACTCAGTCTGAATGAGTATCTGTGTCGTGTTGCCAAAACAACTTTAACCCAACAAGTATTATCTTGTAGTATCTGTCATAAAGCAGCAGATCCTTTAAATTGTGAAGTGTAACCTCCCGTACATCCCACTGATGCTTCATTGGATTGAAATCTGAGGAATTTGGTTGTCAATACCTCAATGCAGTGTCGTATTCCTCAAACTAATCGTTTTATTTTGCAGTGTGGTAGTCTGAAACAATGTTTAGGTCCTACCAAAACACTAAAAACTGATAGGAGTTTACTTTTTTTTTTTTTTCTGAAAGCCACATGATCGTAGGTTGATAGGTTTTTATACTCCAACATATTAATTTTTATGGGCTGAATTGATATAGTTTGGGGGTATAGGTCTGTTCAATTATCTATATTGGACTTAAAGAGAACCTTTCACTACCTCCAACAAAACCAGCTCTTTACATCAATAGTTGCTGATTTTGGCACAGTTGGAATTTTTTTCTCAAGCCCCCACCATTCCCAAGCAATCAGTGCTGTTAGTGTTGGTGTCTGATATACTATTTAGGCTCTGTACTGGGGAAGGGGGGTGTCAGGCAATAGCAGATAAGGGGTGTGATTCTGAGCTCTGACACTGGCTGCCTCTGATTGGAGTTCTGAATCACGTCCCCTGCCTGGCACTGCCCTTCTGACATTACAGAGCTTAAAGAGCACATCAGGCATCAAAACTACCTGCACTTATTGCTCGGGAATGGTGAAGGCTAGAGAAAATTCCAACTGCATTGCATTGCAAATTTACAGATACTAAGAAGTTGAATTGGTGAAGTTGGGGAAAGGTCTTCTTTAAACTATGGTATGTGAATGATGAGACCAATAATATGCCAGCAGAACATAATATGCTAATATATAACCTAATATGCCTAAGCAGCATACCACTTCTACCATCTTCTAATAGTGCATTCTGGTTGTATATCGTCTCCACAAAAGCAATGCACATACGGCTGGCCAACCACATGATGTAAAATGTGATTCATTAGATCCAGCCACCTTCTTCTAATGTTCCATGTTCCAGTTCTGAAGCTCACATGCCCATACTGCATATATGCTTTTGGTGGTGAACAGCATGGGCATTCTGATTTGTCAGAGACTATGTATCCCCATATGTGGTAAGTTTTTTACCAAGTTGTCAAAGTTTTTATGATCCTTTTGCTTGTCCATTTTTCTGTTTCCAACACATCGACTTCAAGAATTGGCAAATCACTTGCTGCCTAATATATCTCACCCTTTGACACGTGCCATGGTAATGAAGTAATCAATGTTATTCCTTTTACATGTCCTTGGTTTAATGTCATGAGTGATTGGTAAACTCCAGCAATACAGTGCCAGAATATTGCTGTTCTCCATCTTAAGTCCTAAGGTGGGCAATTGTGGTGACATGATATATAATTCCTTACCTTTATTATGTTTATTTTTTTTTTCTTTATTTGTAATTATGTTTCTAGGTACTTTTTATTTTCAAATGTGTTACTGTTACACTACAGTATCTTTAACTTACAAGAAGTTACTACTTTTTTCAGACAATTGGCATGAAAGTTCTTTGAGAAATATCGAAACACCAAGATAACAAACAATCAAAATAGTAGGCAATACAAAAATAGTAACCCTTTTGTTGAGAAGAAAATAATAGGAAGAATAGGAGAGTGATTCAGTTCAAAAATATGTTTCCACAACACCAGGGAACAGTATTACATCCATGGGCTCTCTCCTTGTTAAAGTTGTTAAGGTAACAAAAATCACAGTCAAGTTCATGGTCATATCATGGAGAACTGCAAAACCTCTATTAAATCCCACTGTGTATACAATTGATCATCATGGCCAATTGGATAACCTAACAGTGGCAGCATGAGGCATACAATAGGCCGAAGACATCACATGCTGAAGCCTTTCTTAATAGGGCTAAACACAGACTAACTCCCAAATAGACGAGGACATATCTCTGTCGAAAGTAACTTAGTAAATGTTCTTGATAAGAATTCCGCTTTCCTGATCAAAGTGTCAGAAAGTAGAACTTAGAGAAAAAGGAACACAGACAATATAAATCTATTTCTATTCAAAGCTGCAGCAGGAAAGTTGACATAAAAAAGGTTGTTCTTGATATTCTCTGACAAAGGGGAATATTATTGAATATTTTTGTTTTTATGTTACTATTTTAATTATTAATAAATGCTCACAGTATCAAAAAGGTCATTAACTATGATGCACATTGGAGGGTGCAATATTCTTCCAGTTGGTGCTGTCCTCTTACTAGGCTACCAGGACTACAGCCTCAAAGACTCAGCGACTAGTGTCTGCTAGGCCTAGAGCAAGTGAACCAACATCCAAGTCAGACAGGCAAAGGAGATATCACAGGCAAGTGTAGCTTGAGTGTATTACTGTGGAGCATAACACTTATGTCAAAAGTTAGCCCAGTTTCGGGGTTGCCAATCTGAATTTTTCTTTTTTCCTGGACAAGTTGTTCAACACTCACGAACAGACGACATTTTTCCATACGAAATGGAAAAACCATAATGAATAAAACATGTCTATAACACAATATTATGATATCAACCCAATATCACCATTTACTGTGTGTAGTAAAATGATCAAAACTATAATCACAATCCCTGGTTCATGACATTTTTGAGTTTTATTTACATGAAGGTTAAAACTTTTTTTTTTGTTTGGGTTATTCAAATAATTTTGTGTCATTTTATGTCATTTTTATTGTTGCATACTTTTCTTTTTTAATACCTGGATAAATGTAGAAAGAAAGCAGTGGAAAATGTGTCTCTTTTTCATTTTTTTTTCAGTTTTTTTCTAATAGAACAGGGGTAGGCAACCTTTTTTGTTCGGCGTGTCGATTTTAATTAAAAAATCAAAGATGAGGTACTCGGAGTGCCGGTCAATAATTGTAAGTCTGACGACCCCTAAACTAAAGTCATATACCACAAACCATAACACAGAAGTGCTACCACCAGATGCTATAGGACGCATGTGTTTACTGCTATTTCCTGGGACACACCTGTACTTTCCCATTAGAAGCAATGAATGTATGTGTCCAGGAGCACCATATGGCAGCATCCTTATGGTGGTAACACACTATGTATCTGGATGCAGCTATATTCTTAGGCCACTGTAACTTTTACTTCAATGTAAAACTGCGTTCACATGGTGCATTTTTGCACAAAAAACAATGCCTGAGTTTTCTGTGCAAAAACACATCCTTTATACAGAATAATGTCCCATAGCAGCCCCTGCACATGGTATTATGTCCCATAGCAGCTTCTGCATATAGTATTATGTCTCATAGTGGCCTCTGCATCTAACTGGTCTATAGGAGCCAGAACTCTTAATGGTCGGTAGGGGATCAAATACTTATTTCTCTCTGCAAAAATGCAAATACATTTATAAAATGTATACAATGTGATTTTCTGGATTTTATTTTTGATATTCTCTCACTGTTAAAATTAACCTACCCTTAAAATTATAGACTGTTCATATTTTTGTCAGTGGGCAAACTTAGAAAATCAGCAAGGGATCAAATACTTATTTCCTTCACTGTATATCCCATAGCAGCCTCTGCACACGGTATTATGTCCCATAGCAGCCCCTGTACACCATATTATGTCCCATAGGAACCCCTGCACACGGTATTATGTCCCGTAGCGGCACCTACACACGGTATTATGTCCCATAGCGGCCTCTGCACACGGTATTATGTCCCATAGCAGCCTCTGCACATGGTATTATGTCCCATAGTGGCCCCTGTACACCGAGTTATGTCCCATAGCGTCCCCTGCACACGGTATTATGTCCCATAGCAGCCCCTGCACACGGTATTATGTTCCATATCGGTCTCTGCACATGGTATTATGTCCCATAGCGACTCTTGCATATGGAGTATGTCCCATAGCAGCCCCTGCACATGGTATTATGTCCCGTAGTGTCCCCTGCACATGGTATTATATCCCATAGCAGCCCCTGCACACGGTATATCTCCCATAGTGGCCCCTGAACACGGTATATGTCCAGATTTTAATAACAGCCAACTCCCTGCTTCTGCAGCTGCATGATCCCCTGACAAAGGGGAATATACTATATTACTGAAAAATTTTGTTTTTACTTTACTGTTTGAATTATTGTTAATCCCTTAACACTCTGTGCCGTACTATTACATTGCGCTGAGTGTATAGCTAATGCTCAGAGCTGTAATAGTACGGCGCGTTAATGTCGAAGGCACAGGAGCTGTGCCTGCAATATTACTTCCAGCTCTTAACTGTGTTACACAACCCAGGGCTGGGACCAGCCATCGGAGTCTGAAGATACTACAACGCTGGCGGATTAACCCCTTGGATGCCTTGATCAATAGCAATCACAGTATCCAGGGGGTTCAAGGGGCAAGATCGCCCCCTGCTGCCCCTCGGCTACCCCTGCAATAAGATTGCAGGTTCCGAGAGGTTGTCATGGCAGCCAGAAGGCCGGGCCATGGCCTCCTGACTGCCTATGCATAGTTTCAATAGGTACTACCATGTGATATTATGAAATTCTATGTATTGCAGTACATTGCACAGGGAATCTGAAATCCCAGTTTCAAATTCCCTTGTGGGACATGTACAGTACAGACCAAAAGTTTGGACACACCTTCTCATTCCAAGAGTTTTCTGTATTTTCATGACTATAACAATTGTAGATTCACACTGAAGGCATCAAAACTATGAATTAACACATGTGGAATTATATACTTAACAAAAAAGTGTGAAACAACTGAAAATATGTCTTATATTCTAGGTTCTTCAAAGTAGCCACCTTTTGCTTTGATTACTGCTTTGCACACTCTTGGCATTCTCTTGATGAGCTTCAAGAGGTAGTCACCTGAAATGGTCTTCCATCAGTCTTGAAGGAGTTTCCAGAGATGCTTAGCACTTGTTGGCCCTTTTGCCTTCACTCTGTGGTCCAGCTCACCCCAAACCATCTGGATTGGGTTCAGGTCTGGTGACTGTGGAGGCCAGGTCATCTGGCGTAGCACCCCATCACTCTCCTTCTCGGTCAAATAGCCCTTACACAGTCTGGAGGTGTGTTTGGGGTCATTGTCCTGTTGAAAAATTAATGATGGTCCAACTAAACGCAAACCGGATGGAATAGCATGCCGCTGCAAGATGCTGTGGTAACCATGCTGGTTCAGTAATCCTTCAATTTTGAATAAATCCCCAACAGTGTCACCAGCAAAGCACCCCCACACCATCACACCTCCTCCTCCATGCTTCACGGTGGGAACCAGGCATGTAGAGTCCATTCGTTCACCTTTTCTGCGACGCACAAAGACACGGTGGTTGGAACCAAAGATCTCAAATTTGGACTCATCAGACCAAAGCACAGATTTCCACAGGTCTAATGTCCATTCCTTGTGTTCTTTAGCCCAAATAAGTCTCTTCTGCCTGTTGCTTGTCCTTAGCAGTGCTTTCCTAGCAGCTATTTTACCATGAAGGCCTGCTGCACACAGTCTCCTCTTAACAGTTGTTGTAGAGATGTGTCTGCTGCTAGAACTCTGTGTGGCATTGACCTGGTCTCTAATCTGAGCTGCTGTTAACCTGCCATTTCTGAGACTGGTGACTCGGATGAACTTATCCTCCGCAGCAGAGGTGACTCTTGGTCTTCCTTTCCTGGAGCGGTCCTCATGTGAGCCAGTTTCTTTGTAGCGCTTGATGGTTTTGGCCACTGCACTTGGGGACACTTTCAAAGTTTTCCCAATTTTTCGGACTGACTGACCTTCATTTCTTAAAGTAATGATGGCCACTCGTATTTCTTTACTTAGCTGCTTTTTTCTTGCCATAATACAAATTCTAACACTCCATTCAGTAGGACTATCAGCTGTGTATCCACCTGACTTCTGAAGAACACAACTGATGGTCCCAACCCCATTTATAAGGCAAGAAATCCCACTTATTAAACCTGACAGGGCACACCTGTGAAGTGAAAACCATTTCAGGTGACTACCTCTTGAAGCTCATCAAGAGAATGCCAAGAGTGTGCAAAGCAGTAATCAAAGCAAAAGGTGGCTACTTTGAAGAACCTAGAATATAAGACATATTTTCAGTTGTTTCACACTTTTTTGTTAAGTATATAATTCCACATGTGTTAATTCATAGTTTTGATGCCTTCAGTGTGAATCTACAATTTTTATAGTCATGAAAATACAGAAAACTCTTGGGATGAGAAGGTGTGTCCAAACTTTTGGTCTGTACTGTATAAAGTGAAAAAAAAAAACCACACAAACACATAGTAAAAACAAACAAAAAGAAATAAACAAATAATAAAAAGTAAAGAAAAAACATCTTTATATTTAAAAAAATATAAAATGTAAACAAAAATAAACAAACATGTTAGGTATCTCCATGTGCATACAAGTCCCCACTATCTAAAAATCGTGTTAATTATCCCATATGGTGAATGTCGTAAAAAAAAAAACAAATATTACCGCAATGCGCAGATGAATGTATTTTGATCACTTTGCTTTTCCCAAAAAATTTACAATAAAAAGTGATCAAAAAGTCATACATACCAAACATTGGTACCAATAAAAAGTAAAACCTGCCCTGCAAATAAAGAGCCCTGACATATCTCCGTCAACAGTACAGTAAAAAAGTTATAATGCCGTAAATGTTGTAAAAACAAAATGAAAAAAATGATGATAGAATTGTGTGTTATTTCACATGAACCCCCCAAAAAAGTAAATAAAAGCTAATCAAAACATTATATGTACCCCAAATGACAGTACAACTCGTCACACAAATAATAAGCACTCACATAGCTATGTCGACAGAAAAATAAAAAAGTTATGAATTTTGGAAGACAGGGAGGGAAAATATGAAAAAAGTTGCTGAGCATTAACGTACAAACTACCCTGCGTCATTAAAGGGTGTCTATCACTGCCCCCAGTTACTTTAAACCACTACCATAATGATGTAGATGTTGTTAGTAGAATAAAATATCTTTCTTATATTTCAGAGCCCCAGGGATGTGGAGTAAAAGCACTTTTATTCTTTATTCAAATGAGGATCTCGGACCACAGGGGGAGTTTTCCTCTATTACTGAACACTGCTGCATAATCATTTAACATGCCCATCCTGCATTCAGCTTGTCCCTCTGGGCAGTGTCAGTTGATCCTCCCATTGAGATGAATGCAGGACGTGTTTAGTGATGATGCAACAGTGGGTTAAATACTCACCATATCAAAAAGGTAATTAACTGCAATGCACAGTGGAGGGCGCAATCTTGTGTCAGTTGGTGCTGTCCTTTCATAGGGCAGTGATACTGGGCTACCAGGACTACAGACTCAAAGTCTCAGAAAACAGTGTCTGCCATGCCTAGAGCAAGTGAACTGACATCTAAGTCAGACAGAAAGCCCCACGCAACAGACCCGAAGGGGTAGTGGAGGGGGCACATGACAGTAAATAGGATGAGGAGCTAGGCAGGTTATGGGAAGTGTAAGAGGTCAGTGTAAGGACAGGAGGTGGGGAATAGTTATAGTTTATATAAATGGGGGAGGTGAGGGGGGTACAAACTCAGAACAGGAGCTGTGACAGGAAAGTTGTCCCACCCGCCCTCCCTTAATTTGTTCTGTCATGGCGGCATACAAAGGAGGGGTCTTTGGAGGCTTCAGTGGAAAATTTAAGTGGTAGGATGACATGGTGGATGCTGGTTGAGGAACCAGACTCGGGTTCTTATACGTCCTGCAGTCAAGGTACCCAGGATGGAAATACCCACCGATGTTGGTGCCCCTGGGCCAGGTGGATCACGGCTGGGGGTAAAATTAGGAGGTTTGGTGACGTGGTCTGGGATTGGTGCCTCCAGGGACCCCTCTTTGTAGGTGAAACTGGTGGTATAGCTGGTATAGGTCCAAGAAGGATGTGTTTATATATGTTGGTATTATTATATTATGTGATATTTATGGGTATGTGGTTTTAAGTTATTCTTTATTTAAGAAAAATGTGAAGTGTTTAATAAATGCCGCTGTGGCCTTTACTTCCATACTTGGTGTCCGTGTGTTTATTGGGTAACAAGACAGTTAAAGGGGGGTTGGAAGGGTAGGCTTCAGCTCAAGCTAGACTATTTTACTAGTCAAGACAATTGAGACATCACAGACAAGTGTAGCCGGAGTGAATTACTATGGAGCACATTGATCATGTTACCAATTAGCCCAGCCCTAGGTTTGCCAACCTGAATTTTTATTTCTTCCTGGACAAGTTATCCAACACTCTATATCCATAAAAAACCATAATGAATAAGATAATAGATTATAAAACAAGTCTATAGCGCAATATATTGATATGAACCATTTATTGTGCAAAGTAAAATAATCAAAATTATAACCACAATCCCTGGCTGGAGTTTTGGTGCATGTGGTTTTGAAGATTATAACTACAGAAAAAACTGCAGGACATACAGTTAACTGCTGACTGCCTAGAGTTAACTGTCGACTGCCTGGATGTATAAAGTCAATGCGTGTTTGGCAAGAAATTAAGTACCACCAGCCTTTTTTTTTCACAGACACATGTAAAATGTATTTTATTTTTATAGACTGTCCAAAAATATATGGACAGGTGGCCAATCTATCCTACCACAATCTTGTACACATAAAGGGCACCTGGTGTGCTGAAAAGCTGATTGTACAGGGAGGTAAACCATTTCCGAGTTCTACAGTTGGGACCTTATTTTTGTTCCAGATATTGCTCTATTATCACAATTATCCTGGTTTCTATGGTTATTAATAGAAATAGATTAAGGATAGAAAAAAAAAATAGTTGTCACTGTTAAAGTTTAACTGTCAAAACCATTTCAGTAAAGAAAGTGTTAAATGCATAGCATATAAGAGCTTTTTGTTGCCATTCCACTAGATTCTTACACCATAATAATATATATGACACAGGTCTCAGTGATCACATGACTTATCAAACATATACCTGTACCAGAAAAAAGGATGGATTGCACTCCAATGACTTTTGAGCTTTCTTATACGTATTTAATAGGTACATGAATCTGGCATGGCAGTGCAGTGGCTCAGTAGTTAGCACTGTAGCCTTACAGCGCTGGAGTCCTAGGCTCCAATACTAACAAGGAGAACATCTGCAAGGAGTTTGTGTGTTCTCCCTGTGTTTGTGTGGGTTTTGTCCAGGTACTCCAGTTTCCTTCCACACTCCAAAGACATACTGATAGGGAATGTAGACTGTGAGCCCTATATGGGACAGTGACTGTCAATGTCTGTAAAGCGCTGCGGAATATGATGGCGCTCTGTAAGTAAGCTAAATTCAACAAAATAATCCACACATATATATACAATGAGTAAGAGCTGCATATACTTCTTTTTACAGTACAGCTAGTAATTGTAAGCAACATTTCTGGCACAATATGCCCTTCATCAGGCATTAGGTCCTAGATACAGGTCTTGTGGCAGCACAGCGGCTTACTTTTTCTTGCATACTATATATGGATTCATGTACCTCTTAAATATAAGCAAGCTCAAAAGTCATTGGAGTGCTGTCCATCCTTTTTTCTGGTACAAGTATATGTTTGGAGGGGTCTGGTTAGCCCCCTGTGGAATAGTGCACCGCCTTCACCCAATTGAGAGTACTGCCTACCTCGAATATTGTCTGATGACTTATCAAACAATTTCCAAATTGGCTGGTAGTACATTATTACTTTATTAGTTAAAAAGAGAAGTCATCACTTTATCCCTCCCTAAAACTATTTACTTAATATTAAAGTGAACATATCAGAATGGGAAATGCTAATTTTAAAACATGTTTAAGTAATATTATATTATTAAGATTAAAAGTGAAACAATTCAAAAAACAAACTAGCTGCCAATTTTGCAACATGTTTCCTATGTTTCTGGTGGTGGTGCAGTAGCTACCATACCAGTAAGGCTATGGTCACACCTGCTTTGGGTGACCGTTCAGGGATTCTGTCCCCCATTCCACTTGAAAAATGCAGAGAGAAAAGTGCAATTATAGTCTTATGGGGTCCGCGGGTTTCCATGGGTAATCGCTTTTTAAGCAGATTGGATTTCCATTTTTCGGTTCCTAAGGGGATATGAAGAATGGAAACCCCAAGAAAAGTGGCCCTGTCATATAATGTGATGTGGCAGACATGGTGGGCCACTCCTTGCAATTGTCGTTGTGCAGCAAAGTACACAACACTGTGTAGCAGCAGTACCACAGGTTTAGTAGCAGTTATGATCAGAGAGAATAATTGTGGTACATCTCTGGCGCTTGGACTGTTTTTGAGCTAAAGGTGCAATACTTACCTCTTTCTGTGCCCATCTTTCAATTTTTTATTAAACTAAGCAGAACAATATGGAGATCAAGTTGGGTTTGGGTGGGCACAACTTGGCTTGATAAATTTACTATAACTCGGGCTAGGAATCTGTATTTCAGTTCTGGTGCGCCTCTTATAATTCGGTCACAGTTAGTGTCAGGGGGTGGGGGGGGGAATTAATTAATAATGACGTACAAAATTTCAGTGTTGATAAATTCCCCCATTGTTCCTGCAAGGTACATGACATAATTTTAGTAGTGTGACATTTAAAAAAAAAAAAAAAAAAAATCATATAGTAGCTTTAAAGGGTATGGGCATTTTCAGCTACTATGTGTCTAAGAATGGTCTCCTGGACTTGCAGCAGCAAAACAATCTGCCTATGAAACCCTTGATCCTCAACAAATACTCACTGGAATTCTACCTTTTATATGCTGGAGTAGACCACATGGATACTGTGTTGTTATCTTGAAAGCAGGCAGTGGAAGATCATCAGGGATGTGTGTCCCATCATAATGCTCTCGAGGAGGACACCAGATTTGATATTAGAAATAACTGTGGCATCAGGGGTATCCTCCCCTTGATACCTATATTAGACGAAATGCTTGCATTAAAGCAACAGTGACTAGAGGATGAAAAACACCTTGCTCACCACCATGGAAAATTTACTGCATTTCCACAATGTATATACTTGATGTCCATACAAGCAGCTCCATGCTGTCAATGATTACTGCATACATAATCCTGCCTTGTCCGCCCTGTTTCATACTGTTCTGCCACGTGGCCACCACTGGTACCACCAATGCACAACAGAACATTTGATACACATTTTGCCCCCCTCCCAGATTATCATTAGGGATCATTTTTAAGTTGTTCAGAAAAACATATTGGCTATACCTTTCAAGACAAACACCAGATTGTTGTTCTTTTTTGTTCATGTTCCTGTACCAGCTAAAGTGTATCAGTATATCAACACTAATGTTGAGCTGAAGTATTTTTTTTTTTTTGCTGTCCTGCACTTTTAGGAAATGTATTTTCCCATTGTGAAATAACAGTCTTGGGCGGTGCAACTGAGGACCACCCACTTTATTCAGTCAAAACATATAGCAGACCAGAGGAACCCGAGAAGAAAACTATTAAGAGTATTTTCTACAAAGAAAGAAGACACAGGGGTTTTGAAAAAAAAATCACTACATTCTGGCAACACCCCTTTAAGGTCCCACGTAGTTAGTCACAGCCAAAAAGGGCTGTGGAAAAGACCATGGCGGAAATGCAGCGCTTTGCACAGAAAGTCCACAGTGTTTTTCTCTGTGGACTTTCTTTCCCTATTATACCTATATGGATAACACCAGCATAGATATAATTGACATACTGCGATTTACAAACATGCGACAGATATTTTTCTGCAATGTGTGGATGGGATTAGCCAGAATCCCATCCACTTTGCAGATACTGTAAAATGCTGTGGTTTTACAAATTCCGGCGTTTTTGCAGTGGGATAATTCTGGTGTAAAAAAGAAACAAAATAAGGATTTGTCCTCCATTCGGGGATTTCATTCCCATTTCCGCTGGAAAAATGCAAGCAGGACTTCTCTCTCCGTATTTTTTGAGTGGAAACCAAGCACAAACCCAGCGGATCCCAAAATAGTTTATGGAGTCCGCAGGTTTCTGTGGGTAACTGCTTTTTAAATGGATTGGGTTTCAGATTTTTGAGTTCCCAAGCGGACACGAAGAACAGAAACCCAAACACTAGTATGAACCTAGCATTAGTTCTTCCTCTATATTTCCCATTCCCCTGGAATCCTCTTCTGGCTGTAGTTCTAAACATTAAATAAAAAAGTGCCACAAATGCAGTGGGGTTTTCCAAAAAAATGCCATGTGTGAAATTACCCTTAGAGTCATGCAGTTTCTAAATTAGAAGACAATAAATAATTAAATATAAAGAATGTTTCATTCATTAAAAGGTAAAATTTGACTTTCTTGGTTATGCATTGGCCACATTACATAAAAAGCATGTTCTTCTCTTCCTACAACCTAAAACCCAACTTGACACCACTGTTTATAACCGAAAGGTATTACACATATCTATGCAATATATAAATTACACTCATCATTAATGGTAGATATGAAAAACTTTCTTTCTCATAAAAAAATTACATTTTCTCTGCTGGCTTCTCCTTCTGTTCTTCAACCTTGTCTGTATAAAGCAATGACTAACATGATCTACTTTTGTATCAGTTTCTTACTCAAGTCTTGTCATTTTGGTTCTCTTCTTCATGAAATCTTCTGCGCAAAGATCTCTATTTTCATTTTTTCTCTTCAAAAGAAAAAAATACATTGATCAGCATTTTCAGGGAACAAAAATACCTTTGATTTTGTTCCTCGTTTTGATCCCCTGCACAATATTTCATGATATAATAACATGGTAAAAACAAAACAAAACAGTATAGAAAAGGCTAAAAATGTGTCATAGCCTGTGGGAAAAAAAATCATTAATCAGTTCTTTCCAAGAAGAGTCTTATATGTGTGATCATGGTTCTTACTGATGACTGACATTTATAACTTTGTCATTTTTCCTTTCAGTTTTTCCTTATTGTAAATTGTTTGCATCTAAAATTCTATGAAATAATAAATGTAAAATATCTAAAAAATAATAAATACATTAAATATATATATATATATATATATATATATATATATATATATACACCATTAATTAATGTATGATGAATGCCATGAATATACATATATGTATTTGAAACCTCAATGGCATTTGTTCTGAGATATTGACATTATCCTATTCACGGTATTGGCTTATTTAGAATAAATTAGAATGCACAGTTTTAATCTAAAAGGATTATAAAACATGTCTGAGTGCTCCACAAAAGGTCAAAACTCTTTTAACACTGACTATAAAGTAAACTTATTAGATATCCATATAAAAATTGCAGCCGCATATAAATCCTCTTTCAAACAACTAGCAATTATAGTTTAAATACTTTCATAATTTTATATCTCCAGGGCACACAATAGTAATTTTGAAGTTGGAATTTTATATTCCAAACTATCAGAGGTTACAAAAAGAGAAAAAAGTCTTCATTCAAAGGAACACACTAGCATATTTATATATGAAAACAAAAAATGATTTCAAGTGGAGAGATGATGACCTTGAGAGGAGATCCGGCTCCCTAACTTACTGGAGGAAACAACTTTGCATTTTAATCAGTTAGGACTTCCATGATGTTTCTGTTGTTTAAGCTAGTCCTAATTGACCTGAATTTGTTTTAGCAGATAAATGCACACGTTCTAATAGTCTGTGGAACTCAGTCCTAGAATAAAATTGCTAATCATTTGAAATAAATTTTTGCACTGATTTTTTTTACATTGAGACACTATGGCCCAGATTTACTATTAGTTAGACAGGCAGTCTGAAAATGCGCCAGATTTATCACAGTGACTGATGATGGATGATCTGGCGGATCTTTAGACTGACTAGGCTGCATTTATACCACCTTTTAGTTGTCTTACTTTGTACCAGAATTTTTCAACACTATTTTGGCACATTTTTGGCACATCATGGTGCATTTAAGCCACACCCTGTTTTATGTGATTTCACGCCCCGCCCCATTTTATGTGATTAAGCCACGCCCTGTTTTATGTGATTTCACGCCCACATGTTGAGCATGTCGGAAAATTCTAGTCCAACCTAGATGTGCCAAGATGCGCCACATTGCGCTAGAGATAGGCCACATTGCACCAAAATGCACCAAAAAGTTACCATATTTGTATATATGTTTAGACACTATATAATATAAATAGTGTAGTATACTGCTATCCTTTCCAGCAACGTTTGTGCCCTGTTGATGAATCAACCAGAGTCATGCAGAACTTTTTCTTTTCAGTAAAATGTACCAACCTGAATGAAAATTCTTGCGTAAACTGATATATTGTGTTATTACCAATGATTGGTCTGGGGTATGGTATGACATGGAGATCCTATGAGCCAAACAGTGCAGGAGATTTATGAATACTGTCTTAAATTTAGGCAGCTTAGAAGTAGAGCAGACCATGTTGTATGATAAATTACAGTACCTGCATAATGGATGGGATTAGCCAGAATGTCATACACATTGCAGAAAAAAAAATCCACAGTGTAAAAGCTGTTTTCTGTATAGGTATAAAAGGGGCAGAAAGTCCACAGAAGAAAACTAAGTGAAAATGTAATGAAAAACACTGTGAAAGAAAATGCGATGCGTTTCTACCGCATTAATTTTTACACAGTGTTTTTTGCTGTGTTTCGCTACATGGGGCCCTAGCCTAAGGCCGGGGCCCTACGTGGTGTAAACATCGTGGTTTGGGCGCGGCGGAAACGCCACAGCAAAAACCACAGCATTTTACAGTCCCAGCAAAGTAGGACTAGCGAATCCCATCCACACAATGCAGAGAAATACGCTCAGCGGAACTGCTGTGATTTCCAAAACCATTACGGAAATGCTGGTGGTTTCTCTATAGGTATAATTGAAGCAGAAAGGGTTGCAGGAAAAGGATTTTTCTGAGTACAATTTACATTTTTAATTACCCCACCAGTATGTGTCCACACCAAAATGATATCATATCCTCTTCATTCCCCAGTCCTCCTGGAGCTGATGCTTTACGCAGGGTTTGTTTATTTCAGGCTGCGGCACTTCCCCTCTTAAATCTACAGTTCCCAAGATTCTTTGCCCCGGCTCATCCACCAGCACAAAGAAACACTCCTTTACGTCCTATCAGGTGTCATGAGTGAACCTGGTATTTACCACATGTTCTAGCTGTTTATGTGCAGTAAACACATTGTATGATTTAACCTGTATATTAATGTTATACTATTGCAGAACCTGCATTTAATGGTTTGATATTATGTGACTAGGTGACTGCTTGTGGCATTTAAAATATGTACAGTCATGGCCAAAAGTTTTGAGAATGATACAAATATTAATTTTTACAAAGTCTACTGCTTCAGTTTTTCTAATGGCAATTTGCATATACTCCAGAATGTTATAAAGAGTGATCAGCTTAACAGCAATTACTTGCAAAGTCAATATTTGCCTAGAAAATGAACTTTATCCCCCAAAACACATTTCAACATCATTGCAGCCCTGCCTTAAAAGGACCACCTAACATCGTTTCAGTGATTGCTCCATTAACACAGGTGTGGGTGTTGATGAGGACAGGGCTGGAGATCAATCTGTCATGATTAAGTAAGAATGACACCACTGGACACTTTAAAAGGAGGCTGGTGCTTGCCATCATTGTTTCCCTTCTGTTAACCATGGTTATCTCTAAAGAAACACGTGCAGTCATCATTGCACTGCACAAAAATGGCCTAACTGGGAAGAGTATTGCAGCTAGAAAGATTGCACCTCAGTCAACAATCTATCGCATCATCAAGAACTTCAAGGAGAGAGGTTCCATTGGTGCCAAAAGGCTCCAGGGCGCCCAAGAAAGACCAGCAAGCGGCAGGACCGTCTCTTAAAAGTGTTTCAGCTGCGGGATCGGGCTACCAGCAGTGCAGAGCTTGCTGAGGAATGGCAGCAGGCAGGTGTGAGTGCATCTGCACGCAATGTGAGGCGGAGACTCTTGGAGCAAGGCCTGGTCTCAAGGAGGGCAGCAAAGAAGCCACTTCTCTCCAGAAAAAACATCAGGGACAGATTGATATTCTGCAAAAGGTACAGGGAGTGGACTGCTGAGGACTGGAGGAAAGTCATTTTCTCTGATGAATCCCCTTTTCCATTGTTTGGAACATCTGGAAAACAGCTTATTCGGAGAAGAAGAGGTGAGCGCTACCACCAGTCTTGTCTCATGCCAACTGTAAAGCATCCTGAAACCATTCATGTGTGGGGTTGCTTCTCAGCCAAGGGAATCGGCTCTCTCACAGTCTTGCCTAAAAACACAGCCATGAATAAAGAATGGTACCAGAATGTCCTCCAAGAGCAACTTCTCCCAACCGTCCAAGAGCAGTTTGGCGCTCAACAATGCCTTTTCCAGCATGATGGAGCACCTTGCCATAAAGCAAAGGTGATAACTAAATAGCTCAGGGAACAAAACATAGAGATTTGGGGTCCATGGCCTGGAAACTCCCCAGATCTTAATCCCATTGAGAACTTGTGGTCAATCATCAAGAGACGGGTGGACAAACAAAAACCAACAAATTCAGACAAAATTAAAGCATTGATTCTGCAAGAATGGACTGCTATCAGTCAGGATTTGGTCCAGAAGTTGATTGAGAGCATGCCAGGGAGAATTGCAGAGGTCCTGAAAAAAGGGTCAACCCCAGGCCGAAGAAGAAGGGTCAACACTGCAAATATTGACTTGCTGCATTAACTCATTCTAACTGTCAATATAAGCTTCTGTTACTCATAATATGAATGCAATTCTATTTCTGTATGTGATAAAAACATCTGACAAACGCACATAAAAACCAGACGGCAGCAGATCATGTGAAAATATAATATTTGTGTCATTCTCAAAACTTTTGGCCATGACTGTATAACCATCGACCATTTTGTAATATTTAGTTTTAACTACTTTTTTAACCTTTTAGAGTGACATTTTAAATCTTTTGTAAGATGTGGTTGAAAAAGCTATAATAACCAGGATATTTTTTCAGACATGTTGGCCTGCCATGATGTTTATTTTGATAAGTACTGTATTCAGACATGTTGGCCTGCCATGATGTTTATTCTGATAAGTACTGTAAGTTAATCTTTTTTCTGTCATTTAAGTTTACTGCCATGAGACAAGGCACAAAAAGAAAAGTCACGATATATGAACAGTTTGTAATTATGGAAGAAAAGTGAAAAAACATCAATTTTAATTAGATTTGAAAATCAAGTTATACAATAAGTCCCATCAATTAAAAATAGAGGAAAACAATGTCATGTAAAATACTGTCCGCTGGTCTGTAGGGAATGAAAAAACCAAAATATATAAATAGGTAGATAAAAATTGTGACCTATAGCAGAGTATTGTACATTGCAAAATGTTTTCCTGCTGGTGGTTTAAGCTATACATGACTGCAAGAAGCACAGATGGCTTAAAGTTCCACCCATTATTTCATCTCACATTTGCAGTTATCAGAGGTTACACAAAAATACATAAACAATGTATTACCAAAGCCTGAGAAATGGGAAGATGACACATAAACTGTTTGGCTGGGACTGCAATATTAAATAAAGTTGGGATGTTTGGCTTGTTCCATTGTCTTTTCTGCCAATACTGATATAATTCACCTTTTTGGCTTCCACTCTTTATAGCAATATGGATTTTTAAATTTTAGTTACCCCTATTAAAAATTAAGCTGTAATTGAAACTATAAAAATACATTGTCTGAAATTGGTGGCTGGAATTCAACGTTCATAATTTTAGGCTTTGGCCAGAGATCAAATCAATCCCAGATGACCAATTTTATTATAATCCAGTAAAAAGGCAATAATAAAACATTTTCTGGTATACCAGGCAGTCAATGCTTCTCCTGTATAGGTTGTGGATAGTAAATATCTCTGCAAAGTTTACTGATGTTGACTAAAATAAAAATGCAAAATAAGCAAAAAATAAAACATATATATATTATATATATTTTTTAATATCATATTTACATAATAAACATAGTTCTATTTGTCAGCTGAAATATAAAGTAGAAAGAAACCTACAGTAGCTGTTTAATGTTTGATGGTTATAGTTACTTTGGAATACAGTAACTATTCTACACTATTCTACATGGTGACTATTACAGCAGTAAGCAGTACTGTTAAGGCCAGGAGCATTGGCAGATCATACAGTACTGCAAAAGAGTATTTTTTTTTTTTGTAGAAAACATAGAGAAAAGGTAAACCAATTTATACCATCCAACACATCCCAAATGCTTTACATGTGCAATATTTTGTGTTAATAGGGTACTATAGGTATACTGTAGGTATACGTTTGCTCTACTGTATGCTCCAGAAGTTTCCTGTTTCATACACCAAAAAGACCCTGCAACTGCTGCGTGAACATACACTAACCCTTCTTGTCCCAGGCCATTTTCAGTCCATCACTGCGCTTAGATATAATTTTTTTAAGAATGTTCACTCATTATGCTTAAGTTGTCCTTAAAATTTTGCAGCCTTTTCTGGCTCAGAGTTTTCATAGATGCTAAACGCATGTCATTTCATATACTTTTCAAAATACAGATGTATCATTTCTTACCTGTCCTCTTGTTGGATATGTCTAGATATACACATCTGAAAATTGCCAACGTTTTGAGATATGATGTAACAAAGTGATAAGCTCTCTATCCTATGTAACCAATATGGACAAAAGTATTAGAACACACCGAATTTTTAATAAGTTGAGACCCAGGGCCCAGATCCTGGGCATCCAGACACCTCTTCCACAGCCTCTGGCTGGCAACACCTGCAGTGGGATCATCACTGAGGCTTGTAATCAGGTCTCAGTAGTGATGTGGGGCCTGCAGACATCATGGCAGGCCTCAGCAGCGGTGACCCCAGGGTGCACAACGTCAGCCAGAGGCTGGTAGAGGCCTGAAGAGTATGCAGAGGGACCGTGGTACACCCAGGAGAGGTGAGCCAAAGTGAGTATAACTGCTTCACTTATTATACTCTGGGGTCTGAGGATAAAATGTGTATATAATCCAGAACTTAGCCATGCAGTCGCCTTTACAAACATTTGTGAAACAATGGCGCATCCTAAATAGCTTGCTGAAATGGCACATGGTGCTGTAATATCATGTCACCTCTGCAACAAGACTGTTCATGAAATTACTTTCCCTCTTAGATATTGCACAATCAGCTATGAGTGACGTTGAAAAGTGGAAGCATTTAGGAACCAGACTCAACTCATTCACAAGTAGAGGACTTTAAAGTTTCAGAAGAAGTCATGGCATGATATCATGGTGTACCTTGCTGGTATTTTAAGTCATTATCTCACTACAGTCGGAGCAGCCTGCTTCTATGATAACATAACCCAGAAACTGTAATGTTAACAGTTGCTACATCTGTATCAGTCTTAGTAAATCCACCCCATTGTCCTTCTGCTGTCATGAAATTGTTAGTTATGATGTGGGCAATGTGTTTAGGATCATAATTCTGTTGCAGAATACAGTCAATGACGGTGTTAGTAGTCTGTGGATGTGTGAGAATCTACTTGTATTCCTCAGCAATCAGGTTTTCTTTAAGTCTTTGATTGTAATTCCATTGTAGATGAAATGCTTCTAGGTATAATTGACAGGACTCCTCCAGACTATGGCTGAATATGCTTTGATTTAAGTGGTCTTTTCTAGCCCAGAGATGACTACGGTGTTCAACATTTTTCAGTTATACAGATGTTTAATTCCTTACTTGTCCTATTGGATGAACCTGAGTCACAAGTTAAGAAGGTTTTCTAACTACATCTAAAAGGGATATATTTTTCTGATACATCACAGGTGTATATTTTTTTGAGTATGGACCGTATTATATATTTTCAAAATAATGTTTATTTTCTTAACAGTCTGAAACATGGTCTATACTATACCTAACGCCTTCCATTCATCAGCCTTACATGTTTAAGAAATGTTGGGTATTTAAAGATGATGCCTTTTGGAACTGAGAGGATACTATAGCTGCATAGTCTTCGCTGTTTCACACAACAGGAACCCGGCAGCAGTGAGGATTTTGTTCTAATTTCATATACAGTTTTATGGTAGTGAACAGCTTCTACCTAGTGAGATAACTGAAGCTGTTCTGTTTCTGTGGCAAGTGGGGACCATCTGAAGGCTACAAGGACTGCCATAGAAATATTACTATTGATTTTTGGCTGTGGCAGGGCTTAATAGTAATAGACCAATATTGCCATATGGTAAAAATTCTGGGGGAGGGAGTAAAAAAATATAAAAGTTCTTATCCCCTTTTCCCTAGAAATAGACAAAAAATAAACACATTGGACTTTTCTGCATATTCATCTAATATTGATGTAATACAATTCTGTAGTGGGAAAAATCTAAATGGCTAATTTGCCATTTTTTTTCACAGTTTCCATTCTAAAAAAAATTAAATAATAAATAGTGATCAAATCAAATAGTGATATGTATCCTATAATGGTGCAAATAAAAATCCTGCAAAAGCTGTTTTAATGGTATTCCCATCTCCGACAAACATGGCCAAGATGGGACTATGTGGCTCATTCTCCTGTCCAACAGGTCAGAAGTTACAAAACAGCAGTTAGCAGTTAGAGAAAAAATATATACAGTGCCTTGCGAAAGCATTCGGCCCCCTTGAACTTTTCAACCTTTTGCCACATTTCAGGCTTCAAACATAAGGATATAACATTTAAATTTTTTGGTGAAGAATCAACAACAAGTGGGACACAATTGTGAAGTGGAACAAAATTTATTGGTTATTTTAAACTTTTGTAAAAAATAAAAAACTGAAAAGTGAGGCATGCAATATTATTCGGCCCCTTTACTTTCAGTGCAGCAAACTCACTCCAGAAGTTCGGTGAGGATCTCTGAATGATCCAATGTTGTCCTAAATGACTGATGATGATAAATATAATCCACTTTTGTGTAATCAAGTCTCCGTATAAATGCACCTACTCTGTGATAGTCTCAGGGTTCTGTTTAAAGCGCAGAGAGCATCATGAAGACCAAGGAACACACCAGGCAGGTTCGTGATACTGTTGTGGAGAAGTTTAAAGCTGGATTTGGATACAAAAAGATTTCCCAAACTTTAAACATCCCAAGGAGCACTGTGCAAGCGATCATATTGAAATGGAAGGAGTATCAGACCACTGCAAATCTACCAAGACCCGGCCGTCCCTCTAAACTTTCATCTCAAACAAGGAGAAGACTGATCAGAGATGCAGCCAAGAGGCCCATGATCACTCTGGATGAACTGCAGAGATCTACAGCTGAGGTGGGAGAGTCTGTCCATAGGACAACAATCAGTCGTACACTGCACAAATCTGGCCTTTCTGGAAGAGTGGCAAGAAGAAAGCCATTTCTCAAAGATATCCATAAAAAGTCTTGTTTAAAGTTTGCCACAAGCTACCTGGGAGACACACCAAACATGTGGAAGAAGGTGCTCTGGTCAGATGAAACCAAAATCCAACTTTTTGGCCACAATGCAAAACGATATGTTTGGCGTAAAAGCAACACAGCTCATCACCCTGAACACACCATCCCCACTGTCAAACATGGTAGTGGCAGCATCATCGTTTGGGCCTTCTTTTCTTCAGCAGGGACAGGGAAGATGGTTAAAATTGATGGGAAGATGGATGTAGCCAAATACAGGACCATTCTGGAAGAAAACCTGTTGGAGTCTGCAAAAGACCTGAGACTGGGACGGAGATTTATCTTCCAACAAGACAATGATCCCAAACATAAAGCAAAATCTACAATGGAATGGTTCACAAATAAACGTATCCAGGTGTTAGAATGGCCAAGTCAAAGTCCAGACCTGAATCCAATCGAGAATCTGTGGAAAGAGCTGAAAACTACTGTTCACAAACGCTCTCCATCCAACCTCACTGAGCTCGAGCTGTTTTCCAAGGAAGAATGGGCAAGAATTTCAGTCTCTTGATGTGCAAAACTGATAGAGACATACCCCAAGCGACTTGCAGCTGTAATCGCAGCAAAAGGTGGCGCTACAAAGTATTAACTTAAGGGGGCTGAATAATTTGGCACGCCCCACTTTTCAGTTTTTTATTTTTTACAAAAGTTTAAAATATCCAATAAATTTCGTTCCACTTCACGATTGTGTCCCACTTGTTGTTGATTCTTCACCAAAAAAATTTAAATTTTATATCCTTAAGTTTGAAGCCTGAAATGTGGCAAAAGGTTGAAAAGTTCAAGGGGGCCGAATACTTTCGCAAGGCACTGTAGCTTCCATTTACCAGTACAGGGGCATGGGACAGCCAGGTTTAGCTATTTCCGTAACTCTTGACCACCTAAGGGAGGCACAGACAGGGCTACAATCTTTAACTTGCCAGTATTTTAATGCTTATACAGTATATACAGGTGTGTTCACACTTAACGTAGCTCTAATTTGGCAGAGGACCCAAATTTCTCATGAAACCAATATAAAACAATACCGTGACATGTTTTAATAAAGGGAAAGACTACAATTCACAGCACAATCACACATAGACACATATAGAATAGACAGCATATCTCTGTGATATAGCTCATGACATACATACTGTATGTGCACATGCCTAGTGAAGAGAATATGTAAGGAAAGAGACAGAAAGGATAAGTAGGTAACATTAAATAAATGTTTAGGAATCTGCAATTGGCTATTTTCTACTACTCATATCATAATGTAAAAGAGAAAAATTAACATCTAAGAAAAAAATTACATTAAAAACCTAGAATTCACTGACTGTATGTAAAGGTTAAAAACCTAAGACAGCTGTTGGTGGAACAGCTATTTCTCCTGACCCCCTCCCATTCAGATGTACTCTTGACCAAGTATACCTGTGTTCCCAATGGAGAGAGGGGAATACGCAGAATAAATGATTGGGCATGTTGTAATTCAACATGCACGGTCCTACTTTTATCTGACATCTGCCCCAGGCAGAGTTAGGAGACTTTCATACACAAAAGATGGTCTGCTAGTCCCATAACAAATGGTGGATTTGGCTTACATTCATCTGATATGTATTGACACCTTAAAACCTTATATAAATCACATTAAATTTGCTTTTAAACCCTTTATACAGCACGTTGTAAAATACAAACAAGATGTAAATATTTATCTAGAATAATAAAATTATTGTATGAAAATGGTTAGGCTGTATATAAAAATAATATTGTGAATACAATACAATATATATAATATTTTTGTAAAAATGCTGATTATTATAAGTCATTTGTGCAATAAAAGTGTGATTTTTCTTATAAAAAGATTGTAAGTTATTTACTAGGCAGAAACTTTAACAACACACAAAACCATGCTATTAATCCAGAAAAGGGAGAACATTAGCGGGGTATGTGACGGTGTAATCCTTTGTACCATTTGTTCAAATACACCAAGTTGTCAGCAATGCTGGGACTGAAAATGTCTGTATTCAGACAATTATTAAATTGGCAAAGCTGTTCCCATTTTAAATAACACAAACACATTATTTTCTAATAATCCACAAACACATTGAAAGATAATAATTCATGGCAGATAACAATTACTCACCCCAGCTAGTATGAACATTTTCATATTTCCTTTAAAACCCAAGACTATATAATTGGCTTTTTATATGAGAGCTAGACATTTCTATCTGATGTGTCACTTGTCAGGATTTTTAATTCCATGAAGTCACAAATGTATCCCTAAATGACTTCCTACAAGTTTTGCTATGTATGCAAACTCCAAACTTCAAAGTAACTTTCAGTAACTTCAACAAAAATTGCTAATATTTTCTGTGCACATAAAAAGCTAATGCTTACAATTAGTTTTAATTGAACAGAATCACGAAGTGGCTTTGAAACACCAAATTATTTGACGCCAGGCAGCTATTAAAGCAGACCTACCACCTACTTAAAGGGTATACACACTTTTTGCAAACTGTTTGTTACTTAAATGCATCTAACATAAAATCAACTACTTGACAAATAGTTTAGCATAGTTTAAAGTACTTAAAAACGGTCATATTTTGCAATTACATGTAATTCTGTTTCATATACGGATATGGCCAGACTTAACAAGCTATGAAAGGGTACAATTCACACCTTCTACCACCAATGAAGTAGCCACACATAGACATAAATAGGTTAGTTACCATATCACTTTATTTTAACTTAGCAGGAGATTGTGTTGGTTTTAGAAAACAGGTTTAAAGAGGTTGTGAGGGGATACAAAACTTTCTACATACATAGAAGAGGGTCCCTCAGCTCCCCAGTTTTTAGCTTTGCAGAATGAAGTGGGTGAAATGGCAGAACTTCAACCTCCCCTTCTGATGTTCCAATTCTTGGTCACATGAGCAACTCTGCTCTATGGATGCAGTCAGTGACGTCATAGAGAATTGAGGCACCAATAGGGGAAGGGTGAGCACAAAAGCACTGTAAAATGTTTTGTATCACACAACCTCGTTAATTCTTGACACACAAATCTGGACATGTGTAGGTAATGGAGGACATATATTAACTTCCTCTTTTAATGTCTTTTAGAATACCGTAACTAGATAGGAAAATGGAAGGAAGAATTACAGCAAATCTGCAACTTTTGGGACTCATCATGTTAAAATTTCTCAAAATATCAACCAGCTATCTAACCAGTAACTCTTGGTCATTGACCTTCTTTCAATGACTGTGAGCAACAGTAACAATATCATTTAAGTCATCCAATAGCTG
Organism: Leptodactylus fallax; assembly: GCA_947044405.1. Lineage (NCBI taxonomy): Eukaryota > Metazoa > Chordata > Amphibia > Anura > Leptodactylidae > Leptodactylus > Leptodactylus fallax. Next base: position 1,689,676 of record CAMRHE010000234.1, read on the forward strand.
TAGGCTGATAGTCTTAGCTTACCGACTATAGTCATTTAATGTAAATCAATGACAAAAAGTTGCTACTAAACTTTTTTGAACACATATACTATGAGAGTCTCAGTTTATAGCTGCCATTGGCTAGTTTTGATCATGTTGTTTAGGATATGCTCTGTTATTGAAAGGAAACTAGTTTTCAGAGCAATCTGGGCATTTTGGCATTTTGGAATTTATCCAATTAAATATAGACCAAATCTGATGGCTAATTTAAGGGAATCGGACTTGAAACTAATTTTGGGAAATTTGTTAATCTCTAGAAGGGAGTAAAGGCTCACGTAGAAGAACAATAATCAACCTATAGCATACTATTTTATGACACAGTACCGCTTGTATTATGAAACTAATCTTGAAATAATAATAGACATATCTGGACATGTCCAGCCAAGAGGAAGGGTAAGGAATAATACAGGTCCTTTTGTCCTATACTGTAAGGACTGTGAATCTGTGGAATAACTTACCCCAGGAGCTAATCACAGCAGCTGACAGCTTCAACACAGGATTGCCTTTTCAGAGAAAAATAGCATTGATGCTTATGGCGATCTATAGAATGTCATGCCCTTTCCTATCCCCTGGTTGAACTTGATGGACATACAGTTGTGCTAATAAGTTTACATACCATGGCAGATTTTTGGGAGGTTTTTTTGCCTTTTTTCAGAGAATATGAATGATAACACAAAAACTTTTTCTCCACTCATGGTTACTGGTTGGTTAAAGCCATTTATTGTCAAACTTCTGTGTTTTCTCTTTTTAAATTATAATGACAACCAAAAACAGCAAAATGACCCTGTTCAAAAGTTCACATACCCCAGTTCTTAATACCGTGTATTGCCCCCTCTAACATCAATGACAGCTTGATGTCTTTTGTGGTAGTTGTGGATGAGGCTCTTTATTTTGTCAGATGGTAAAACTGCCCATTCTTCTAGGTAAAAAGTCTCCAGTTCTTGTAAATTCCTGGGCTGTCTTGCATGTACTGAGCGCTTGAGATCTCCCCAGAGTGGCTCAATGATATTGAGGTCAGGAGACTGAGATGGCCACTCCAGAACCTTCACTTTCTTCTGCTGTAGCCAATGACAGGTCGACTTGGCCTTGTATTTTGGATCGTTGTCATGTTGGAACGTCCAAGTACGTCCCATGTGCAGCTTCCTGGCTGATGAGTGCAAATTTGCCTCCAGTATTTGCTGATAACGAGCTGCATTCATCTTTCCTTCAACTTTGACCAAGTTTCCTGTGCCTTTGAAGCTCACACATCTCCACATCATCAGTGATCCACCTCCATGCTTTACAGTAGGAATGGTGTTCCTTTCATCATAGGCCTTGTTGACACCTCTCCAAATGTAACGTTTATGGTTGTGGCCAAAAAGTTTGATTTTTGTCTCATCACTCCAAATTACCTTGTTCCAGAAGTTTTGAGGCTTGTCTATGTGCTGTTTGCCGTATTGAAGGCGAGATTCTTTGTGGCATTTGCGCAGTAATGGCTTTCTTCTGGCAACTTGACCATGCAGCCCATTTTTCTTCAAGTGCCTCCTTATTGTGCATTTTGAAACAGCCACACCAATATTTTTCAGAGAGTCCTGTATCTCAGCTGATGTTATGTGTGGGTTTTTCTTTGCATCCCAAACAATTTTCTGGGCAGTTGTGGCCGAAATTTTGGTTGATCTACCTGACCATGGTTTGGATTTTACAGAGCCCCTGAGTTTCCATTTGTTAATCACAGTTTGAACTCTGCTGACTGACATTATCAATTCCTTGGATATCTTTTTGTATCGCTTTCCTGTTTTAATATAATAATAATAATAATAGTCCTTTAATAGTCCCACAATGGGGAAATTCAGTGTGTTACAGCAGCAAAGATAAGCAGATACAAATACAAATACAACATTTACAGGAATGTTCCAAGGTGAGAGGCATTATATTGATAGCAGACAGACAGATAGGACGTAGTAGAGGAGGGGGGGGGGATATAACAGGCAGAGAGATATTTCAGTTCTCTGTGTGTAATGATCTCCGCTTAGGTCGGTGTTGGTTGTACAGCCTAACCGCGGTGGGGAGGAAAGACTTCCGATAGCGCTCCTTCTCACACCTAGGGTGGAGCAGTCGGTCACTGACAGTACTGCTCAGCGCGATCACAGTCTCATGCATGGGATGGGACTTCTTCTTCTGCATGGAGCTCACCACGGACAGTATCCTTCTGTCACCCACCACCTGCACTGGGTCCAGTGGGCTCCCCAGGACAGAGCTGGCCCTTCTAATCAGCTTGTCAAGTTTATTTCTGTCCCTGGTTGATATACTGCTCCCCCAGCAGGCCACTCCAAAGAAGATGGCTGATGCCACTACCGAGTTGAAGAAAGTCCTAAGAAGTGCCCCCCGGATTCCAAAGGCTCTCAGCTTCCTAAGCAGGTAGAGCCTGCTGTGGCCCTTCCTGTACAGGGCCTCCATATGATCTGCCCAGTCCAACTTATTATTAAGGAGCAAACCCAGGTACTTATAGGTGTTCACAATCTCGATGCCCGTCCCCAGGATGTCCACTGGTTTTGGAGGGCATCTGCCTTTACGGAAGTCCACCACCATCTCCTTGGTCTTCCCCGCGTTAATCTTCAGGTGGTTCCGGTGGCACCAGTCCACAAAATGCTGGTTCAGTTCTCTGTACTCTCTGTCATCATCATCTGTGATGAGACCCACTATTGCAGAGTCGTCAGAATACTTCTGTAGGTAGCAGCTGGATGAGTTGCGCCTAAAATCTGCAGTGTACAGTGTGAAGAGGAAAGGGGCGAGAACCATACCCTGAGGTGCCCTCGTATTACAGATCACGGTACCTGACACACAGTCTCGGGCTCTCACGTACTGAGGTCGATTTGTGAGGTAGTCTAGGATCCAGTTGGAGAGGTGGTGGTCCACTCCAGCAAGGCCCAGCTTGTCCCTCAATAACCTGGGCTGTATGGTGTTAAAAGCACTGGAGAAGTCAAAGAACATTATTCTCACTGTGTTCCCTGGTTTCTCCAGGTGAGACAGAGCCCTGTGCAGAAGATGGATGATGGTATCATCTACCCCAATGCCCGGCCGATAAGCAAACTGGAGGGGGTCCATAGCGGGGCTCACTAGAGGGCGGAGATGTGTGAGAACCAATCTCTCCAAGATCTTCATCAGGTGGGATGTCAGTGCTACAGGTCTGTAGTCATTGAGGTCCATAGGGTGGGGTTTCTTTGGAACTGGTACCACACAAGAAGATTTCCATAATTCAGGGACTATTTCCTGCCTCAGGCTCATATTATACATATATGTAATTATACCACACAGCTGGTCCCCACAAGTCTTAATTAGCCTTGCACTGATGTCATCTGGCCCTGCGGCTTTCCTCGCCTTGATCTTTTTCATCTCCTTCCTCACCTGGGCCCGTGTGAAGGTCAGACTGTGGCCAGATAAAGATGGATTTCTGGATTTACTGGTCTGTTGGGAAGTGGCCGCATGGGGAGAAGTCATTGTGGTGGGGGGAGCTGAAGGACATACTAGGGTGGGAGGAGCTGGTGTGTGATCAAATATGTTGAAGAATAGGTTTAGTTCATTAAGCCAATTAACATCTGCCCCAATCTGGCAGACAGACTGTTTATGACCCGAAATTGACTTAAGCCCCTCCCAGACCCCCCTTATGTCTTTTCTTTTCATTTGCTTTTCCATTTTTTCTTTATAACTGGCTTTTCCCTGCCTGATTTGATGCCTCAGCTCCTTTTGTACTTCCCTCAACCCCTCCTTATCTCTTGTCCTGAATGCCATCTTTTTCTCCTTAAGTAGTGTTTTTATATCAGAGTTAATCCATGGTTTGTTATTGGAGAAGCACCTCACCACTTTTGTGGGTACTGTGTTGTCCACACAAAAATTAATGTAGTCCGTTATGCAGTGTGTGAGTCCTTCTATGTCTTCCCCATAAGAATCCTGCAGAACTTCCCATGCGGTTGTGTCAAAACAATCCCTCAGAGCCTCATCACTCTCCTCGGACCATATCCTCACTGTGCGGGTGACAGCTGGTTCTCTACGTACAAGTGGCTTGTACACAGGTCGGAGATGTACTAGGTTGTGATCCGATCTTCCCAGGGGCGGTAGGGCTGATGAGTTATATGCCTCCCTCACGTTGGCAAAGAACAAGTCCAGTGTTTTGTTGTCTCTTGTGTGGCAGGTTACATACTGTGTGAAACTGGGCAGTGTGGATGATGGAGAGACATGGTTGAAATCACCCGACAGAAGAAAGAGGGCCTGGGGATGTTTTATCTGTAACTGGCTCAGCGTGGCTTGTAGGACCTCGCAGGCAGTGTCAGCTTTCGCAGAGGGGGGGACATATGCAGCTATCACGATGACATGTGATAGTTCCCTTGGTAGGTAGAAAGGTCTCATGCTCACAGCTAATAGTTCAATGTCCTTACAGCAAGTTTGATCCTTAATCACAATGTGCCTAGGATTACACCATCTATTATTCACAAACATTGCCAGCCCTCCTCCTTTCCTCTTACCGCTCTCCCTTGTCCTGTCTGCCCGAAGGAGTTTAAAACCAGCCAAGGAGACCAGAGGGTCAGGAGTAACTTCAGTGAGCCAAGTCTCTGTAAGTAGCATCATGCTGCACGCCCGAAACTCCTGATGCTGCCTGGTGAGCGCTGTTAGTTCATCCATCTTTTATACAGTTCAACTACCTTTCCCCGTAGATCTGTGGACAATTCTTTTGCTTTCCCCATGACTAATAATCCAGAAACATCAGTGGCTGTAGGAAAAATGCAACAGTCTGTCTGGATCCCAGAAACTCACTCAGCTTTTATGCACACACACTGATTACAAGCAAACAGGTCACAGGTGAGGATGTTACCTTTAGTAGCCATTCAAACCCCTTTGTGTCAACTTATGGGTATGTTATCACCAGGGTATGTGAACTTTTGAACAGGGTCATTTTGATGTTTTTGGTTGTCATTATGATTTAAAAAGAGAAAACACAGAAGTTTGACAATAAATGGCTTCAACCAACCACTAACCATGAGTGGAGAAAAAGTTTTTGTGTTATAATTCATATTCTCTGAAAAAAGGCCAAAAAAACAAAAAAATCTGCTGGGGTATGTAAACTTTTTAGCACAACTGTATGTCTTTTTTCAACCGTACTATGTAACTATGTAACTATGTAGTTGTATGTGACCCAATAGATTACTATTGCAATTCTTTAAGCACATCGCTATTATTATGCCCATATAAGAAATGGAATCAGCTGACAAATGAGTTTTTGCTCCTTTGTTGGCAGATCATTGGTATGTACACCGCTGGTCAAAAGTACAGGACAGTGCACAATGCTTTCATAATAGCACGACAAAGATCATTAACAAAAGAAGACAGAAAATTGTAAAACTTAGAAGTATGGCTCTCTCCTACAGAGAAATTGCCAAGAAAGCCAATGTGGCAGTCGCTACAGTGTCCTCTGCCTTGAGTTGTAGCAGACCAAAGGGAACTACAAAATTAGGTGACAAATTTTTGACAGTCAGTTTACATGATCTGCACCTCACAGCACAAAACCTTCAAGCACAGCTTAATACAGAAAAAAAGAAAGAAGCTTCCATTTCAACTGTGAAGAGACTTCTATATGCAGGTTGGGCAAGTTGAGTATCAGTAAGAAAGCCACTGCTGAGATTGCAAAATAAAAAAAGAACTGGGCCCTGCAGCGCCTCCAGTGGACTGCAGAGGAATGGAAGAAGGGCTTATGGACTGATGAATAAAAACATGACATCTTTGGTACATTATGGAGGGTGCTTGTATGTCATATGTAAAATATTGAGGATTAAGTGTGATGGCCTGGGGCTCTTTTGCTGGATCCAGAGTTGGCAACTTGCACAGGATAACTGGTACACCGGAAAAAAAAACGCTACCACAGCATTTTATGTGCCATGCAATACCCTTTGGTATATGCCTAGTTGGTCAGGGATTCATAATATAGAAAGACAATGATCCAGAACATACTTCCAGGTTATGTCAGAGCTACCTAAGAAGACAAGAAGAAACTGATAGGCTTCAAAGAATGGAATGCCCTGTACAATCTCCAGACGGAAACCTCATTCAGCATCTTTGGGATGAACTAGACAGAAGGGTCAAAACAAAGCAATCTATAACGGCAGCACATCTGTGGGAACTTCTGCAAAAATGTTGGGAAGAAATTTCTGAGCAACATCTGAATGCAATTGTATCAAGAATGCCTGGATTGTGTAAAGCTACTTTATGTGTTTGAAAATGCAATAATTTGTCCAATCATTGGCAAATTAAGGGTGCTTTTTCCATGTACAGATAGTGGACCAATTTCTGTATATCAGTCTAAATTAGTGTGTGTGAATTGATCTGATCCTATTCTAGCTCATCTTCCAGAAAACAGATTTTGTGTGTGTAAAAGTTTGTCTACTAATCACTATGACTGTAGTATATGTACAGCTGCCTTGACTTAACTGCATGATCTGACTACATACATGGTTTGTTTGTAGTCAATAATCGAGGAGACACACAGGAATATTTTTTGTTCAAAACTATTTGCAATGTTTCTATGGCTTTTGTTTTTTAGATATTTGGCAATAAATTAGGGTTGCAAAACTGCAGATTTTTTTTAACCAAAGTTTTAGAACTTTGTTGTAAAGTTTTCAACTGCACAGAAACTACACATTGTGTTCACTGAATATACAACGCTTGGTGAGTCTATAGACTTATACTTTTATCAGACTATTTGCTGATTATCTGATAATAGTCCTTAAATTATCGTGTTGCTCAGTATTTATACCATGATAATAATATACTTACATTACCTACCCAATTCAAATAACCTTTTATTTTTGTCAGCAGGAACACGTCTTCCAACAAGTGAAAACAAATGAGCAAAGTGCTACAAATCTAATTAACAAAAAATAGAAATTTACATAATCAGTAATTTGCATAAATTACTATTAATTATTTTTGTTTACCCAAAGCGTTATTTTGCTTTTTAGGACTTTATTCGTTCAGCTAACTAAATTTGAAAAAGATTAAGTTAAAAACAAAAAAAAAAAAAAAACTCCAGGGCTTTTGTCAGAAATTGGGATTCTGCCCTTTTATCCTGTGCACCTACTGAAATTACACCGAACTGCAAATAAGTATTCATAATGTGTGTAAAGTATTAATAGGATATTAAATAGATCATACAGACTACAGCATATAGATGAACCTAATTGCAAAGGTTACAAATTAAGAAAATTTAAAGGGAATCTATCATTAGGGATATGCACTTTAAACTAAGCACACGTTGGAATAGCCTTTAGAAAGGCTATTCTACTCCTAACTTTGGCGGTATTCTAGGCATGACGAAACTGTGCTTGGAGCACAGGGGGAATGCCCCCTGTGCTCCCTGAGCATCATTTGCATATATGGAAAAATTGATTTATTTAAAAAACAGTGGCGTTAAGGACTGAACCAAAGGTAGGAGTAGAATAGCCTTTCTAAAGGCTATTCCAATGTGTGCTTAGTTTAAAATGCATATCCCCAATGATAGATTCCCTTTAAATGATTCTCTACAGTAGAGTTTGGTTGCTCAGTGAACACAAATAAAGTACAGCACAGTGAACTTTTTTGCTGAATACATTTCTGTTTAATCTTTATTATAGGGAATATGTCATGCTCTGTTAACAGGTACAGGGGCTGGGAGAAATAATTCAACTGCATAGTTCAGCTATGTGAAAGAGTTCAACTATGTGAAAGGGGTGATCCAATGTAACCTGCATCCAGTTTTATTGTATAAGTGGTGTATTTTAAAACGTCATCTCCCCCTGATGAAGCCTGTGTGACGAAATGCGTGTTGGGGCGCATTCATCTTGCTGGTTATTTACCATGATATCATGATTTATCATTTATGGGCTCATATTTATTCTGTGTTCTTTGTACTTATGCATGTGTATGCACAGCTGTATACCTCTTTATATTGTGCTTTACCTTTTTAGGGTTTATCCCTTTATATTAAACACTTTAGTTGGCATATTAGTGCACACAGACATATTATATTGCTTATCATACTTCGTTAACTTTGCATGAGTACACAAATATAGTTCCCTTGTATGTCACCCTGCAATAGCACTTGCATTTTCGCACAGCAATTTATATTTTGTATGGCAGAGCTACTGTACCATATAAGTAATAATTCTGGTATATGATGCTACCGACCTGATAGAATGATGCTATTTTTGTGACTGTGTTCTGTGTTGTCTCTTTTGTACAATTTATGTTTTTTATACCTTATTTATTAATAAAATATGAATTTTATAATTGATTCCTACGCCGTGAGTTCCACTCTGTGCTTTATTCACTGTGACCTATTATGTTATAGTTTACTTTGCCTTTGTTCTAGTGTTGATTGAAGGAATGAAGTAGAGCCGGAGTGTGGTACCAATAGAGCAAGATCTTGGAAAGATTCTCTTTGTAAGTAATACATCGAGAGGTCTTGATCACTTGTCCCCAAATGATGGTCCTGGACAGATCCAACAGAGTCTCGACCAGATAACCCTCCCACTTCTGCATATATGGGTGCCTGGGGGGATATCTCTCTGGCTGGGATGTGACAGAATGCGATAAATATCCAAAATAAGGCCTGCTGTGGAGGATTTAGATTTGCACAGTGTCTCAAAGAGAGTGGGCATAGGTGCCTGAGGACCCCGAAAAATAAAACGTGCTGGGTGGCTAATCTGAAAATACAAGAATTCACTGGAGAGGGGGGATATTAAATTATAGTAGCCATACTTTAAATTTACTAGGGTGGTTTTCCCATTTACTAAAAGTGGAAGCTGATGTTCTCAAAGCAAAAATTTTGATCAATACAGCACAGTACTTTAAATCATGCTTTTTGTGTACGGTGGAAATTTCAATTTCTACTTTTGAGAAATATGATTGGGTGCAGTGGTCCAGTGAAGTGATGGCTAGCCCAGTGCAGGAACAGAGGGGAGGATGTAGGTAAGTGTCAGTGCATTTTTATTTTATAACCCTTCCCTTTTGCATGCATTAAAATTTATGATCCCGGACAACTCCTTTAAGGGTGCACAAAGGAGGTATTATTAATTAAAGGGGCACATAGAAGCATTTTTAATATAAAGACACATACGGGGGTAATATTTATTTCCTGGGGACTTTGTGTAGGTTAAGGCATTGTGGGTCAGGTGTCTTGAAACGTGTGGAGCTAGAGCTGGTATGTGCGACTATATGGTCACTGGATATTGATAATATCGGTATAACTGTGTTAGGGGCACATTTGGATATGACGAATACCCCTGTGCCAAACGCCGACATAAGCCTCTTGGTGACGAATGTGCGTCACATCACCAGCCTGACATCATCTTGGTGACATCATCTTGGCTGGAAATGTCCTGATACTGCATGTATGTCATAAAATAGTTATCTTTTCAGAACAATACTGTTTTGTCTTATTATTTCCAGTGTGTCTACCCTTTGTTTGTTAATTTCAGGCCAGCAATTCAATATGGAATTGGTTTTATCAGCAATTGGAGTCCTTAACCAAATTCATGTTCAAGTTAAGGGTGAACACATATGCATGACCTACAGTTATGATATCATCACTTCCTGGACTCTTCCTCCAAAGGGCGGTCACACCAAATATTGATGGGATTTAGATTTCTCTTTTCTTCATTTACATCATTTTGTTAATTGACAAAAATAAAGTATTAACACTTCTATATCCGAAGGCATTCTTACTTGGCAGCATTTTTTCCACACTTACCTATAACTTATGCACAGCACTGTACACGAGAAGGGACATTTTATAGTTCCCAGGCTAGGACTACATATCAAACTGGGCTATATTCCATGTAAAATTTTAATGGAAAATAAACTGTTACGTTAGTGACTTTGTTTCTTACCTATACATGTAAGTGTTGCCTATATTCTTCATATATATTTCTCTGTGATCATTTTATGTACAAACTGATTGTATTTTGCTAGGCAGTTCTTTTGACTATGATTGATCTTTCATCCTTCCAGCATACACCTGTCATCAACTCAATCACTTGGGTATTTACTGTACTTCACTAATGCTCACAAATATCTCATTATTATTCAAAGTGTGTTTCATTGTAGCTTCAAGATCACTTGGGGCAATCAATGTTCTCTTTTGAACATTGCAATGTATTCTGACAAAAAGCTTCCCAATAGAAATTACTAACAAAGACATATATATATTCATCACACTCCATTATGTTGCAGTGCTTTGTGCTGTGATCGGTAGATGGTGTCTAACGATACTTTCTGTGCTCATCATGACTCGGCTCTATTGTTTCGAGATTCACTTCTTTTCATAACCAGATGAGCTCATGACTTACAGATGTAGCAAACTTTAATGTGATTGAGCAAGTGTTAACTTGACATTCCATGATTTACCAATGAATTCATTAGCAATGTACCATGTTAAATGTCAAGTTAACTTTTGTTGAGTCAAGTTAACCTTTGCTACATTTGTATTAACATACAGTATGATGTTTTGCTATGCCTGGACATTCATTCATTATATAATAGCAGTATGGTAAAAGGTATAAGTTGAGGATTTTGAATCAAATAAAAAAAAGTTAAAATATAGTGCTCTTCTGCATAATGTACAGTAGCAACTGCGCTTTAGAGCTTATCGATGTACAAACCTGGGACAAAGGCTAGGCAGAGTATTTAGCAGCCTAGGGTGCCATTGAGAGGGGCACAATTTGTACATTTATTTTAAAAAACAATTGGCTTCTTTATCTAAACTACTTTCAGCACAGTGATAGCGTTGACTTAGAAGCTATGTCAAGGACATCACTTATGGGTGCTGGCTTATGATAGTGGTAATTTACCCATAAATACTGATAGTCACCTAAAAGGTCAGAGAGGGGGCTCTCGCTCTTTCATCCCCATCACCCCCCACCCCTGCAATACGATTGCAAGATGCCATGCGGCTGCCATAATACTAGCCTCCAGATCTTCCATATACTGTATGTACAGTACAGACCAAAAATTTGGACACACCTTCTCATTCCAAGAGTTTTCTGTATTTTCATGACTATAAAAATTGTAGATTCACACTTAAGGCATCAAAACTATGAATTAACACATGTGGAATTATATACTTAACAAAAAAGTGTGAAACAACTGAAAATATGTCTTATATTCTAGGTTCTTCAAAGTAGCCACCTTTTGCTTTGATTACTGCTTTGCACACTCTTGGCATTCTCTTGATGAGCTTCAAGAGGTAGTCACCTGAAATGGTTTTCACTTCACAGGTGTGCCCTGTCAGGTTTAATAAGTGGGATTTCTTGCCTTATAAATGGGGTTGGGACCATCAGTTGTGTTGTTCAGAAGTCAGGTGGATACACAGCTGATAGTCCTACTGAATGGAGTGTTAGAATTTGTATTATGGAAAGAAAAAAGCAGCTAAGTAAGGAAAAATGAGTGGCCATCATTAATTTAAGAAATGAAGGTCAGTCAGTCCGAAAAATTGGGAAAACTTTGAAAGTGTCCCCAAGTGCAGTGGCCAAAACCATCAAGTGCAACAAAGAAACTGGCTCACATGAGGACCGCCCCAGGAAAGGAAGACCAAGAGTCACCTCTGCTGCGGAGGATAAGTTCATCCGAGTCACCAGCCTCAGAAATCGCAGGTTAACAGCAGCTCAGATTAGAGACCAGGTCAATGCCACACAGAGTTCTAGCAGCAGACACATCTCTACAACAACTGTTAAGAGGAGACTGTGTGCAGCAGGCCTTCATGGTAAAATAGCTACTCGGAAACCACTGCTAAGGACAGGCAACAAGCAGAAGAGACTTGTTTGGGCTAAAGAACACAAGGAATGGACATTAGACCTATGGAAATCTGTGCTTTGGTCTGATGAGTCCAAATTTGAGATCTTTGGTTCCAACCACCGTGTCTTTGTGCGACGCAGAAAAGGTGAACGAATGGACTCTACATGCCTGGTTCCCACCGTGAAGCATGGAGGAGGAGGTGTGATGGTGTGGGGGTGCTTTGCTGGGGACACTGTTGGGGATTTATTCAAAATTGAAGGAATACTGAACCAGCATGGTTACTGCAGCATCTTGCAGCGGCATGCTATTCCATCCGGATTGCGTTTAGTTGGACCATCATTTATTTTTCAACAGGACAATGACCCCAAACACACCTCCAGACTGTGTAAGGGCTATTTGACCAAGAAGGAGAGTGATGGGGTGCTATGCCAGATGACCTGGCCTCCACAGTCACCAGACCTGAACCCAATCGAGATGGTTTGGGGTGAGCTGGGCCGCAGAGTGAAGGCAAAAGGGCCAACAAGTGCTAAACATCTCTGGGAACTCCTTCAAGACTGTTGGAAGACCATTTCAGGTGACTACCTCTTGAAGCTCATCAAGAGAATGCCAAGAGTGTGCAAAGCAGTAATCAAAGCAAAAGGTGGCTACTTTGAAGAACCTAGAATATAAGACATATTTTCAGTTGTTTCACACTTTTTTGTTAAGTATATAATTCTACATGTGTTAATTCATAGTTTTGATGCTTTCAGTGTAAATCTACAATTTTTATAGTCATGAAAATACAGAAAACTCTTGGAATAAGAAGGTGTGTCCAAACTTTTGGTCTGCACTGTATACCTATTAGAACTGGCTTATGGCAGTCCTAATAGGCAAACTGTCAGTTGAAAACTGACAGCTAAAATCCACTATAATCAGTGAAAAGAAGGTTACATGTTCGAGCCCCCACCCGGGAATTAAAATTAAATTTAAAAAGTAAAAAATGTTTAAAAATAAAAAAACTTTCAGTAAAAAAAATCTAAAAATCATACAAATTCCATTTGGAAGAGAGGAGAAAAAAATACATATTTGGTATCACCAAATCGTAATGACCTGAACAATAGAATTACAACATTTTTTATCCAATGCGTCACTAACCTGTCTGTATCCGATGCCAATCCCGTTCGCCGAGATTTTCACTTGGATTGGCAACGGACGGACTGAAGCACTGGTGTGAACCCACCCTAAGCAAAATAATATTGTAAAAAAAAAAAAATTAAACACTAAACCCTGTATTTTTTCATTTGACCTCTCAAAATGTGCTAAAAAGTTGCATGTACACCTGAAAATATCATCCATAAAAGCTACAATTTCTCCTACAAAATCCACACACTCATTTATAAAAAAACCCCTAAGATGTTGCAGGTCTTGGAATGCAGTGATAGAAAATGCACATGGGGGTTGGGGGTAGTGGGGCCCCAAGCTGAACTGTTGCATTAGGTCCCATGAGCCTTTAGCTACATCCCTGCCGATGATGTTGTATATTTCAGGCAGCAATGAAAAATTTAGTTTAGTGCCATGGTATGTGTCAGGTGCCCACTATAACCAGTATTTTCTTGTAGAGGGAAGTAGTTCTGCAACTGATAACAAATAATAAACTAGAAAAACAGCATTACATAATCTTAGGCTATTGTATGATACGGAATTGATCAAGAAAGCTATAAACATTTTTCACCTAATATAATAACTCATCACTAATTCACCAATGAATTGTTTGTTGATTTAGTCCAAAAATTGAGAGATACAGTAATGCTTTAGAAAATATTCTAAAACCTTGGAAATAGTAGATAATTGGTACATAATTCAAGGGTCCTCATCAGTGGAATAACAAAAGTCTTGTGCGCCCTGGTACAAATTTTAAATGGGGCCCCCTACCTCCCTTCCCACAATGTATTCTTGATGGCAACGGTTATGGTTCCTGCAGTGGTATCTCAGATACTTGAATGGCATACAACTATAGTACCCACAACTGTACTTATCAAGAATACGATGAATTAGTAGTGCAGTGGCCACCATGTAAGCAATGCTAGGAGCTGCATGCTCTGAGAAACAGCAGAGATCAGTGGGGGTCCAATACTGGGACCCCTTGTGATTAGCTGTTTGAAGGTACTGTGGTGCTTTTTGGAGCATAATAATGTCACAAAGCTGCTATAAAACAGATGTAACGCAATGTAAATAGTGAAGTATAATATGCTCCCCAGAGCACCAACACTGTATACTGCTTCACAGTGTTTCCACATAGTATAAGATGCTCCCCACAGTGGCCCTACAGTATAATGCTCCACAGCGGCTCCACACAGTATAAGATCCTCCCCACAGTGTTCCCATACAATATAATACTCCACAGTGGTCCCACACAGTATAAAATGCTTTCCACAGTGGCCCCACACAGTATTATATGGTCCCCAGAGCCCCCACACAGCATAATGCTCTACAGTGGACCCACACAATGTAATATGCTCTCCACAGTGGCCCCATAAATACATGCTCCCAAGAGCTGTCCCCCACAATATAATAAGCTCTGGAAGCCTCAAACTACTTCAGGCAAACCCCATAAAATTTGTTTTGCTAAATTTTCATGAGGTTTGTCACTCTGGTTCAGTTTGGCACTATTATTATACACTGGGCCTGTAATAAGTAGAGGCCCAGGGGAAGTAATTAAAAATAACAAATAATTATACTCACCTTGCCTCACCTCTCCTGGGCATCCTTGCTGTGTAGAGACCTGAAGATGAATCCAAAAGCCCAGGATAGGTGAGTATAAGTATTTTTATTTTAATCACCTCCCCTGGCTAGACTTCTATTGGAGAGAAGCCTGGTAGATGTGCATCACATGACGCTGGATCCTTTCCATTATTGGCACTGATCACAGATGTATAGCGGAGATAGCAGTTGAAGAATTAGGCTTTTCCCAACCACTATTATCGTGCTGTGGGGCCACAGCCATCTCCAGTTGACCGTGAGACTGTTACCCCTACGGGCCTGGTCGTGGTCACACCCACTGCGACTGCAATCATTACGTCACTAGTTCTCAATTATTTGTAGGCTAGAGCTAAATGGTTACTTTGGACTTGCAACATCACAAATCTTGTGCTGCAAGTTACAGCTAATGATAGTGAAAGCAGTCACAGAAATTCAACAGGATTGGATTAATGTGAAACATGAGTTCATGGTTGCTACACCTTGCAGGTCATTAAAGAGGAAGTTTCACCTCCTCCAACAAGTCTGACTGTGCAATATTTAATAGACTCTGCTCCACTGATTTCGACACAAATGGAATTTTATCTCTAGCCCCCACCAAATTTGAGCTATAGGTGCTGCAAATTTTGATATCTAATATGCTATTTAGAATCTGTATTGAAAGGTGGGTGATGTCAGGTAGGATCAGGCAATGGGTGTGATTCTGAGCTCTGACACTGTCCAGATCTTATTGGAGCTATGAATCACGCCCCCTTGCCTGCTCCTGCCTGGCACCGCCCTCCTGACATTACAGAACCTAAATAACATATCAGGCACCAAAACTAACTGCTATTGTTGCTTGGGAATGGTGTGGCCTAGAGAAAAAATTCCAACTGCGCTGGAATCTGTGGAATAGCACCTATTAACAGAACTGGAGGTGGTGAAAGGTCCTCTTTAAGTGCAATGAAATAGTTTGACAGAAAAGCCAGAATCATTGCACATGGATATGTTTTAGAAATAAGGGTTATAGTAGCACTTCCTTTCCATATTGAGACCAATATGGGTAGAATAAGCAAAATATCTGTAATTTGAGCATCTGGAATAAGGAATCACTAGTTTTGTATTTAATATCCTTATTCTCATCACGTCTCTATTTATCTTTATAGGATTGCTGAAGATAGCTGAGCACTGTACATGGCTTCTCTCTAAAGTATTCCAGTAGAGGTAAATGGAGCTGCAGTGTGCATGCTTGATCTGCAACTCCATTCACAAGGTGGACAGAAAACCACCATTCTTGGGACCAAAATGGATCCTAGTGATAACACCCCAACATACCACAGATTGCCACCTATCCTGTGTATATGTGATAAGTTATATGCTTAGTAAAACCTGAGTACCCACCTAATTTTATTACTGTCACTGCATTAGCCATCACCACAGGGGTTAAATACTTAAAAAAATGATCCGTTGGAAATATTTGACCAGTCTTGTTAAGAGCCCATGCATATTCCATAATTTTTCAATATTTCAGGCTGTAAGAAAATGTGGTGCTTTATATAATGTACGTATGAAATGTACAATAAACACTTGTATGGTCTAAATTTAGACTTTATAAATGTACTAGAAAAAAATTATCTCGATTTAAGGAACTTTTATAAAAGTCTGAAATGCTTTTTAAGAAAGAATTATCATTATTGTAATCAACTACAAAGACATTTCTTCAGAAATGAAATATATCACATAGTGCATTGTAAAGACAATAGAAGTTGTAAATCACCTTTTAATCAGCTTAATGCATTTACTTAGTGACATGGCTGTCAGAGGTAAAGATGGAAAAGTAAAGAAAATGTCAACTCTGAAAGTTCCATTGACAGCTAGAAGGCATTCTTCCCCAAATTGACCATCAGATAATAGATAAGCATGACAAAGTCCTTGAGTTACGAACCTGTTCTTAAGAAATGAATGTTATATATTAATAATATATAGCACATACTCTGTGACAAATGACTTACAGCATTATTATAGTCCAGTTTCTATTCCCCATTGTTTAATTAGAACTAGAAGGTCATCCTGCACCCCCTGTTGCATGTTGTATAAATCTTGACTTAGAAGCTTGCTTTTTATGTGTAGCTCGTATTCATTATTAACAGTTGAATGTGAAGACTAACATGGTAGGACTTACTGTAGTCTGTGAAGATTAAAAAGACATGCAGTAGCGAGAAAAGTAGTGTAGTAGTTTTTCTATCTATATTACTGTGTGTATTATATGTGTATTGGCTTTATTTTTTATTGTATAACATAAAAATGGGCCCCCAGATGTTATCAAATTTTTTAGGAAAGCCACAGGACATACAATACTATGGACAAATTTTAGGCAGGAGGGGAGAAAATGCTGCAAAGTAAGAATGCTTTCAAAATGTGTTATGTTAATGTTATGTTATGTGTTAATAGTTTATTTCCATCAATTAACAAAATGTAGTGTTTTTAGAATGTTCTTTTCTTCATGCACTTGATTTTGTTAATTGAGATAAAATGAACTATCAATACTTCTATTTTTCAAAGTATTTTTACTTTGTATCATGTTTTCCCCATCTGCCTAAATCTTTTGCATGATGCTGTATATCTTAGATGGTACCTTGGCAGTCAAATCCCATGCAATGATATATCTTTGTATAGATATGCAAATGAGCCTGCAAGTGCACTGGGGGTGGGTCTGATTTATGTACACACATTAGTGATGCCTGTAGAGGTTGAAAATGTCGATCATGGCTAAATGGATGGCATTGGGCAGTGATTTCAGAGGAGAGCACTTACAGTTGTCTGTAGGCAAAGAGGGAATATCAAGCCTGCCCCCAGAGATCTTGCAGGCTGATTTACATATCCATAAAAAGATGATTCTCTCTACATTGCTTCACCAGTGTGGGTCAGGTATGTTATTAATTCATAAAGAACCCTGTTATTGGTGTGAGAGGCACCTGATAGACTCCATTTAACTGTATGTACATGTTGATGAGACTGGAAAAACATTGCGTCCCAGTAAAATCCCCATTAGTCAAGACTTAATGACAAATATACAGTGTGTATTCTCAGTAAGCCTCTTTAAAAAGATACAAGTTGTTAAAATTGTTCATATTCTTTGTATTTTCTTCACTAAGACTCTTAAAAAAAAATTATATAAAAATAAATATATTTCACAAGCTTAAATTTACTAAATGCGGACTCAAATTCTGGAAAAACAAATGAACTAGTAAACTGCACACATAGGTCATCAGGGACACATAAAGTGTAATAAATCATTGGTTACTTAGAAAAAAATATTTCCTATTTTTAAAGTACATTTCCCAGAGCACAGAGCAGAGACTACACTTAGCTATAAAGATATTACATAAAGCTTAGATATTTCTGATTAATTAGAGAAAAATAATTAAAAAATAAAATTAGAATGATGCCATGAAGAATACATTGGAATTCTATGCGGAATGTTAACCACGCATACGTTTGTATTAATCATAGTAGTTGAGAAATTGGATTGAAGTGATGAGCATAATAAAGTAGACCAGACTCCGAGGATAGATTTGTGGAAAGACGGCTGACATAAGAGAATGAGCATTGCACTTGAAAGCCTGTCTAGAAAATATATTTTCTGTCATTTCATAAGATATTGCTTAATGCTCAAGTTCTGACTAATTTCAGCACAATTAGAACTAGACTTACAGCTATCAAAACGTAAAATAAAATTAGAAATCCTCCTTATGAGGAAACGACTTCAATGCCATATTAAATGTCACTAAATGAGCGCCTCTCGGTTGCATCTACATTAAACTCACTTCTTTCTCAAATCTAATGCAAGTCATTTAGGTGCATGAGGTAATTGTCAGCTTAATGCACCCTTGAAACCTTGATAAATGACCTCCATTTTGGCACACAAAGGACTCTGTTCAGTACAGTCCTTATAAATCTGCTGCTGCGTCAGAAGGAAAAAAAAAAAATATTGAAGGCCTTTCCCAGAAAAAATATTAAGTAACATGACAGCATGTCATAAAAATCAACTATGTAAATGTAGTAGGTAGAGAAGAAGCTGATTTAAGAAGGAAATTTACTGAGGAGGAAAAATTGTGCTGAAAAGCTATAACAATCTTGTTCTTCTATAATGGCTATGCCTGTTCTAACTAATACTACAGATGGTTTTACATAAATCACATGCAATCTGTAGCACTTTGTGATAAACTCACTCATCAAGGAATACCATAACTAATGTCATTGACTCATCGGGTTTATGGTAATGCCATAACTAATGTCATTTACAATGCTGTAACAGAACTCAGTGTATTTCTGTCCTCAGGGCTTTAATCATGGAGAAACTTTACACCTACAGAATTCAAAGATTTAACTGCTTTTTGGCCAAATTTCAAAAATACCATACTCTACTGTACAGTGGTATAAGAAGCTATTCAATGGCATAACAATTCATTTCAAGGCTTACTGTGCCGCAGCTTGGTTGCTGTGGGTACCACTGTAAATATATGGTATGTCCATAGATGATCCAACATAGAGGCTATATCTTTTTTTGTGGTGAGGGTTGAGGTAAGCCCTGAAGTCACAACTTATTGTTCTATGCCATTACATGGTAGTGTAGGGCATTTTTGAAATTTAGACAAAAAAATTGAGAGCCCCTTTAACTGATTCCTACACACAGTAATGAGGCTACAAAAATGGGTAAAGCTCTATAACAATATTGCATAATACGAAATTCTACTTAGCTAAACTACAGTATTCTAAAACTGGCTAAACAAGCGGGATTAATATCAGCTATACCCACCGATTCAGCAGGACTTGCAAACCATCTAATGTGTATAGCGGCCTTCTAACTGATGGCAGAGATTGAGGGATAGAGGATCATTCTGTTGGGCTGCAACTTGCCCACTATTGTTGTCATGGGTGATAAGCCTTTGCCATAGATGTCTGTTAGCAACTTTCTTCACTGTCCCCATTCAGAATGTATGTACATATAGTTGCACTAAGTTTGTATATGTACAGGTGGGTTGTGAGATCTGAACACTCATTCTGTCAACAGTTATAATTTTAAGGAATATGACCACTTTAAGATTTGAAGGGGTTGTCCAGGATTTTTTTTTTTTTATTTTCTTTACTGCATCCCACCTCCCATTGATCTCATAGTAAGCTGAGCTGATGTAATGGAACCCATCCACTATACAGTGTACAGTGCTATCTGTTTACAGTTCAGCTGATCCATGGGGTGCTTGCTGTTGGCCCCTACCATGATCATATTCTAAGGATAGGCTATAACAAAATCCTGGACAACCCCTTTAATTTAATTTAATTATTATTTATATAGATATTATAATAACTATAGCAAATGCAGACATCACATGGTTCTTGTGCAGAGAAGCATAAGAGCCACACTCTTTCCAACACCATTTCCAAAATGAATGTTACTTTCTTCATAACTCTTTGGAAAATCCATCAACAACCTACCCATATCCACTTACAAGTGGGGATAGATCTCGATAGATCTCATTAGTGTAGTTTCTTCATTGCAATTTATTGGACACTTCAGAGCATTATTATTATTAGTGTCATTAGCGCATATTACCTTCTGGGGGCTGCATAAGTTACATATATGGTATATGCAGCTCTGAAATGATTGAAATGGTCATCTCAGACTGCAAAGTACAAATTGGATCCACAAGAGATCTGGTGCTTTAACTAGTCTTGTCTCTGAAACTGGGGTTGCTCACTGAATTTATTATGTATATTAAGAATCTGAGTAGCCCACTAGAGGGTGAAAATATCCTCCGCTGGCCCAGGGTCTGACTAGTGTACAGTGAAAATAGTACAGCATAGAAATATCTCAATACTTTAGTACTTCAACCAGACACAGCCTCTACTCTTTGTAGCAGCATTAGCCCTGAACAGCCATAGGTCATATATAAAATTACTGTAAAAATCACTAGAATTTTGATATCTAATATCAAACTTAAGCTATACTGGAGACCATGTTTCCACATTTAAAATACTTTTTTTTTTTTCAGGACACAAAAATGCATTTTAATTTTTTTTTTACAAAGAAAAATGTGCCTATCGTCTAGCTGGGATCTACCCAGAACCTACCTTGACTTCCAAATGTAACTTGAAAAATGTATTATTCTTCTAGATATAGTTTGGTATAGGCTTATGACTAATATCCCCAAATATTTTATGTATGTGTACAATACTGGTCATTATAGCTACAGTTAGTGGTACAGATACAAATACTAACTAATATTGTCTAATTTCTCACCGGCTGTGACGTTTCGGATCCCTTCCGCTGAGGCCGCTGATTGGACTTAGTGGTCACATGACTGCTGAGGCCAATCAGCAGCCTCAGGAAAGGAACCATTCACATCACAGGTAGTGACGTTTCCGGTTCCCTTCTTGAGGCAGCTGATTGGCCTTAGCTGTCACGTTGGGCGAGTACTTCCGCTGGAAGACAACAATGGAGCTGCAGGCAGGACCATGCGGGGAGGCGCCGAAGTACCGGGGAAAGGTGAGTATGGTTTTATTTTATTTTTTCACCTCCCCTTTAATCATTAGCTTAGTTTCCAACATAATTATGGTGCCTTCTCCAGAATTTTGATTTATTGTCAGGTTCACAGTTTGGCATATTAAATCCTGACCCTTTTAAATAAGCCGCACCCACCTGCTGGACAAGGCACAAAAACTGTTAGAAAGTGTTTAAAACACATAAAAATAAGGTATAAAGCATGTACAGCAGGTTTTTTTTGCACAAGTGACATCAGAATTCTGGTACATTTTTATTAGTTTATCTGTCCCATTGTGTCATGTCTAAAACTTCCTCTTCCAGACACAAATCGATAATAGTAGCGTACTTTAGAACAAGCAGTACAAAATTTAGATCTATTACAGTAGATGTTGACATCATTAGTATCATTAAGAATATTTGAAATATTACTCAAAATTACAATTTATTATGTTTATATGTTATAAATTTCCACTGTCAACATATTTACTTCTGTCTGTAGACCCAAGGTTAGATTTTGGACTGCAAGGACTTTTTCTGGTGTTTTTGAAGTCCAATAAAGATAATGATAAGAAAAAAAGTTAAATCCTTAATTTGAAAGCAGCTCATTTTTTTTTTTTCCAATATAATTGAATATAGAACTAGAACACACGCTGTAAGTCAAAGTGAGAGGAATACCTTGGGAGAATATTAAATTCAGAGGGTTAATGGTGTGTGTACTTGCTAAGAACTATGTCCCAGAACTCTTTCATAAACTCCATTTGGCAATTCTGATGACTTGTTGGATGTACGATAGTTTCAGAGGAATCTTGTTTTATACTGTATATACTGATACTGCCCTTTAATCATGCCCATTTGGAGAGAGATCAGATTGTAATGCTGTTTAGGACATATGAGATGCAGAGATCAGTGAACCAGTCTCTAGGTTAGTGCTGAGGCCTATGATTGAAGCTCTGAATCTGCAGCATCCTCATCAATATTCGTAGAATGAATCTCAAAAGCTTTGCTCATAACTAATGGGATACGTTTTCAACCACTTGTCAACCTTTGACTCTGCTCTCCTAGTTTTCTGTGTGCCTTTTTGTCTCTCTGTGTGATCTTTATGGGTGGTAATACTTATGTTTAAAGGGATTTTCTGGGATAAATGCCCTGCTGCCAGAATGATTCTTCTACCTACAATTTGCCATTCCTCTGCTGCCAGAAGTGGTCATGTGTCCTTTTCTAACGTGATTTTGGGACTTCTCCTTACATTCCTTTCCCTAATAGAGCTCTGCTGTTCCTGTTAGGGAAATGGTGACGTCACCTATGAGGAAGGAGGCTAAACCTGAAAGGTGCTCTGTCTTCTATGGTCTGCCCACCCCCCAGCTGTAATTGTCCTCTGCTCTTGTATGTACACAGTGAATAGAACTGGTGACTGGTAAGTCAGTGCTGTGTTCTGTATGTGGGTTTAAGATAATCTTAGGGGAATAGCTAGCTGGACTAGAAAGAGAAGTCATCCAAGACTAGGAAGGGGAGCTGGGTGGCACTATTGCTTGCTTCAGAGCCAGCACAATGCATTATGGTGTTGGTTGGTTTCCAGAGCCAGAAACAGCTATGACCACAAACTTCGGTATTTTTTAAGGTGTTAAGCTTAAAAAAAATTTATCAAATTGGTATCCCTGGAATCGTACCAACCCATAGAATACAGGTGATATGGAATTTTGGCTGCACAGAAAACTCCTTAAAAACAAAGCTCAGTATCTTGTTCTCCCCACCCCTTCCGCTCCGATCCATAACCCTAATCATTATCCTTACCCTCTTCTGTACGCCACCTTTGTTGTTATTATGTTGTTACTTGTTTACTGTTGTTATACAAAAACTTCAATAAAAATCTTAATGTTAAAAACAAAGCCCATAAGAAAGTCCCACTAATGCAGTTTTTCTCGATTTCCATCCCATTCTAAACTTATTCCCAGTACATCATACAGAATATTAAATGGTACCATTACAAAGCACAATTTGTCCCACAAACATTAAGCCCTCATATTGCTCTATGAATGGAAAAAAAGTTATGGGGTTTTGAAATGTGGGGAGTCAAAAACGAAAATTGAAAACCAAAAAATGGCTGCAGTGGGAATAGGTTAATATTACTGCGTCAATACTATATGTACAGAAGCTTGCTAACATACACATTATTTTGGATTGACCTTTTCTAATGTGATTTTGGGGCTTCTCCTTACATTCCTTTCCATAATAGAGCTCTGCTGTTCCTGTTAGGGAACGGTGACATCACCTATGAGGAAGGAGGCCAATACCAACATATATGGGGTATTGTCACATTCAGGAGACTTTGTGGAACAAATTGTGGTGTGCTTTTAGCCCCTATTATAACTTTCAGGGACAAAGAGACATATTATTGGGAAAAAATCTAATTTTTCAATTTCACAGGCCAATGTTAATAATTTCTCTAACACCTATAGGGTCTACAATCATAAAAAACTTCCATGAGGAGTTTCGTTTTCAAAATGGGTCACTTTTTGTAGGTTTGCATTGTATTGGTGCACTTTAAGGGGTCTGACAATGCGACATGGTGTCTGAAAACTATTTCAGTAAAATTTGCTCCCCAAAAGCCAAATAGCACACTTTCTATTCTGAGCCCCACTGTGTTTTCAACCTCATATGGAGTATTTCCATGTTGCGGGCTACTTTTCCTCCTGTTAACTGCTATTATGTTAAAATAAGAAAGTATGGTGCAGAATTTCTTGAGGGTGTAGTTTCCAAAATGGGGCTTTTATTAGGATGTTTCAAACTTGAACATGGTGCCTGAAAATCATCATAATTAAAGTGTTTCTTCATTTCTGATAACTGTGTTTAAATCAAGTGGCCCACTAGGATCACATATAGGATATTTCTACAAACTACAGTACATATATAGGTAATAAATGCTGGGGTTTGCTGTTAACCTTTGCTGTGTTAATTTTGTAGTTTCAATTTTGCCTCCATTTCTGTGGCGCATCCTAAGGGGTAGCAAAGTTGCTAAATGCAGGTTTGAATAATATGAGGGGTGCACTGTTTTAAATTGGGATATTTTATGCGGGCTTCCTATTATATAAGTTCCTCAGGAAGTCCCTTCAGAATAGAATTGGTCTCAAAAAATATAATTACTTTTTAAATATGAAAGTTTTCCATGAAACTTAGAAGCCTTCTAACATCTTACAAAAATAAAAGGAAGTTAAAAATGATGTCAACCTAAAGTATGGTGAATATTTAGAACTAACTATTTTGTGGTGTGACTATATGTGTTAAAAGCAGAGAAATTAAAATTTTGAAAATGTTTTAAACTTGTTACAAAAAAAAAAAAAAGGGAAATGTTTTAAACTTTTAAACATATCGACCAAATGTTACCCGTAACATATAATACAAAGTGTCACGTAAAAACAATCTGAGTGACCCATGCCACCTTTGGAAAATCAGGCTGTGTTAAAACTGGCTGTGGTGGAAAGGAATTAAATACAATCTGATATGCAATAAGAAAGTAATGAAACAAATGCCTTACACAGTGATTGGCTGAGTGATTCCTATGTCGAAAGGAAGCAGGTACTAAAGACTGGGTGGGTGAGAAACTCGAAAAATCTGGATATTTCAGCTTGAAAAAAAGGATGCATAGAGGTGATTAAGATGTATAATTAAATTTATGATCATCTCAAAGAACTGACACATTTATTAATTTAGAGTAGTCAAAGAGGTTGTCTGTGAACTTTAAAGTACTTCACCTGGACTGGGAGTTTGTAGACTCCCTGGACATTGGGTTCTGGGCTGGTTCTGAGGCCGGGGATATGGGATCGGAAGTGGCCCCCTTGACATTCCACCTCCTCCCTTCTCTCTCATTTTCAGTAGAAGAGGGAGGGAGGAACCCAGGGGAAAGGGGGTTGGTAGAAACCAGCCCAGATAAGTTAATTTGAAGGCATCAGATAACCCGTTAAAGTTATGAAATGCTTCACCCAACAGACAGCTACAATGACATCATTCAAAATAATGTTACATACATATTTATGACAAACAATATTGAAGATTAGATATAATTTGAACTGTATGATGTACAAGGATGAGAAAGGTTGAATTGATGATTTTTTTTTACGTATGTCACTGTGTAACCAATTAAAGGGGCTGTCCAGACAAAAAATTTTATATTTTAAGAAGGCCGAGGGAGGTTAAAAAAAAAAAAAAATCATACCTTTCCCTGGTGCTCCGGTGCCTCCCAGCGTGGTCCGGTCCTGCTGGTCAATGTTGTCTTCCGGCAGAAGTCCCCGGCCGCATGTGACCGCTGAGGCCAATCAGCGGCCTCAGCAAAGGGCACATGACTTCACTCCCTGTTACGTCCTGGGGTCACTTTCTAATGCCGCTAAGGCTGCTGATTGGTCTCAGCGGTCACGTGACTGCTGAAGCCAGTCAGCGGTTTCTGCTGAGGGATCCAGGATGTCACAGCTGGCGAGAAGACAGCCCAGCAGAAGGACTGGACCGTGCTGGGAGGACAGGTAAGTATGATTTTTTATTTTTTTTTCACCTCCCCTGGCCTATTTTAAAAATGTTTGTTTTTTTTGCCCAGGCAACCTCTTTAGATAAGGCAAATATTCACATCCGCATCAGGTGCTCCATTAAAAACCTCTTTTGCAGAGAACATCATGTATCACAGATTAAATAGTGTAGCGTGCTGCACTGTTTCATCTGGCAAAATGATAGAAACCATAATGAAAATCCGAAAAACCAGTTTATAGTCACTGGGGTCCATCATAATCTTTTTCTGCCTGTCATATGAAGAACCAGACTCTTTCTGGATTTCTTTTCAATGTCCATCAGAATCTATTTGCCATATGATGAATCAAGTGTCATTTAGATTTCCATTCCAATGAAAAGACAAAAAGCGGAAATCCCAACAAACATAATTAAAAAAAAATGGAAATAAATGTTTGGCTACATTAAAAATTTGATTCATGTCTTACTTTTTAACTTCTGGTTAGATTCACAACCCAGATTGTCACTGGAGGTAATCTTTATTGCATAGAAAACATCTCTGAACGGCAACTATAAATGTTGGAAACTGATCAGCACTTGTTTTATAGTTGCTGTCACCCTTCTTTCTAGTCAACCTTTTTAGCATTGCTGTTTTGCCAAGAGCGGGAAACTCACCTAGGATTGTATCAGTAGCTAGTAGCAGTGTGAAAACCAATTAAAAAATACCTGATGTGCACTGTGTAATAATTATTTAATCTGAAACCTCACGTTGCAAAAACACAGCATTTTTGCCGCAGCAGAAACTCTGCAGTAAAAAACACTGCGTTATACAGTACTGCAAAGTGAATGAGATTCTGGATATTTTTTTAATTAGGGAAAAAAATCCGCTGAGAAAAACTCAGCAAAAACGCAGTGATAAAAGCTGCGGAAAAAAACGCAATGAGTTTGCACTGCAGTTTTTTTCACATTTGCTGCATTTTGCTATGTGGGACCTTGCAGCGGAAACGCATCATGTTTTTTCTGCAGTGTTTTTCATTGTGTTTTGGCTGAGTTTTTCTCAGTGGATTTTCTTCCCTAATTAAACCTATAGGGGAAACGCCTGGCGAATCCCATCTACACATTGCAGAAAAAAATCCACAGCATGTCAATTATACTTATGGAAATGCTGGTGTTTTCCATATACGTATAATAGGGGCAGAAACTATGCAGAGGAAAACTCTGCGGACTCACTGTGAAAAATGCTGCAGAAAAAAAGTGAATCATTTTTGCTGAAACTGCATTTTTCAGTCATAACTTTACACCACAGATAATGGTGGGGATCTACTATTGTCACATGATGCACACAGGTACTTAAAGGAACCCATTTCTTAAGGTGACAGCATGAAATGACTTTGTGATAAGTAGGGGGCTGACCACAAATCTGTAGAATTCAGGGGTTGCAGTGCAATTCAAAGTTTTCCTTGCACAGTGGCATATAAGTGGCTATGCTGCACTTCCCTACACAGCAAGTAGTCTGGAGTTCTGTTATGTAGGAAAAACAGTAGGGAAATTACTAATGCTTCATGCACTAGGGAGTGGAAAACAACTATGTGAAGGCCATTTTTTTATCAGGTGTCACAATGGATTTGCATTCCAGTCATTCCATTCCATTTCCCTTGAAAATAGATCACTGGGTTGGGTTAAAAAAAAAAGACCAACAAAGTTTATCCATTTTTTTAAAGGACAGTTAAAAACAAACAGCAAATCGCTATCACTGTCACTAAGAAATGTTCAGAACAATGAAAATATATGGGTATATTCATATGTCCATTTTGATTCAACAGACCATAAATAACATCCATCAAAAAATAGGACATGTCCAATTTTTGCCGGTTTTCACAACCTAAAGGATCCAATACAAGTCACTGGGTCTGTTTTTTATCCTCTGTCAAAATGGATTTGCATTTGAGTGATGGCCTTTAAAAATAGATCAGTAGGATTTTTAGCCAGAGGAGAAGGCAAACACAATGCAACGTTTAACCCCAACTGTATTGAGTACACCCATGACACTAATAATCCCTTATCCTTCTAGTCACAGATGCAAAAAAAAGCTTTTGACTTTTTTAATGCACTTCACTTTAGAAAAATTAAATTTCACTCCCTGGTTCATTGATGCAATAGTCACCCTCTATGATAGTCCTTCAGTGAAAATTAAAGTCAAAGGAACCCTATCCCCTCCCCTGGACCACTACATCAAACCTTTTGGTACCCATTCCCACCTAGTAGCCACTTTCATGAATGACTTACTATTAAGAATTTTTAACCCAACTGAGGCACTTCCCCGCATCCTTTATATTGTCTGTAAAAAACCTCCAAGTCACTTCCAAGTCAACTATACCGAGTCAGAAATCCTGAACATGTCTATAACCACGCCAATGCTTAGAGAATTAAAAGTGAACTCGCAATTTTCCTGGTCCCAGTTGTCCATCAAATATTTGGGTATCCAAATACCTAGGCACTTGCAGGGTTTATACTCCTTGAACTATCAACTGCAAGTGCCTAAGTATTTGGATACCCAAGGTAGAGGCCCAGGGGAGGGAAAAAAATAAAAAAACATTTAGGCTAAGGCCCCACGTGGTGTCCTGCAGCAAAAAAGCCCTGCAGGAAAAGCCGTGTCGGCAACGCATCGCGGATCTTCCCGCAGCGCTTTGCGCAGAAAGTTCACAGAGGTTTCCTCTGTGGACTTCTGCTTCAATTATATCTATAGGGAAACCACTGACGTTTCTGTAGATATAATTGACATGCTGTGATTTAAAAAACCGCGACGGTTTTGGAAATCACTATGTGTCCGCACCGTGTATTTTCCTGCAAAGTAGGAATGGGATTTGCTAGAATCCCATGCACTTTGCTGTAACTGTGAAATGCTGCGTTTTTTTCTGCGCCATTTCTGCTGCGGGCGAACCGTGGCGTTTATGCGACGTGGGGCTTCTGCCTTATACTTACCTTCCCTCACCTCTTTTAGGCCTCCTTTTAGCGTACAGTACTCTTCTGTTGATGTCATGCGCCCGGGGTCACTTGGGCACATTGGACGCATTGCGTCACGAGGAAACTGAGAGAGCGCTGGACGATGTGAGGTGAGGGAAAATGAGTATAAATGTTTTTTATTTTTAGACCTCCCCTGGGCCTCCAATTATTATACTCTATTATACTATACTATTATACTATATTGTACTACCAAAGCTTGGTTTTTACGCTGTTTCACTAAACTCAGCAAGCACATATGGCTTGAATCTCTAATTCTCGCTCACAGACATATTAAACATAAATTCTCTGACATTTATTCAAACTTACTATTTGTAAGTTGTACCAGTACCTCCCTACCTTTTGTCATGGGACATGGAGCTGGGGCTGCAGCTGCCGGAAAGAGAGAGACGCTTTGTTCTTACCAACTCTCACAGATTCTCCAGATGTGTTAAACTGCAGGGATAGCACTATAAGTTTCTTGTGCGTTGGTATAGAACACCTGAAACCCTTTGTTTTATGTTAGCGATGTATGAGCTCCCCAGGTACATTCATTTTTGCATATTTGGAGGCTTTGTCCCGTGATACGTCTTTACTGGTCAGACAGTGAATGGAATGTTAATAAAATTTGCTATATGAACATAACCATAACTATTCCCATGATAGAATTGACCTTGCCAAACCCCGTGCACACTCACAAATATGGACTCCTTGGCAGCAACATAGGGGTACTTTAATCTAACACCCTTTCCTTACTACGATGTAAAATGCCTGTACCTAGGAAAGTTACACTTAATCCTTCATTCCTTTCCTCTGACCTTTTACCCCCACACACTAACCCATTCATTTACAGTACAGGACGCAAAACGCAGGACAGGTCCTATTCTTGTCCGATTTTGTGACCGTGCTTCTGCTGCCCCCATTCATTGAATCAGAAAGTCATAGTAGTGTCAAAGGGGCCTTAGACTGATCCTCTTCCAACACATCAAGTTCATTATTACAGCCCAAAAAGTTCATGTTGCCTCTGGTTCCAAGTTCTTCCCATACAATGCCTTCTAACCCCCCCACCCCAAACAATAATTGTTCCTAGGGGTATTGCAACCACCAATAAGATAAGCATTCACTAGCAAAAAACCATGGCACAATCCCGCTTTCACAATCACTGCATTGATCCCTTTAGCTATATTTTTGCATAAGTAATTTAATTTTCACTTTTAAGGCAATCTATTTAATGTGATACCTCATAAGAACACCCTCTGTTGGGTATCTTTGCCCTTTGTTATGCTATGATGTGTATCATATACCTTTTGTACATTATCTGCATTATAATGGTAACTACAGTGCCTTGCGAAAGTATTCGGCCCCTTGAACTTTTCAACCTTTTGCCACATTTCAGGCTTTAAACATAAAGATATAACATTTTAATTTTTTGGGTGAAGACTCAACAACAAGTGGGACACAATTGTGAAGTGGAACAAAATTTATTGGTTATTTTAAACTTTTGTAAAAAATAAAAAACTGAAAAGTGGGGCGTGCAATATTATTCGGCCCCTTTACTTTCAGTGCAGCAAACTCACTCCAGAAGTTCAGTGAGGATCTCTGAATGATTCAATGTTGTCCTAAATGACTGATGATGATAAATATAATCCACCTGTGTGTAATCAAGTCTCCGTATAAATGCACCTGCTCTGTGATAGTCTCAGGGTTCTGTTTAAAGCGCAGAGAGCATCATGAAGACCAAGGAACACACCAGGCAGGTTCGTGATACTGTTGTGGAGAAGTTTAAAGCCGGATTTGGATACAAAAAGATTTCCCAAACTTTAAACATCCCAAGGAGCACTGTGCAAGCGATCATATTGAAATATAAGGAGTATCAGACCACTGCAAATCTACCAAGACCCGGCTGTCCCTCTAAATTTTCATCTCAAACAAGGAGAAAACTGATCAGAAATGCAGCCAAGAGGCCCATGATCACTCTGGATGAACTGCAGAGATCTACAGCTGAGGTGGGAGAGTCTGTCCATAGGACAACAATCAGTCGTACACTGCACAAATCTGGCCTTTATGGAAGAGTGGCAAGAAGAAAGCCATTTCTCAAAGATATCCATAAAAAGTCTCGTTTAACGTTTGCCACAAGCCACCTGGGAGACACACCAAACATGTGGAAGAAGGTGCTCTGGTCAGATGAAACCAAAATCCAACTTTTTGGCCACAATGCAAAACGATATGTTTGGCGTAAAAGCAGTCTGCAAAAGACCTGAGACTGGGATGGAGATTTATCTTCCAACAAGACAATGATCCCAAACATAAAGCAAAATCTACAATGGAATGGTTCACAAATAAATGTATCCAGGTGTTAGAATGGCCAAGTGAAAGTCCAGACCTGAATCCAATCGAGAATCTGTGGAAAGAGCTGAAAACTGCTGTTCACAAACGCTCTCCATCCAACCTCACTGAGCTCCAGCTGTTTTCCAAGGAAGAATGGGCAAGAATTTGAGTCTCTCGATGTGCAAAACTGATAGAGACATACGCCAAGCGACTTGCAGCTGTAATCGCAGCAAAAGATGGCGCTACAAAGTATTAACTTAAGGGGGCCGAATAATATTGCACGCCCCACTTTTCAGTTTTTTTTATTTTTTTACAAAAGTTTAAAATAACCAATAAATTTCGTTCCACTTCACAATTGTGTCCCACCTGTTGTTGATTCTTCACCAAAAAATTTAAATTTTATATCTTTATGTTTGAAGCCTGAAATGTGGAAAAAGGTTGAAAAGTTCAAGGGGGCCGAATACTTTCGCAAGGCACTGTATATATGTTAAAACCATAATAAAAACAGAATTGATTATAAAAAATAGATCAGTGAGTGGGGTTAAAATAAAAGACCAAGGGGCAGTTAAAGGGATTGTCCAGTATCAGCAAATAAATGTTATTGCTTGCATAGTGAAAAGTTGTACAATTTTCCAATATATTTTCTATATCAGTTTCCCACAGTTTTCTAGATCTCTGTTTTCTGTCATTCTTTGCTTACTTTCAGTGGATAAAAATCAGTCCATGGTCATGTGATGGACACACAGGTGCACTACTACTGTGTTATGACTGTCACGAGTTGTGCACCTGTGTGTTCATCACATGACCATGAATTGTACAACACATGACCATTGACAAATGGTAAACATGGTAAACAAAGATTAACAAGTATAAATCTAGACAACTTTGATAAATTTATACAGAAAGTATATTGGAAATTGTATAACCATTGTAAAAACAATAAACATTGTTTGCTGAAACTGGACAACACCCTTTAAAAACCAAGAATTTTCATCAGTTTTAGCAGTCATTTTTTACAATGTTCAAGTACATTGTAGATGGCCCCTTCCTTTTTGAGGATTGGTGGGGGCACCAAACTTTAGACTCTCACAATCGAAAAGTGATCTTACGATATGACATCACTTAATGAATGGAAATAACCCATTAAAAACAGCAAGAAGGTAATAAAATTCCACTAAGCTACTGTAACTTACCATTATCAGCAGCAGCACAATAGAAGCTGTCACTACACTATGAAAGATCCTTTGCATTTTCTGTTAAATGAATGCATACCTATATTCTGCAGGATGAACCATGGGAATGAAATATCCCTTTATCTACCACACACAGAGCTTCTCTCTTTGCAAAAAGAAATAATTAGGATAATAAAACAATATGAATGATTTAGCAATAATGTGTATAAAAGTGGATATTTTCAGAATATCAAACTTCACTTAAACATATAACACTTTCTTGATAATTCTGAGTGTGCTTCATAAATAAAAGATTTATTTTTATTTGATTAAAAATGTATTTTTCTCTCTTTTTGACAAAAACTTTAAAAAAATTTAACAAGAGAATGAAAAAGAAACAAGGAGAATAGACAGTATATTCCAAGTGATAGGCATGAAATAATCTATGAGTTGCTCTCCTGTAGGTCCATTAAAATGGATAACATCAGTAGTGTGAACAGTAGATGAGGTGTCAAACAACAGCCGACTTTGGATTAGAAAAAGCAGCGAAAGCCTTTTTTTTTTTCTTTTTTACTTTTATGAATTAGTAATAAATCTTTATAAACAAAAAAGTATAATAAATAATATTCCTGTTGGTGGATGCTTAGTATGGACTTCAAAGATGCTGAATTTATATTTGTTGTGCACAAATAGACAGATGCATCCAGCGTAATGTTATTCATTCTGCATTAAATATTTAACAAAACAGTTTCCCCTTCTGTAATATAGGTGAATCTGATTTAATAGAGAACCAAGAGATAATAGTGCTGTCTATGGAATACCATACGTCTCCCGGTATGAAAGGATCTTCTAAGGCACTGTACTGCTTTTTGACAGCTTGGTATAATTTATGAATTCTGAGTTCTTATGGTAAAGACTCAAACGATTCTCATGTCAGACATTCTTATTAAATACATAGCAATTATTAGTAACATATAACTTTTATATTTTGGTATAGAACATGGTTGCACATATTTAATTGACTTACTTCGCTTTGTGCAAATGGAATATAGCAATAAGTCAGGATGTGCTCTGACAGAAGAAAGCTATAAATCATGAATTGGCCCTTCACATAACAGGAATTACTGTACCATAAATGCAAATTCTAACAAAAAATATATATTTCTACAATAACCCAAAAACAGTTTACCTAATTGGCAGGGCAATTTTTCAAGGCAAATCTAAAATGGATTCCAAAAAAGAGGAAGAAGAGTTTAAGAATTAATTTATACTTTCCTTCTGTACAAGAGCTCTGCCTTACATAATTTTTTTGTTAATTAAAAATACTTAATAACTTAATAAAAGGTGTCATTATTTTTTTTTTTCATTTTCTGTGTATATTAAAGTGCATTCCATCTTTAAAGGTACCTCTAGTGTTTGCATGTCTTTTGCCAGAAGTTTAAAAATGCCAGCAGGAGATGCAGGCAGAAGAGCTGCGTAAATTGGAAGTATTCTTTAGGCTAAGACCACATGTAGTAGGTCGCAACCAAAAAACACTTCTCATAGAAAGTTTGCAGAGTTTTCCTCTGAGGACTTTCTGCTTCCATTATACCTATACAGAAACCGCAAGCATTTCCGTAGGTATAATTGACACGCTGCAATTTGCAAAAATGCGACCTTTTTTCAAATCATAGCATTTACGCTACGTAGAACCCAGCCTTATCAGGAAATGGATCTAAATTTTTGTTATATTTTACTTAACTAAAATTCATTAAATCATGTGGATTATATGTTGAAAATGTTCAAGTTCAAGGTAGGAGAAAATAAATTAATGCTAAGGAATGATTATGAATGGACTTGTTAACACTAAACTTGGCTAAAATACCGAATGTGCCCAGATGGGTTACCTAATCTATGTTTTCATTCCTGTCTTAAGAAAACATAAATATACATTTTGTAAGGAATAAAGAAATAGAACAGAATGAAACAATTGACTGGCAAAATCAGAAGACATTATTAGTCAATAATCAATAAATAAGTGTTTCTAAAGTTTGTGGTATATAGTATGTCTGCACAGAAAAAAAGATTTGTTGTATCATTGTTATATTATCCCTAAAAGCTGTAACATACAAAACTGATCATTCTTAAGCTTCTCTAGAAAGAAGAACTCTGCTTCACTGGCTTCCTGGTAAACTTGTGGTGGGCTTCTGCACACATACAGCAGCCAATCAGCACACATAGAGCTTCAGTATAATACGGAGACAAGCATCAATAGGTGCACTCAATATGGAGAATGGAATAAACTATGGTGATTGCTTATGTCCCTAGGGTACAAAAGAGTAGGACATTTTTGAAATACAACATGTCCTATGCTTATTTATGCTAAATCTGCTGTAGGGGGACAATCGGGTCACAACTCTACACATTAGATGGCTGATTGGTTCTTTAAAAATTGGAGGGTTTGACTGACATTCATCCAATGTGTATGGCCATCCTTAGCTCTGCTTTAATAAACTCAACTGGATTTCACTTAAAAATAAGCAACCTTCTGTAACAGAAAAATGATAGCTTTTCCATTTCTGTTTTGTCACCCACAGTAGTTCTGTATAACGGACAGTTTACTTTGTGTCTATCTTCAAAGAAAATAAAATATGTTTAGTTGACCCCAGTCTGCCTTAAGGTAGTGCACAAGACATTGCCGTATATCACAGCTCAATACTGAATAATATGCTGCTTGTGGTGATGTATTTATTCCTCCAACCATCAAGTGAAACAGATTAAATCAACATTTTAGCATTAGCCATCAGCAAGTTATAAAATGAAATTTTGATCTAGGATTTTCCGGATGTTTGCTAGACCATTGTAATGGACCACAAATCAAATCTCAATCCTTTATGTGATCTCTATGAGATTTTGTTTTTCCTGCTAGCTCAAGGATGTGGGAACATGAAAGATCTAACAATACTGTTACCTGTAGGTTTCTTTTACAGATTTAACCATTATTATTTCATAAATGAATAACCCTTGTTAATCCATAAAAAGATGACAACCTGTGACAAAAATTTAATTTTCCAGTTCAGCTCCAATATGGATTTTAGAACTTAGAACTGCTGGATTGGGTAATTTCTTTAAAATGTATTATATACCAACAAACATTAAGAAATGTGATTATAGGCTTCAATATTGTAGAGGCACTGAATGGAAAACAAGAATAACTCAGGTTCTTATTAAGTTTAAATGTAAGCTTTTTATTTTTTTAATTGAATGTATGAACAAAATCGTGTACAGAAAAATCTCCAAAAAGCATGGTTATCCCCCTCCTCATGAAGACGTAAAGTTATGGTAATTTCCCAAATTTTACTCTGTTAATACTGGGTGTCTTCATTTGTAGGCCAAACCACTTATGACTTGGCCCACAGATTCCATGATGAAAAAAGTCCAGTCTTGTCTGCCACCATTAGCGTGTTATAACCATTAGTACAATTTTGTATTCTAATACCACCATGAATATTTTCTAATTTTACATATGGACTAGCATATGTCTTATTCCCCATGGTTATTACCTTCCCCATGAAGACAGAAATGTGTGGTTATTTCCCAAATTTCGA
This sequence comes from Leptodactylus fallax, assembly GCA_947044405.1. Taxonomy (NCBI): domain Eukaryota; kingdom Metazoa; phylum Chordata; class Amphibia; order Anura; family Leptodactylidae; genus Leptodactylus; species Leptodactylus fallax. The sequence goes on from CAMRHE010000234.1 coordinate 1,725,345, forward strand.
TGGGTCTCATCATTTGTAGACCAAACCACTTATGACTTGGTCCACAGATTCCGTGATGAAAAAAGTCCACTCTCGTCTGTCACCATTCGTGCATTCGTGTGTTCTAACCATTAGTACAATTTTGTATTCTAATACTGTCATGAACATTTTCTCATTTTACATAAGGCTAGAATATGTCTTATTCTAAGTATAGGGATTTGTCCACACTTAACTGTTCTCCAGTCCAACAAAATATAACAACATGCTAACAAAGGCTTGAAAGCCGCAATACACCTTTCTCCCCTGGGTGGTGACACATAGGTTAGTTGGCTTATAACTTTGTAATAATTTGCCATGAAACCTTGTTGTGTTTAGAAAAGCTAATTAAATTGTAATATACTGTAGATACCTGGACATATCTGGTCAACGGGATAGTTAAGGTGAGACACATTTATATTTATTCTTCATTCTATCGAGGTTATAGCAATAATAACAACATACAGATATGTCCACCCGTAATTTAGCTCTACTTTGAATAAGGACTCCAGTTCTTAATAAAAACCAATTTAATATAGTATTGTGACATGGTGACAAAATCCTTGACTGGGTTCATTTACAGCACAGCCACTGTGTAGCAGCACGTAGGCATATATAGGACAGACAGTATATCACCTTGTCATTTCATGAAAGGATGCTCATTTCATTATATGACACATATCTGGACATGTCCAGCCAAGAGGAAATGAAGGACACATCTGATAATAAATTTGACAGATTTGCCAATTAGCCTATTAACTTTAGGATATAGTCAGATTGTGTGGTTGTGCAATGTTTGTTCCTGTACCACAAAAAAACACAAAGCAAAAATTGTACTGCCATGATTTCATAGCTAGCAGATGTGAAGATCAATAAAGGGGTTGATGGCAGAAAAACAAGTTCAACTTGACTTTTAGTACTTTAAGTAAACATTTGCAACTCAACTTAACTCTACTTTTTTCATTGCTTTCAATGGCTTAGTTCTGAGTTATTATGGTACAGCCTGTGCCTCACTGAGCTCTACTTCCTGGTCTCCTTGACACAACCAGCTTGAGGATAGTCATCACTCCAGCCAGTTGTCATTTTCTTTGTTCCGAGAGTGTCCAGGAAGTCGAGCAACATCGGCACAGGAGCCACAGTAGGTGTGTGATGCTTCTGTTTTTTTAACCCATTCTGAGCCCTTTATCAAAAACTTTATCCTGCCAAACAACCCATTTAAATCTGTAAAATCTCAGCTCACTATCATCACCAGAAGTCGGCATCCTTAAACTTCAATCTGATCTAACTCACGAAAAAAACAAAGTGTTGAATTAAGTGATGAGCAACTCTTTACTTATGCTAGGTTCACACCTGCATTAGGTTCTTTGGGTCCGCTTGGGAACCCGAAAAACGGAAACCAAGTTTAACTTGTCTTGTTACACATTAAGGCTACAGGTGTGACCGTAGCCTTAATGTTTTAAAAGTCAAGTTAACTTGGCTACCTGTGTATAGATAGTTCTACAGACATTTCTGCTGGATTCCATTCCGTATACTTCTGATAGTCGATGAAATTAAGAAGCGAAAAAAAATAGATTAGTGATCCTGCAGTGTCGACGCCACACGAACATGTCTGTGTAATCTGTCTTTCAATAACTTTATTTTGCAACTTGTATGACTAAACACTTTTGATTCAGTACTTCATCATTTTTATTTCTCTTGGTACATTCAACAATATACCCTCTTTGTGCTGACCACCTGTTCTTACGCACCTGCTGCAATTTATAAACCATATGCTGCAGTCACAATTTAAAGACATTTAGACATGGTGTGCTTAATTTGTGAATACTTCATAGGTTTAGTTTTCCCTGGGCTTCAAAATGATTTTGAGGCATTGAAGTAAGAAACTTGTGAAGATGGGAGATTGTTTCTCTGTGCTACAATTCATCCTTAGGCCAAATAAATATAAATCGTTCTTAGTGCTCAAATAAGCCAGACAATAGGAGCTATGTTGGTTATTAGTAATATCTTTTAGAAAGAGAACCTCATATATTATCTATATTACAAAAAACAGCTTAGCCTTGTAGAGATACAGCAGAAGTCAATTTAATAGTTTAACCTAGTTTTGTGCTAATGCAATAAAGCTCTATATTTGTTTGTAGAAATCCTGTATATTTTTTTATAAGCAAGCGAAAAAAATGCAACTATCGGTCTGTGTCATAAAGCCTTTCACTTGCTAAATATACAGAACATAAATATGTTAAATATGTTTAACTGAATTTAGATCACTAAAGGCTTCTTAAATTCTTAAGGGATAATACAACACAAATGCAGTGGCTAAACTTCCAATGCAAAAGTAGGCCACAGCCATCTACAGCATAATGAAAGGCTGTAAGAAAGTTAACTGTTTGCTAGCATGGGAAGAAAATTTCACAATCTAACAATATCATTTTAAATGCACAATGCACAAATTTAGTTTAAATTTTCCATGGAAATTGAACAATGCGTCAGGACAATAGTTGACTAAAGGTTCAGATGTGGCTATACAGTAACATACAGTGCTACCATAGTCAGGTGTAGAACGTCTAACCTCTGGAGGTCTGACACCAGGGACCCCCACGGATCATCTGTTTGAAGAGACTACACAGATAAGCACTATGAATGCCATGCATAGTGGTATACACTGTGCAGTGGATGAACTTGGTATTGCAATTCAATATTGATGGAAAATGGCCTAATATATTGATAACCCATCATAAGGATAGGTAATCAAATATCATTTCGATGAAGGTCTGACAGTTGACACCCCCATGCATCAGCTCTTCTCAGCAGATGATACACAGAGAATGGAGCAGCAAGCAGATAGTTTTCTTCTCTGTGTAGTGGCCAGAACAGGTTACTGCTGATCAGATCACATTCACTTGAATGGAAACTAAGCTGTAATGACTCAGTTCAACCACTACACAGAGAACAGTGCTGTCTGCATCCCGCTCCATTCTCTGTGTATCAGCTACACAGAACAGGTGATCAGAGGAGGTGCTGGGTTTCGGAACATCACCCTTCTTATTGATGAACTATCCTTAGAATAGGAAATAAATAATTTTAGCCTTTTAGGAAAGTGATAGAAGGGAACGCTATAGCAAATTATCAGTCTCAAGTTCAAATTTATTAAATCTAAACTTTTAGATTTTGTGGCCCACTACATAAAAAAGTACAATAATCTCTACTTTCATATATCGTAAAAAAAAAAAAAAAGGTATGCTGGCTCATAACACCCCAGCAGAGGCCAAAGGACACTTTTTTCAACTTTTGTCTGGTGAATAGGGCCATTTGGGTATATTTGGCATAGTCACATAGTAAGGATCAGGACAGAAGATAGAAACCATCTGCTAGTCCTGTTATCCACAATCTCAGATTTCATATTACATTGCAAGTGTTCCTGTCACTGTACAGCATGACCAGTAGGAAAGGCAGGAGGGCAGCCCACACACTGCAGATAGGACAAAGTGGTCCAAGCAAGAATATCCACATTACAATTGTATAGCTGGTGGATGTAACCTAGGATAAGCAATTCAAGCTGTGAGTGCCGTATGACTATGCACTGACAGATAACTTGTTACGTATACATTTTTGTCATATGCGTCAATATGTAAATAAACTGGAGAAATGAGGATGTTGTCATTGCACCAAAATGATAAATGGCAATGCCCTCATTTCTCCAAAATGCTTATTTGCATATTGACAAAACTGGCAACAGAGGCACAGATTAACAAGGTGAAAAAGCAGGTTGATTCAGGGGCCCCTAATCTGTCTATCTGTGGGGCTCGGTTGATATACTTAGTTCTGGTGACAGACTCCCTCTAATTACATCTATTAAAGAACATTAATATTTTCACATATGTCTTTGGCAAGTGAATCCCCATTATCAAAATCCAAAGATTTTACCATTAACCAGAGAGTTCCTCTATAAATATCAATACATTTCAACATTCGCTCATATGGTATGTCAATTGCTTTCTCTGCATATAAGTAGCTTTATTGGAGACCTTCTTGCCATGCTGTCAATCTGGGAGATCTACTCCATTTTATGAGGATTGTCATGTATAATATATGTATAAAAAAATTAATCTGTATTTTTTGTTTTTCGGTCAATAAGAGGACAACATAATATCACAGCTATCCTGCAGCTATAGCATTTATTGACTGGCCTACTCACCAGCACATGCTGTACTGTAGGTGAGGGATCACTTACTCCATCTCACAATGGCCATGCTATAAATACTGAGCAATGTGGCTCAGGATCCCACAACAAAAGCTGTAAGGTTTATTAATATTATTCAAATATTAGCATTGTTTTGGAATAAATCTAAAGAATGTAAGATTGCTTGGAACATATCGCACTCTTAGACACAACTACTTTCAAGAAACCTATTTTTATGTCGAAATTCTTCCAAGCCTGGATTACTTGCTGACTAAAGCTGCTTTCCTGTCTAAACTATCTTATCTGCTCATGTTCTTATTTCATGACAAGGACTGAAAACTTGTGGCAATCACTGATGCAGAAAATCTGGAAGTTATCATTAAATACGGCATCTATTTCACAATAGCATTCTGAAGCTAGTTAATGCTGCTGTTCCCGGTAAACCCTAAGCTACAGATTTAATGCGGCTAGCCTAAGACACAACACAGTGGGACAAATACATTTTTATGGGATGCTGAATTTCATTAGCCCTATCATCTTTTCTGTTTATTTTACAGAGGATATTATCCCAACCTCACATATGACAGTCCATCCTTAGAGCAACCCTCATCTGTACAGCAAATATAATCTTCTTATCTCTCAATAAACATGATTTCATAATAATTAAGTAGATATAATAATAATAAATTTTATTTATATAGCGCCAACATATTCCGCAGCACTTTACAAATCATACGGTTAAAGTACAAGCAAAATGCGACATTACAGTGTAATAAATCAACAGGAGTGTGCAAGAGCTTACAATCTATGAGATAGAGGGGGTGACACAAAAAGTAGAAGTACTTATACAGTGGTCCAGCCTTTTTTATGAAAAAGTTACTTTATTACACAAATAAATAAAGCTGTCTGAGCCGTCACCAGCTAGTGTCTTTTTATGTGCAGATTCAAAGTGCCCGGGCAAACAGAGTTATATTCAGATAAAAAGCATTATGTCATGTGAGATAATGTGTGGGGGACATGAACAGAGGAAGGTTAATTTTAGGGAGAAATATTATATTAGGAAATGTTATGAGGCATGCCTGAAGAGATGTGTCTTTAGGATGCACTTAAACTGTAGAAATTGGGAATTGCCCAGTGTAGTGCATTCTAGAGAGGTGGTACAACTAGGAGAAATCTTGGAGACGGAAGTGGAAGGTTAATTGAGGAAGTTAGTTTTAGGTCATTGGCTAAACGAAGAGCTCATGTTGGGTGGTAGGCAGCGAAGAGGGAGGAAATGTTGAGAGGTGCACCACATGGAGATCTTCAATAAAGTAAATCCCCCTTTTTGGAGGCATTTGAATGGTGCGGAATGCACCTTGACATTTTATTCAGTATCTATAGGACAGATAGAGGTACTGTAGCCTACAGCTCTATTTGTCTATTTGTATCAGTCAGGTAGACTGTGAATGAATTGGTAGGTGCATGCAAGACATAGGTCCATTCAAATGCCTCCAAAACAGAGTACTTGGAACTCCATTCTAGTGGTGGGAGATGTACCGGATTTTTCGGACTATAAGACGCACCGGACCATAAGATGCACCTAGGTTTTAGAGGAGGAAAATAGGGAAAAAAATTTTGAAGCAAAAAATGGTAAAATATTTAATATATGGGAGTTGTAGTTTTGCAACAGCTGCAAGGCCACATTGACAGGTTTACTTTTTAGTTATACCTTTTTGGGGAATGTCTATTGCTTAGATCACTTTTTATTCAAATCATAGGCGAAACAGAAAAAAAAAACGGCGGTTCGGCACTTTTGATTTTTTTTTTTCCTGCTACAATGTTCACCTTACAGGAAAAATATCTTCATAAGTTTGTAGACCGGGGGGTTTTCGGACACAGGGATACTTAATGTGTATGTGTTTCGCAGTAATTTTATACTTTTTTATGTATTCTAGGGAAAAGGGGGTGATTTTTTTTTTTTTTTTAACTATTTTATTAGCCCCGCTAGGGGGCTTGAATCTGCAATCATTTGATTGCAAGTCCCATAGAATGCAATACAACTGTATTGCAGTCTATGGTAGATTCTGTACATTACTACTGAGGCTGGTCTGACCAGCCTCAAAAGTAATATACCTATGACAGGCCTGAGAGCCTTCAGTAGGCTCCCGTCTGTCACAGGAACAGGTCAGCTCCCACAATCTCGCCGCGCAGGAGTCGGACTGCAACTTGAGAGGTATGGGGCCGGTGGGGACCGGCCCCTAAGGCAGTTTTTACACTTTGGGGGGGAAGCTTTGAGGTAGTAATTCCCACGATCAGAGTGGACTCTGATCGCGGGCATTTGCTCCGGGTCTGCGGAGATCCGGTAGCTATGGCAACCGTTCTGCAGCAGAGCGGCCGCCATCATCTTAACAGACCCGGCATCCACCGTAATAGCACAGCGGATGCCATGATGGATTCTCTGGGACACCCTCTCCCCCAAGCCCAGGGCACTGGAAGCAGGGGGCGACAGGAGTGGGGCGATGCTGCGACCACGCTCCTTCGCCCCCCCCAAAACACACATTCGGACTATAAGACAAATCCCCATTTTCCTTCCAAATTTGGGGGAAAAAAACTGCGTCTTAAAGTCCGAAAAATACGGTAATGCAGCAACCATAGAAATCACTACACACTTTTCAGTTGGATGCCATATGACTGTGATACACCACTGTACAGAACACTGTATAGTGACAAATTGAGTGTCTGTGACTGTGATTTTATGTTGTTGTAGTGTCATTTTTAACAGGGTTTGTGCATTTGATGCTGTCACGTGCTGTAGGCTGATGAGGTTTAGTTCAGTATAGCTGAATTTGCACCATATATTGGAAAAGTATAAAGGAAAGAGTTTATTTTTTATATGCACCTTATAATGGGCCTAATTAGCTAACTAAATTGTTATTTGTGGGTATAACCCTGTCTGCACCTAGAGATGGGAAAATTGGATTTTCAACAAACTGGATTCATAACGTCATGATGCTCAGCGTGCCAAATCACAGGCATCAGCGGGGACCCCGAGCACATGACATCAGAGAAGAGCGCTAGATGCCACAAGGAGGAAAACAGAGAATACTAGACTCCACAAGGAGGCCCAGAAAAGGTAAGCAAAAGTGAGTATAAATGTTTTTTTTTATTTTTGCCACCTTCCCTGGGCCTACAGCTATTATACTATGGGGTATGAAAGTATAATAACTTCCCTTCCAATTCTATCTGAACAAGTTCAGACTGATCTGGGAGCAGCTGCCACAGGGCCCAGGACATTAGGGGCCCAGCGGGTCCCTGATGCTTTTTTTTTTTTTTTTCTTAATAGGCCGTTACCTGCTGGTAACCCAGACCCCAGAGTATAATGATCAGAGGCCCAGGGGAGGTGAGGGAACATTAAAAACAATGTTACTTACCTCTTCTGCACTTCAGCAGGCTTCAGGCCTGTTTGGTGATGTCATTATGCCATTATGGACTGGCTCACGTTACGTCTAGTCCAACATTGAACAGCTAAAAGTAGCGGAGTGTGCCGGAGCCAGGGAGAAGTAAGTAACATTGTTTTTATGTTTGTATCCTCCCCTGGGTCTCCGATCATTATACTCAGGGGTCTGAAAAGACCCCAGAGTATAATAATTGTTCATGGGTGTTCCACAATGGGGCATAATACTATGTGAAGGGGCCACTATGGGGCATAATACTGTGTGCAGGGGCCACTATGGGACAAAATACTGTGTGCAGGGGCCACTATGGGACATTATACTGTGTGCAGGGGCCACTATGGGGCATAATACTGTGTGCAGGGGCCACTATGGGGTATAATAGTGTGTGCAAGGGCCACTATGAGGCATAATAGTATGTGTAGGGGCCACTATGGGGCATAATAGTGTGTGCAGGAATGCGGTTTATGTGTGGGGGGTTGCTGTCAAATGTTCACCTTGGGGCCCAGTCATTCCTAGTTACGCTACTGACTGGGGGTTCACTTTGCTTGAATACACAACGGAATTTGATATTCTGGGGTTCACCCATCTTTAGTCTTCACAGTAAAGACAGATCTTACTGTTTGCCAGGCAGGAGAGGAGCTGATAATAGCAGAAATAAACATTTTCCTCTGAAAAGATTTATTACAATGTTTCTTATAGTCACTGGATCTATTCATTTGCAATAAAATAAAAAATAAACTGAAACTACAATTACTCTTTAACCCCTTACGCTTTTAAATTTTGTATTATAAAGCATAGACCCAGTACTAATGCCCACAATCACTGCCTGCACTGATTGCAGACATTTTGGGGAGGTTTTCCAGCACCCAGAATGAGATTTGGGGCTTGTGATCCGTTGCCATGACAGCCAGGAGCCTATTGAAGGCTCCCAGGCTTGTCTCAGCATTATTATTTATTTATTTATATAGCACCATTAATTCCATGGTGCTTTACATTTGAGGGTTTACATACAGTAAAATATACAAAACAAATACAATAGTAACAGTGATCACTAGCACAGTGGGATAGAGGGCCCTGCCCGCAAGGGCTTACAATCTATGAGGGAAGAGGGATAGAGACAGAAGGTGAGGGGAGAGGCTGTTCAGGTGGTGGTGTGGTGACAGTAGTGTTATTGGAGGTTGTAGGCCTTCCTGAATAGGTGAGTCTTCAGGGCCTTCTTGAAGCTTGTGATTGTGGGGGTCAGTCTTATGTGTCTTGGTAATGAGTTCCAGAGTAGGGGGATGCACGGGAGAAGTCTTGGAGACGGTTGCGTGAAAAGTGGATAAGAGCAGAGCGGAGTAGGAGGTCTTTGGAGGATCGGAGGTTACGTGTGGGCAGGTAGCGGGAGATTAGGTCGGAGATATATGGAGGGGACAGGTTGTGGGTGGCTTTGTATGTCAGCGTTAGCATTTTAAACTCTATTAATGGGTAGCCAGTGAAGGGATTGACAGAGGGGGGCGGCTGATGAAGAACGGGGGAAGAGGTGTATTAAGCAAGCAGCACAGTTTAAGGTGGACTGGAGTGGGGCGAGAGTGTTTGCTGGGAGGCCATGGAGAAGGGTGTTACAGTAATCTAAGCGGGAGATTATGAAGACATGGACTAGCATCTTTGCAGATTCAGGGGTTAGGAAGGATGGATGTTCTTGAGTTGGAGGCAGCAGGAGGTGTTGAGGGTTTGGATGTGTGACTTGAAGGATAGGTCAGAGTCCAAGGTTATCCAAGGGAATGGAAATGTGGGACTGGGATGAGAGTGGTTCCATTAACTTTGATAGATGGGTCAGGTAGAGGGGCCATGCGAGGTGAGGCGAAGATGATGAACTCAGTTTTCTCCATGTTGAGTTTGAGAAAGTGGGAGGAGAGAAAGGAGGCTACGGCTGCTACACACTCTGGGACTCTGGACAGTGTCAGACTGGGACATCTAGAGCCCACCAGTGGAATTGTTTCTAGGGGCCCACCATCAGGACCCTGCAGATCAGCGGTACCGAGACAGGGCAGCTAAAGGTTATAACATGTCAGGAACCATGCTGCTCACCTGCCATACGATGTGCACCACTACACTACCTAAACCAACTGCTACACCCTGTATGGCAAGTGAACAGCGTGGCTCCTAAAATTGTTACCTTTACCTGTAGCCGCACTGTCCTGGAAAAGCTGATCTGCAGAGGTCCTGGCTGTTATAACATCGAAGATGTAATATTGATGGGCTATCCTAAGGACAGGCTATCAATATTAGAAAGATGGATAAATCCTTTAAAGAGGTTGTCCAGGAATTGGAGCAACCCATGTGGCTGGCGGGAGGTGTAGAGTAAAAAATAAATAAATTAAAAAGCATACTCGCCTGTCCCCGGTGCTCCGTTGTCCGCTGCCAGTGTCCATTCAGTCTTATGCCGGCGACTCCTTGCTGGGAGTCCTGCACCTCATGTGACCACTAAGACCAATTAGGTACAGGATTTTCAGAAATGAGGCGCCGCCATGAGACCGAACAGACACAGGCAGGAGACAACGGGGTGCTGGAGACAGGTGAGTATGCTTTTTTTAAAATTTTCTTATTTTTACACCTCCCTGGCAGCTGCCACAGCAGTCACTCCAATTTATGGACAACCTCTTTTAAGGGGTTGTCTGGACCAAATTTTTCTATGGTCACTTCACTGGTCCTCCCACATAGTGGCCTCTTCACTGGTCCCCCATACTGTATGGGGAACAGTGATGGGGCCATTATATTGTGTGGGGGCAGTGATAGGAGCTGACATCCTGTGGGGGGAGGGACATTAAACTGTGTGAAGCATATTAAAGGGGTTGTCCAGGGTTAATCTTTTTTATGACCTATGCTCAGGATAGGCCATAAATACCTGATCGGTAGGGGGCTGACACACGGTCCCATCAGCTGTATGGAGTCACTTCCGGCGCCTGTTCTGTACACAACACACGTCCGGAAGCAGAAAGCTCCACCCGCTGTATAGCAGTCAGACACCTTCACTGCAGCTCAGCATCCACTGACTTCAATAAGTGCTGAAATGCAGTGAAGGTGCCCGGCTAATACACAGTGGACAGAGCTTTCTGCTTCTGGCCCGGTATTGTGTATAGGTTGGCCCCCTACAGATCAGGTATTTATAGCCTATCCTGAGGATAAACCATAACAAATTATGCATGGACAACCCCTTTAATATACTCCCAGGGCCCCCCTAATGCACCACATTTTAAAGAGGTTGTCCAGTATAATTTTTTTCTTTTTTTATAATTAGTCTGGGGGAGGTGAATCCCCCCCTACCCCCCAAAAAAAAACAAAAAAAAAACCCATAAAACAAAACATAGTAAACATACTCACCTGTCCCTGTGTCCTCCCAGAATGGATCGGTCCTGCAGCTCCGCTATCTACTTTTTGCTGGAAGTCATCACTGGCTGTGACGTCCCAGGTCCCTTCCCTTAGGCCGCTGATTGAGACACTGGGGACAGGAGAGAAAGTTTGGGGGTTTTTTTTGTTTTCACCTGCCCCGGCATAATTAAAAAAAAAAAAAAAGAAAATGTTATCCTGCACAACCCCTTTAATGTACCCCAGGCTATTGGCATCCATCACTGTCCCCCCCCCCACAATATAATGGTCCCATCAATGGTCCCCATACAGTATAAGGTACCAGTGAAGGGGCCACTGTATGCCCATACAGGGGGGGGGGGCAGATTACAACTCTCAACAGACCCAGAGAATCTGGAGCTGCTGGGGGTTGTAGTTATCAGAGTGGTCAATGAAACTGAAAGACTTTGGGGTAAGTATTATATTCTCCCCACAGTGATCCCGACCCAGTATTATATGCTTTACAGTGGCCCCCACACAGTATTATAAGCTCCAACAGCCCCCCTTCGCTTCGGTGCTATTATTATACTCTGGGGTCTCCTCAGACCCCAGAGTATACTAATCGGAGACCCAGGGAAGGTGATTAAAAATAACAAACATTCATACTCACCTTGCCTTACCTTTCCTTGGCATCCTCGCTCCATCTTTCCGTCTTCAGGCCCTCTTCTGATGTCGCTGCTGAGGCCTGTGATTGGGCCTCAGCGGTCACGTGGGGGCGCACTGACGTCATTACGCGGCCGCACCCATGTGACCGCTGGGGCCTAATCACAGGCCTCAGTCACATGATGGAAGAGCGCCGGAGAGGACGCTGTGCCCAGGAGAGGTGAGAATATGTGTTTATTGTTTTCTGTCACCTCCCCTGGGTGTAGTGCCCTGCCATCTATTGGAAAGGGGCCTGCAATATGCCAGGGCCCCTTTCCAATAACAGTATGTATAGCGGTCGGGGAACCAGGCTTTCCCCGACCGCTATCATAGTGGTCCGGGGCCCCGGCCATCTTCAGCTGACCACAGGCACCATACCCCACTGAGCCCGGTCGCGGTCGCACCCCCTGCGACCGCAATCGTTATGCCACTGGTCAGGGGCCCGATCGGGATGGTCAGGATCCCGATCGGGCCCCTGACCAATGCATCTGCATTGGCATCATGAGGACTAATAGTAGGGGCTCGGGGCCCACCGGTGGATTCACCGATTCCTGTCTGGTCCAGAGAGATATATTTCAGTGTCGTCAGCATAGCAATGGTATTGAAAACCATGAGATTCTATGAGTTGGCCAAGGCCGAGGGTGTAGATGGAGAATAGGAGAGGTCCTGGGACAGAGCCTTGGGGGACACCTACAGAAAGAGGACGTGGCGAGGAGGTGGTGTGCGAGTGGGAGATGCTGAATGTGCGGTTGGTGAGGTATGAGGAGATCCAAAAAAGGGCCAGGTCTGTGATGCCAAGGGAAGAGTGCATTTCTAATAAGAGGGAACGGTTGACTGTGATAAAGGCAGAGGAGAGGTCAAGGAGGAAGAGGACAAAGTAGTGACGCTTAGCTTTGGCAGTTAGTAGGTCATTTGTGACTTTGGTTAGGGCAGTTTCTGTGGAGTGATGGGGTCTGAAGTCTGACTGTAATCTGTCAAAAAGTAGGTTGAATTAGAGATAGGAAGATAGTTCGTAGTGGATGTGTTGTTCATGCAATTTAGAGGCGTACGGGAGCAGTGAGATGGGGCGATAGTTGGCTGGAGAGGACGGATCGAGGGATGGTTTCTTAAGTATAGGTATGATGGTAGCATGTTTGAAGGGGGAAGAAAAGGATCCTCTGGTTAGGGATAGGTTGAAGAGATGGGTTAGGGCAGGAGTAAAGACTTCAGTGAGGTTGGGGATGAGATGTGACTGGATCGGGTTAAGCGTGCAGGAGGTGAGGTGGGATTTAGAGATTAGGGTGGAGAGCTTTTCATCAGTAACGGTGGAGAAACAGGTTAAAGATGAAGAGCACTGAGCAGTTGAGTAGATTGGTTGTTGGGGGAGTAAAGTGAGGATGTCTCTGATGGTGTCAATTTTGCTTTTAAAATAAGAGGCAAAGTCATCAGCTCAGATAAGTGATGTCGGACGAGGCACAGGAGGACGAAGAAGGGAGTTGAAGGTAGTGAATAGTTGTTTGGGGTTGCGGAATAGGGCAGATATGAGTGTGGTGATGTAGACCTGCTTTGCAGAGGTGAGTGCGTTCTTGAATGCGAGAACTGCCTCTTTATACCTGATGAAGTCCTCCTGGGAGCGGGTTTTCTTCCAGAGGCATTCTGCAACCCGTGAAGCACGTCTCAGTTTTTTAGTCAGGTCAGTGTGTTAGGCTCTGGTGTTTGCGAAGGGGGGCCACAGAGTCAAGGGCTGAAGTAATGGTGGTATTATAGAAGGCAGCAGCATTTTTTTTTTTAGGTGTAGCAGGAAAATCCCATACACATTAGTTGATATTTTTCTCGTACAGTGAACGTCATAGCGGGAAAAAAAAATCAAAAGTGCCGGACCGCCATTTATTCGCTGTTTATTCCTCTGATAAAAATTTGAATAAAAAGTTATCACAGCAATAGACATTCCCCAAAATGGTATAACTAAAAAATACACCTGATCCCACAAAAAAAGAAGCCCTTTGCATCACCGTACACAGAAATATAAAAAAGGTATTAGAAAATGGCAACTTTAAGAAAAAATTTAGTAAAAAGGTTTGGATTTTTGTTAAGGGGCTAAAATATAAATACAACTACATGTATATAAATTTGGTATCCCCGGATTTGTACTGAAACATAGAATACAGGTGATATGTCATTTTGGCTGCACAGCGAATTCCGTAAAAACGAAGCCCATAAGAAAGTTGCATATTTTTTCTAATTCCACCCCATTCTGAACTTTTTTCCAGCTTCCCAGTACATTGTACTGAATAATAAATGGTACTATTATGAAGAACAATTTGTTCTGCGAACATTAAGTTGTCATATGGCTCTGTGAACAGAAAAATAAAAAAATTTTGGGGTATGGAAGGTGGGGAGTCAAAAACAAAAATCAAAAAATGCCTCTGACGGGAAGGGGAAGGAGCCTATTCAAAATCAAATCATGTGCATAATACCATATGTGATAATGTGAGATTTCTATTTGACACAGATCTATATTTGCTTTCTATGAAATACAAATCTTGTAAGTTACAGATGCAGCCTTCTGTAACCCATTAAGGACCAAGCTTATTTTGGCCTTAAAGGGGTTTTCCGGGCACAAAAATCTTTTTTTAAAAAAGGTCTGTTAGTGCTATTAATGGCTTAATAAGTATACCTATATAACAGTTTAGCAGTGTTTTGAGTGATTTCTGAATTTCTCTGGGAGCTCCTGGCATTTTCTGCATTTGTTTACATGGTGTAGCTTCCTGCTGTGTAGCTTCCTGTGTAGCTTCCACACTACCTCCCTCTCACTGCCCCTCCTCTTCTCTCACTCCGTTACACCCCCTCCCTGTCTCCATAGCTATCCCCACTACTACTAGCCCTTCCTAACTAACTAACTCAGCTACCCCCTTTTTTTTAATATAAGTAAATTAGAAGTTAGGCAGGGAAGGTGTTTAGTTGATATGCAAATGAAGCAGTTGTTGCACTGGGAGCAGGCCTTCAGCCCTGGGAGCACTGCTCTTGCTGCTCAAGTAGAATGGGTGATGTCGTAGGAGAAAGAGAATCAATTCTCACTAATTTGGGTGGTGCAGGCAGGAAATTGTAGATGTCTAAGTGGCAAGAACAGTGCTCCAGGGATCTGAATGTGTTCCACCAGTGCACTAACTGCCTCATTTAAACAAGACTTTAAAATAGTTTTCTCCAAATCTAAAAACGTGACATATATAACAGACATTCTTTTTCATTTTTTCACATTACAGCCATAACACTTTAAAATTTTATTCTGACATAATTTCTCACAGGATTAGTTGTATTTTTCTCTAGCACCATTTTTAGAGCACTAATAATTTAATGATTAACTTTTTTAAAGTATTTTTTGTAGAAGGATAAAAAATATATATTATTCTGATATAATTTTTTTTTTCACTATACATGTTGCACCGCTCAGTGGGTCAGTATGATGATGGTACTACTTTTGCACTCAAAAAAACACACTTCAAAAAGTCTTATTCTAGGAGCCAAAACTTTTTTTTTTATTTTTTCACCAATGGAGCTCTGTGAAGGCTATTTTATGTCATCTGAATTGTTGTCAGTTATTGTCATTTTTGTATTTATACATCTTTTGGGTCACTTATTTATTTTTTTTGTGACAAGATGAACAAAAATAGCTGTTTGGTGTTTTTTTATTTTACAGTTTACAGTATGTAGCACAGTGTGCATTTTGCCTTCACTATGTGGTGTGTATCGGTATGTTTATTAGTTTAATTTTCTCTATAAATGTTCTTTTAGGAAAAAAAAATAGACAGTACACACCACTGGTAATGCGTGGTTCTCCCATATTAATGCATAACAATGACATCCAATAAGTGTCTTTTCATCATGACCATATTAAAATGTGCATTTTATCGTATTCCCATTGTTTGGTAATAGTTTATTAATTCAATTATGTTTCTCCGTTGCCGTTGTAAAGATAATGTTTTAGGCTTCTTCTGTGGCTCGTTAATTCACAATAGTATGATTTTTATCAATGTGTATGACACAATGAAGGGGAATAGTAAATGAAAAGAAATGGTAATTAAACAACGTATATGAATTGCATTGTCTACAGCACTGCATAAATTAGTTTAATTAGGAAACATTAATAGTGAAACAAAGAATATTCTCAAGCATCCAGCTCTTGCCTACAGTAATCTTACACATTAATTCTTTGCAGCAAGAACATTCTCTGAGGCTGTTCTTTAATGTTTTTTAATTAAACGATTGATAGATCTAATTCATTATTTCTTTTCACTTTAAAAATAAAATACTTTGAAAATAAGGGTTGCTTTTTATTTAAATGATGTTACTTTTGGAGTTTGGGAACCTTGATAAGAGACTATAATTTTTATTCACAAAATGTCTATACATAGCATTATCAAACATACTTTAATAGACACAATTTTAGCATAACTGTGTAATTGTTTAGGGAATCCTAAATATATTAGATATTAAAAATCACAAATTGTACATATTTTAATATTTTCCTGTCATTAGATCAGTTTTTTCCGAGGAAATCGGTTTTATCTTCCTCCTCTCTCATAGTATTACTGTATTTTTGGCTGAGAGACAACTGGTTGAAGCAGGAGACCTCTCCCGAGGATCTGCCTTCAGGAAAAAGTCTGATGTTGTCTGGTAATTTTCTTATAAGAGGGCAGAAGTAGTTAAAAAAAAAATTAAATAGTTAAATAAGCATCAGTCCCAGCTGGTCCCATAGTGACACACAGTAAGTGTCATCGCTGGATGAGACGAGTCCCCACTGTTCAAACAAATCAGGAATGGGAGGAATAGTGAATCATTAAATAATCCAAAAGCACCATTATATGTAATGTTTTGATACTTCATTACCAGAAGTGATTCTGTTGCAAATATTGCTTCATTTGGACAAGATTGTGGGGGAGGACCTCACCCCCATTGGCTATATGTAGTCACAAGTTCCTACTATTACCACTGTGGTGCTGTCCTCCATTTTCTTTTTGTCTAGCTCACCACTGTGGTTACTTGGCTCAGCAGGTATTTTCAGGAATTTCTTGCATGTCGAGATAGGAGGAATTAGAAACCAAAAAGGACCTGGTATGTATCAGAATGACACAGTGGAGGATTGGTAAGTCAAGTAATACTTTATTTTACCTGTTCTTTCCCATTTATTAAACAAGTCTTACTTTACAACCCATTTAAGCCTGGTCCTTCATTAAACCCCACCTCTTAAAACCATCTGATACCCCAAAATGGAACAGATCAGAAGGAAATTAACCCTGTAATTCTCGTGACCATTTTCAACAGCACAGTTTTTACAGCAACATAAAGAATATCCTGAAGGTTGACAAAAAGGGTGGGCAAGTTTATATTATTCTTGAAATGTGGTTCCATTCGTGGTCATAGACCTAGGACTTAGACAAACTGAAAGTTTCCATATTTGATTGAAGTGAGATTTTCATATTATTTTTAACCCTATATTTCTCAGTTTATTATAATAAAACTACTGTATTATGAACACAGTCAATCCTGAATTTTCCAAATTTTACTGTATTGTGAATTTAATATATAGTTTTACCTTATACTGTAGTTCTCAATTTATTGAAAATCAAGCCACATACTATGATGCAAATATATGCTGGTGTATTCAGGAGGCTTAAAATTATAGCTATACACAATGTCAAAATGTTTCAAAGACCAAAAAAATAGGAAATTTTTCAAAGATAAAAAAAAGAGTCCCTAAGTAAAATATAAATGTTCTAATTTAGTAAAAGAAGAAAGAAATACCTTAATCGTCCATATGAAAGATTTAGGTCCCATATTTCAGTCACACACAATAAAATTGTGATGAAAATTATACATATCAGAATAAAAGTGTATGAATGTAACATTAAGAAAACACATTTAAAATAGATTTTCTTTGACAACATAAAAAAATATTTCAATATTTGAAATCATTTACTCTTTCAGAATAAAAAAACGTAATTGGTGTGGAGGTGTCAGAGGTAGTAAAGGTATATTTCAATATACAATATGCTTTGAATAATGAATGGCATCAATTCTGAACGGAATTTGACTTTAATGGCTGCATTTTGTGACGACAAACTCAATGCATAAGAAATCTTAAATTTCTCAAAAAACACCAACTATAAGTGAGTTTCTACAAACTGTTGATATAATTTTTACATGCTGTTATTCATAAAAAAAATTTTTAGTAAATTATTAAGTAAATTATTTTTTA
Organism: Leptodactylus fallax; assembly: GCA_947044405.1. Classification (NCBI taxonomy): domain Eukaryota; kingdom Metazoa; phylum Chordata; class Amphibia; order Anura; family Leptodactylidae; genus Leptodactylus; species Leptodactylus fallax. Next base: position 1,743,235 of record CAMRHE010000234.1, read on the forward strand.
GTAAATTTTATATAAAATTATGAACAGTTGTATAATGAATTAGAGATGACTGAATCTCACAAGATTTGTTTCAAGATTCGCACACTTTTGTTTTGGACCAAACTTGGGGTATCTTCAGATCCCAAAATATAATAATCAGAGGCCCAGGAGAGGTGTGAGAAAATAATAAACAGTCATACTCACCTTCCCTCACCTTTCCTAGGCTCCCTTGCGTGATCCAGGCAGAAATTATGAAATTGTCTGGCATCATTCATTTCAGATAGTAGTTTGTTGAACTCTGTCTACATGACTTCCTCCCCTTACACATGCAATGCTAACCATGCAAACAGTGGCGTAACTAGGTATGGCTGGGCCCCAAGGCGAACATTTGACATGGGCCCCCTGACCCCAATCGACCCCCCCTGCACAAAACGCATTCCTGCACACACTATTATGCACCATAGTGGCCCTTAAACACACTATTATGCCCCATAGTGGCCCCTACACACATTATTATGCCCCATAGTGGCCCCCGCACACACTATCATGCCCCATAGTGGCCCCCGCACACAGTATTATGCCCCATAGTGGCCCCTGCACACAGTATTATGCCCCATTGTGGACCACTCATGAACAATTATTATATTCTGGGGTCTTTTCAGATCGGAGACCGAGGGGAGGATACAAACATAAAAAACAGTGTTACTTACATCTCCCTAGATCCGATGCACTCCCCACTATTTTTGGCCATCTTCAATGTTGGTACAGACGTCACTGAGCCAGGCCTGCGTCGTTCCACATAATGACGCAGGGCAGGCCCATGTGACGTCGTCTGGGACAACACCAAATAGGCCCAAAGACTGCCGGAGCACAGGAGAGGTAATTAACATTGTTTTTTATGTTCCCTCACCTCCCCTTGCCCTCCGATCATTATACGCGGGGGTCTGAAAAGACCCCAGAATATAATGATAGTGTTTGTGGGGTTCACGGCCTGCAGCTTCACTTACTGATCCCCACACCTGCTCATAGCCACTTCCGCAGAAGGGGAAGCGCAGACGGTGAACAGGAGTGGGATCGGTAAGTAAATAGGGCCCAGGTTACGGCCTATAAAAAAAAAAAAAAAAACATCAGGAGCCCATCGGGCTCCATAATGTCCCTTGGCCTGTGGCAGCTGCTACCGCTGCTACCCTGGTAGTTATGCCCTGCATGCAAGTATTCCGAAAAGGGAGAGAATAAGCTGCTGTCAGGCACCTCTGACTGTATCTTATCTCCCCTGAGATCAAAAAGATTGGGCATCTTGAAGTCCTTTTTTTCTGAGGTATAGTCAGGAAAATCCCATACACATTAGATGGTTGGCTGGTCCCACCAAGATTGGCAGATTTGAGAAACATTTGTAGCGAGTTTACATTGACAATGCTAACTGCAGCAAATTATCAGTGCCAAGCTATGTCAGATGTGGTTGGGGGGGTAATTATGGCACCTGCTCAGGAACTGAAAAGGCACAATAGCCTGGGGAGAAGGTGTGTCTGACTCTGATCATGACCATTTAACTCAAGCGCAACTATGGCATCTGGATGGCTACTTTTACCTTCTAATTGATGTTTCCTGTGTCGTGATCATGGGAGCTGCCCTGTTACCTTGGCAGACTGGAGCCTTCTTATGGCTCCCAGGCCTGCTATGGTAATGTAGCTACTGAAGTCTGCAAAAAGAAAATTTGCCATAGAGTGCAATACAGAAATTTTGCAGTGCATGGCACAAATGATCTAAAGCTCGCAGGTTCAAGCCCCTTTAAGGTTTTGAAAATATTTTAAAAATAAATAAATAAAAGCTCAAATCACCACCTTTCCCTAGATCACATATAGATATAAATTAGTAAAAACCGCATCCCCATATTCATCAACAAGTCCTAAAATGCCAAACTATTAAAATATAAAAACATTTATGTCATATGGTGAACGCTGGGAAATAAATTTGAAATGACTGAATCACTGTGCTGCTTTGTACCCCCCCCCCTTAAAAAGTAGAAAAAGAAGTAATCATGCCATAGAAGTGATGAAAGATGCAAAACCCCCCACCTTACACAGTTCCATACACTGCAAGATAAAACAGTTACAGGTGTCACAGTATAGCGACTCAAAGAAATTTTTTTTAATCTTCAAATCTTCTTTTAAATTATTGAAAAGGTATTAGAATCTGAAAAAAACTAAATAAATTTGGTATCACCATGACCATACAAACACGTAAAATAAGGTTAACATGTAATTTTTTATTTATGGTGAATGTTGTAAAAATAATTCTTCCGTCTTCCGAGTACATTGTATTAATGACGTCATTTAAAAGACTGGCTTTTTTTAAAATGGGGAGTAAAAAAAAAACAAAACACAAAAAATGGAAAATCGCTCTGTTCTCAAGGGAATAGGTTTTCCTCCTTTATCTCTTTGTAAACTTATCAATTCAATCAAAATTAAATCACATCCAAGCATTGCAATACGTCCTAAAACTTTCACTGATCTTCCCACCAAATTTGACAGATGTCTGTAGACATGGTTTGAAGGCTTTCATTGCTTCACTGGTATAAATATTTTATTCAGTATTTTAAATGGCCCAAATTTAGACTCATCAGTTCATTTCAGACTCATCAGTTCCACTCTTGGTTGTTCAGTTTTAGTGTTCTGGTAAAAATATTTTTTTTTGTCTACTTCATTTTCTCTGTAATTGTTTCTTAGTAGTGGTAAAAGTTTATGGAAGAATAATTACTTAAATTGCCAATAGTAACACAATGTGACCAAATGCTTGATTTTGCTTCTGGCCTAGTAAATATCTTCTCCATGTATGGAAGACTGTGTGGGAGGAGTTGAGGTTTTACAGGTCCATAGGCAATATATAGGACATAAAAAAATTTAATAAAACTTCATTAAAGGTATCCTGGTGTAATATAGTATCCTCATCATTACTCATCTAATCATCCCAACAAGAACGAACAAGATTATTATTATTATTATTATTATTATTATTATTCTTTATTTATATAGCATCATTAATTCCATGATGCTTTACATTTGCATCCTGAACAGGTGTATCACAACACTAAAGCAACCAAATTCCTATATATCAGCATTAGTTTCAGAAGTTATAAAACTTAACTTTTAATATAGTTTAATAAAAACAGATGCTCCCCAGAACAATTATTAAAATAACATGAATATAAAATAAATATTTGACTATGTATAATTTTTTTCTAGACAATGATGTCTTGATGTCTGTGCAGAAGGTAATGTAGTCTGAGACCACCTCTACGCTGGTATCGATATCTATGTCCCCTGAGTAGGGTACTTCATTCTGTGCATTCAAAGCGGTCCTATAGTTCTCCCTCCCAATCCTTGGACCAAACCCTCACTTGTTCCATCACCACCGGTTTGGCCTGTACTACGGGGAGATATTTAGGTTTAATTAAAACAATAATATGGTCTGACTTGCCCAGTGGGGGCAGTGGTCTGGATATGTATGCGTCCTTTATGTTGCAGAACATGAGGTCAAGAGTGTTTGAGACTATAGTTGAGCAAGATATGTATTGATATAACTTGGGTAGCTGGTTGGTGACCCTGGTCTTATTGAAGTCCCCCAATACTATCACTATTGTGTTTGGATGATCTGTTTGTATGCTGGTTATTTCATCCTACACAATGTCACATATGAGGGCAGTCAGCTGATGGCAGTATATATAGGACTACTATCTAGACAACAATATGGTATCTGGGTGGATCCTAGTTGTGGTGTAATCTCCATCCCAGTGCAAACTACAATTGCATATGCACACACATGAATCCACAAAACTGACTCACAATGGAATCAAACAAAGTAATAAATGGGTGGATCTTAACAGTCAAGAAGTCACAATGATCACCAGCAGAAGATAGTGTAACAGTCCACCAATATAAGCTAATCCTTTCCCTGTAAGGTCCTAAGGGAAAGGCTAGCCATAGCCCCCAAATATAGCTTCCACCCCTACAAGTGCTGTCCCATGTAAACTACCCCTACCACTCCCTATGTGTTTCCTGGATCATCAGGAGACCATTTCAGATCAGGTAGGTATCTACACACAATCTTCATTAACTGGAGTCAGAGCTCACATAAGTGAGAGCTCTTAGACATATTGTATGCTAAGTTTTTGTAAACTATATTATAAGTTAAAATATTCCAAAACCATAGAGGCCTAGCTAGAGGTTATGGTATGTTCACATTTGCGTCTGAGTGTCCATTGTGCTGGTCCATTGGAGAACCAGAACAACGGACACATGGACCACTATTTTCAACTTTTGTTGAACATAATCAATTTCTTATACTGGATCTGGGGAGTTCTTTTTGTTTTTCTGTTCCATCATATGAAACGAAAAAATGGAATGAATGCTGAAGATGTATTCATCCAATGATGGGCACCAACAGAGCCTTATAGATCTGATTGACTGAAATGGTGTCAGTTGGGTATCCATTATGCTGTCTGTCATTTTTCTTGACAAAAAAAGCCCTCCATGTAGGATTTTTGATGGTATGAGTCTTCTAAAGGAAACTCCTATGCAGATATGAATCGACAACGCTTGATGATGTCAAGGCTGATGTCATGGCTTTATTAAGGCTATGTTCACATCTGCGCTGTCACAGTGCCTGCTGAAAATAGGTGGAGGAAAAAGTCTTACATGGAGGAGTTTTTCATCCGCTGCATTTAGTTTACAAATGATGGACATCTGCCAGACCTCATTATAGTCAATGGGTGTAACTGCTGTTTTAGCATTCGCATCTCCGTTGTTCGGATAATGTTGTTTGGAAATTCAGCGCTAGTGTAAACCTAGCATAAATATTTTTTTTTTCATGTAACATAATACTGTATAGAGCAAAATCTCTAGAAACTTCCCCTAGTATGCCACTGTAATATACAGTAAATACATACCTTTATTATTACTGTATATGTGTATTAAAAAAAATCTAATCTCTTTTAATAATTTGCCATCTAAAACGGTGAATACTGATCAACATTTCTTCATTTTGTATTAGGTTTGGATTTTAAGTGTTTTGCCAATAAATTGATTATTAATTAGTGCTATGTGACATGATAACTAACTATCAGCAATAATGTGTCCTAGATTAGACAAATGATAAGTCAGAGAGGGACACATTATGTCTATTAGGAATCACATCACTGATCAGGAATATTTGGAAGGCAGTATACAATACTGATTATAAAAGGGAAATCAATTATTTCTAAAGGATTAAGCATTATATCATCAAGAATATCTCTACTCTTGTGTTTGCATAGCTGCTTTTAAGATCATTATTGTTTTCACTTATCATTTATCAGTCATTGTGTTTGTTTTGGACCTTCATACCAGTTTTTTTTTTCCTTTCTTATTATTTACATTTATTTATTGTAGTGGCTATCAGTTAAGTTTGTAAGATTAGAAACATTTTACATTTTAAAATATATGTTTTATGGTAGTTTTATCAAAGAATAATATTTGCTTCTAAAAATAATCCTCTAATTCTAGTAAAACTCTTGGCAGTCCACCAATAAGCTAATTGCCTATGGAGAAAAAAATCAGGCTTAATAAAAAAAAAATTGGCTCACTGATGTGTCCTTCCTTACTGTCATATATATTCCATATATACAGTATATATATATATATATATATATATATATATATATATATATATATCTCTCAAAACTAAAGTTAAGCAGCTTTTCTAAACACAACATGGTTTTGTGACAAGTCATGTCAATATGAAAAGTACAGGATTAAGGAAGCATGTAAATTAATGGATTTATGGCATAGGGGCCAGGCTATCAGCCTACTCATTTAGTTAGTGTGGATAGGAAAGAGTTAATATTAATTTTAAATAAGTCAAATCTAAGTGGTCACTAACTTTTTAACAGATTTTGCTTAAATATAGTACAGGAAAATGCCATTTTCTGTATTTATAAACCTGTGCAACCGTTGTTTGGCTAAAATGACTTTCACTCTGAAAACCCCTGCCATATCCATCTCAAGATGCAGCTCACGTGTCTCAGGATACATGTCTCTATACTTAGTGTGATGCTGGATCTGAATAGCAGCCAAAGCACTTTACTCACAACAGTACAAGTCAGTGCTTCTCTACATATGTCCATCATGGTCCTGGGGATGTTTTGGAGTGAGAGAGACAGGTATGGAGAAGATTTTCCTGTGCTTACTGTGTGAAGTGTATGGCAGCTAGTCTCCACACAACAGCTTAGATTGCAAATGACAGATATAGGATTCAGTGGGAGAAGTGGCTACAAATTGGAAAATATAACTAATATAAGAGCCAGAGAAGGAGTTACTTCTCATGTAGACAGACTGTACTATTGATTTATGCAAAGTTTATTTAAAGGTTAGGAATGCATTAAATTCTATTCTATAGAGAAATAAAAGTACAGAAATATGAAATATAATTTTTAAAATACATACTTTTAATTCCTAATATGCTATTGGGAATCTTCAGAAGAGCTGACACTTTTTTTTACTGCTAATAAATACCCTATCTGTTATAACTCTGACCTTAGGTATCATAATTGTATGCCCAAATGTAAGAAAACCTCACCTTTAAAGGACAATTTGACCCAGATTTGATAATCAGCCAGTGATAGTATAGTTCTACTAATAAAGGCCATTATATCTGCAATGCTTTTCAGAGTCGTCTTTCATGTGCTATGCTTACAATACTGTGTGACATAGCACTTGCTCTTGAAACTCCTAAACTATATATTTAATTTACACTTCATTTTCCTTGGCTCTCCAAACCTCAGTATTAACTATGTACCACTGAAAGAAATCTGCAAATCTTAAAACACCTCTACTCCATTAATTTTCTATGCAATGCAAATTAGCTAGGTTTTCAGCAAATTTTAAACTTGTTTCTTATTATCTATGAAATCTATTTTCTATTATCCATGAAATCTATTTAAATTTCGCATTTTTCATTTCTATCATTTAAAACATATCAGAAGAACATTAGTCACATGTAAATACCAAATAAATAAACATCAATCACAAAACCCTGAAATCACATGGCCTTTCTACATATAAATGTCAATAACTGCTTTCTTTTTGGTTCCTTCATTTTTAGTATATATATATTTTTTTTAAACTTTTGCCCAATTTAAAAAAAAAAATAGTTCCTTACTCTTGGTTACTACTTATGCATTCAAAATCCAATCAAAACCATTATAAAGATTAGTATACACACCGATTTCCCACTTGAAGATTTAAGAGATGGTAGAAGATATGGCCGCTTTATTATGTTGTATAGTTCTTATACTGTACAACAGTATAACAACTTAAAGGGTTTGTGTCCTCCAGAGATCAGGAGAACAAGGGACTGAAAGTCATACTGTGTGTGTTGTAAAGTGATGTGCTGTAAAAACTGCATCAATCTCATTCACAGTTTAGAGTCAGAACAATTAAATTCAATCTGTGCCAAATGCCAGTGAAGTTATATATACTACCTCTTTAACTAAGTTTGTTATCCCTAAAAGTGGTACTGTTAAATTTGGCCCATTTTTCCCTTGTCAAATGCCCAAAAAACCCCAGACATTTAAGTATGAACTATTGAACTCAAATCAAACCTTGAAAGATTTGCTCATCTTTATCACTAACATGCTGGAAATATTTTGGGACTTGAAAACTAGTGTTCTATTAATACTAGACCTTTTATTTGTGGCAAAGTGGTGATGCTTAGTCGTTTTGTAAGGTGAAATAGGTAATGTTAGAGGTGGGTATTACTATGGGGCCCATCTTTTAAGGGTGGGTGCTTTATATTTCAGCAGGTATGCAATAGGGAGAGGATTATGTATCCATCTATACCTCCTCTTATCTTTATTTCCTCCAACTGGTTTGCAGGAACTACTGGGGAAACCTGCTACTCAAGGATGCTGGTGACTGTGTATAGTGCTTCTAGAAACTACAAGCTTTTTATGAATAAAAGTACCCATAACAAGCATCTGGAGAGCGTAGGAACCTTATGTGAATGTGTATACAGTATAACATCATTATACTACAGTAACTTCATCACAGTAGATGTTGCAGTGACACTGTTTTTCTTGGCCACATAGCAATGCAGGGATTTTCCTGGCTGCCCTATTCAACTGACACTTTCCTGCTGCAGTTCCATGCATAGCAGATAGTTGAAGTACTGCTGGGTAGTGAAAAACCTAGAAAGTTTGTCTTTAAATAATCATTGTGTGATGTAAAAACTATCTACACCTTTACTCAACACCAGTAAGTCACAGCAAGAACTTTACCAAATTTCCCTGCATAAATTACATCCAGAGTTTCAGCATTTCACCACTCTCAAACCACTCTTCAACTCAAAGGCATAACTGGAAGCTCCTTGAGCCCAATACAAAATCTGTAATGGCCTCCACTTACCAAGTTTTATCTTTAATACTGCTGTTTTCTTTTATTGTATAGAGTCCTTTGGGTCCTCTCAGGCATCACAGCGATTGCTTTCTCTGCACCCCCTATAGCTGTGCCCCTGCTCACCCCACACTTGTCAGCGCCAGAGTTTCCCCACCTTTACACTCATCCCGTGGTAATCACTTGCAGTACACTGTTTGCAACCAATACAAGACACGAAGGCTGACAGCTTCCATACTTATCTGGTGGGCTCCATTCTGGGCAGTACTTCTAGCAGACTTTTCTAGCATGTCTGCTAGATATAATTTTTTCCCAGTCTGTTGCAACATTCCTGGCAAGCTCTCATGACTCCCCAGTTAAGAACTGCTGGGTTAAGGAGTGAAATAAATGTCACACAAAATTACAGAATGCTAACCAAAGCCTTGAAAGGCTGCAATTCACACCTCACCACTACCCACAGAGTGAAATAGATTAGCATTTCCATATATATTAATTCATCAAGAAATATTATATGCTTTTAGATAAGTTGCTTCACATGTGATACAGATGTCCAGCCAAGAAGATGAGTAAGGAAAAACATCTGTACAATGACCCCAGGTTTATTCAAAGAACCCAAATGGATTAAAAAAAAAATCCCCTTTAGGACTCACATATTTAGTTTTGTTTTGGTATCTTAATAATAATGTAATATAATATTAAAACATTACAGAATAACAAACTAAATACTCAGAATCCCAGGATGTATATATCAGAAGGAGGCAGGGAATATCTCACTACAGGGCACTATGTAATCTTGTGTAGAAAATAGGGACTAATTGACAGGCCTCTCAGAATGAACAAAAATAAATACAACGTAACCTTTATTAGGGTAATTTTAAAAGAAGATATTGTGTGACATAACCGGATGACAACGGTAAGAAATATTATTGTGTTAAGACTATCTCCATAGTTCCATAACAACAATAAGAAGGGTGTGTGTGAGGGTCATGGCCGGATTCTACCATGGGTAAATCACTATTCCACATTCCAGAATTAACATGGACACTGCAAATAGTGTTCAATGATGTCGACTGTGTAGAAAAAACTCAAGCTATACACTATTTATGAGATTATAGACCCTTAAAAATGACCAGCTAGAGGTAAAAAAAACTGTCAGCCTATAAAATTATATAGGTAGTGTACCACAGCCAAATCTTTTATAGGAATGGCAGCTGTTCAAGTGCAAAAATATAGGGTTATCTGCAGATATCAAAAAGGATAAACCTAGGTATGCACTAAAAAATGCTGGCTGAAAAAGATCCCATAAATCTAGAAGGGATCTCAGGTGCATCAGACAGCTAAATTTTCCCTCAACTGTTTATTGCATAAGAGCGGTGGTGTAGTAACATTTCCAAGGAGACGTCCCCTAAAAACAGCATACCACTGTCTTCTAGTCTAGAAAGACCATAGAATATATGCATAAAGGCTGGCCAGAGGCTGGTCAGAAGAACCATGCGTATGAGGTTCTCAGCTATTCTACATATAGGAGTTGTGATGTAGTGACTTCTCAGTGGAGACGTGCCCTAACAAAGGCATACCACAGTACTATATATTAGCTACTGGCTAATAGATCTAAGTAGAGCTAGTTAGAAGTTGAGCATGGAACTATAAATAGAGGTTCCCGACGCAGACGCTTTTTCCCAATCCTATGTGAATCAGATAATCAGGGGAAGAGAAGAGAGCTGCAGCATGAGCTGCTACAGGCAGTCAAAAAGGCAGTGGCACCAATGGCTCAAAATCTCCGGGTATATAAATCTCAAGCCACGCCCCTCCACAATATCTTTTACTATTAAAGGTTAAGTTTTATTTTTTTTTTTTTTTTATTTTGAGAGGCTTGTCGATTAGAATAACAAACTGCCCAATAACTCTATTTAGCAATAGCTGTGAGGGCCCTGTTCACAAGAGCTTAAAATTTAAGAGAAAATAGGGAAATGGGAATTACCCTGACTGCTTGGGGTAATACATTCCAGAGAACTGATACAATTTTTGGACATGGAAGTGGAAGTGTTCTATTGAACTATACCTAGTTCCTGATATTGCAGCCAAAAAAATAAATATTAAAATGTACCTGTACTATCGTTGTCAATACGGGGCCTAACTGTACATGCACTTATAATTTAGAACGGATAAAATGCTTTTAGGTAAATAGCCCTTGGCATTGAAAAGAGAAAGCTGACACACATAATTCTAATATTATGTCCACGCAATTATACATTTCAGTGGAGGATAGTTACATTATACTGTCTGACTGACTAAAGCATGGTACAGAGACAAGTTGTACACATAGGAGTTTAATTAAGTAGGACCCAATTAGAATAAAACAATTAATAGAAGATTGATGGTCTCCGGTATACAGAAATAGAACACACAATGCTTATAAACAGAGTTTTGTGCAATAGCTATAATAATTTTGATAAGTTAAGTAAACATATCATTTAATTTCCTCGGGCTACCTTTGCTTACATATACATTTTTAATGTGATTGTTGAAAGGGTTGGTCTCATAAAATTACTTTGCTCTTGGCAGTGTCCCAAAGCCCTATGGCTGAAATGTGAAATTAAATGGCTCTTATTAATATATATTGGGCAGAGCTAGGGAATGAACACCACTATAAAGATTTTTGCAATTTTGTACACTTTATATTTATTTCTTTGCCCTAAAATAATTATAAGATTTTACTGATGCAGCAAAGCTTAACATAACTCCTAATGAGTTGAGTAAAAGGTTGCAACAACCTTCATCTTGACTATTAGCAGTTAGTTAGACAGTGTTACATTTGTACAATATTTAGAGTGCAAACAAAAGACAATCACACATGGCTTTAATAAATCTCCATACAAGCTCTATATTGCATAAACCTGTAATAAAGCACTGTGATAGTATTTGGGGCCATTCTGTGCCACTATAAATCTCTGATTTCATATAGAGGTGTACCATATACAAAGTTTTTTTTTACGGTCTAATGGAGAAACTTACAGGAAAAATTGTGGCATGCTTTATCAGGTCCTACTATGTATTACAAAGTTATTTCCCACTAGCAGCAATGTACTGCACAATGGCCTACAACTTTGCAATACAACATCATTGGGAGTGATGATTTATAAAGACTGGTTTTCTCCACACCAGTCTTGGTTATCCCGATTATCCCTGCCCCAAGTTTGCGACTAGTTTATTATGAGTTTCACACTTCATTATAAATTAGGTGCATTCCCAGTTTAATTTGCACAAATCCAGTAAAATGCCGACCACAATTTGTTGGCTGTTTTTTATTGTCAGGAACAAAAAAAAATACATTACTAAACTTTCCTGGGGTTTGCTGCCACATCCTTTGGTGTTATGGTCTTCTTCTGAGTCGTCACCCCCATGTGACCACTGAGGCCCAATCACTGTCCTCAATGTTGACAAGGGGGAATGCCATTAAGATGACAGACAGCCCCAGAAGAAGAGTGGAACACTGGATCCCAAGAAAGTAAAGTAATGTTTTGGTTTTTTTTACCACTTCAGTACCGGACCAATTTCTCTGGTTCAGGAACAGGCACATTTTCGGGGCTTTTCATAGCTGTTTTAAGGGCTATAACATTTTTATCATTTGGGTTTTTCAACAAATTTTTGCATCTTTCTTTGGTGACACATAGGGCTTTATTTTTATGTTATCTTAATTTTTGCATGTTTTTAATTTTTTTTGTATCCAGGAAAAATATAAACAAAAGAGGGGGGGAAACATGCCTGTTTTTCATGTTTCACCTTTTTTTGTTTTATTTTAATAGCACAAAGTGTTACTAAAAAACTTTTTAAAATTGTTTTCCTTCTCTGTTAAGGTAATTTTTATATTGTATTGTGTTGTCGGGGTGGGACTACAACCTGTGTGGGCATGGTATTGGAGTATTATTATTTTATTTATTTTATTTTACTTTAATATTTATTTTTTACTTATTTATTTTTTACATTATGTTCCAATAAAGTCATAATAGACCTTTGGGGGGCATCTGAACACTATTTTTCTGGTGGGGGCTGATTTGTAACTGGGGCTGATACCTATAGCCACAGTTACAGGAGGAATACAGCCTTACTGCCCATTACTGCTGAGCTAATCTTGGTCCTCTAGGATCCAGCAGCACTAACAGTCTCTGATCCCTGGCGGATGACGTGACCGCCAGGTCAGCAGGGAGCCGCATCATGATGGTTCCCATAGCTGTGCATACAGCACTCATTGAGTGCTGTGTACACAGCAGTTGGGAAGGCAGGGACAGTAATAAATCATCCCTGCCTTCTCTAGAGGAACTCCAGCTGTCGTAACAGCCGACTCCCAGTTTCTGCAGCTGCACATCATATAGGTACATCCTTGCAAAGCAAAAGAGCCACTATCCAGATATATATACGCAATTGGTGGTCCGGAAGTGGTTAAATCCCTTCCCTGCCCAACTTTTATTATGCCTGAAGAGAGCCCAGAGAATAAAAAAAACTTTTTTTTTTAACACTGATTCTGATACAAATCTTTTTCTTGAGTCCTGCACACATTAATAAATCCGAATTTCGTTGGGTTTGCTCTTCTCTACTGCTGATAACTTGATGTATTATAATAACTCACTACATCGCCATTGAAAGCAATGGAAAAAAATGGAGTTAAAGTGATTAGGAACTGTTTACATAACATGTTAAAGTCATGCTAAATTTGGCTACATGTGTATCATGAACATTGGATTCTTTTCTCACTGCACTGTATGATGAAAGATTTACACAGTGAGTTTGACCTAATGACATTATATTAATATCAGTCTTCCTGTCACTAAACAGAGAGGGCAGCATAAAGAAACGGACATGTTCCCTTTAATATTGCATGACTATCTATACATTTATCATGATATGCTTCCTTCATCTGAGCAAGCACATGGTTCATTGATATAGCTAAAGGTGCAGCAACTGACATTGTAAGGTAGTTTGTCATCGAAGAAGTCATAAATAGAATCTGAGCAGCTGGTGCACTTATTCGTTCTGTGGATGTAATACACGTGACACTTGTAACACTCCAGGAATTCTGAACAAAAGATGGTGTCTTAATATTCTTGTTCTTGTCTTAAGGATCAGTTCAGCCAGCACAACATCTTTAGCATCTTTTACACGTATGTTTAATGAGGTAACTTCCTTCAGCTTGAAATGCAACAAACTTTGGAACCCCGCGAACCTGACCCAGCCAAGCAAGGTTAACATGACAGGACTCCTTTATTATCAAGATCTGTTCTGTGCATTCATGCAGTACTGACATGAAAGAAAGAAATGAAATTCCTTTATCTGCGCACCAATGAACTCCAAAACACTTATTTATTTCTGCAGTCGGTGTCACAATATATACCGGGCAAATTAATGACACTCACTGTTCTACATTACAAAACACAGGAAATAAAAAGCCTCTAGCTAGAAAACACTTAACCCTTCTCCTACCTGTTCCTGCACCAGACACATGTATCGTATGTTTAAGCAATCCCAGATGCTTCATGTATTGTATGTAAATCATTATCCCTTAAGGACAAACTGTAATAGAATTGTTCTTAATATTATCAACAGCATAATAAGTTTCATAATAATACCGCACCCAGAAGGGATATTTTTATTATAGCGCTACAATCTAATTCTCCAGTTTTCCAGTGATGACAAAAAACTATGGATTCCAAGAAGAGAACACTGATATTGAAGATCAATGATCTAGTTTGCCTGTCTGTAGACAGTTATTCATTACATTGCTTATATTGCAGATGATAAAATCACAATGATACCTCCAGGTTATTTCCACCAGCATGAATTTGAATGGTACAAGGACTTGAGATTATGGCAGTACAGAAGTGAAGGCAATTGAAAAGTCTGTTTCAAAAGAAATTCTAATAAATCAGGAATAAGACCAATGAAAACAGATTATTTACTGGCTGCATTATTTACTGACTCATATACAGTATGCATTGTCTATTAATCAACTTCTTATAACTATAATATTGCTTATGGATGGTTTTGAGGGATGTAAAACTGGGAAATTGTTTAAGGTACCCATCTTCTTTGGAACCCCTGAGGATGTGAAACCTAGGAGCAAATCCATCCAGCATTATGTAGCAGTGGATAGTGCTATCATTTGGAAGCTGAATTGAAGCTAAGGACCCACGTTACGGAAACAAAACTTTTTTGTTGCAGATTTTGTTGTGTTTTTGGGAGCCAAAGCCAAGAATGACTACAGAAGAAATGGGTAATATATAGGAAGCTCTTATACTTCTACCTTCTGCTCAATCCACTCCTGGCTTTGGCTAAAAAAAATGCAGCAAAATCTGCAACAAAAAAAGCTGCATTTCCGCATGGGGCCTCAGCCTTAGGTGGGCTTTTTGAAACCTACATTAAATGAAATACATGCTTTTGCATAAAATTTCAACCTATAGTAAGATATTTACTTTAATCTAGACAACCTGTGGATTAAAGGGTTTATGCAATAAAAAATTATTTATACTCTAGCCATAGAATAGAGGATGTATTGCTGATTGGTAGGGCTCCAACCACTGAGTCATCCACCAATCCAGTGAAAGCAGATGTGCCCCAGCTCCATTTGTTTCAATGGGTGCGCCAGAGATAGTAGATTGTTGTACTTTTGCTATTTCCAGCTCTCCCATTGAAATGAATGGAGGAGGGCATGTCTTGTTTTACTGATGCTACATTTTCAATAGGAGTACTGGCGGGAGCCTCAGTGGTTGCACACCCACTGATCATCAATTTATTCTCTTTTCTATAAAGGATAAATAATTTTTGTGACATAACCCCTTTATAATGGATGTGACTTGACGGATCTCAGGTTTAGTTCACTAAAGTATTTTCAGAACCAATTTAACACAATGTCACAAATCACAATATGCTGACTTCTTCAGTCTTGGAAGGCTTAAAAATTCACACCTTATTCCTCTCCCCATAGAAGATACAAATAGGATATACCTTATAGAAATAATTGCTAGCTCCACTTGTTCTATATAAAAAGATCTTCTTTGAAAAACATCACAAGCAAGTGGCAGCAACCAAGATCACAATGCTAGCATTCTCCTTCTGATGCATTTCTGGCACTATGGAATTTAATCACAGTTAATCCCACCACATAACATATATAAAAACCGAGCCAGAAATTACATCTTGGCATCATAACACAAGTGAGAAAAATTAGGCATTTTCATTTTCTAACCCTGTCCATTCTAAACACCCTTTCCTTGCCAAAAAAGTTGAGACTGGAAACATGACACTCAATAAAGTGACTAGATGCATTCAAAAAAATTGTTACATTCCAAATTAATAGCACCGTAAATATGCTCTCAAATTAAAAGTTTTAGTTTTTGAGTTTGTACACCCAACATAGACCAAACAACAGGAGGTACACTGAAGAATATACACAACAAATCTTTAAACTCTTAATAAGATGTATTCTGCCATCTAATACAAAAGGAAACTGTTTTACTTGTAATTCGTAAGGCAACATAGTAGTTAGTATATCCTTTAACTTATCAGGTGATCTTGTTGCTTGTAGAAAAGGAGATTAACTTTAGACACATATATCTTGACATGTCCAGATGGGTCGGGAGAGTTCTGAATTTCAAGAGACTTTTAAGGCTTTTCTTAGCATTTTGACAGTGTAATGGCATCATTTTTACCTGAAAATTAAAATAATTAATAAAAGTAAAATAATTAATATATAATTAATAAAAGTAAAATAATAATAAAAAATTGCTACTAAATAAAAAGTTAGAGCAGCCGTCAACATTTGGGATATGTTTGTTTTACTGTACATATAATTTGGCAGCAGTGACTGAGACGGTGATATATTGCATCTTCTTCTGACCCCTAGGAAGAAAGTTATGGAAATAGTCAAACATGGTGGTTCTATGCTGTTTACATAACAATTAGAGATGAGCAAATCGATTCTGCAGAAGTGGAATTCGATCAGAATTTCAGGAAATCTTCGATTCTCTACGATTCCGGATTTCCTGATGCTTCGCGGTAACGAATATTTAGTAAGGACCTTTGTGATATCAGACAGTCACAAGATATTCTCTAGTGATGTGATTGGGTAGGCGTGTCTTTGCTTGTTAGCAGATCCTTCCACATGAATAAAAGTTGTCCCTGCTGAAGAGAGAGAGAGAGAGAGAGAGACATGACCACGGCATTCAAGGGCCTCCGCCATTTTGCCGCCCACCCGGCCACCCCGGCTCTCTGCAGTCTGGAAATAGCTGTTTATTCGCCGCAAAGTAATTCGGATCGAAGCAAATTTTTTTGAAACTTCAAATCGAACTGCCGAATCGAACTTTTGAGAAATTCGCTCATCTCTAATAACAATCTTAGAGGTATAGGGAGTTATGGAAAAAGCATAGCACAGTGAACTATGCTGTTTCTGTAACTTCTGAAGTTATGGAAAGAGGGTGGCTCACTCTGCTATGCAGTTTCAGCAACTCCTGCTTACCCCTATTGGAGATACAGAAACAGTGCAGAGCAGCCCTAGGGGTCAGGACTTATGAGTGGTTATTCCCATCTTGGCTGCAATTTGACCAAGATGTAGATAACCCTTTAACTTCAGTGTCCGTATCTTTAACTGTACATCTAGAGGGTAAATAATATTAAAGTGCTAAAATGAGGTCAAGTATTTTCTTAGATACTATGTCCAGGCATTTCAGACAGGAAATAGTTCCATATTAATCTAACTTTCTGCAACTTATTAGGTGTGTCTTCTCAAAATTTACTATAGAAATTGCTACAGAACTAAATGACAATTTTAACTGCATTCTTTTCATGATGTTTTCTATAAAGGTCATTCTATTGTGGGACATGAAATAAATAATAAAATAAAAGAAAGATTTTATTAAAAATTGATTTTGACCTTAACAAAGAGTGAATTCACCTTTGGCAAAAAAAAAAACATGTTGCAAAATCCCATTAACTATTATCATTGTGTGCAGTAATTAAAGCTGTCTGGTTTAGTAAATACAGAAGCTTGCAGATTTAAGCTTCTATCTGACCTTGTACTGTTTAATAATTTACTTCTGCTGAACTGAACGCTAGTACAAGTGAAATGAGGGTTTAGTAGTTATTTTTAGGTGTGGAAAAACAAAAATAAACAATTATTTATATTTTAAGTATTCGCACAGTTTCAGTAAGGTCAATAGAAAGATCAACAACTGCTAAAAATGTAACTGGAATGAGCTGTAAATTATCTGATGGTACACAATAAAGTACACACCAGTCAAGGATTGAAGATATTAATGAAAGTTCCACACTTTAGCACATGTGGTAAATAAAACTTCCAATTATGGAACTTAAACATGAATAAATATATATATATACAGCAATGTATAAAAACACAAAAAGTGCCATAACCACTATTGTTTTTGATAGTTTGCAGTAACACAAATCATAATAGTCTGTCTCGATTTCCTGAGCGGTGGTTTGGAGATTGCTACCTGTCATTTCAGATCACTAATAGGAAACTTTATATTCTGCTCCTCTGATGGTCTAGTCTGACTAAATGTACTTTTTATGAAACTTCTGACATTTTCACTTATTTCTGATGCCATTTTTCTCACCATTAAAATTCAACTTGGTATTAAATATTCTGAAGAAAACCTGAATTACACCCACATATAAAATACATGAATAATGCAAATGTATCTACTAATAATTTAAATATGTACTAGTAATAATTTTAACAAATATTCATAAATGAATAGTACAGATGGCAATAAGAAACTTTGTAAAATAAGTGCTCTATCTGTCTTGAGACATAGTATAGTTCACAAGACTCAGATTAGTCTATGGAGAGGAAAGGAAGGAGTGATCAGGAGATAAAGGAAAAGAAGATACTAGATAGAAGCTTTCTACCATAACCAAAGCACTTTATTCATGTCATTACAGTAATTCTCTATGTATGTCCTGCATGTTACTTGGTTTGTTTCTAAGTGAGAGTCAATCAAAGAGCAGATTCTCCTGTACTTACTGTGATCAGTGTATGGCACCTAGTCTCCACCCACCAGTTCAGAGAGGAATGCAAATGTAGATATAGCATGCAAAGGGGAAACTGCTACAAACTGAAGAATATAAGTCATATAATGAGCAGAAATAGTGTTACTCCCCATGTAAACACACATAAAGCTTATCCTGAAAAGTCAAATAAAGCTACATGAACTATTTAAGTCAAATTTGGATTCCAATTTTCCATTAAATCAATTCAATACAATATTGTAACACACTTGACAGGCTGCCATCCACAACACATATACTGGGTGGGATCACATAGCCAAATATAACATATCGTCATGGCACCCCTGAAATCATTCCAAGAAATTGAAGTATTTCTCCCAGAAAATTATTGCACATGTTTTGTTATACACATGGTCATTTCCTTTGTGTGTTTTGGAACAACACAAAAAAAAAAACAGAGAAAAAAGGCAAATTGGACATAATTTCACACAAAACTCCTGAGAAAACATCTTGTGGACAGATGAGACCAAAATGGAGCTTTTTGGTAAAGCACATCATTCTTCTGTTTTCCGAAAATGGAATGAGGCCTACAAAGAAAAGCACACAGAACCAACAGTCAAATATTGTAGAGGTTCAAAAATGTTTTGGGCTCTTTTGCTGCCTCTGGCACTGGGAGCCTTGACTGTGTGCAAGGCATCATGAAATCTGAAGATTACAAAAGGATTTTGGGCCTAAGTGTGTAGGGCCTAGTGTCAGAAAACTGGGTTTGCATCTGAGGTCAAGGGTTTTCCAGCAGGACAATGACCCCAAACATACTTCAAAAAGCATCCAGAAATGGATGGAAACAAAGCTCTGGAGAGTTCTGAAGTGGCCAGCAATGATTCAGGATCTAAATCCCATTCAACACCTGTGCAGGAATCTTAAAATTGCTATTGGGAGAAGAGAAGGCACCCTTCAAATATGAGAGACTTGGAACAGTTTGCAAAAGAAGAATGATCCAAAATTCCAGTGACTAGATCATTGGGAGAGGGGAGATTAATAGGAAGTGATGGCCTCTAGCAAGGATGTTGCTATACATACTGCCAGTTTTGAAGGTCTAGATTGGGTTTTGAGATTCCAAGAAATATAATAAGTATTTGTCTAAATTTACTGAAGGATAGGCAACTCCCAAAAGTAGTTCCTAAATTAAATACAGACCATAGAATAACCTCAGAATGAACCCAACAATACAGGCTCAGAATAAGTACAGACTCAGACCAGGCCCCGAAGTAATTAGTGACATCAGATAAGACTCCTGATTAAACACAGACTCCAGAATAAACACATATATCTTTCCCCAAACTACAGATTAATGAATAACTATAAATCACAGATTATCTTTATGTTTATTAATTATAATTTACATACCACAGATTACACCACAGAACACAAACACCAAAAGAAATAGCCCCCCAAAATAACTACAAATCCCAGAACATCTAAATAAGAAGACACTCCTGGCCCAACCCCAAGAATGAATACAGATACCATATACTGTCAAAGCACAGTTTACATTCCCCTGGTATATCAAGTTTTTCAGCTTCACTTACTGACTTGAGATCCTGCACAGATATGGTCACATGACCTTATCTGTGTAGATTCCTAAACAGTAATATTTCCTACAAACATTTACAATCAGTTTAATCTCAGAAATATACAATAAATCCCTGTTTCAGCCTTCAATCTTTGTTGCCATGTGCTGCCCCAGGTGGTCACATATCCTTGTCTGTCCCCTCTTCCTGCCCAGTCCCATAGAGGCATACTCTGTACCTCCTATTCCATAAATATCAGGCCTGTGATTGGGCCTCAGCGGTCACATGGAACAACTGAAGTCATGACACTTTGACAGAGGGACCGTTGTCATCACCCAGGCGACTGGAAGAGGACCAAAGATGTATTGGACACTGTGAGGGAACCCAGGAGCACTGCTCTTACTGCTCAATTAGTATAGGAGATGTAATGGCAGTGGAATGATCAACCCCAACTGCACCAGATGGAAAATGCAAGTAGGGATCTGAGTGCAAGAGCAGCTCTCCAAGAAGCTAAAAGCCCACCCCCAGTGCACAATCTGCCTCATTTGCATAACACTTCAAATCGTTTTTTCTCCAAATCTACAAAAGTAACATACATAACAAAGGTGTGTTATTTATCACAGTGATATGCTCTGCTACATCAGATACATACACTCCTTCAATCCTATCCAGAAAAACTGAAAGTATCCGTAAAGGGGTTTTCCCATCTCACTCATCCACTAGTTCTCTTCTGTTCTTACTACGTCTTTTATCCAGCAGCTGGTAGGCAGGCAGACAAGAAGAGAAAAAACTTCCAACCTGCCAGGAGAAACAGTGGGTTTGCACTAAACTCCACACTGTTATCTCAGCATTTGCATACAAAGATAGCAGGCACAGAGAAAGCCAACTGGCCGAGCCCTCAACACATTCAGCAGACTGCAATTAGCTGACCTGATAGCTGACATAACTCTAGGCTATAGGAGCAGAGCAAAGAGCAGTAGATAACTAAGCTGTGAGAGAAGCAGTGCTCTGGAAAATTTGGGTTCCCCTCCCCAGCAGAGAGCAGGGAGTGATGTCACCAGGCCTGTCTTGCAGAACAGGCTGGGGGCCTAGGCAACGATGTGTAAACAATAGGGAGGAATAATCTGATATATCAGGTAAATAAAGCAGTATTTGTAAAGCAATTTAATTTAGAAAATTCTTCTTTTGACATAAGATAGCAGTTTAGATAGGATCCTTGAGATGGGATTCAGGCAATTACATGAATCATTCCTTGTAAAATTGAATACAAATATATATCCAAAGGATGTAAGAAGGATCCAACACCTGAGACTATGGGCCATCCCAGGGTTCACTCAAGATCCTTGCGAAGGTATGCAAAGAAAATTTGGCAAAACAGGAGTAACGAAACACTTCTATGGTAAGGTTTTTGATCTAAAATGTCGGGATCAATGTAGTCGAATGGACTCAATGAAAAATTTAGTTTTAATGTATTCCTTTAATTCTCTGCTCTACATTTGATACAAGGATTTTAACATTTGAATTTTTGTGCCATATTGAATATAGGATAGGATTAGTGTTCCTTCAATTTAATGAGTGCTAGTGCAATGGGTGGGGGGCTCGGGACTCACCATGGCACAGGTTGCCACAGGGGGATTGACCTGCTTTAATCCAGTCCAAGATTGTCTAAATGGTCTTTTTATTTCATACCCCAGTGGCCACACTGTACCCCGAACTGCTAACGAATTGCGTACATGTAGTCTAATAAGTTATCTAATAAATTATTTATTACAACTTGCATGCAATTGTCTTGGGTGTTTTAGCTTTAGTCAGTGTAAGATATGAAAACCATGTGGATATGCCATAAATGTCACTTGTGGGAAAACCCTTTTAACTTTTCCTGGGTATTCCTGGTCATCTAGCTGTGCAGACAACTGCAGATATCCATATTCTTTTATTGTAGTTGTGTTGCAATTTCCATTGATTATGACGTAATGGCTTATACTAAGGATTGAAAATCAGTTGGCCTTCAGAACAGTAGCAACTAATAGTGACACACGCAAGTATCATGCACAGCTAACTACTGGATCTCAGTGGTCATAAGGATTGGGGGTTAGACCCTCTTCACCACATTAAGACTTGTTAATCTTCTTAGACCTTCTTTCTAATTTCCTTTGATGGCTGGCAGTCTGTGCATTATAAATTTATTATCCTTGCCATATGGTGCACAATAGTGAAACTGGTGAAGATTTAAGATACACAGCCTTCCCCTGTCATGAAGGATAACATTAATGGCAAAAATAGTAGTTGGTCAACAGCATGTAACCAAGGAGGGAATCTGTAGGGGAAGCTGTCACACCATGGTCACACCATGATTACTGAGTGGTGGGCACTGATCGTAGATGGAAATAATGGGAAGCTTGTGTGCACTGACAAGGTAATTTATTTTTCATGCTGATATGATCACTGCTAAAATTAATAGATTGGAGGCAGCTGGTGGTTGTGAGGAGAAATTGGGGTGCCCAATATGAGCTTTTGCACAAGGACCTATGAGCCTTTAGTTACTCTCCTGCCTGTTCATCAGCACAATTCTTCATATTCTCCTCCCCATTGGATGTTTTTCTCAATCACACCAATCTTAGTATTCTCTTAACACCATTGTACATGAAATTTAATAAGATTGGCAGTTTTTGAAATACTGACCCCTGTCTAGTCTAACACCAGTCTAGCACCAGTGATCATGTCTCGTTCAAGCCAAACTTGCCCAATATTCTCATTCTGATGTGGATTTACACTGAAACAGATCCACTGAAAACTCACTGACTTGATTTTATACTGCACTTCGGGGTCATGTATCTATTTTCCATACAGTACAGCTACTGTCGTGAAAGGGCAGGTACCACTGCCATTTAGTGTAGATGTAAATAGAAGGTTTATGATGATCATGGTAAAGATTACAAATAATATTATTTTTAATATTATTATTATTTAAACTCTGTATACATCTCTGTATTTTTCAGTTTCTTCATATTTTGCATAATATAAAAGCCTCCTAGCTGCTGCAGCTTTTATACTTCAATACAATTACGCCCGGAGCTACATATTCATATTATTTTTTATAGCCTACTGATCAGACACAGCATACATTGCGTCCTTTAAAATGATTTGTTCTCAGGAGGTTCGAATCTTAGATTATATTTAAGTGCAGGGAAGGGACTTAATGTAGAATATGTAACTAAAGCAAGCTTTGTATTTTATTAAACTATGTGAGGGTTAAGTCAGAATTTATGCCTCCCTTCTTAGTTTGCTTTCCGATGACGGCACATGTCCAAATTAAAATTACAACATAACTGGGATTCTGGTCTCCGTAGCTTCCACCGGTGTTAAATATATTTTGTGTATGTAAAGTGATTGTGTATGCTTTATTGCAAGAGATAAAAATGTTCAGGCACTCCAGTCTTTCCAGTTAATATAAACAAATGCAATCAATCTCAGCGAGCTGTGGGACATATTTGTTTGCTTACAATTAATTTTGCCGAGAGAGGGAGGAAAAGTAAAATGATCTCTATAGAGTGAGGTGGCATGATATCCCCTTTATATCATACACTCTCTTGTTATTAGACAGACAACTACAAATAAAATGTACCTGCCTCATTTAAGCCGCACCTAAAAATGTCTTTTTATATGAAGAGAAAATGCCAGGAATAGATTGTCAGTGATGCATGAGATTAATGCATTAATCACTCAGACTGTGCTTTATAAGATTTTATTGCAATGCAGAAACAGTACAGCAGGAACCTGTATATTAATACATACAAATATGACCAGATTTAACTAATCCCTAGTTTAGCTAAGTAATGCAATTTGTCAATATCCCAAAGCAACACAATATCATGACATGCTAATAAAACCTTTGAAAGGGTTCAATATGCCCCCACACACACATCAAAACACACACATATTAGTCACACATAGACACAAACAGAATAATTAACATACCCCTTTGTGTTAAAGTGTACCTGTCATTTCATTGCCTTTTCAGGAAGTGACTGTGTGTGTACATGAGGAGTAACATTTTTTCAGTCATTATATGAGATAAAGAGTAACTTTTTTATTTATTTATTTTCAAATAAATAATTCAGGTGAATAAAAAAAGTTTGTAATATATGTTATCAGAGAAAAATGCTTTTATCTGCTTGTATCAGTTCCTCTCCTATCTTACAAACTGCTTATTTCACTGAGAGAGACCCATCTTCACTAAAGACAGGCTGCAGTTCATATAAATCTATAGAGAGAGGGAAAAAGGTGCAGGAAGAGTAACGAGAGAGAAACAACAGTAAGATCTATCTCACCAGAGCTTTACTAGCATCTATACTGCTCCCTCCTGATAAAATTTGCTACAAACTGCTATAAAAAGGAGCAATAGAAGCAAGAAATCTGTTCATTGATTCAGCTTGTTTCTGTGTTTATTTCTCACTGGGCTCCTCCTCCATCCTCCCCTCCCCATAGACATCTATGTAATCAGATTTGTGTGTGAGCTCTCTACCCATCTTCACAGTGAAGATAGATCTGGAACTTCTAGTTCTTTCTAGTAATCTGGTGGGGGGGGGGGGTATGACACTAGCTGTGTCATACACATGAGAATCTGCTCTATAGATGGCTTTTACTCAGAAAAGCCCCAGAACCATGCAGGACATATAAAGAGAAGTACTGACTGTGCTGATGTGAACAAAGCATTTTGGTTGTGAAAGGTCCAGCATCAGACTAAGGCTGTTTTTCTTCTGTTATCTCCTGAACTTCCTGTTCACCCCCCCTGGCCCTCTCCATAGACTTCTATAAACATGAGTCTTGCAGTACGTTTTGGGATGAAGAGAGCAATGATTTTTAGAATGAAAAGTAGTTAAACAGAGGGAGGGAGTACATAAACAGCCGCATAATATTAGAAAAAGATATTTATCTCTGATAAGATATATTACACTTCTTATAGTCATATGTATTATTAATTTCTGCAAAGTTTGTACAAACTACAGTGCCTATATAACACATCACCATATTGCTTTTAAAGAGGTTCTTAACTTGCGAAACACATATATGGACATTACCAACCAAGAGGACACATAAGGAAGGACACCTTTGTAAATATGCATGTGATTGCTCCATCTCTGTCCTAAACAATATGTCATGGGTAAGATTTGTATTCCTAAAAATGATGCTTCATGGAATTCTTTTGTTTCTTCAAAACATCAATTTCTGAAAATCTTTGTTTCTTGTGCTTTAGCAGTAACTTAAAAAAAGACAACTGAACCTTAAACACAAGCTGCTCTATATGAAAGGGATTTTAGTAACACTATGAAATACATATGTACTCGTTTCTGGAGGTTATCAGAATTCTAGACATTGCGGGTAAACCTATGAACATAGAGAATATTATTTATGTATTTATATTCTCCTTAGATTTCCTCTCCTTTTGTCTATTCAAGGACAATGCCATCAGATTTTCTGAGGGACTGACAGTGGAGAAAAACTTGTTCTAAATATAAAGTTATGCATCTCATGTTCTGTTAAGATAGAAAAATATAGTGCTGTATATATAACCTGAATTTGACTGCATGCCAAGCCAAAGGTGACTGTCTGTATGATAAATGACAAATCTAGTCTCTAATGAGGAGGAGCATAGAGGTCAATTTGCTCGGTGGAAAGAAAGTTTCCAGTGTAGGTTGACCTTTGCTTGATCCTATACTATATAGAATAGTAGCTGAGACAGAATTTCATATATAGAGACTTTTTTGTTATATAGGCATACTACAGACTGGCATACATGGTAGTCTGTCATCTGCAGATTGTTTTTGACAGGTAACATGAATTTTTTTGAAATGTAGTGACTTTATTAACACAAAACTTCTGTCTACAGCTCTAAATTATTGGAACAACCTCTTGTCAGTTTTGAGTAAGTGGGCAAAGTTAAGTGGAAGGAAGTTAAAATTTAAAAAAGAACCTTAAAGAAGACCTGTCACCTCTTCAAGCATGTCTTTACTTGTATACCCCATAAAAGAACAATTCTGGCACATTCATTCTTAGAATACTACAATGTACCATTTCTCCACTATTCCTTGTAGAAAATTATGAATAAATTGACAACTGGGTGTTACCATCTGGGGACGTGTTCCTCCACAGTCAGAGTTGGCAGGTTCAGACTATGAAGAGACATACACCTGTAACAAGAAGGATGGCAATGTCCAGTTGTCAATTTATTCCTAAATTTTAGGAGCAACAACAAAGAAATGAGGCAATGCAGTGTTCTAAATAAAGGAACCACAGAATTATTTATATAGCGCCATCATATTCTGCAGCGCTTTACAGACATTGTCCCATATAGGGCACACAATCTAAATTCCATATCAGTATGTCTTTGGAGTGTGGGAGGAAACCAGAGTACACGGAGGAAACCCATACAAACACGGGAAGAACATGCAAACTCCTTACAGATGTTGTCCTTGGCTGCATTCAAACCTAGGCCTTGCCTTGGCAACAATGAGCCAAGGCAAGGCAACAACTATTGAGCCACTGTGCCACAGGACCCACAGAACTGCTATTTCTTGGGGAATACAAGTGTCTACTAAAACAGACATTTCAAGAGAACTGACAGGTCCTTTAAAGCAGGTCACATGCAGCCCAGAGACTGGGTGGACCATCAGAGAACCAGTTATGAATCACCAGGGAAAAGGAGAGGTGGGTACTGATTTTTGTTTTTAATTTTAGGCCTTATAATTGATACAATAATAAAAGAAGGACATTTAATTTTGTGCTAAAAAAACTTTGTTTCAAGTTCATGTATCTTTTTGGGATTATTACGCTAGGTTCACGCCTGCGTTTAGGTTTCTGTTCGAGAGGTCCACTTGGGAACCCCCTGAACGGAAACCTAATCCGCTTAAAAAAGCAGTAACCCACATAAACCCGCAGACCCCATAAACTATAAAGGGGTCTGCCAGGTTTCCACCCAAAAAAGCGAAAAATGTGGAGAGAAAGGCGCTGCTTGCATTTTTTAAATGGGTTCGGGGACGGAAACCCCGAATGTAGTACAAGCGCTGGTGTGAATCCAGCCTTAGACTGTCATTATTAACTAACAAAGATTATAATAATAATAATAATAATAATAATAATAATAGTCCTTTAATAGTCCCACAATGGGGAAATTCAGTGTGTTACAGCAGCAAAGATAAGATAAGATAAGCAGATACAAATACAAATACAACATGTACAGGAATGTTCCAAGGTGAGAGGCATTACATTAATAGCAGACAGACAGATAGGACATAGCAGAGGGGGGGGGGGGGATTTAACAGGCAGAGAGATATTTCAGTTCTCTGTATGTAATGATCTCCACTTAGGTCGGTGTTGGCTGTACAGCCTAACCGCGGTGGGGAGGAAAGACTTCCGATAGCGCTCCTTCTCACACCTAGGGTGGAGCAGTTGGTCACTGACAGTACTGCCCAGCGCAATCACAGTCTCATGCATGGGATGGGACTTCTTCTTCTGCATGGAGCTCACCACGGACAGTATCCTTCTGTCACCCACCACCTGCACTGGGTCCAGTGGGCTCCCCAGGACAGAGCTGGCCCTTCTAATCAGCTTGTCAAGTTTATTTCTGTCCCTGGTTGATATACTGCTCCCCCAGCAGGCCACTCCAAAGAAGATGGCTGATGCCACTACCGAGTTGAAGAAAGTCCTAAGACGTGCCCCCCAGATTCCAAAGGCTCTCAGCTTCCTAAGCAGGTAGAGCCTGCTGTGGCCCTTCCTGTACAGGGCCTCCATATGATCTGCCCAGTCCAGCTTATTATTAAGGAGCAAACCCAGGTACTTATAGGTGTTCACAATCTCGATGCCCGTCCCCAGGATGTCCACTGTTTTTGGAGGGCATCTGCCTTTACGGAAGTCCACCACCATCTCCTTGGTCTTCCCCACGTTAATCTTCAGGTGGTTCTGGAGGCACCAGTCCACAAAATGCTGGTTCAGTTCTCTGTACTCCCTGTCATCATCATCTGTGATGAGACCCACTATTGCAGAGTCGTCAGAATACTTCTGTAGGTAGCAGCTGGATGAGTTGCGCCTAAAATCTGCAGTGTACAGTGTGAAGAGGAAAGGGGCGAGAACCGTACCCTGAGGTGCCCTCGTATTACAGATCACGGTACCTGACACACAGTCTCGGGCTCTCACGTACTGAGGTCGATTTGTGAGGTAGTCTAGGATCCAGTTGGAGAGGTGGTGGTCCACTCCAGCAAGGCCCAGCTTGTCCCTCAATAACCTGGGCTGTATGGTGTTAAAAGCACTGGAGAAGTCAAAGAACATTATTCTCACTGTGTTCCCTGGTTTCTCCAGGTGAGACAGAGCCCTGTGCAGAAGATGGATGATGGTATCATCTACCCCAATGCCCGGCCGATAAGCAAACTGGAGGGGGTCCATAGCGGGGCTCACTAGAGGGCGGAGATGTGTGAGAACCAATCTCTCCAAGATCTTCATCAGGTGGGATGTCAGTGCTACAGGTCTGTAGTCGTTGAGGTCCATAGGGTGGGGTTTCTTTGGAACTGCTACCACACAAGAAGATTTCCATAATTCAGGGACTATTTCCTGCCTCAGGCTCATATTATACATATATGTAATTATACCACACAGCTGGTCCCCACAAGTCTTAATTAGCCTTGCACTGATGTCATCTGGCCCTGCGGCTTTCCTCGCATTTATCTTTTTCATCTCCTTCCTCACCTGGGCCCGTGCGAAGGTCAAACTGTGGTCAGATAAAGACAGATTTCTGGATTTACTGGTCTGTTGGGAAATAGCCACATGGAGTGAATGGGGTGAAGTCATTGTGGTGGGGGGAGCTGAAGGACATGCTGGGGTGGGAGGAGCTGGTGTGTGATCAAATCTGTTGAAGAATAGGTTTAGTTCATTAAGCCAGTTAACATCTGCCTCAATCTGGCAGACAGACTGTTTATGACCCGAAATTGACTTAAGCCCCTCCCAGACCCCCCTTATGTCTTTTCTTTCCATTTGCTTTTCCATTTTTTCCTTATAACTGGCTTTTCCTTGCCTGATTAGATGCCTCAGCTCCTTTTGTACTTCCCTCAACCCCTCCTTATCTCTTGTCCTGAATGCCATCTTTTTCTCCTTAAGTAGTGTTTTTATATCAGAGTTAATCCATGGTTTGTTGTTGGAGAAGCACCTCACCACTGTGGGTACTGTGTTGTCCACACAAAAATTAATGTAGTCCGTTATGCAGTGTGTGAGTCCTTCTATATCTTCTCCATACGAATCCTGCAAAACTTCCCATGCGGTTGTGTCAAAACAATCCCTCAGAGCCTCATCACTCTCCTCAGACCATATCCTCACTGTGCGGGTGACAGCTGGTTCTCTACGAACAAGTGGCTTGTACACAGGTCGGAGATGTACTAGGTTGTGATCCGATCTTCCCAGGGGCGGTAGGGCTGATGAGTTATATGCCTCCCTCACGTTGGCAAAGAACAAGTCCAGTGTTTTGTTGTCTCTTGTGTGGCAGGTTACATACTGTGTGAAACTGTGAAGTGTGGATGATGGAGAGGTGTGGTTGAAATCGCCAGACACAAGAAGGAGGGCCTGGGGGTGCTGTGACTGTAACTGGCTCAGCGTGGCTTGTAGGACCTCGCAGGCAGCGTCAGCTTTCGCAGAGGGGGGGACATATGCAGCTATCACGATGACATGTGATAGTTCCCTTGGTAGATAGAAAGGTCTCATGCTCACAGCTAATAGTTCAATGTCCTTACAGCAAGTTTGCTCCTTAATCACAATGTGCCTAGGATTGCACCATCTATTATTCACAAACATTCCTTTCCTCTTACTGCTCTCCCTTGTCCTGTCTGCCCGAAGGAGTTTAAATCCATCCAAGGAGACCAGAGGGTCAGGAGTAACTTCAGTGAGCCAAGTCTCTGTAAGTAGCATCATGCTGCACACCTGAAACTCCTGCTGATGCCTGGTGAGCGCTGTTAGTTCATCCTTCTTGTTTGCAAGAGATCTCACATTGCCCATAATGATGGAGGGAACAGTTGGTCGGTAATGCCTCTTTTTAATCCTCTGAAGAGTACCAGCTCTGCAGCCCCTCACCCGCTTTTTCTTTCTCCAGAGTTCTTGGGGGATAGGTGGGCAAATGGTATGCAGCCCTGTTGTGACTCTAAGCTGCAGGAGTTTCTCTCTTGTGTAGACAAAAGAAATGTCTGCAGACACAAGAGTTCCCATTTCAGCAGAACAAAAAGACAGATAAAAACAAAAAAAAAGTATCACAAAGGTCCAATTCCAAGTCTTTGTTTCTTCATAGTGTAAAGTCCATTAAGTAGAGAAATAAAAAAAACAGACAAAGAAAGAAAAATAAGAGAGAGAGTCTCAGAGCTGCCTAACAGGCAGCCACTCCAGCGGCGTCATCTTGTATAGTGCTATATAAATATATATATCTATATATACTGTATCTATCTATCTATAGATAGATAGATAGATAGATAGATAGATAGATAGATATCCTGAAAATACCATTGCTGGTATATCACCAAACTCTTACAACAAGTCTTCCTCATTTTAACTTTTTTTTAGAGGATGCTTGACAGTTTTTGGATAAGAAAGTATATTCTTTTGCAGCTGTAAAGCACTACATGCTGGTGACCTCTTAAATCCATGTCCCGAATGAGAAAAAGAAAATGAGCATTAATAAAGTAGTTAGGTGCAATGGTCAGATTTAATTAATAAATATATTATTTTATTCTTAGTTATGCTTCAAAGGTTTTCCCTGGGAAAAAAAAAAGAAATCTTACTTCCCTCATTATTCTGCTCACAGCAGGAACAGCCTGAAGCTGCAGCAAATAAAATCTGGAACATCCTGTAGGTGAATTCTAATTGTTGCTATTACTATGAAGGTGCATGGTAATCTCATTGTCTCTCATCCATTACAGTCTGTTGCTAGATAGCATCTGAAAATCTCTTGAAGGAAAAACACAAAGACATGGCAGTTACTTTTCATTGCTAAACCACATGGTGCATATGCAGTGAATTCAGGTAGAAACTTGAAATATGCTATAGCACATGCCTTGATAGATGACTACATAAGGCAAATGGAAAATTATATTAAAAGGAACATTAAACAGGTTTTCCCATAAACATAACCATATTTAAATTTGTAAACAAATGCAAGTTAAACATTTTTTGCACATATAAGTAATTTAACATTTTGCAGAGTTTTTAATTAGAGATAGAGATTTTAACTAACTATCTTAGTGGTGACAGTCTGTTGTCTTGGTAGGTTACCAATAGAGATGGGCAAATCGGTTCATAAGAAGAACCAATTTACCAAATCCCGCATATTCCAAATGGTTCAGTTTTTAATAAAAACGAACAAATGACAATTCGCTACAAGAAAATGGCCGCTGCAATGTCTTAGACCAGGAAATACAGAACAGAAAATGTCATGTGTGCACTGATTCACACATCACGTGATAGCAACATCTGACAGTCTCAGCCAATAGACAGTGGTAGGTGGACCTTACAGTGCTGATGTCATATACAGTATATAAGGTTGTGCTTGTGACCCAACCTTTAGTTGCTGTAATGGTGGAAATGCAGATACATCTGTGTTCTATATCACTGCATCTCATAGCTATGCTATTAGCTAGGCTATAGACAGCACAATTCAGAATTAAAAACTGAATTGAACAGACAGACATAGATAGACATATAGGACAGGTTCAGTCAGTGAGTCTGCTCTGCTGCAGATAGCTAACTCTTTCATTACCAGGCAATAATCTATATTGTCTGACAGTACTTGTAATAGAACAATTTCATCACTCCTCTATACACTAAAATAATAATAATTTCACATTTGCTCACATCACGAGATAACTTTTGATGGCTTTTTTTTTAAAGTCAATTCTTCATCACATTTCACCACAAATTAGTCTCGCAAATAATAATAAGCCCCTGTAGCATTTAAAAACCATCAAAACTGGCAAATTTTTCTACAAAATCATTGCTTTTTGCAATATAACTGCCATATATGTCTATCAGTCTATCATACCACAGGCACACACATTTCCCAAATAAATGGGTAATTTTTGGAGCATTTTAAATGTTAAATTCGTAAAGTGAGTGTCAGTGCATTGTATAGTTTGTATCCTCTGCGTACAATTCATTTTTCCATAGACATACATGTCACATTCACTTCGGTTGTGTTTGCCTTAGAGACCTAAAAACTGGACAAATAGGTTCCTAGGAGTCCTAAGAGTATTCTACACAAGTAAATTATGGCTGGGTTTCTAACAAGTCCCAGACAATAGAAAGTTCATGTGCAGAAACCCATTGGAGTGACTCAGGGGATGGGGGAAGTAATAGTTTACAGAAATGGCCAGTAGATTCAACAGACTCCGTCAGTTCAGCTTGAGAGCTGATGCAGAGCTGAGGGGACTTGCAGTGT
This sequence comes from Leptodactylus fallax, assembly GCA_947044405.1. Classification (NCBI taxonomy): domain Eukaryota; kingdom Metazoa; phylum Chordata; class Amphibia; order Anura; family Leptodactylidae; genus Leptodactylus; species Leptodactylus fallax. The sequence goes on from CAMRHE010000234.1 coordinate 1,775,691, forward strand.
TTCTGATGGTGGTGGTAGTTTTACCCTAGGGTATTTCTTATGGTGAGCTTCAGCTCATTGAACCCAGTGGTAGTTGGAAGGGCCCTTGGTGGCGAATGCAGGAATGCAGCTGATAGGAATAGATGTGTATTAGGTTTTAGCCTCATACACATCAACAATCATGTACTATATACTGCAATATAGATCTCAAATAAAAATGAATGAAAACAAACATTGTCATCCCACTCTTCCAAAAATGTCCAAACTTTAAGAATATACAAATATTTATTCCATATTGTGAACACCGTAGTGGTAAAAAAAAATCATAATGGCTGAATTCTGATAATAATAAGAAAATGGCCAAATGCAGTTTTTGTCTAATTCCACCCCATTCAAATTTTTTTTTCGAGTTCTCCAGGATATAATTTTTAATATTAAATGGTAAATATTAAATTATGAAGTGCAATTAGTCCTGCAAAAAAAATAACCCCTATATGGCTCTGTGAATGGAAAAATAAAAAATGTATGGCTTTTGAAAGGTGGAGAGTGAAATTACAAAAATTCAAAAATGAATAATGGCTGCTGCAGAAAGGGGTTAAAACCACTAACAGGTGAAGTGAATAACATTGATAACCTTGAGGCAATGGCACCTATAAGCACATAGAATATATAAGGTAGCATGTAAACAGCCAGTTCAAGAAGCTGATATGTTGGATGTAGGCAAGCATACAGAATTAAGTAACTTTGACAATGTTAAACTGTGATGGCTAGATGACTGGGTCAGAGTATCTTCAAAAGAGGTTAAACTTTTGGGGTATTCCTGGCTTGTAGTGGTATGCACCTACCATAGTGGGGTTCAGGGAAGTACAACTGGCAAACCAACAATAGGATCATGGTAATAAGTTGAGGCAGACAGGTAGCCCATCTAGTCTAATCCCATAGAAAAGCTACTGAAGCACAAATTGCTGAAAAGGTTAAAGGGTTTTTTCCATCTCTCTCTCTCTCTCTCTCTCTCACCAGTTTGCCTGTTATATCTTTTTCTCACTTCCTGTAATCTTGAACAAGCTGGTGGGCAGGCTTGGACTGTTTGATGGACAAGACACTATGAAGTACCTTTGCAGCCAAAGACATTGCTTTACCATAAAATATTATTTATTAGGATTACTAGAAATGTAATATAAATGCAGATCAAATAATATGCAGTATACGTATATTACATTACACAGGGTTGGAGAGAAAAAAAACTTACATGTTGCTAGGATGGACCAATTGCATTAATCTCAACATTATCTCTGTGAGATAACACACATTGAGTAAGATTTTGTCCAAGCATTTATCAGCAAAATGGAATTGTCTAATCTGATAAGAGCAGGAAAGAACAGCTCTGAGATCAAACACAATCTGATAAACTCAGCCCCCCTCCCCTCCAAAGATCAGTGAGGCACAAAACGTTGTGTAAACAATGGAAGGAAAAATCTCACACAGTTAAAGGAAGCAGTATTTATAAAGCAATGGATTTAGGAAAACATTTTAATTTACATGAGCTAGCACTTTAGATAGGATGCTCGAGATTGCAATGCCCATTTAATGATGGCTATAATAGGTAGGTGTCAGAACACATAGTCCATTGCTGTATATGGAGCTGCATAGCTGCAGGCTGGTCAGAGTACCCATGTTGCCCATTATTCAAGGGACCTACAATAGGCACACAAGCATAAGTATTTTATTCATACAATACATATACTTGCAACAGTTGCAAATATGCATTACATAATATTCATACAGTCACTCATTTGAAACCAGATGTTTCCGTCCCATTGGATGTTTCTCAGTGGTAAATCTCTCACACAAGAAAATCCAGTTAATTATAGTCAGTAAAAAAATCCTCTTGGTTTAGTATGAAAAACTCTAAAAAAAATTAAATATTCCCAAAACATACACATGATGTTTCCATATTAACAGTTCATTTCAGAAATTTTCAATTTTGGGATTTAGTGGCCCTTTAAGTTCTAAAGAAAATTAATTTTAGCAGCTAGTAGAAAAGAAAGACATATCCATGATGTTAGTCTATGGAAAAAAAAATTACACTTTCAACTTGTAGAACACATTAAATTATGTTTTCTATTCTTTAACTATTCTTTACTTTTAAAGTTCATAGACTGTAACAATTTTACAGTATATTGTTTTTCTTCACTATTAGTTTCTATATTGATTCAAAACAAGTTTTTCATTTTCTGCTACATTTATTCCTGCTATTGCTGAGTAGTACAGTTGTTTCCATGCCCAGAATCAAGCAGTTCACGCTGTGTCATCATCAATATTTAGTACAGGGAATAAAATAAAAATTAAAAATTATTATATCAAGGTTTGGTTTTATGGGAAATATACTGTAAAACAATACTTCATAAAAATGTGACAGCGGTTATTGTTTAATCTTCTAGGTGTAGTGCAAATACTTTCAAAGGGACAGTGTATTAAAAAGTTATTTGTTTTTAAAGGAAAATAAATTCGCAGATAGCAGTGATATAGCAATAATTTTATGACAGGAGATATAAAGTTAAATGGTTATGCTTACTAGGGAATATGAATCTCTGATGTCATCAAAGATGGACACAGACAACAAAGGGGCCCTGTATCTTATGCTTTTTGCTATTCAAAAGTTTATTGTACAGAATTGTACAAATGTGACTACTCTCAGGAATTTCAGAGCCCCATGCAGGCAAATTTACTGCATGTTAGTAAATACTAATGAAGAGGACGTTGCCACAGCTTGCTTCACTTTTGCCCACATGTGTTGATGGAAGTGGCACAGGCAGCAAGAAGCTGCACCTCCTACTTTGTTAATATTCATTGACACTTAATCAGCGAGTAAATACTAATAAAGCGTGGCAATGGGCAGTGGGCAGAAGCGTCATTCAGGGGTCTGTTTCATTTTATTACCTGTGCTTGTGGTAGATCAGTGTTTCAGATCAGCAGAGGCACAGACCCACATGAATAGCTAGGAGTAAAGCTCAGGAGGGCCAACACATCCAAGTGGGCCCCCAACTCATGTATACCAATATTGGCACTATACAGTGGCTGTATAGAGGTAGATACTGGCATTGTACATGAAATATTTAGTGACATACAGGTGAAGTCTCTGACTAATTTTTCACATTTCTATCTGATTCTTCTATCTGGACCAGACAGCATGTCTCTGTAAAGTTGGCAACACAGACATCTTTGAATCCTCACTTTTCCAACACACAATTTCCTCACTTACAAAAAGTCCCCATTCTTCTGCTACACTCTATTCTAAAATATATAATATAAAAATAAGCTGTAAATAAATAAATATCCGCCAAGTGCCCCTTAATAATGCCCCCTAATTAATAATGACCTCTGTGTGCCTTCTAATTAATGCTTCCAGTGTCTCCCTTAATCCCCCTAATTAGTACTTCCCCTTGTATGCCCCTAATGCTGCCTAATGCCCCTTATATTAATAAAGCCCCCTTCAATAATAATTGCCCCCTATATTAATGAGGCCTCATATCTATATTGTCCTTTTTTAGATATAATGCCCCTCTGTATTAAAATGTCCCTGAAAAAGTGCAAAAATAATAAAAAGCATACTCAGCAACCTCCAATCCCCTGGTGTATGGATTCACCTTTCTTCTTTCTCCCTCTAACTTGCAGGCCACAAGCAACTTCAGGCCTGTTATGATCTGATTATGGTCATGTGACCTAGGGTTGGAACCAGTCCAGAAACCAAAGATATGGGCCAAATAGAACCTGGGGGAAGTATTCCTGCTGCAGGCATTTTTTTAATTTTCAATTTTGACTCCCCTCCTTCTAAACTCCATACCTTTTTTATTTTTCTATTTACTGAGCCCTATGAGGACTGAATGTTTCCGGGACAAATTATACTTTGCAATGATACCATTTAATATTCTGTACATTGTACTGGGAAGCTGGAAAAAAAATAACAAATGACATGTCACCTGTATTCTATGGGTCGGTGCAATTCCATGGATACCAAATTTACATAGTTTTTTTTTACGTTTTAACCCCTTAAAAAATTCAAAACTTTGCAAAAAAATAAAAATTTCTTGGAGTTGCCATACCTGTAATTTTTTTATATTTCCGTGTATGGAGATGCATACAGCGTCTTTTTTTGCAGGGTCAGATGTATTTTTTAGTTATACCATTCTGGGGAATGCCTGTTGTTTTGACTGCTTTTTTAATTAAATTTTTTATGGAAGGCGAAATGGCAAAATTATGGCGATTTGGCCATAAGGGCAAAATATTTTCATATGTTTATAGACTGGGCATTTTTGGATGTGGGGATGCATAGTTTGTTTATGTGTATCTTAGATTTATTTGAAATCTTTGGAAAGGTGGGTGGTTTGAATTTTTGTTCTTCACCTCTACCATCTCCATCTTTATCAACCTCTAGTAGATGCCACCACTCAGACACATTTGGAATGTTTCTCTAGCCCCTAAAATACCTGAGAAATAATTAATAATAATAATTACATCCAATATGCTAATTGGGTTCTCTAGTGTCAGGTTGGTGGTTGCATTCTGTCTGCTCCAGCTAAAGATCATACACCTGACAGGTGGAGTGCAGAGCTTAATTAACATGTTGGGTGCTGAAATTAACAGACATGATTGATCTTTGATGGGGAAAAGCTAGAGAAAAAATTCGAACTGCACTGGAATCAGTGGAGCAACACCTGTTGAAGGATGCAAAGTGTTGGAGTTGGTGAAGGTAGTAAAATAAATTAAAAAAACCACATACTCACCTGTGCCAGGTGATTCGTTGTCCATCAGTGTCCGTTCAGTCTCGTGCCGCTACCATGTTGCAAGAAGTCCTGAGACTCAGGTGACTTCTTAGACAAATTAGGTACCAGTCCCTGATTGCGATCGCTGAGGCCACTGATTGGTCTTAGCCCTCACATAAGGCTCAGGGCTTCTGGAATTGTGGTATCGGTCCAAGACTGAAAAGACACTGGCAGTGGACAAAGGAGCAGGGGGGACAGGTAAATATGATAAAAGGAGCTTCACTTGTGTAGGTATCATTACTGAATTATATTGTTCATGTATATAGCATTAGTGAATAATTTTTATTTTTTTTTTGCATGTGTCATAAGTATCTTACACTAGTATATGTGTATACAAGTAATGTTGGAGAAGGGGTCAGAGGTGAGATAGCATAGGTGCAGCTCAAGAGCATATTTCCAACTAAGCCATGTTTATTACTTTACAACTTATTGGGCATTCAGCATAAAAGAGAGGCAGCTGCAACTGGACAACAACCGCATAGCCATCAGTAACGTATTCCTCTTTCCAAGGCGAAGATGAAGCCAGTAATTCCCAGCTTTCCAAAAATTAGAAAGGGGAAGGAGAAGGGCACCTGGCAGGAGGTGTGGTTAAGCCCAAGCTAGGAGCTCCGCATTACAAAGGACAGGGAATACCTTGGAGCTTTGTCATATCTTGTAAGCCAAAAACCAAGCTGGGTGTCCCCAATCCATCTGGGAGATCCTCCAAGCTCCATGTAAACAAAAGATGCAATTTAATCACTTCAGTACTGGGCAGTGGCGTAACTAGGAATGGCTGGGCCCCAAGGCGAACATTTGACATGGGGGCCCCCCCCGAACCGCTGCCCCCAATCGCCCCCCACGGACTGCCCCCTCCAACCCCCCCCCCCCCAAAAAAATGCATTCCTGCGCACACTATTATGTGCCATAGTGGCTCCTGCACACAGTATTATGCCCCATAGTGGCCCCTGCACACAGTATTATGCCCCATAGTGGCCCCTGCACACAATATCATGCCCCATACTGGCCCCTGCACACAGTATCATGCCCCATAGTGGCCCCTGCACACAGTATCATGTCCGATAGTGGCCCCTGCACACAGTATCATGTCCCATAGTGGCCCCTGCACACAGTATCATGTCCCATAGTGGCCCCTGCACACAGTATCATGTCCCATAGTGGCCCCTGCACAAAGTATCATTCCCCATATTGGCCCCTGTACACAGTATTATATCCCATACTGGCCCCTGCACACAGTATTATATCCCATAGTGGCCCCTGCACACAGTATTATATCCCATAGTGGCCCCTGCACACAGTATCATATCCCATAGTGGCCCCTGCACACAGTATTATATCCCATAGTGGCCCCTGCACACACTATTATTCCCCATAGTGGCCCCTGCACTGAGTATTTTCCCCCATAGTGGCCCCTGCACACACTATTATATGTCCCATTGTGGTCCACCCATGAACAATTATTATACTCTGGGGTCTTTTCAGACCCCAGAATATAATGATCGGAGACCCAGGGGAGGATAGAAACATAAAAAAACAACGTTGCTTACCTGTTCCTCATTCCGGTCCACTCTCTGCTGCTTCGGCCGCCTTCAATGTTGGACCAGGCCAGCGTCACGTGATGCGGGCCGGCATCGCAACGCAAAATGACGTCGGGGACGTCACCAAACAGGCCCGAAGCCTGGAGAAGCGCAGGAGAGGTAAGTATATTGTTTTTTATGTTCCCTCACCTCCCCTGGGCCTCCGATTATTATAAAAGAAAAGACCCCGGAGTATAATGATAGCAGTGATTGTGGTGTTCGGCCCGCGGCCTCACATACCGATCCCCGCTCCTGCTCACAGCCGCCTCCGCAGAATCGGAAGCGCAGGCGGCCGTGAGCGGGACCCCGGGGAACGGTAAGTATATAGGACCCGTTACTTGCTGGGGTTACTCCAGCAGGTAATAGCCTATTAAAAAAAAAAAAAAAAAAGCATCGGGGCCCGCGGGGCCCCGTAATGTCCCGGGCCCTCTGGCAGCTGCTACCACTGCTACCCCGATAGTTACGCCCCTGGTACTGGGCCGGAGTATAATGATAGCAGTGATTGTGGTGTTCGGCCCGTGGCCTCACATACCGATCCCCACTCCTGCTCACAGTCGCCTCCGCAGAATCGGAAGAGCAGGCGGCCGTGAGCGGGACCCCGGGGAACGGTAAGTATATAGGACCCGTTACTTGCTGGGGTTACTCCAGCAGGTAATAGCCTATAAAAAAAAAAAAAAAAAAAAAGCATCGGGGGCCCGCGGGGTCCCGTAATGTCCCGGGCCCTGTGGCAGCTGCTACCACTGCTACCCCGATAGTTACGCCCCTGTTACTGGGCCAATTTCTGGTTCAGGACCAGACACATCTTTGTGTTTTTTGTATGTGCAGTTTGGAGGGCTATAACATTTTTATCATTTGCGTTATTCAACTAATTTCTGCGTCTTTTTTTGGTGACACATAGGGCATTATTTTTATGTTGTTTTTATTTTTGCATGTGTTTTAATTTTTTTTATATCCGGGAAAATATAAACAAAAGAGGAGGGAAAACTGGTTTGTTTTTCACTTTTCATTTTTTTTTATTTAATAACACAAAGTGCTACTTAAAACTTTTTAAAATAGTTTTTACTCTCCATTATTGTAATTTTTATTTTGTATGGTGTCGTCAGGGTGAGGCTATAACTTTTAATAAGGGCATGCTATTGATGTACTATTATTATTTTTTAATTATTTTATTTACTTTTTTTTTTTTTTACTTATTTATTTATTTTTTTTATATTGTGTTCCCATAAGGTCATTATAGACCTTTGGGGAAATCTGGTCACATTTTTTTTTGTGGGGGAGCTAACTTCCCCTGTAACTGGGGCTGGTACATTTAGCCTCAGTTGCAGGAGGAATACAGCCTCCTGCACGTTACTATAAAGCTGATCTGGGTCCTGTAGGACCCGGCAGCTCTAACACACACTGATCCTGGCGGATCACGTGACCACCGGGTCAGAGGGCAGCTGCAACATGGCGGCGCCCATAGCGGTGTATACAGAGCTCATTGAGCACTGTATACACAGCGATCAGGAGGGCAGGGAAGGTAATAAACCTTCCCTGTCTTCTCTCTGGGAGCTCCAGCTGAAGTTACAGCCAGCTCCCTGTTTCAGCAGCTGCATGATTTCGTGCAGCTGCTGAATTCTGCTTGGACGTACCGGTACATCCTTGCAGAACAAGGCAACCACCTTCCGGACGTATATACCCAATGGGCGGTCTGGAACTGGTTAAGCTCAATTTATAGCCTGAGTGAGGGGTTAGTGCAAGATTGAGTGAGTGGAGTGAATTCACCTCTGACAGCTGAACCTCTGTTACATGCTAAGACAGTCCATGAGTATGCTTTATTTTAAATTTACACCTCCCCTGGCCACCTGGATAACCCCTTTATGGCTTAGCTCTTCAACTATGCCCTATTTTTTTACCAGCTGTCAGAATTTACCATTCTGACAAAAGAACAGGAGAAAATTCCTGTGTACTCTACAAAATTTCTACAGGATTGCTTTTATGAACTTGCTTTTTACTATTATTAGTTCTTTCCAGGTTACATGTCATTCATTAAATAAATATCTCATATTAGATAAATAGACAAACAGATCAATAGAAAGACAGATGAATAGATGATAGACAGACAGATAGATAGATAGATAGATAGATAGATAGATAGATAGATAGATAGTAGAGTAATATTTTACCTGTTGAACATACTATATTTGCCACAATACACACACTATACGTAGCTACATTATTACATAATCTCTATCATGTTGTGCGCCATTCAGCATACATTAATAACTCTGATCTTAGTTCTAAACTGAGGTGCATTGTAGTATGCTAAATAAAGTAAAATATTGCTTGTCATGATAACAACATTGTCTGAGGCACTAGACTATAATTCTAGTGTAAGATGTTAAGCTTTGCTGCAGACTCCACTCCTAAAATTGCTTTATTACATTTTCTTGGATAATGATGACTTTCATTCTCCCAAAGCCCACTGAAGCACTGAAGTACAACTTATATCTGAAGAGGAGGGTTTTTTTTTTTTGACAATTCAGATAAAAGATATTCAATACCCCAAAGTATCTAAGTAGAAAAATGTATTAAGGAAATTGTTTCCTGGATTACAGCCTGTAAATCGCATTTTTTTCAGTGCCTGCATGCCGTTATTGTCATTACAGACATACATCGTCTATCATAAACACTGAAAATTTAATTAAATTTTATATTCTTTACCAGCTCCTGGATATCTTGTTTTATAGCTCAGATCTAGATTTTAAGTTTTTATGATTTCTTGGTGTGAACACGTTTATTATTTTCACTACTATAGACCAAAAAGAATCTGAAATAGTGTGAAAGTAAAAAATGAACTTTTCAGTGTATTTAGAGTTAAAGGGAAGTTTCTCAGGATTTTAACTACGATGGCTTTAGGATATGCCTTCAATATTTGAGGGTCTAACTCTATTTAAATGATTATTAATGAGCTCCAGTGCCTCAGTCAAATCTATATTAGACTTTTCTGAATAGGTTGCTTTAATTTTTTAAGGACAATTTTACAAGGATCCAGCAAAAAGTGGGCAAAAAAAATAAATTTCTGCCAGACCAGAGATTAAATGCAGGAACGTTTACGATCATATAAAGTCAGAGGTGTATGAAGAGGACAGGTTATAGATAAGCTTGTATATCATTGTTAATATTTTGAACATAATTTGCTGGGCAATGGTTAACCAGGTGAGGGACGGGTAGAGAAAGAACAAGAGAAGGTGAATAAACTTAGCAGTACAGTTGAGGGTGGATTCATGGGGTGCAAGAATGTTAAGGATGTTACAGTTATCTAGGTGGGAGAGGATGAGGGCTACCACTAGTTTTAGGGATAACTCAAGATTAAAGAGTAGATTTGAGAAATAAAGGTATGGACATAAAGTTTGAAAGACAGGGCAAACTCCAAGGTTATTTCATTGCGGTGGACTTGTAAGACTAGAGAAGGTGTGGAGTTATTAAAGGGTTTTTCTGGGCAAAAATGTTTTTTTAAAAAAGGTCTCTTAGTGCTGTTAATTGGTTAATAAGTGCACTCAAATACCTTTAGCAGTGTTTTGAGTGATTTCTGGCTTTCTCTGGGAGCTCCTGGCATCTTCTGCATTTGTTTACATGATGTAGCTTCCTGTGCTTTTACCCTACAACTACCATGATGCATTGCTCCCTCCCCCTCCCTATCTCACTCCCTCATACCCCCTCCCTGTCTCCCTAGCTAGCTCGCCAACTACTAGCCCTTCCCAACTAACTAACTCAGTCCACCCACCCACCACCTCATACTTACTCTCTTACTGTCTCCTCCTCTTCTCAAAGTCTGCCTGGAGTGGAGGAGATGCTGGCTCTGACCTGCAGGCCTCCTCTGCTGCCTGGAGCAAGGCCCGACATCACTTCCGGAAGTGATATCATGGCTCAGCTTAGGATCGGAAGCAAGAGAAGCCAGGTAAGTATCGTGTGCCAGCTTCCCAGGCAATATTGCATGTGTGTGGGGAGCTGGCACACAGAAAGAAGAGGAGGTGGCCTTCTCTGGATGACGCGTCAGCCCGGGTCCAGAGGAAATGGTAAGTACAATGGGGCTAGGCGGGGTGAGGCCTTTACACTGACGTAACGGGTCAGGATCTGGATTAGACCAAAGACCCGCTACATCAGCGGAAAGGAAAAAAATTTAATATATATCACATGACCTACATATATTACTGAAAAAGTATATAATATTGAAAAAAAAGATATTTTAGAAAGTTGGGGGGGGCATGAGGACTTAGTCAGAAATTGTTCATTTATCCTGGACAACCCCTTTAACTGTGATTGGTGGTTGAGTAAGATGGCAGGACATTAATGAATTTCATTTTTTCCATGTTGAGTCTTAAAAAATGGGACTAGAAGAAAGATAACATATTGTGGTTAATAAACATAAAGAAGTAATATCTGGGACAGAGAGGTAAATTTCAATGTAATCATACTAATATAAATTAATATTAAAATTCACAGCGGTCAAAAAGTTGCATATGCCTAAGGCATTAAATAGTATTCACTCTCATATTACTGGTTGTGACCAATATGTGTTCTGCCAGAACAGGCATTATTAAGCTCTTGGCTTAACGGAATTATCGCTGTTTATTTCCAACAAGATCAATATTAAAAATTTCCATTTTGGTCAGTGTTAGTGCCAGTGTCATTGCTGATATAAAAACAAGGTGAAATGTTAGCTGGCTTTACATTTTTTAGGATTACGGGTTAAAAGGTAGTCGCTAGCAGTCCAATTGTTTCTGAGAGTTATGCAGGGCAATCTTTACATCCTTGAGTGTATTTCATTTAACATACTGCAATTCTGACAAGTTCAGAGCTGAAACTTGTTATGAAATGCACCTCTTTACTTTCTCCCATATTAGCACAAATCTATCAGCCCATAGAGCTTTCTTCATTTACAATTTCGAATTTTTCTGGCGTAAGCAGCCTAAAACGGGCTTTAGGTCTAACAGAAGTTCAGGTTTATGTAAGCTGATTCATATCTTTTTTTTAACAGAAATAAATTACTAAAGATAAATATCCTTTTCAGTGAAATTCAGTATCAGCATTAATATGTTCTCCCACATCATTAAACTTCAAAATCTTCAGGCTCCAAGCACTTCTTCTCTGCAGCAATTTACCAGTGCAGCATTCACCAGTTCACGTCTTCACAGCAAAGAAGAGAATTTATAGTAGAGATAAACTCAATCCCAGCCAGCTGCACAAGACCCATTCAGTGAGTCCAAAACTGCTGATCACAAATCCATAAGCGGATTGAAGCTTCATCAGTTAAAATTCTACTGTATGTAAAAAAAAAAGCTGAGAATTCATTAATTAAAAAAGAAACAAAAATGTTCACATTCAAAACTGCATATACTGTATTTTATAATCCCGGCAGGCTCGAATAAAATCATTTACATTGTGGTTTAAATGTTTCTCAGTAAGTCTTAGTCTTTTTATTTTTTTCCTGTATGCTCGGAGATTAAACCTTTACACCTGTTACAGTAGAAACAAAAATGAAAAAGTTTAACAAAAATTAAAATACGCTATATGGCAAACATGGCTGAATTTGATATCTAAAAGAGTTGAACTGCACCAAAGACATGAAGGTATATTTGGATTTCATTTAGATATGCAATGTGTGCATAATACTAGGCAACATTTACATTGCCTTGCGAAAGTACTCGGCCCCCTGCGTCCCGCAGCAAAAAACAGCTGTGGGAAAAACCGCTGCGGCGATGCATCGCAGTTTTTCCTGCAGCACTTTGCACAGAATGTTTGCAGAGGTTTCCTCTGTGGACTTTCTGCTTCAATTATATCTATAGGGAAACTGCTGGCGTTTCCATAGGTATAATTGACATGCTGTGATTTCCAAAACTGCGACTGTATTGGAAATCACAGTGTATCCGCTACATGTATTTTACTGCAAAGTGGGGATGGGATGGTGCCCCATGTGGCAAAACCCACAAAAAAAAAAACCGTGGCATTCTAGCAAATCCCATCCCCACATTGCAGAAAAATATGTGCAGCAGACACACTGCGATTTCCAAAACCGTTGCGGTTTTGGAAATTGCAGCATGTCAATTATACCTATGGAAACACTGGCGGTTTCCATATACAGTAGATGTATTGAAAACAGAAAGTCCACAGGGGAAACCTCTGCAGACCTTCTGTGAAAAGTGCTGCGGGAAAAACCACAATGTTACCGCCATGGTTTTTCCTGCAGCCCGCTACATGGGGCCTTAGTCTTAATAAAGCCCAAGTGCCACTTTCATTAAATTAATTGACCCTCATATTATGCCCCTGATTCCCCCCTGACATAAATACTGCACCTCTAATGACCCCTTATATCAATGACCACCCCCTTATGTTCATAATGCCTCCTAATATAAATTATGCCCCCTAATGCCTCCTTATACAAATAACCTCCCCGCTTGTATTCATAATACCCTGTAATAACCTTTACATAAATGACCCCCATCATCATAATGCCCCCTAATGAATACTCCCTTTATAGTTATATTTCCCCCTCCTATCCACCACTTATACTATTATTATGCCCACAACTAAAAAAAGAAAAAAATAGTCATACTCACCTACCTGCGATGCTGATGAATGGAGCCGGCACTTCCTCCTTGTCCACGCACAGGACATCTGTGTCTGAGCGCAGGCGGCGCAATGTTGTGATGTCATCGCGCCACCTGTGTGAGAAGAAGACATCGGTCTGTGCTCTTGGGGACTTGTAAACCGCAAGCTCATGTAGCTTGCGGTTTACAATACTGTGAAGTTGCAGGATACGTTTTAACTAGATCGGTGTCTGCAGACACCGATCCAGTTAGAAATAAAGGATGTATTAATGGCAGCCCCGGGGTGGGCCCCAAAAAGTCAGTGGGCCCGGGGCAGCTGCCCCCTCTGCCCCCCCGCTAGCTACGCCTCTGAGCGGCATTGATTTTAGTTCATTCTAGAAAAATTCCAAATTGTTCAGTTTCGTTGAAAAGCAAACACTTTGGAATATTTGATGTCGAATCCGATTTGTTGCAAACCAATTCACCCATCTCTAGTCCCTATATGTCTTTATCTTTTCCTTTCATGTGAATTTATGGACATCATCAAATTTATAAACCCAACCTTTAGTCCCAGAGTCAACACTCTAGTATAGTACATAGGCACTACCTGGCACTATTTTTGCAGGCACTTCTGCCATAGAGGACATTGGTCATTTCTCTATTGCTCATAGGCCATAATATTAAAACAATGTTATGTTTGGCATAGGGCATGATGTGGTATAGCATTCCATAGGAATTTACAGGAAACACCAAACATACAGTGCCTTGCGAAAGTATTCGGCCCCCTTGAACTTTTCAACCTTTTGCCACATTTCAGGCTTCAAACATAAAGATATAAAATTTTAATTTTTTGGTGAAGAATCAACAACAAGTGGGACACAATCGTGAAGTGGAACGAAATTTATTGCTTATTTTAAACTTTTGTAAAAAATAAAAAAACTGAAAAGTGGGGCGTGCAATATTATTCGGCCCCTTTACTTTCAGTGCAGCAAACTCACTCCAAAAGTTCAGTGAAGATCTCTGAATGATCCAATGTTGTACTTAATGACTGATGATGATAAATATAATCCACCTGTGTGTAATCAAGTCTCCGTATAAATGCACCTGCTCTGTGATACTGTAGTCTCAGGGATCTGTTTAAAGCACAGAGAGCATCATGAAGACCAAGGAACACACCAGGCAGGTCCGTGATACTGTTGTGGAGACGTTTAAAGCCGGATTTGGATACAAAAAGATTTCCCAAACTTTAAACATCCCAAGGAGCACTGTGCAAGCGATCGTATTGAAATGGAAGGAGTATCAGACCACTGCAAATCTACCAAGACCCGGCCGACCCTCTAAACTTTCATCTCAAACAAGGAGAAGACTGATCAGAGATGTAGCCAAGAGGCCCATGATCACTCTGGATGAACTGCAGAGATCTACAGCTGAGGTGGGAGAGTCTGTCCATAGGACAACAATCAGTCGTACACTGCACAAATCTGGCCTTTATGGAAGAGTGGCAAGAAGAAAGCCATTTCTCAAAGATATCCATAAAAAGGCTGGTTTAAAGTTTGCCACAAGCCACCTGGGAGACACACCAAACATGGGGAAGTAGGTGCTCTGGTCAGATGAAACCAAAATCGAACTTTTTGGCCACAATGCAAAACGATATGTTTGGCGTAAAAGCAACACAAAGTACAAAGTATTAACTTAAGCGGGCCGAATAATTTGGCACACCCCACTTTTCAGTTTTTTATTTTTTACAAAAGTTTAAAACATCCAATAAATTTCGTTCCACTTCAAGATTGTGTCCCACTTGTTGTTGACTCTTCACCAAAAAATTTAAATTTTATATCCTTATGTTTGAAGCCTGAAATGTGGCAAAAGGTTGAAAAGTTCAAGGGGGCCGAATACTTTCGCAAGGCACTGTAGAAGCCATCATTCTCAATAAGGGTCTTGCGCTAGACATTACAGCAGTATAGTCTGTTTTTATTATTTTTTTAAGACATAGTAAAAAAAAAGTACCTAAAATATTCGCATGAAACAACTTTCCTTTCCTCAACTTCACCGATTTTCTATAAATTTGTCATTGAAGTCTGCATTGTGCTTTTCCTTTGTTATCCTTGGGACTTGTTTTAGACATAATGTGACAAAATTAAAAGTAGGGACACAAATGTTAAAATAGCCTACTTACAACACAATTTCTAGGGGCATTGCTAGATTCTTAAAATACCAGGGGCAAAAGAAGCAAGGTATATGTCTGACTCAACACAAAAAATATTTAAATACATATTGTCCAGTTACCAAGCAAATAATTTCTCCTTGCATTGGTTAAGTATTACCTCCATACAGTTAATGAACAAAATAATATCACCGCACTATGACTACTACTGTTGCTACTACATAGTGATTAAATAATATTACCATACTGTTACTGAATAAAACTCCCAGTACTACTATTACTACCATATAGTGACCATACCGTACAGGTTATAACTGTATTAGCATCCTGAGGAAATGGATACACTTGTGATCTTCACCTAGGATATAAAACTTCAGGGTATGTGCCCCAGATGCCTGTGTAGGGGGAAGGAACATGCATAAACATTATAAATTCCCATAGCAAAAAAGAATGTTTTTATTATTCAGTTCCTCCACTGCCCATGCCACCCCATTAGTGTCATCCAGTCTCTCCCTTGGCCCAAAAGTGTCAGTCACAAATCACCACTTTAACATATGATTTGCCCCGTGTTAACCCTTACTGTCAAATGCTTCTCCCCATGTCTCAGCATTTCTGCCACAATAGCTCCCTTTATATATTTTTCCCCTCATAGTACCATCCATCCCTCCCCACTAGTGCCATTTAAATATTTCCATGCCCCATTAGTGCAATCCACAAATAGTCCTTTTTATTTTATAATGTGTCTGTACTGTCTCACTGTATCTCCCGTTCCACTAGTAGCAGTTTTCCACCATATGTGGTAGCAGTATGTTGCAGTGAATGGATAGCACTCCGAAGCGACATAATAATACAAAACAGTGATGGTATGGCCACAAGAGCTGTGCCTGCACCATGTCTTACAAACTCCAACTCCTCTTAGTGAAACACATTGTGCCTGTCACATGCAACAAGGAGGCTACATCTCACAGATGCTATTAGACAGCAGAAATTCGGAAGAAATTTATATTACCAATTACAGAGGTCACCATGAAGAGGCTAGTGGGTTTATACACATTGTTTAAATTATAAAATAAGAACCCAGTTTTTATGGCTCAATGGCTAAAAATCAATCCATGGTCATATGATATCAAGTCCATGGTCATGTGATGGACACAGGTGCACTGTGTATTCATCACACGACCATGTACTGTATATCACATGACCATGTACCAAATATCATATGACCATGGACTGTAAAGCACATAACCATGGACTGAATTTTAGCCACTGGAAGTAAGCAGAATGAATGACAGCAAGCAGAGATCTAGAAAACTCAGAGGTATTGATGCAGAAAGAATATTGTAGAACTTTTCAATATACAAACAATATTGGTCTGAAACTGGCCAATCCCTTTTACCTCAGCAACTTTTTTCATATTTTCCATCTGTTGTGCCCAGCTTGTGTCAGAGACAAACACACCAAAGGCTGTTGTGCCTGCCATAACATCTTAACAGATTTTGGAGTGTGTGTCTCAAGCTGGGTGCAACGTATTGGCCACTGAAATGGTGTATCTCTGGAAAAATTTCAATTTTCACTTTACACTAATAGCTGTGCATTCATTACTGGCAAAAAAAAAATCAATGCAACACTCAAGGGTTAAAAATGCTTTCTATGCTGGTTGATAAATCCCTTGAGGGGTGTAGTTTCCAAAATGGGGTCATGTGTCAGGAGATTCCACTTTACAGGCAATTCCAGGACTGCAAATGTAGCATGACGTCCAAAAACCAAACTGTACTCCAAAAAACAAATAGTGCTCCTTCCCTTCTGTGCCAGACTGTGCACCCAAACAACAATATATACCCACATATGGCATTGTTAAGTACATTATCGTGGGTACAACAGTGTCATACATGTGGGCATAAACTACTGTTTATACAGCAGGGTGCGTATATGAAGAAGTGCTATGTGGTGTTTGGAGCACAGAATCAGATTGTTTGGTTTTTGAACACCATGTCAGGTTTGAATAGACTCTAAAGTGGCCCCTTCAAAATGGGATCACTTCTCGGGGAATTCCAATTTACTGGCACCTCCGGGTCTTGCAAACACAATATGGAGTCCAAAAACTAGTCCCTCTAAATCTATACTACAAAAGTTAAAGTGCAGTCCAGTTTGTATTCACATATGCACAATATATACATATTTCAGAACCCAGAATAACCTACTTAAGGCTAAAGCCCCACGTGGTGTAAACGCCGCATTTCGCCAGTGGCGGAAGCGTTGCAGAAAAAATTGCGGCGTTTTACTGTCAGAGCAAAGTGGATGGGATTCTAGTGAATACCATGCCCACTTTGCAGAAAAAAACGCGCTGCGGACACGCGGCGATTTCCAAAACCGGCACGGTTTTGGAAATCGCAGCATGTCAATTATACCTATGGAAACGCCAACGGTTTCCCCATAG
The DNA here is from genome assembly GCA_947044405.1 of Leptodactylus fallax. Classification (NCBI taxonomy): domain Eukaryota; kingdom Metazoa; phylum Chordata; class Amphibia; order Anura; family Leptodactylidae; genus Leptodactylus; species Leptodactylus fallax. The sequence goes on from CAMRHE010000234.1 coordinate 1,793,237, forward strand.
GTATAATTGAAACAGAAAGTCCGCAGAGGAAAACTCTGCAAACTTTCTGTCTAAAACGCTGCTGGAAGAACCGCGATGCGATCCCGCCGCAGTATCTCCCGCAGCGCTTTTTTTGCTGCGGGACGTCACGTGGGGCCTTAGCCTAAAAGTTTTAGGAAAGTTTTAGGAGTGTGTGTCTTTGTTAACACATAGTGGGCACAATATATTGAGCACTGAAATGGCATTTTTCTTTAAAAAATTCAATTTTCACTTTGCACATTTATTTTTGTGAAGCACTCGGGATCAAAATGATAATAATACCCCATGAAAAATTCCTTGAGGGGTGTACTTTCTAAAATGCCTGCAAATGCAGTGTAAATGTCCAGTTAGTCCTTCACTTCTGAGCCCTGTCATATTTCTATGCAAAACATTATGGCTGTATTTAGAGTTTCTAAAATCAGGAAACATAGCATAACTGGGGAGCTGCCCTTTCATTGTGTCTAAAGCTGGGCATGACATATCCGCACTGAAATACCATATATCTGGGAAAAATTCAGTTTTCATTTTGCATTATCCACTGCACATTTCTTTTTAGAAACCATCTCTTGGGTCAAAATGCTGGAGTAGCCTGGAGTAGAGTAACCTGTCAGTGGTGAGAAGCGACACCAGTCTCCAGATTTACATCCATTAAGATAATTTTTGTCAACGTGCCATAAGACATGGATATATATATATATATATATATATATATATATATATATAAAGTATATGCGCATTTCACATTTCTCTTAAAGATATAAGAAGATGACCTTACAGTCTAGAGGTCACAGCATAGAAACAGTCTAGATGACATAAAGTGACTACCACCTCCGTGCAAAAGTGTCATTGTAATAAGGGGGAAATCTGCCTACGAAATTATAACTCTTCCTGTCATTATCAGTATTGTAAACCCTGTCACAAATTCTCTAATTAAAGAGGAAGACCTATGAGGACAACCCCTTTAATTCACACACCGCTAAGCAATGGAGTAGTAATTTTCTAAATGCCAGCGAGAAAAATATTGGCTGTGGGCTGTGAAATTAAAAGATGAATATTTCAGTAAGACTTAGATTTTACTAGAAATAAAAAGAGTGGATTTTGTACACTATCATCATGTAACTGTTAACTATCGGAATTATTGAGGGGGTCCTTTAATCGAATGCATAAATATATGTCTAACATATATTTATAATTATAACGGCTTCTATACAAAGATGATGAAGTCTTACACCAGGCAATTAATGTGATAAAGCAGCATGTTTTAAAAGAGTTTAATATGGAATAAATTACATTGATTTGCATGTAATTTACATTTCATTACTGGTCACAGTTGATACTTTTTTATTTACTATAACCATACATTTAATGAAACAATCTGTCATCCAAACTTAGACTATGGGTCTTATCATTACGTTCACTTCTTCATAGTATATTACACTGGAAGACCTTGCTTAACCAACATTTGGAAAATCTGGAAGTTCGGTTCTATCAATATCATGACCATAAATAGTGATTTCTAAATAACATATAGCCATTTTAAAAAGAAATCTTCACTTTCAGATATTACCAGTATACATATTATATGCACAAAACTAATGGGGCACACCTCCTAAACATTGAAATCAGGTGTTTCTTTTAGTGCCCTCGCTATAGGTGAATAAACGCAAACAAGACCAAATTCCATTGTCATATAAATACTGGTTATTTCACCATGTCATGTAAATATTGGCAAGCAAATGACATCACATTGGAATGAATACTGTTGGAACTGTAGACAAGGAACAGACAGCTCATCTTCTTTCTATACAGATGTGTCCTTACTTACTATTCCTATTTGCAAATAGCAAGTTTTGGAGACTACTTAGGTCTCTTCAGTACGGTATCATAAAGAGGTAGAATTTGTTACCAATTTTCTCTTCAGGCCCCAGAGTATAATAAATGGTGCCTAGAGGAGGGACGTAAACATAAAAAATCAGTCACATCGTGCAGGTCCCCTCCTCTTTGGTCCTCTTCTGGCCTCCTGAATGATGTCAGTGGCCCCCAGGAACAGCTGCGGCATGTGATTGGGCCTCAGCAGTCACGTGGGGCATACAATGTCATGACTTCAGCACAGCCCTTGTGACCCCTGAGGCCCAATTACAGGACTCAGCAGTCCGCAACAGCTGCTATCATTCAGGTAATTGGAAGTAGCCCAAAATGACCAGGGACTGGATGCTGTAAGTATGCCCAGGAGTTGGGTTTTGTTTACTCACCTCCCATGGGTTTCCATTCATTATACTCTGGGATCTCGTGGGTGGTAAACTTAAAAAATTTGGGGTTTGACCAAGCCTAAAATTATTGGAAAATTTGTAATGAACCCTGCTTATTAAACCAATTGGCTCGTTCCTGGTTGTTATATTGTGTTGAACTCTTTTTATGACAAACTGAAATCTTTAACTGAACTGAAGATCAGTTGAATGTGGAGATGTCTATAAGTAAGGGTTGGCATATCTATTATTTACTTCAGAGGGTTTCTCTACTGGGATTCTTTCCTCCTTATAAGCTGGTTATCGTAGGGAAAACTATAACATTTTTATAATCAGTGGAAGTTCTTTCCACTATTAGTTTATATTTTATAGATTGAAAGCCCTTGCAAGTAAAATCCTTTTCCCCACTTTACCAGCTGGTCACTACCACTGTACCAGCTGGTCACTAAGTTATTCTAGTGACCTTGTTTTGTACTCTGTATGTAGACCCTCTTCAGATGTATTCAATATGGAATTAATGGTTCTCTAAAAAATAAATAATTATAATACTACTACTATTAATAATAATATTTAGTACAGTTTTTATATTAGAAGTGGTAGAAACATCATCATCAGATTAATATTATTGATACAGATGTGTGTCACATGTTATGCAGGATTTCTAAAAAAAAACTTGACTATGTGATAAGTTATTACAAAGTGATATATGATAACTATCCTATATGTGTGTATGTGCTGCCTTTCAAGGCTTTTGTTATAATCTCATGATATTGTATTGAATTGATTTCAGGAAAAATTGGAGTCCTTGTGGGTACATTTCTTTGCCATATATTATATTGTAATCCGTAAATAGCGAGGTACTATAAATTAGATCTACAGATAATATAATAAATGGATTTTAACATACAAAAAAAAAAGCAAAAACAAAAGCACTGCAGCCCCATTTTCTGAATGCATGAAATGTTACTGACATCTAATATAGATAGCAGCTTACGATAAGAGGAAGGTTTTAAGTACATCAAGTCTATTGAGTATGATCCTGGGATTAAATTATTACTTGGCATTCTATACAGTATGAATAATGTTTGCAGATAATTTAAAAACATTTATATTTTATAAACATAAATTTATATTAATTACATATATAATATATGAAACTTGGATTGGGTCACAACCACCAGTGGGGTACCATGAGGTTGGTACTGGGTCCTCTTCTTGTTAGTATTTTTATTAATGACCTGGTAAAGGGTTTACAGAGTAGAATCTCAATATTTGTGGAGGAGAATATAGTAATATTATAGAGGGAATCAGGGAAGATGGAAGCTTGGGCAAAGAAATGGCAAATTTATTGGTTTATTGGTTGGACCTAATGGACTTTATCTAACCTTACAAACAACTCTGTATGTGTGTTACTATGTTACTATGAAACTAGCGCAGGTGACTCTGGGATATTCTTCCTATACTACAAGCATATGTATATAAAGCTATTACTATTGTAAGAAAGACTTCACAGTATGCACAATTCACACTCATAAAGCAGTTCACCAGAAGCGTAGATGTTGCTGTGAAGAAAATTGAATTAATCTTGTAACAATGAACTTCTTTTTTTGACTCAGTATGGTAAGAAATTGATTACCAAATCACAATCTCCTGATGAAATTGTAACATACCTACACTGTATATGGTACTGATGGAAGGAACACACTTTGTATCATTAGCACACAAGGCAGGATACTTATCAAATTCATTATCTAGGTCAACAATACATTGAATGAAATCAATGGATCCTTGGACTTGCAGAAAAAGAATATCCACAGTATCTTATCTCTTGTGCCCCACTTGTCCTATTAATTGTGTAAATTGTATTCTGCTTTAGGGGAAATTGATGTTATGATCATATATTGCAAGCTAAACTAATTTAACTAATCAGTTTTATGTGCATTGGGTAATTTGTTCGCTTCGGTGCATTGCAGGCAATCATTGATAAGAAATTTCAATCTCAATATAGCTGAGGAATGTATTGCTATTTTGATTTTTTTTTCATTACTTTACGAAGACTGGGTTTTCTTTTCTATCTGCATGGCCTCATCTGATGGAACTGCTTAGGGATTAGAAAGGAAATGTGTAATATGTCCATGAGAACTATAAAATCTAATCAGCTATATAGAATTAAACACAATCAGTTACAAGGGTATATACTCTTTAGAGGTATACCACTCATGTCCTATGTAGTGGAGGAGGGAGACTAAATGGACTACTTCCTTTACTTCGGCAGATTGTGATCACCTGTGTATGGATTCCTTCTCTACGAAAGAGTCTTGTAAAAGAAACTGGGCAAACATATACCATGGCCTCCTGTCCTAGGTATATACAAGCGTGGTACAGTTAACCAACAACATAATGAGCATCATTTTCATTTTTGGCATGGGAACCAGTTGCCTTTTATATACACCACTGCCAATGCCCAGATTGTTGACTATATGAGGGTTTGTGCACATGACTAAATCAAAATGGCCAAACCAATGCTAAGATGCCTTAGACAGATCCGTACACAGAAATATAAAAGAATTATGGGTGTTAGAATAAGGGGGCGTTCACACTACTGTTCCTGCATGCAGTACTTTATCTTCCATTACAAAAGTAAACAAACATGGCGGAAGATAGCTTCCATCATGCTTCCATTAGTGTCAATGGGAATCAATCTGTAACCGTTCTCTGTGACAGTTTAATGTCCGTCGATGTTATCCTATGATGGAAGACAGCAAGGGACATTAGCAACGGTAGTGTAAACGCTCCCTAAGGAGATGCAAATATTTTTTTTTTCAAAGTTTTGATTTTTTAAAGGTATTAAAACAGCAAAAACTATATAAATCTGGTATTGCTGTGATTGTAGCAACCCACAGGATATAGGAAACTAGTCATTTTGGCTGCAAAAAGGAATTATGTAAAAACAAAATTCATAAGAAAATGGTGCAAAAACCCAGTTCAACTAAAAATAATCTTTTACATAGCACAGTTAAAGAAAAAAAAATGGCAGGGCCAGGATGTGCTTAAATAGATTGGAGATCAGTTAGGATTGGGCATATTCATATGTCCTGGCAGACTGAAACTAAGACTATGATTTGTGATATATACAGGTGCATCTCAATAAATTAGAATATCTGTGAAATGTTCATTCATTTCAGTGATTCGGTAATACAATCCATAATCAGCGTCTTCCATGATTGTGTGTCCTACTGAACCAGACTGAGGGACCATTTAAAGGCTTAGGAAACCTTGGCAGGTGACACACTGAATTTACAATACTGAACTTTTTTACAATATTCTAATTTTCTTAGATTTTGGTTTTCATTACCTGTAATCCATAATCAACATTTACAGAAATAAAACACTTGAAATAGAACACTAAGTGTGTAAAGAATCTAGAAAATATAGGAGGTCATTTTTTTTATTTAATTACTGAAATAAATAAACGTTTCAAAGATATTCTAATTTATTGAGTTGCACCTGTATTATATAATGACAACTATCTCACTTTTCCACCAACAGTTATCTCCCATACAAACATATGCTTGGCACAGCCAGGCGTGCCTATGTTCTATATAGGGAGAGGGCATAAACTGCTGCTAGACACCTCAGGCTAATCTACCAACATGAAGTTCAACATGTTCTTCCCTGACAACTGCCACTGTAGATAAGACTGATAGAAGCCATGCACATTAGATGGTTGGTTGCTTTAAAATGCACTTATTGTTGCTTTTCTACTACAGCTTGTTCTAAGTATCCACTAAGCTTTATTTTTCACTGAAATAATTTTGCAGCCATATGAGATCATACAGATGTAGCTATCTTCAACTTAAAATATCTCGCTGTACCTATAAGCCTAAAGTGAATATCAACTGTTTACTTACACATTACAAGTCAAGTTAAGGGTAAATACACACTATATACCTGTATGCAGTTATAACTGCAAGTAATTGTGGGGCCCCAGCTACATCTGTACTTTCTATTAGCAGAAGTACCTACAGATGTAGTAAAGTTTAACTTAACATGTTAACACTCTAGCACTGAGTGTTAACTTGACTATTTCAATGGGTTTCAATGGCATTTTATGACTTCTGTGATAGGACATCATGCCGTAGAATGTTGTCACATTGCAGAAAGACTAGTTAAACACTACTACATCTATACATTTGAATGTGCCTATTTATGAAAGTCAATGCAATTTAGAATTAAGGGTTATATGGAGGAGAAATCTTGCAGAAATTTATGTGACAGTTCCATACATCTGTCATCTAAATAGGGTTTGTAAAAATAAAGCTACATATTATAGAAACAACCACACTCAGATATAGAAAACTGGATTTTTAGTCCCAGAAATTTAGCAATAAATCTATTACATGTGAACACACCCTACCATAAACCATGAAACTCTGTCAATTATTATGCCAGAATCATTCAATTTTTTATCCTAAAAATAATTATTAATAAAGTTTAAAGTTAATTTAAGTAAATCCCTGTTCATGGATATTAAAAGAAAAAAACTTTGAAAACTACAAGAAATAAACTAGGTTAGGAAACTGCAAGCCTAGCAGAATACATTCAGTTTTGAGTCCAGCTGCTACAAAAGCATTAATCATGAGAGAATTATTTTGAGCAAAATAACTTTAGGCATAAGATTGTATCTTGTGTTTTTTCCTCTTGTGCATGGTACAGAAATATTTCCTTTTTATTTGAAATGAATCCCTACATGGTTTTAAAGATTTTACATAGCTAGTCACAAAGATTATCACATATAGCCCCTGTTTAATATAAAATATCTAATTTCTTATAATATTATTGTTGAAGAAATCTCAACCACCCAAAAAAAATCTAAAAAAATACAGCGAAATAAATAAAGTAAAAAATAAATAAATCTTACAGATATATCCTTTCTTACCATTCCTCTTAAACAAAAATGTCTAGAAACGTATAACAAGATTGAGGCTATGGTCACACGACCGTGATAAAAATAGCCATGAAAAATGCCTTTTTTTCATGCCCATTTTGCACCTGTTTTCATGAATCCCTTATGCACATGAGTCTGTGAGGGATCCATGAAAATACACTTTGTCTTACACGGTGCTCTATAGGTATAAGTGCTTACGGACAGTTTGTGTCTGGTGGTGTTATGTCTGACAACCTTTGCGTATTCCTCAGAAGTGTAGACAATGTGTCACAGATGCCTAAGCAAGTTACTACCTCTCTGTGTGCTGTTCGGGTGCCCAATCCTGACTGTTGCGGATTGCTGACCTGTAAGGAATTGTTTCTAATACATTTTGCTAAAGAACAGACTTTGCCATTAGCACCTATCCCGAGGTATGTGAAGTGGTCTAAGCAGGAGACTGTAGGCTCTAAAGTAGACTACTTAAAGGACAATTACTTATACTTTATTTCTGCCATGCTTATATTTACTTATATATCTGCTTTCTGAAACTCCGTTCTGGTGCTTCATTATGCTAATGTGTTACCGTGCTGCTGTATTGCTGAATCGTATGAGTGTGAGTTCTTTTGCTACTAGTGTCCACTTTCAATGTGTCCCATAGGAATTGTGTGCTAAATAACTTTTCCCTCCATCCCTCCCTACCGTATTCTTTTTTTTTTTTATAAATTCTTTATTTATAGTAAAGCAATCGAAAACACAGGAAGTACATACCATAGAAACCACATAAATACAACTCTCTAACAAACTGGAGTCGGTAAACAACCCTAATGAGGGTCAATAACAAACAAACAAAAAGACAAGTCGTGAGACACCCACATTAGTACTCATAGCAAGAGGTAAATGTAAAAGCAAGAGGTAGAAAGAGAGGAGAGCCAGATAAAACCACTCTTATTCCATACGAAACGGTAACAAGTCACCGGCCACAGTGACCACTAGAGGTAGCATATTCCACATTATACAGCAACAGGCCACTTGCACCCCTAGAGGGAACCTATTCCATATTGTACAGTGACAGACCGCCGGCTGCATTCACCATTAGGGAGAGCCTATGCCATATGAGATAACAACAAGTCTCTGGCCGCAGTGATCACTAGAGGGAGAGCCCTACATGACGCCAGTCGTAGTCACCAACAGTGGAAGAGCAAGCGAATCACAAACAAAGACATAAACAAAAGCAAAGAACAGATAAAAACAACTACGATCAAAGCTAGTCTATGACCGGAGAAACACTAACAGTGAGATAACTCACTAAAGTAGAACTCCAGTGCGAACTCCAGTGTACAACCAGAGAGCTACAAAATAATTAATGGCTCCCTACCTTATTCTATATTGTTGAGAAAGGACAAAAAGGAAATAAGACACAAGTTTTATGAAGTAGTAGTAGTAATAGTAAAATATTGTAGATGCAACTCATTGTAGTCCTTCTTCATTTTATGACTCATACTGTACCTGCGACCCAAGAGCTTCAAGTCAACACTAGATATCATCCAGTGATTTGTAGGATGTCAATTTCAATAACAAAGGAGGGTTCTCCCAGTTCAATGGATGACACTAATATGAAAAAGCTCTTCCAGTATTTTATTTAGTTCACAAAAAGTTGAAAGGAGCCTTTTCTGCTTCTAGGTCTAGAAGGTATACAATGATTTGAACAGGGGACATTGGTATAGTATACTTTTTTGTTTTGAAGGCTTATAAATCATATACTGTATTGTATGTTTTAAAGGGAACCTGTCATAACGAAAATGTAATACAATCTGCGGGCAACATGTTACCGAGCAGGAGGAACCGAGCAGACTGATATATAATTTTGTGGTAAAAAATTCAATATAATTGAATTTATTTATTGACTGTAATTCTTTGCTCTTCCTATTCTTATAAAAATTCATCTAGTCATTAAGGTGGTCCTGCATAGTGATTAACGGTTTTCCATGTATGACAATGCACACAGAGATAGTTGTCAATCACTGGTACGACAACCCCCATGACTAATTAACAATTTCTAAGCATAGAAAGAGCAAAGATATATGTAAATGCATAAATGACAATGCTAAATATTTTCCAACAAAGATATATCTTTATAAATAGTTGAGTTACTAAAAAAATAAAAATGCTAAAATAGAATTATTACTTTATGACTACTCATCAAATCATAAAAAAGAATTAATATTTTAAATTCATACAATTCATGAAATGTTAAATAAAGTCAAATAATGTTCACTAAATATTACCACAGTGTTAACTTTAATGCCTTTTATTTTTAAATGTTAAAGTTCTTCCAGCAAAGTGCTATATGTATCTGTAAGATTTTAATTTTGCAAAGGTCACTTGAGAAGCAAAAGTTTCAGTTTAAAACTAAGGAATAAAATGATTTATTCATATTATCAAAAGCTATTTGACATCTATTGATGAGTTCAGTTATAATGGAGGTTGGAGTACAACATCCAGAATCATTTCAGATGGCATTTGCCAAGATATACTTGAGCTATAGTAGATGTTAAAAGTAAAATACATTTGCAAAAACATTTGGTCAGTTCAGAAGGTTACAAGAACAGATGTGACCCTGCTCACCTGTATTCATGGCCACATATGTCCGGATATGTGTACGACAAACAAAGCAGCCTTTCTAAATACAACATAATTTTGTTACAGATTAACACAGAGAGATATGCTAATTATATTTGTGTCTCTGTGGGGAATGGGGGAAAGTATGACTAGTAGTCTTTTAAGGTTTCTTTTTTTTTTTGAGGAAATGCAATCCTTAACCAAACTAGAGACCGGTTAAAGAGGACCTTTTACCACCTCCAACAAGTCCAACTCTTTACATTACTTAATAGGTACTGCCCACTGATTCCAGCACAGTTGGAATTTTTTTCTCTAGCCCCCACCATTCCTGAGCAATCGATGCTGTTAGTTTTGGTGCCTGGTATCCTATTTAGGCTCTGTACTGTCAGGAAGGCGGTGTCAGGCAGAAGCAGACAAGGGGTGTGATTCTTAGCTCTGACACTGGCTGCTTCTGATTGAAGCTCTGAATCACTTCCCTGCCTGACACCGCCCATCTAACATTACACAGCTTAAATAGCACATCAGGCATAAAAACTACCTGAGCTTTTTGCTTGGGAACGATTGAGTTTAGTAAAAAAAAAAAAAAATTCCAACTGTGCTGGAATCAGTGTAGTGGCAACTATTAACACATAATCAGAACTTGAATTTGTGGAGGTGGTGAAAGGTCCTATTAAAGTGTGGAATTTAGACACATAATTTAAGTTTAATAGAAAATATGTGTCAATTTATGTCATAAATGGATGTTGCTAGTTTAGTAGTTTGCTTCACTAACTAATTAATTAATGTAAAATAATTTATTAATAAAAAATGTAATTATTTATTATTACATCCAACTTTGGCATTGAGGACTAAATAAGTATTTTTTTTACTTTTTGCTAGATGACTTTTTTGTATTTGGGCTTGTGTTTTATAGGATGAATGTTATGAGTTTTTTTTTTTATGCTGCAACATTTAATTTTTTTTTGTGGGGGGTGGTTGTTTCAAAATTATAAGCAAATATAATGCATCTTTATTTGAATTCAGAAGCATTTACTAGCTAATTGTATTGACTTTACAGTGACTTTAAAAAACAAAAAAAAAAAAAAAAAAATCTGTATTCTATCGAAATGGTATTAAATGTTTTGGTTGAAGATTTTGATTCAATATTGTTTTTATTTAAAATAGTTTACTACCAATTTGAAGGGTTTAATGACCAAAAAGCAAATAATAATAATAATAATAATTATATATATATATATATATATATATATATAATTTTTTTTTCTGTCTTTTAAGAGGGACCAGGAAGTAGAATTCAGCTATGGACCCAGGAAGCATCAGAATGGTAGTGATGGGTGATGGATTTTATTGGCCAGACAGCCTTTTTAAATAATGTTCCTTTAATGTCCTTGTTAATAGTGCATTTGCATTTTAATCCTATATGGTATAAAGACATTAGTTTGACTTGTGTATAAGTGGAAGAAACATTCTGTCAAAACCTTACTTGTTGATGACTAATTTTTACTTTCTTTTGCTAGTTTTGTCTGAAAAATTGGTTGAAAAACAAAGACATAATCCACCTGGGATTTCTCCAACCTTGAATTACTCTACCAAAGTCAAGTTGTGTAATGATACAGCAGGGGCTTAGATGTATTGCTTATTTATAAAGTGGCGCTACTTTAAGTGGCTTGTAACTAAGTCATAAAGAATAAGGTCTCTGGAGGATTAATCAGCTATTATGCAGAGAGAACAGATATAACACCTCTAGAATGGTTATTCAGTGTTTTTATCTCTTTGTACGTATTGGTTTATTGAAATATATATTTAATTATAAGGTAAAGGTAACAGATGGGGTGAATACTAATGCAAAATATATAAAATGCAGTAACAGTTACATTATTGATGTAACTAAACTCTATAAAAACTGGATCATTATAGGGCAACTTGGGTCCACCAGAAAAAAAAATATCAAAATTGTAGTAATTATTTATAAAAAAATTGTATGTTTATATGGGGAAAAAATACTTGTATTGCCAATCCACAGTACAAACGATTTTGTATACATACTAGTGTCATGTGTACAATATACTTCTAGGTAGAGTGTATCAGGGGTTAGATCTTTTGCATTTAGAATATATGGACAAGGATCATAGACTAAATAGCAGCATGCAAAGTCAATCAGTTACTTCTAAGGCCTATTGATGTGCATTGAAAAAGACATTGACTCATGAGACATGGACATGATCTTACCACTTTAAAGAACATTAATACAGCTTCATCTATAATATGCAGTTCTGATGTGGGCAATAGTTCATAAAACAGATGCCGTTGAGTTGGAAAGAGCACAAACATGAGCTACAAAACTGTTACGGGGAATAGAGGAGTTTAGGTATGTTGAAAGAATAAAATGATCCAATGTGTTTCGTTTTAAGAATTGAAATCTGGTGAAATGTAGTACAAACTATAAAAAGACTGTACTAAAGATACAGCAAGACCCCTTGTAAATTTTTAGAAATGACAAGGGATCTCCCTCCAGCTGTAGAAAAAAGATCAATTTTAAAAGACAAAAAGATTTTGCTATTAACGAGAGTTTGTCATCAGAACTCAGCATATCAACCCAACCCTGCAGATGGGATAGGCTCACCTGAATCACAGTGTTTTTCCCTTGTGAATTGCTGCCACAGTTGCCAAAATATATCACTGTTTTTGTCATTATTCGGAGTAATGAGAGCGTTGCTGTTGCTCCAAAGAGGTAAGCGGCAACACCTTTGTTGCTTTTCTTGGCAACAGAGCCCCGATTCACAAGGGGAACAAACAGTTTGATTCAGATTACCCTTACCTATTTATCTGTGGGCAGAGTTCATATGCAAGGCACTAACATCAGACTCCCTTTAAGTAGTGGGAGGCTGTGGAATTGTAAACACAAGCACAAGAGTAAGATTTAGAAAATTTAGCATTTAAAGAGAAGTTTAATTAATTCTCAGTGGCATACACACCATAGAAGTGTCCTTAACCAAATTTGAGCTGGCACAAGAGGGACCTTCATAGCTGCATACCCCATATATCTATGCTGCTGGTCATTTCCTTAAAAAAATTAAGTTTTTCCCTTTTACGGACAATTGCGTCTTGCTTTATGGGATATTTTATCTTGCTACACAATAAAGTAGATAAACAAGTTATTTAATCAAAGATTTTTTCATAGTTATACAGTGGGTACGGAAAGTATTCAGACCCCTTTAAATTTTTCACTCTTTGTTTCATTGCAGCCATTTGCTCAAAGCAAAAAAGTTCATTTTATTTCTCATTAATGTACACTCAGCACCCCATCTTGACAGAAAAAAACAGAAATGTAGATATTTTTGCAAATTTATTAAAAAAGAAAAACTGAAATATCACATGGTCATAAGCATTCAGACCTTTTGCTGTGACACTCATATTTAACTCACATGCTGTCCATTTCCTTCTGATCCTCTTGAGATGGTTCTACTCCTTCATTCGAGTCCATCTGTTTTTAATTAAACTGATTGGACTTGATTAGGAAAGGCGCACACCTGTCTATATAAGACCTCACAGCTCACAGTGCGTGTCAGAGCAAATAAGAATCATGAGGTCAAAGGAACTGCCCAAGGAGCTCAGAGACAGAATTGTGGCAAGGCACAGATCTGGCCAAGGTTACAAAAGAATTTCTGCAGCACTCAAGGTTCCTAGGAGCACAGTGGCCTCCATAATCCTTAAATGGAAGAAGTTTGGGGCGACCAGAACTCTTTCTAGACCTGGCCGTCCAGCCAAACTGAGCAATCGTGGGAGAAGAGCCTTGGTGAGAGAGGTAAAGAAAAACCCAAAGATCACTGTGGCGGCTGAGCTCCAGAGATGCAGTAGGGGGATGGGAGAAAGTTCCACAAAGTCATCTATCACTACAGCCCTCCACCAGTCGGGGCTTTATGGCAGAGTGGCCCGAAGGAAGCCTCTCCTCAGTGCAAGACATATGAAAGCCCGCATAGAGTTTGCTAAAAAAACACATGAAAGACTCCCAGACTATGAGAAATAAGATTCTCTGGTCTGATGAGACGAAGAATTTACTTTTTGGCGTTAATTCTAAGTGATATGTGTGGAGAAAACCAGGCACTGCTCATCACCTGCCCAATACAATCCCAACAGTGAAACATGGTGGTGGTAGCATCATGCTATGGGGGTATTTTTCAGCTGCAGGGACAGGAGGACTTGTTGCAATTGAAGGAAAGATGAATGCGGCCAAGTACAGAGATATCCTGGAAGAAAGCCTCTTCCAGAGTGCTCTGGACTTCAGACTGGGACGAAAGTTCACCTTCCAACAAGACAAGGACCCTAACCACACACCTAAAATAACAAAGGAGTGGCTTCGGAACAACTCTGTGACCATTCTTGATTGGCCCAGCCAGAGCCCTGACCTCAACCCAATTGAGCATCTCTGGAGAGACCAGAAAATGGCTGTCCACCAACCTTCACCATCCAACTTGACGGAACTGCAAGGAAGAATGGCAGAGGATCCCCAAATCCAGATGTGAAAAACTTGTTGCATCATTCCCAAGAAGACTCATGGCTGTACTAGCTCAAAAGGGGCTTCTACTCAATACTGAGCAAAGGGTCTGAATACTTATGACCATGTGATATTTCAGTTTTTCTTTTTTAATAAATTTGCAAAAATATCTGCATTTCAGTTTTTCTTTTTTTAATAAATTTGCAAAAATATCTGCATTTCTTTTTTTTTTCTGTCAAGATGGGGTGCTGAGTGTACATTAATGAGAAATAAAATTAACTTTTTTGCTTTTAGCAAATGGCTGCAATAAAACAAAAAGTGAAAAATTTAAAGGGGTCTGACTACTGTATAGCTACCATGTCATATTATGTATGTATGGTGAAAAATATTAATACAAAATGCTTCCCTATGTAAATTACTTTTCTTATACTCTAAATTGCTGTTGAACTGGTGATTAAAGTGAGTCTGTCAGTAGGAAAATTGGTATCAAACTAATGAAAGTACCTTGTAGGGCTGCTTCTATACTTTCCAAAGATGCCTTTCTTATTCTTTATTGCAGCTTAATTTTCATGAAATCTGTGCTTTAGTCTTATGCAAATTAGCGGAAAAGGGCATTAGAGCATTTCTTCTCTACGCTAGATAACCTCCCCTAACTGCTTCTCAGCTCTACTCCAATTGCTTGAATGACATCTTCCATTTTGTAACACTTTGCAGTTAGTTATCTATGTAATCATTTTGTTAAAAAGCAACTCCAGATTTGATGGGGTTTTTTTTTACGTTCAGAAACACAGAAAGAGTTAATAAAATTTAGTCAATAAGTTATAGGCACCCCAAAATTGTGTCATTAAAAAATACATCTCATCCTGCAAAACTCAAGTCCTCATATGGCCACATTGCAGAAAAAAAAAAATAGCTTGCACAATATAAAGACAAAAACCCCCCAAATCATCAAATTATTAGGACAAAACTGGCTGCGGGAAGAAGGGAATGCATAAGCTGTGTTAGTGTGTATCAGGGTACATTCCATATTTAGAGCTTACAAGAGAAAATACACCAGCACTGACCCCCCAAAATGCCACCCCCATCCGTGTCATAGGAGCTAGTGGGAATATAGATGGGATTTGTTGTGCCTAATGTACTCTGCACAGCTGACATATTCACGTCTGGGATACTAATGCTCACTACACTACTTGATAAATTCTTTGAGGAGTGCAGTTTTCAAAATGGTTACTTTCTGGCAGATTCCTCTTTACTGGCACCTCTGGGACTCTGCAAACATGACATGGCATCCAAAAAACAAACCATCTGCACTTTGAAAGCCACACAGCGCTTCTTCTCTTCTGTGCCCTGTTGTGTGCCCAAACAGCAGTTTATGCCCATATATGACACTGTTGTACCCGGGATACCCTACTTAACTATCATATGTAAATATAAACTGCTGTTTGCACACACAGCAGGGTGCAGAAGAGAACCAGTGCTATTTGGGTTCTGGAGACAGTTATGTTTTTGGACATCATGTCAATTTTGCAGAGTTCCTGAAATGCCAGTAAAGTGGAATCCCTTGACATGTGACCTCATTTTGGAAACTACACTCCTCAAGGAATTCATCCAGGGGTACAGAGAGCATTTTTAACCCCCAAGTGTTGCATTAATTTATTTTCCAGAAATGAATGCAATATCAGCTGTGCAAAGTGAAAATGACAATTTTTGCAGAAATATGTTATTTCACTGCACAATATGTTGTGCCCAGCTTTGCTGTTCAAAGCTGGGCACAACATATCAGGCACTGAAATGGTGTAATGGAAAAAATGCAAATTTTAACTTTTCACTGTGTATTTATTTCTGGAAATTAAAATAATACATGAGGGGAAAAATGCTTGCTATGCCCATTGATACATTCTTTGAGGGGAATAGTTTCTAAATAGGGGTCCATTTTTTTAATTTTTCCACAGACCCTCTGCAATTACTCGCCAATGCAGTGTAAAATACAAAAATAGACCTCAAATTCACATGGTGCTTCTTCATTTCTGAGCCCTGCCATATATCTAGGTAAAAGATTAGGGACGCATGTAGGGTGTTTCCAAAATCAGGAAACATAATATAATAACTGGAGAGCTGACTTTTCACAGAGCCATAATATGGGTATGACCTACAGGGCACTAAAATGTCAATTTTCATTTTGCACCATCTGCTGCATATTTCTTTTTGGAAATCATCTCTGGGTTCAAAATGATCACTAATATCCTTTAAGGGGTGCAGTTTCCAAAATGAAGTCACACCTTGGTACTCTCCACTGCATTAGCACCTTAGGGGCAATGGTGTCATGGCACCTGAAAATGATTCTGCCATTCAAAAGCCTAATGACGCTCCCTGCCTTCTGTGCCCTGCCGTGACCTAAAACATCAGTTTTCCTCCACATGTGGGGTATTTTCGTAGTCAGGAGAAATTGCGTAACAAATTGTGGGATACAATTTCTTCTTTAACCCCTTGGAAAAATGAAAAATTTGGGGCTAAAGCAACATTTTATTGCTAAAAATATACACACGTGGACAAAATTGTTGGTACCCCTCGTTTAATGAAAGAAAAACCCACAATGGTCACAGAAATAACTTGAATCTGACAAAAGTAATAATATATAAAAATTCTATGAAAATGAACAAATGAAAGTCAGACATTGCTTTTCAACCATGCTTCAACCGAATTTTTTAAAAAAGAAAACTCATGAAACAGGCCTAGACAGAAATGATGGTTCCCTTAACTTAATATTTTGTTGCACAACCTTTTGAGGCAATCGCTGCAATCAAACGATTCCTATAACTGTCAATGAGACTTCTGCACCTCTCAACAGGTATTTTGGCCACTCCTCATGAGCAAACTGCTCCAGTTGTCTCGGGTTTGAAGGGTGCCTATTCCAGACGGCATGTTTCAGCTCCTTCCAAAGATGCTCAATAGGATTTAGGTCAGGGCTCATATAAGGCCACTTCAGAATAATCCAATGTTTTCCTCTTAGCTATTCTTGGGTGTTTTAGCTGTGTGTTTTGGGTCATTATCCTGTTGCAAGCACCATGACCTGCGACTGAGACCCTGCACAGATTCAAGACACCCTGTGCCAGATGCAGCAAAGCAGCCCCAGAACATAACAGAGGCTTCTCCATGTTTCACAGTAGGGACAAAGTTCTTTTGAAGATATGCTTCATTTTTCCATCTGAGAGCTGATGTGCCTTGCCAAAAATTTCGATTTTTGTCTCATCTGTCCATAGGACATTCTCCCAGAAGCTTTGCAGCTTGTAAACATGTAGTTTGGCAAATTCCAGTTTTGTCAGATTCAAATTATTTCTGTGAACATTATGGGTTTTTCTTTCATTAAACGAGGGGTACCAACAATTTTGTCCACATGTGTAATTTCTGAAACAACTATTGGATCAAAATGCTCAGTATAGTCCTTTAGGGGTCTGTAAATGAGACATGACACCCAAAAACAATTCCAGCAAAATTTGTCCTCCAAAAGCCAAATATCACTCTTTCCATTGCAAGCTCCACCATGTACCTATACAGCAGTTTACGACCACATATGGGGTATTGTTATATTCAGGAGAAATTGTTTAACAAACTGTGGGGTGCTTTTTCTCCTATAACCTTTTGTGAAAATAAGAATTTTGTGCCTAATGCGACATTTAATTGGAAAAAAAAAGTATTCATTTTCACATTCCATTGGTAGTAAATTCAGTGAAACAGTTGTGGGTACAAAATGCTAACTATACGCCTCAACAAATTCCTTGATGGGTCTAGTTTCCAAAATGAAGTCATTTGTTGAGGTTTTCCACTATGCTGGTACCTCAGGGGCTCTGCAAATTTTACATGAAATCAATTCCAGCTAAATCTGCCCTCCAAAAACCTCAGTGATGCACCAGCCCTGTTGAATGCCAATACAGAAAGTTATATCCACATGTGGGACATTTCTATAGTCGGGAGAAATTGCTTGACAAAATTTGGGGTGCTAATTTCATCCTTCTAATTTAAATAGATGTAGTCTCCAGTGGAAAATACACACAAAAAAATTTACACAATTCACCTTTTGAAATCCACTCCATATGTTAATTCACTCAGTGAAAAAAAAAAAAAAAAAAGCTGCGTTGATTAAATATTGTATTAAGCTGCAGATGTACTATGTGAAAATCCATGTAAAAATCTGCATGTAATCCACAATGTGTGATTGTATCCTTATGGTTCATAACTGGGAAAGTCTATAATAAAAATATTAAGTGAGTTAAAGTTTTATTGTTCACCGTATCAAATAGGAATAAAAAATAAAACGCTCCTTTTCTGAAATACTGTGGAAGTAGTACATCAATGTTTAAATTTGAATGCAAATTCCTTGTCAGATCTGACTCAGACTCGATCTTGGATACTTGGATGTGATTGCTTGATGTAAAACAGAATGAGTGGTCTTGTAGCCTTGAATTAATTTCTAGTTCTTTGTAAAGTACTTATTCGGGTATTCTGGCATATGTAACTTGGCAGATATTCTAAGCTATAATCAAAAATCCAAGAAATTGTCACAAAGCTTTCAGAAAATTAAAGCGATTACAAAATTGCAAATTATTTATTAAAGTGCATGAAATGTGGTTTTGCAATTACGGGTATACAAGAATATAAACCAAATGGCAAAGCAAGCAAAAATATCAATATGGTAAGCAAATAAATTACATGTCAGTCATTGACATTAAAGCTGTCTTTTTCTGAACTCCAACTGCAAAGCCCAAGGCTTGAAACAAGGAAACGATGAGGTTGGCAAAAGAATGCATATAGATTGATGCTAATGTGTCATGCCTATTCGTAAGTTAAAAATAAGCTTGCTGATACACATGCTACAAGACAAGACATTCCTTAACAAAAGGTAAAAACTTGCAAATTGGCCTCTGTGAGTATTTCAACATACAGTCATATGAAAAAGTTTGGGCACCCCTATTAATCTTAATCATTTTTAGTTCTAAATATTTGGGTGTTTGCAACAGCCATCTCAATTTGATATATCTAATAACTGATGGACACAGTAATATTTCAGGATTGAAATGAGGTTTATTGTACTAACAGAAGATGTGCAATATGCATTAAACCAAAATTTGACCGGTGCAAAAATTTGGGTACCCTTATTATTTTATTGATTTGAATACTCCTAACTACTTTTTACTGACTTACTGAAGCACAAAATTGGTTTTGTAACCTCACTGAGCTTTGAACTTCATAGCCAGGTGTATCCAATCATGAGAAAAGGTATTTAAGGTGGCCAATTGCAAGTTGTTCTCCTATTTGAATCTCCTCTGAAAAGTGGCATCATGGGCTCCTCAAAACAACTCTCAAATGATCTGAAAACAAAGATTGTTCAACATAGTTGTTCAGGGGAAGGATACAAAAAGTTGTCTCAGAGATTTAACCTGTCAGTTTCCACTGTGAGGAACATAGTAAGGAAATGGAAGACCACAGGGACAGTTCTTGTTAAGCCCAGAAGTGGCAGGCCAAGAAAAATATCAGAAAGGCAGAGAAGAAGAATGGTGAGAACAGTCAAGGACAATCCACAGACTACCTCCAAAGAGCTGTAGCATCATCTTGCTGCAGATGGTGTCACTGTGCATCGGTCAACAATACAGCACACTTTGCACAAGGAGAAGCTGTATGGGAGAGTGATGCGAAAGAAGCCGTTTCTGAAAGCACGCCACAAACAGAGTCGCCTGAGGTATGCAAAAGCACATTTGGATAAGCCAGCTTCATTTTGGAAGAAGGTCCTGTGGACTGATGAAACAAAGATTGAGTTGTTTGGTCATACAAAAAGGCGTTATGCATGGCGTCCAAAAAACACAGCATTCCAAGAAAAACACTTGCTACCCACTGTAAAATTTGGTGGAGGTTCCATCATGCTTTGGGGCTGTGTGGCCAATGCCGGCACCGGGAATCTTGTTAAAGTTGAGGGTCGCATGGATTCAACTCAGTATCAGCAGATTCTTGAGAATAATGTACAAGAATCAGTGACGAATTTGAAGTTACGCCGGGGATGGATATTTCAGCAAGACAATGATCCAAAACACAGCTCCAAATCTACTCAGGCATTCATGCAGAGGAACAATTACAATGTTCTGGAATGGCCATCCCAGTCCCCAGACCTGAATATCATTGAACATCTGTGGGATAATTTGAAGCGGGCTGTCCATGCTCGGCGACCATCAAACTTAACTGAACTGGAATTGTTTTGTAAAGAGGAATGGTCAAAAATACCTTCATCCAGGATCCAGGAACTGATTAAAAGCTACAGGAAGCGACTAGAGGCTGTTATTTTTGCAAAAGGAGGATCTACTAAATATTAATGTCACTTTTCTGTTGAGGTGCCCATACTTTTGCAGCGGTCAAATTTTGGTTTAATGCATATTGCACATTTTCTGTTAGTACAATAAACCTCATTTCAATCCTGAAATATTACTGTGTCCATCAGTTATTAGATATATCAAATTGAAATGGCTGTTGCAAACACCCAAATATTTAGAACTAAAAATGATTAAGATTAATAGGGGTGCCCAAACTTTTGACTGTATATATGGAAAAAGTAACACGGTGATGTGATGATAACAGAAATTTGTTATATAACATTTTCTTAATGTTTATGGAAAAACTCAATACTGACTTCAGAGGCCACCAGCGATTAAAGAGGATCTTTCATATCCTCATGCATATGCGGTTTTATATACCGCTAGAAATCTGACAGTGCGCTGAATTCACCGCACTGTCAGTTTTCCCAGAATTTTTCCCCCAGGGATGGAGATATCGGTGCCGTTAATTTTGACACCGATATCTCCCCACTGTCACAAGGGCATGCCTCACAGGTAAGAGTCATTGCTGGGCTGCAGTAAGGAATGCCCCCCCCCCGACTGTACTCGTCCATAGACTTGTACTGAGGGGTTGTTCCTCACAGCTCAGCATCATCGCTGGGTGGTAAGCAATGCCCCCTCTGACAGTACAGGGCTATGAACGAGTACTGCCAGGGGGGGACACATACCAGGTAAACCGACAGTGCACTATATTGATCTTTCTAGCGTTATATAAAACTGCTTATGCATGAGGACATGAAAGGTCATCTTTAAGTGCTGTAATACTCTGTATAGGAACAAAATATCGCCGGTTACAGTCTGGAAAGGACCGGAAATGACAGGGAGTGGACTGGAACACCTGTAAAAGTGAATTAGCCTTATATTTTTATACTAATACATTCTAGGTCTCTTTGGAGTTGGACAACTCTTTAACTTATAGGTGACATATTTGTCTGCTAGAATGTAGCAACAATAAGCATAGGGAAGCAGAAAGTACAAACACTTTTATAATATGCATTTAAGAAAAAAAAAAAAAACAATTTTAATTGATTTTTATAGCTGGAAAAATGTTGCTAAGAAAGGGCAACTCATGATGTGGATTCACCTAATATACAGTGGGGAAAAAAAAGTATTTAGTTAGCCACCAATTGTGCAAGTTCTCCCACTTAAAAAGATGAGAGAGGCCTGTAATTGTCATCATAGGTAGACCTCAACTATGAGAGACAAAATGAGAAAACAAATCCAGAAAATCACATTGTCTGATTTTTAAGGAATTTATTTGCAAATTATGGTGGAAAATAAGTATTTGGTCAATAACAAAAGTTCATCTCAATACTTTGTTATATATCCTTTGTTGGCAATGACAGAGGTCAAACTTTTTCTGTAAGTCTTCACAAGGTTGGCACACACTGTTGCTGGTATGTTGGCCCATTCCTCCATGCAGATCTCCTCTAGAGCAGTGATATTTTGGGGCTGTCGCTGGGCAACACGGATTTTCAACTCCCTCCAAAGGTTTTCTATGGGGTTGAGATCTGGAGACTGGCTAGACCACTCCAGGACCTTGAAATGCTTCTTACGAAGCCACTCCTTCGTTGCCCTGGCAGTGTGCTTGGGATCATTGTCATGCTGAAAGACCCAGCCTTATTTCATCTTCAATGCCCTTGCTGATGGAAGGAGGTTTGCGCTCTAAATCTCATGATACATGACCCAATTCATTCTTTCATGTACACGGATCAGTCATCCTGGTCCCTTTGCAGAAAAACAGCCCCAAAGCATGATGTTGACACTCCCATGCTACACAGTAGGTATGGTGTTCTATGGATGCAACTCAGCATTCACTCTCCTCCAAACACGATGAGTTGTGTTTCTACCAAACAGTTCTACTTTGGTTTCATCTGACCATATGACATTCTCCCAATACTCTTCTGGAACATCCAAATGCTCTCTAGCAAACTTCAGACGGGCCCGGATATGTACTGGCTTAAGCAGGGGGACACGTCTGGCACTGTAGGATCTGAGTCCCTGGCGGCGTAGTGTGTTACTGACGGTAGCCTTTCTTACGTTAGTCCCAGCTTTCTGCAGGTCATTCACTAGGTCCCCCCGTGTGGTTCTGGGATTTTTGCTCACCGTTCTTGTGATCATTTTGACCCCACAGGGTGAGATCTTGCATGGAGCCCCTGATCAAGGGAGATTATCAGTGGTCTTGCATGTCTTCCATTTTCTAATTATTGCTCCCACAGTTGATTTCTTCACACCAAGCTGCTTGCCTATTGCAGATTCAGTCTTCCCAGCCTGCTGCAGGTCTACAATTTTGTTTCTGGTGTCCTTTCACAGCTCTTTGGTCTTCACCATAGTGGAGTTTGGAGTGTGACTGTTTGAGGTTGTGGACAGGTGTCTTTTATACTGATAACAATTTCAAACAGGAGCCATTACTACAGGTAATGAGTGGAGGACAGAGGAGCCTCTTAAAGAAGAAGTTACAGGTCTGTGAGAGCCAGAAATCTTGCTTGTTTGTAGGTGACCAAATACTTATTTTCCACCATAATTTGCAAATAAATTCTTAAAAAATCAGACAATGTGATTTTCTAGATATGTTTCTCATTTTGTCTCTCATAGTTGAGGTCTACCTATGATGACAATTACAGGCCTCTCTCATCTTTTTAAGTGGAAGAACTTGCACAATTGGTGGCTGACTAAATACTTTTTTTCCCCACTGTAAATGCCCAAATTTAAATATCTGGGCATTTATATTACTAAGAGGCCCCAGATTGTCACATGTCTAAAATAATTACTCCCACTGTTTGCTCAGTATTTTAGGTCCTGGAAGACCATCCCGCTTTCAATGGCAGATAATGTGAATACTATTAGGATGTTCTCCCCAAAATCAGCACAGTTTGCTAAAAAGGGATACTCAGATCCAATGAAAATTTAGGACAATATATAATACATAAAAAACCAGCACATAGGTAAATATGAATAGAAAATCATAAAACTTATCATTTATTAAATAGACTAAAACTTATTAAAACCATATTAACACACAAACAGTAATTCCTAAGATCATGAATCCCAAGAGATCCCACCAATTGTGTCTTGACGTGGGATACTCTCAAAAATATATAAATAACGGATGGATGTTATCCATCTATGTTCTCCCCTAAAGGTCTCTATCTCATGGAGCATGCATCGGGCCCAATCCTTAAGGCATTTTTTTTGTAGGTTACAATCCCTGCTGGTTTCGTTCGTCTGGGGTAATTCACATAGGAGTTGGCTTTCACTACCCTTCTGCAGCCCAAAATGTAGGGAAGCCTGGACCTCCAGAATTTCTACTTATACATTATTTCCGGACATCTACAGACGTGGACAAAATTGTTGGTACCCCTCGTTTAATGAAAGAAAAACCCACAATGGTCACAGAAATAACTTGAATATGACAAAACTGGAATTTGCCAAACTACATGTTGACAAGCCACAAAGCTTCTGGGAGAATGTCCTATGGACAGATGAGACAAAAATCAAAATTTTTGGCAAGGCACATCAGCTCTATGTTCACAGATGGAAAAATGAAGCATATCTTGAAAAGAACCTTTTCCCTACTGTGAAACATGGAGGAGGCTCTGTTATGTTCTGGGGCTGCTTTGCTGCATCTGGCACAGGGTGTCTTGAATCTGTGCAGGGCACAATGAAATCTCAAGGCTATCAAGGGATTCTAGAGAGAAATGTGCTGCCCAGTGTCAGAAAGCTTGGTCTCAGTCGCAGGTCATGGGTCTTGCAACAGGATAATGACCCAAAACACACAGCTAAAACACCCAAGAATGGCTAAGAGGGAAACATTGGACTATTCTGAAGTGGCCTTTTATGAGCCCTGACCTAAATCCTATTGAGCATCTTTGGAAGGAGCTGAAACATGCCATCTGGAAAAGGCACCCTTCAAACCCGAGACAACTGGAGCAGTTTGCTCATGAGGATTGGGCCAAAATACCTGTTGAGAGGTGCAGAAGTCTCATTGACAGTTACAGGAATCGTTTGATTGCAGTGATTGCCTCAAAAGGTTGTGCAATAAAATATTAAGTTAAGGGTACCATCATTTCTGTCCAGGCCAGTTTCATGAGTTTTCTTTTTTAAAAAATTCTGTTGAAGCATGGTTGAAAAGCAATGTCTGACTTTCATTTGTTTATTTTCATAGAATTTTTATATATTATTACTTTTGTCAGATTCAAGTTATTTCTGTGATCATTGTGGGTTTTTCTTTCATTAAACGAGGGGTACCAACAATTTTGTCCAAGTATGTACGATATCTCATTTCATGGATCCCTGTGGATACTGTTCCCCAGTGTGTACTAAAACATAGGAACACAACAACCAGGCACCAACCTAGTGTATTATACCCTCCATATAAGAATACATGCATACAATTATATAGGAAAATGCCCATCAACAATATGAGAACACAAGAAGTCTGCTGGATGATGTGCTGTACGACTAAAGACAAATGGCTAATACCACGCATTGTATCCCAGGAATATAATTTATTATTGAGACCAATCGCATTTATATTGGATGTTTTCACATTATACAATCTTAGAAGGTCCATATAGGGTTAATTAGCCTCACATTTTTTACCTATTTTGTTGTGTAATGTGAATCCTGGTTGATAGACAACCCTGCTGTTATTAATTGAATTTTACCCCTCCTTTTTTTGTTTTATTCTTATATATACTTCTCTCCTACATGATTGTATAATTATTGACTTGAAAAAGGACTTGACTTGAAAAAGGAAACGGTTCTGCCCCCCCGAAACGTGTCGCCAGAGACTTTTTATATATGCATATAATCTTTTTACATTGTGGTTTCATCATTATTCCATAAATTATCTTGTTTTTTTAAGAAGAGCTCCCCTATAGCTCTTTTTTTCTGGCTCCCTTGTGGTTTGCTATTTTTTCTTTCATATATTTCCCAGTCTGTGTTCCTTCTGATTTAAAACTTGGGGGCCATGGTCTTATAGCCCATATTGGAATAACCCTCTTTACTTGATAGTGAACTACTACTGCTGCACAAACTTGCCCACCAGGTTTGGAAGGCAGTTAAGGAGTTTGAGGGTCCTGGCTTGTGACATGTCTTTTTGGGATAGTCCTATGTTTCCTCATTTACAATCTCTGGAGCGTAGCGCCAAAGGGAAGGCCTATGCTGTTAACTAATGCCCTAAAATCCTTCACTCGAATTCAAATGTAATATGAAATTCCCCAGCATATTGCCTATAGAATGTTCCAATTATTCCATGTTCTGGAGCCAAATGTTATATATAATAGACTGAATATTGCTGAATTCCCATTGATTGGAGTTTTCAGGACCCAAATTCAATGTGGGTTAATCTCCAAGTATACTTTCTAGCTGGCTGCTAAGGTGTCATCTAGGACCCATGCAGTTGAGACAGACTGGAGAGCTGAATAATTGACAGGAGTAAAGACAGGAGTGGTGCTCTGGAGCCCCACCCATAATACATGTTTCCCCATCTGCCAACAATAAAATTAACTTTACATAACCCATCAAAGATATTTGAAGGTTTGGACTACTGTCCTACACCATAGATGCCAAACTCCTAACACAAACTTCTGACATGATCTAGGAATGTCTTATATAAAGTCATTCTGAGATGAAGTCTTGTGGCTATTGTAAGAGATGTTGGGTCAGCTGGTGCCTAACACCAGTAGTTAATAATAATAATAATAATAATAATAATAATGCATTTTATTTATATAGCGGCAACATATTCCGCAGCTCTTTACAAATCATTGGGTTCATGTACAGACAAAATGAGACATTACAGAGTAATAAATCAATTCACACAATAGGAGTGAGGTTTCTGCTCACAAGAGCTTAGTTCACCTTTTGAGTCTCTTGCAGGAGGAGCAGTTGATGGCACAGAAAGCAGTAGTCTGTTGGATGGCAGATAGGTTTTCTTCTCAGTGGAAATTCCTTTTAACTATTTCATGACTGGGCCATTTTGCCTGGTTCTTGACTGGTTACATTTTTTATATTTTTTTGGTGATACATTAGGCTTAATTTTTATGTCTTTTTTTTTCATGTTTTTGCTTTTTTAAATGAAATTTAAATGTTTTGTATTGCTGGGGATGGGGCTAGAATCTGTGATGTGGGCGTGGCAGTGCCTTTTTTTTATTACTTTATTTTAATTTTTGTGTCCTTTTATTTATTTATTTGTTTAATTTTTTCACACATCATGTCCCCTATAAGGTCACAATAGACCTTTGGTGGTCATTAACAGTTACAGGAGAAATATTGCCTCCCATCAATTACTACACAGCTATTTTAGGACCCAGCAGCTCCACAGTTCTCGGCTACCAGCAGATCACATGACGGCTGGCCTGGAAGGTAAGCTGCATCATGGCATCTCCCATAGCTGTGTATAAAGCCATCAGTGAGTGTTGTGTATACAGCAATTGGCATGGACAGTAATAAACCATCCATGTTGCCTCTCCGGGCTCTCCAGCTGTTGTAACAACTGGCTCCCTGGCTCCCTGCTCCTGCAGGATTGTAGGATCTTGTGTAGTTGCATAACTCTGCAAGGATATTATATATATATATATTGGAGATTAGCGTCAGTAGTGGTAGATAAAGTGGGTTCATAACAGATAGAAACAGCTGGCAGGGTGCAAACTGCAAACAGGATGCTTGTGTTTATTTTTATAATCCAAATCCAACAGAAAAGAACAACCTTCTTCAGCGATAAAGAAAACAAAACCTTCTAGGATGAGCTCTAACTAACATAGACATTCCTGTCAATACCAAG
Organism: Leptodactylus fallax; assembly: GCA_947044405.1. Lineage (NCBI taxonomy): Eukaryota > Metazoa > Chordata > Amphibia > Anura > Leptodactylidae > Leptodactylus > Leptodactylus fallax. Next base: position 1,820,706 of record CAMRHE010000234.1, read on the forward strand.
TTTTATTCTACCAGGCACTGGACACACAGAAGTGATAAGTAAATAGTTGCTCACAGGCAGAGCACAGAGGTCCAAACTTTATAGCTCCAGCGCACATCCAATACTGATTCCCAGACTGGACTCCTCTTGAATCTTGTTCAACTCCCTCACAACCCCTGTGAAGGTACCTTTTAATGAAAATGCTGCAGGTGCGGCAATTAACCAGCTTCCTGATCCTAATAACAAAAATGGACTAGGAAATGGAGCTTTCCACTACACCATATTCCTAGCAATGTTAGGAACGGACAAGCTAAATGTATATAGTCTATGGCAGTTCAGACCATAATATGTGTATAAAAACAGGAAATGCCCTCACAAATTCGTAAAACTGTGAGGTCCATGGTGTAACATACCCACTGATGCAGTTCCAAGTTGACAAGCTAAGGACATTGCTATGTTTGAAACCTTTTGTAAACCCAATATGTATTAAAGTGTGACAGATTTCAATATTTTGATGCAATGTCTAATATCTTCAGTGAGCATTTTCACTTCAATGCTCACTGGAGAGGGAGGTGGCTGCAGATAGAAAATATAAAATGGACCTCTGTACTTTTGTCTCTATATGAATCACTTGTGCACAACTGAAATATTGTGCACATAATTAGGAACGACTGAACCTGAGGGCTCTCACAAATACTTTATGGGCACTGTTCAATATATAACATACAATATACTGTGTGCCAGTGGTCTACAAACAGTGGCTCAGCCATAAGTTCAATTTATACTGCAAAAAAAATTATCTCTCTACGCTCCAGTGTTTGTAGGTCATAAAATTGTTTCTGACCACCAAATGGACTTTATCTGGATTGTTCTCCATATCTCAGTCTTGGATAGTTTGACTTTATTCATAACTATTACACATTTGTAAAGCATTTTTGGTTACTATACCTCTGTGTCCCTAAATAATGAAGAAAAATGAAATCATCTTACAAAAAACAAGTTTCCATGTGGCAGTCTTGACATAAAAATAGTTTTATGATTTATAAAGATCAAATTCCCAACTGTGTTTTTAACTACTGATATCTTTCTTGTAGCCAGAGCTGCAATCTTGACAGCATGTGAAAGTTGAGAATCTTAGCTTTCATGTGATACTAGAGCAGCTTCAGCCTAGTCACACTGTCTGCTAGCTAATCACATCTCCTGGGGGTGAATGACATCTCCCTAGTAACATCGGGGAGTGAGGGGACTGTGAGGGAGTTATGGTGGAACTCTGACAGCTCAGAGCCCCATGGATCAAGAGAAGGGAGAGTTTTGTCTTCAATTCTGAATGAAGTGGTGGTCAAGAAAAATGCACACCACTCCATTCATTTCAATGGGCAGAGATAGTCGAAGCACAGCACATCTCTGATGGCCTCATTGAAATGGAGGGGTGCATGTCCACCCTGACCACCACTCCATTCAGAATGGGGGAGAAATTTCCTCCATTATTCTAATTGGTGAAGGTCTCATTGCTCAACCACCACAGATATGCAAATTGTCTCCTATCTATTCCTTAAAATAGAAATATCCTTTTAAAACAATATTTCAGACATATCCTAAAACCTGAACACATTCCTTCAGTATATTACATTTAAGCAGGCAGTATTGCTCATACCACTTTCCTTAACCAACCTGACTGATACTAACTGATTTTTAGAACACCTATTGAATTTCCATTGTCAAGCATTATAGTGATATGTCCTACAGAGGGCATGGTTTATCAGTGCTGCACAAAGTTTCAGGGTTACTAAAACTTGACTGTGTGTTTTATTATGTAAAAGTTATCAAAATGCAAAATTCTCTATTTCCTTTGCATAATGAATTTAAATCTTCAGCAAATAAAGTAGCTCAACACAAAGTTTTACAAAAATATCATTATTAAGCTAAATGACTATTCAGTTTAAAGAAAGACTCAATGCAAATTGCACTTAACTATCTCGTAAGTGAAATACAGTTATAAAATATTCAGTCAAAATTTAAATTTAAAAATCATGGCAGATCTGGAAAATGAAATGAGCATATTATGTAAAATAAGAAGTGAAAATGATTCCGAAATGTTCCACTTAATGCAGCAATGTTTGCATGACAAAACATCTTAATGCTCTCATCACCACTAAGTTTTACTCAGCCAGATATTGTATTCAACAGATCATGTCGTGTATCTGACTGAGATTTTATATTCCTTAATATGCATTAAAATATGTTAAATTGGATTACTCTATAAAGTTCTTCAGCTACCTAGACATTGCACTTCATGTTTCATATCATTCTTCTTGCTTAAAGTATTAAAAATGTCATATATAAAAAAAAAAAGCTGGAATTTCAACTAAGATATTGTAAGTGTAATATGGACCACACCATATGAGCAGCTAAAGTACCTTTATATAATATGAGTATGATTGATTACTGCTGCTGATCAAATATTCACTAAAATAAGTCATTAGGAAAGGAATCATATTACTGATTGAGCCAAAAAGTCAATGAATAGTTTATATTCATTGAAATTTAATGGAGAGCTACTCAAATATAATAAAAGAATCTATAGAGGATAAAGTATTGGGTCATAAATAAAAAGTAAATTAACATGCATTAAAAAGTTTTCAGCATATTTTAGTAACTACAACTTTTGTTACATATTTATTATTTATACCCCAGTAAATTGTTCAAAAAATGTGTTAAATTTTGTTGTTAAACAGTACCTAGTTGCACATAGTTCAGGGAAGACTGTATAAAACCATTATGACTGTCACTACATCTATAAAAGGAGGTGTGAATGACATATAGATATGTTGGTATGAATAAAGCCCAAGCGTAAGGAATATAAAACATCTGAACAATGTGCTTAAGCAACCTATTGAAGTATCACAGCATGCTAACAAAAGCCTTGAAAAGCTTCAATTCAATCCTTCTCTGCACCGCACATAGAGTGGCCACCCATAGACACAAATAGGAAATTACATCCATTTGTGTTAACGTATCAGGAGATCAAATTGCTTTGAGAAAAGGTACTTAGCTTGTGACACAAATATCTGGACATATCCAGCCACAAGGACATGTAAGAGGTGACACATCTATATATCACTGCAGAGTTGAAATATGTTGAAATACAACTTATACACTCCTTTTTTCCTCAATATCTGCTGTTGGCAGAAAGTTGGGACACCACACATGAAAATGGTGGTTTGGCCAAAATTCATCTTATGAGTATGACCAGCTTTAGTATTGTATCCATATGTTGGGACTAATGTTAAAGAGGTTTTCCTATGAACATAACCATATTTAATTATGTAAAAAAGTATTAAAAGTTAACCCTGCTGTTCTGTTCGGTTCTACTATACACATATAATGTTCCGGTCATTTTTGACCAGGCCTATTAAAGTCTGGATTTTAACTAATTTAAGTGTTTTATTTGAATTTCTTTTGCATTATTATACTGTTTGTGAACATGTTTGTTCATAAACAAATGAAAAATGAAATCAAAAACTTAATTTTTATTTTTTTTGTGTCAAAAAATGTTACATGGCCTTATTGCATTATTCATGAATATTGCACATTTGCACAAAAAAAAAATCTTTATAAAACTGTAAACTATAACTAATAACATCAAACTGTATGTAAATATATTTTAAAAAAAAAAAAAAAACAAACAAAAAAATAAAAAGTCTAGTTTTTTCTATATAAAATGTGAAATAAGGTTCAAGGTGCTAAATTTACTGTTTGCATTCGTCACAAGTATAATTTACATGTCTTTTGCATAAGTACTTTGCACATTTGCAACATATCACATTTGATTTGTGATTACTTGATGTTGGACAGAAGGCGCATCGTTTCCGTTTTAGGCTGGTTGCACTGCTGGTGGAGGCCGTGGGTATCGTCGCAGTGCTAGCGGAAGCCCTTGGTTCACTTTCTTCAGCATGCTGTTGGATCCTGTGGACATTGGCTGCAGCTCCATCATCTCTGGGTGTTACTTTTCTTTGTTCAATATATGGGCTAACCAGTGATTTTCCCAACTCCTCTAAAAAAATTCTTCTTTTATATAGTTTATTTTTGTTCCAATTTGGGTCTATTTCACGCCATAACACAAATGCATTGTACGCCGACACATCAAGAATGTTGTAAAAAACAACCATTGGCCACCGATTAGTTTTGCGTTTACAGGTGTAAGTGCCTATGAGTTGATCTAGAGTATCAACTGCCCCTTTTGTGGCATTGCAATGTAAAATCATGTCTGGCTTTCTGTCGTCTCGGTTACTGATTGCATTATCATGGTGCATTGTGCTCATCAGAATGACCCGTTTGTGTTTTTTGGGAACGTAAGAAACTACTGTTGTATCCTCAGTAAAATAAAACGTAGAACTATAAACGTCTCTCTTACTGAGGATACCTTGTGGAAGTTCTGGCTTATTTTTTCTAACAGTACCCAGCATGGTCATTTTTCTTTTCAGCAACATCTGCCCCAGTTGGTGTGATGTGAAAAAATTGACAACTGAATTGAACCATTTCTATAAGAACAGCACATAACTATACTGGAAAGGAATCCATCTACAGTATCATAATTTGAAAATGTATGTATGTGTAACTCTGCATGGACCAAAAGGACCTACAGTCATGGCCAAAAGTTTTGAGAATGACACAAATATTATATTTTCACATGATCTGCTGCCCTCTGGTTTTTATGTGTGTTTGTCAGATGTTTTTATCACATACAGAAATATAATTGCATTCATATTATGAGTAACAGAAGCTTATATTGACAGTTAGAATGAGTTAATGCAGCAAACCAATATTTGCGGTGTTGACCCTTCTTCTCCAGGACCTTTCCACTTCCCCGGGGGGGGGGGGGCTCTCAATCAACTTCTGAACCAAATCCTGACTGATAGCAGTCCATTCTTGCAGAATCAATGCTTTAATTTTGTCTGAATTTGTTGGTTTTTGTTTGTCCACCCGTCTCTTGATGATTGACCACAAGTTCTCAATGGGATTAAGATCTGGGGAGTTTCCAGGCCATGGACCCAAAATCTCTATGTTTTGTTCCCTGAGCCATTTAGTTATCACCTTTGTTTTATGGCAAGGTGCTCCATCATGCTGGAAAAGGCATTGTTGAGCACCAAACTGCTCTTGGACGGTTGGGAGAAGTTGCTCTTGGAGGACATTCTGGTACCATTCTTTATTCATGGCTGTGTTTTTAGGCAAGACTGTGAGAGAGACGATTCCCTTGGCTGAGAAGCAACCCCACACATGAATGGTTTCAGGATGCTTTAAAGTTGGCATGAGACAAGACTGGTGGTAGCGCTCACCTCTTCTTCTCCGAATAAGCTGTTTTCCAGATGTTCCAAACAATCGAAAAGGGGATTCATCAGAGAAAATGACTTTACCCCAGTCCTCAGCAGTCCACTCCCTGTACCTTTTGCAGAATATCAGTCTGTCCCTGATTTTTTTTCTGGAGAGAAGTGGCTTCTTTGCTGCCCTCCTTGAGACCAGGCCTTGCTCCAAGAGTCTCCGCCTCACAGTGCGTGCAGATGCACTCACACCTGCCTGCTGCCATTCCTCAGCAAGCTCTGCACTGCTGGTAGCCCAATCCCGCAGCTGAAACACTTTTAAGAGACGGTCCTGCCGCTTGCTGGTCTTTCTTGGGTGCCCTGGAGCCTTTTTGGCACCAATGGAACCTCTCTCCTTGAAGTTCTTGATGATGCGATAGATTGTTGACTGAGGTGCAATCTTTCTAGCTGCAATACTCTTCCCAGTTAGGCCATTTATGTGCAGTACAATGATGACTGCACGTGTTTCTTTAGAGATAACCATGGTTAACAGAAGAGAAACAATGATGGCAAGCACCAGCCTCCTTTTAAAGTGTCCAGTGGTGTCATTCTTACTTAATCATGACAGATTGATCTCCAGCCCTGTCCTCATCAACACCCACACCTGTGTTAATGGAGCAATCACTGAAACGATGTTAGGTGGTCCTTTTAAGGCAGGGCTGCAATGATGTTGAAATGTGTTTTGGGGGATAAAGTTCATTTTCTAGGCAAATATTGACTTTGCAAGTAATTGCTGTTAAGCTGATCACTCTTTATAACATTCTGGAGTATATGCAAATTGCCATTAGAAAAACTGAAGCAGTAGACTTTGTAAAAATTAATATTTGTATCATTCTCAAAACTTTTGGCCATGACTGTAGATAAATTGATAAATAGTAGTAGATGAACTATATAGACCAAAATGAGATTATAACTCCTTTATTTTTAAAAAAAAATAGTTGGAGATTAGTATAAAAGGCTATCGGTCATTTTTGACCGAACAGTACAAGTGTAAAAAAAGACGTGGAGCAAAAAGTAAACAAAAAATAAATAAATAAAAACTGTTATTAGTAAGAACCCCTCAAATGAGGAAAAGTCAATGAACCACAAGTTTCAGAACCGCATAATGAATATTTTAAAAAATATCAAATTTCAAATTCGGTCATTTTTGACCGAACAGAACAGCAGGGTTAAACATAGCTTTCCCAACTTCTACACTGGACAGAAGATTCTCACAGGTCAAAGAGAGTGGATTTATTTCTGAATAGTCGTTTGTGTTATTACTGATGATATATAAGTCATAAACAGTAAGCAACTTTCCAACTTTCTCTTTTTCAATGCCACAGATCTTTCTAGCTGCATCATACCCTTATATTTGCAGTCCAGTTTGCCTGGATCTCATATATTATGGTCTCTTGGGCTTTTCTCTATTTGTTTGCTGTTTTACAGTTACTTCTGGCAGAATTACATATAAACCAGTTACTAGTACTAGTAGTACTTATAATAGAAAGGGGAGGGACGAAGACTGTTCTGTATTGTACACTTCCCCTGCCATAGAAATGCAAAATGCACTGCAGCTATAACAGGGCTATTAGTAGCTGAAAAACTTTATAGATCGCCACATACACAGCTAGAGAACAGACTGCCCAGAAAGACTGTGCACATATTTCAACTTCTGATGAAAACTCAGACACCCCACTCAGTTAATATTGAATTCATTTTATAGGAATGAAGGACAAAGTAGCTGGTACTAACGCACAGTTTTAATGTGCTTCGCCAATCCAAGACATTGCCTCACAAATCTGTGGCAACTAGGGATAAAACTGCATGTGATTTTGGTAAATGTTTCTCAGACTCCTTCCACCATATGTAGTGGACACTCAAACAATGATTCCCCTTACGTCCGACAGCAGCACAATATGGGGTATCTCTGCCCCTGTGTGTTGTTTAGGACAGTGGAACCTTTAATTAGCACCAAATTTAAGGTGCCTCCTACTAGCCCTATAAGAGGGCCCCTGAGACCTCCCTCCACTGTGTTTTTTTCTGTCCTGTGTGGGACAGGTGGACGGAGGTCTCTGGTGACCTCCCGTTGCTAGGGTTTTTTTTTCCTAAAAAAGCTCCTGGCTTACCTTTTGGGGGTACCTCGGTCCTTTCCTACGTTCCTAAGATCCTCCGGTCCTTCGGGCCTTTTTTCCGCCCCGCAGCGCAGCGTTACCCGGCTCATCGCTCTGCAGGCAGCGCGATCCCGGAAGTAAGCGGGGAACCTCTTCGGCCGGAACCTTTTTTCGGTCCCGTGTTCCCCGGGGAAGGAAGCCTTTGCACACCACCGCGGCCTACTTCCGGTTTTCTCGGAAAAGTGCGGTAAGTTTGAAAATTGGAATTTTAATGGCAAAATATACATTTGTTTTTTGCTGCTTGTATGTGGAGCCTCTGGCTTAGGCTTATGCTCCTCTATGTTCCATTATGGCATTTGACCTTGTTTGGCGCTGTATGAATATCTTCTTTGTTTGGCTCCTCCCCTCGCTGCTGTATTACATTTAAAAGGGCTTCAGTCCTTTACTGGGTGAGCTCGTGGTTACTAGCTCCTCTGCTGCGGTTTGCGGTGTCTGGGTTTTTCCTGACGGGATCTTTTTCTCAAGTGACCGATTTTAAAAAGTAAGGTACCCCTTGGTTTTTTTCTTCTTGTAAGCGATGCTTGACAATCTTCTATTCTACATTGTCATGTGGCTTTTGATGTTTCAGATGTCATCTTCTGCATCAGGTAATGGCGATGGGCTTAGTAGGAAAAAGTCCTCTAAACGTAAACACCTAATGTGTTTGGATTGCAATACTCCTTTACCTGACGGCTATGATTTTACCCCCTGTCGCCAATGCCGCGGACCTCCGTCAGAAGAACCTTCTATAAGAGAGGTTGTCACCTGGGTAAAGGACTATATGGAGGAGTCTCTTAAGGAGATCCGTTCTTCCATCGCCCAGATTGCCAAGAAACCGCGGGTTGAGACACAGTCCTCCCTACGCATCGCTGACGAAGATTATCAGATAGTGGACGAGACACTCTCATCTGACGATTCCACTGAAGATTCCAGCAGGCCGTGCTTCCCACTCGAAAAATTAAGCCGGCTGCTGAAGTCCATCCGGTCTAAGGATCGTGATGTTGACGGGGAAGCTTCCACGTCCACCTATAGAGGGCCTAGGGTCTTCCAAGTGGACGAGACATTACAAAGATTAATGTCTTCAGAGTGGAAATGTCCTGAAAAACCTCTTGTGGTTTCTAGGAGGTTCAAGGCTTTATTCCCAGTTGCTCAATGGGATCAATGGGGTCCTCCTCCCAAGGTGGATATGGCGGTGGCCAAACTGTCACGCCGCACTATGGTACCATCAGATGATGGATCAAATTTGCACGACGCCATGGACAGGCGCATCGACAATACCCTCAAGAAGGTGTATTCAGCTGCCTCAGCCCAGACCGCTGTGGCGGTTGCGTCTTGTGAAGTGTCAGCCAAATTACGCACTGACCTGGTTCATCTCGAGAGGGACATCGATTCTGGAGTCTCCAGAGATGAGCTGCTAGGGTTTCTAGGCTCGGTTTCCCTGGCAGCTGAATATTTAGCGGAGGCCTCCCACCATCAATTAAGGCTGGCGGCCAAATCTCTGGCACTTACCACTGCAGCAAGAAGACCTCTATGGTTAAAACCCTGGAGAGCTGATTTCCCCTCAAAATATAATTTGTGCGCATTACCCTTTGAGCCAGGTAGAGTCTTTGGCAGTGCCCTAGACGAGATCCTGGAGGGCTTGGCTGATAGGAAGGGTAAAACTTTACCTCAGGCCTTTAGAGGTAGATCTAATTCTGGCCGTAGTAGAGGCTATCCGCCTCGTCGTGGACGGCAGTCCCAAAGAGGCTCTAGATATTCCTCTAGAGGCGCCGTCCGGAGATTCCCGAAGTCTGATGATAAAAAGGAAAAGCCTAGCTTTTGACATCAGGAGCAGTCTTCCTGTGGCCGAGATTCCTGTCGGGGGGTCGTCTCCCCCATTTTTTCAACTGCTGGCAGGAAAAAATTCAAGACCCATGGGTCCTGCAGGTAATCCAAAAAGGATATGCAATCGAGTTCCTCCATCCTCCTCAGGATCGGTTTGTGTTAACTCGCAGCCTGCCTATAATGCAGCAGACTACATTGGAATGCTCCATCCGAGAATACATTCACAAGGGAGCCCTGGAGGAAGTCCCTTCTCTAGAAGAAGGATCCGGTGTCTATTCTCCCGTCTTCCTGGTACCAAAACCGGCAGACAAATGGAGAATGGTCATAGACTTAAGGTACCTCAACCGCTTCATCAAAAAGAAGCACTTCCGTATGGAAACCATAAAGTCTGTCACCACTTTTCTCCTCCAAGGCGATGTTTTCGTGACTTTGGATCTAAAAGACGCCTATTTGCATATTCCTATTTATCCTCCACACAGAAGGTTTCTAAGGATTGCCGTAGTAGTTTCCGGCCACACGAAGCATTTTCAGTTCACAGCACTACCCTTCGGGATCTCCTCTGCTCCCCACACCTTTACAAAGGTAGTGGCTCCTATAGCGGCCGCCCTCAGACTTCAGGGGATATTTGTGGTGCCTTATCTAGACGACTGGTTGATAAAAGCCCAGTCAGAGTCTGTTTTGCTCCAGCATCTACAGACAGCCGTGTCCCTGTTTCAGAGTCTGGGATGGCTTATAAACTGGGAGAAGTCGGTAACGATCCCTTCAACCCGAAGGAAGTTCCTCGGCTACTTCCTGGATTCAGTCCGCCTGCAGGTCTCCTTGACACCAGCAAGGAAGGAGAAACTGGTCGGTGCAGTCCGGCACCTCTTCAAAAAGCCGATAGCCTCCATCAGAACATTGATGAAGATCCTGGGCTTGATGTCTTCCTCAGTGGAGGCAGTCCCATGGGCTTTGTGGCACTTACGTCCCCTCCAGAAGGAGTTAATAGAGGCTTGGGATCGCTCCCTTCTTACACTCAGCAAGAAGATTCGACTCTCCCCCAGGACCCGTCTTTCCCTCAAGTGGTGGTTGCACCTGAAAGACGGAAGGTCCACGGTCCAACCTTCTTGGACCCTGTTGACTACAGATGCATCCCTCTCGGGATGGGGAGCCCATTTGGACGAAAACTCCATAAAGGGAGTCTGGAGCGCTCCAGAAAGAAGGACCTCGTCCAACTGGAAGGAGCTCAGAGCTGTATATCGTGCCTTACTCCATTTCTCGCCTCTTCTCAAGGGAAGAGCAGTCAAAATCCGGTCAGACAACATGACCACAGTGCTGTACGTGAACAGACAGGGAGGCACCAGATCACCAACCCTCCTCAGGGAGGCAGATCTGATATTTACATGGGCAGAGAAAAATTTAACCCATTTATCCGCAGTTCACATCAAGGGCTCCCTGAACATAGTAGCGGATCGGTTGAGTCGGGGTCATGCCGTATCAGGAGAATGGTCATTCAATCCAGAAGTCTTTCATCAGATTACCCTGAAGTGGGGTCTTCCAGAAATAGACCTCATGGCAACCCGACTCAACGCCAAGGTGGAGACGTTCTGTTCCCTTTACCAGGAGGACAATCCCTTGGCAGTGGATGCCCTGTCCATCCCTTGGAGGTCCAGGCTGGCATACATCTTCCCTCCAATTCCAATAATACTGAAGGTATTGATGAAAATCAGACAGGACCAAGTCTCTGTGATAGCCATCATTCCATTCTGGCCAAAAAGAGCTTGGTTTTCCCAACTCATGGAGATGAGTCGAGGGATATATTGGAGGCTTCCCCCCATCCAGAACCTGGTTTCCCAAGGATCTCTGAAGTGCCAGGATCTCTGGAGATTCAACCTGACAGCCTGGAGGTTGAGCAGTCCCTACAGCAGGATAGAGGACTGTCAGAGGCCGTCCTGAAGACCCTTTCTTCTGCAAGAGCAGACTCTACCAATAAGAACTACCAGAGGACAGCCAAGATTTTCATGGAGTGGTGCTCCAAGAAGGGTATTAATAATTTACAACCTTCAATGGCTGATATTTTAAATTTTCTTCAGGACGGTTTGGATAAGGGCATTGCCCCTGCCACTTTGAAAGTGCAGATTGCGGCCCTCTCCGCTCATTTGAACAGATGTCTGTCTCAGGATCCTCTGGTTGCAAGGTTCCTTAAAGGGGCAATGAGGCTAAAGCCCTCAGTATCATCTCCAGTTCCCCAGTGGGACCTTGCGGTAGTCCTTACAGGCCTGTGCGGTCCTCCATTTGAACCCTTGGAGACTACGGAGCTAAAATATTTGGCATACAAAACCGTTTTTTTGTGGGCTATTACATCTGCCAAAAGAGTAGGGGAACTCCAGGCTCTCTCTTCTAGAGAACCGTACATTGTGTTTTTTGCAGATAGGGTGCACCTTAGATTTTTGCCTGGGTTTAACCCTAAGGTCCCCTCATGCTATAATAGCAATCAGCTAATTTCGCTACCAGTGTTTTTCCCCACTCCAACCTCTGAGGAGGAAGAAAAGCTCCACACCTTAAGGTGTCTGCGGATTTACCTATCCCGCACTCAACCGTTTAGGAAGGCCGAAAACCTACTAATTAATATGCAGGGTAAAAACAAAGGCCTCAAGGCTTCCAAGCCTACTCTATCCACATGGATCAAGGAGACAATTAGGTCTTCCTTCCTTATTCAGGAGTTACTCCCTCCAGTTTTTTCTACGGCCCACTCGACCAGGGCTGTGTCGACTTCTTGGGCTGAGTACCGGTCCTTACCTTTGGACCAGATTTGTGCGGCTGCATCATGGTCATCCCAGTTGACCTTTGTCAAACATTATCGTTTAGACGTCCGCAGTTCCCAGACAACTGCCTTTGGTCAGACAGTCCTTGACGTTGTAAGGCGAGGAAACCCTCCCTAGGGGAATTACTTGCTATCTCCCCATATTGTGCTGCTGTCGGACGTAAGGGGAATCGTTGATTGTAATGTCAATCTGTATTCCCTTAGTCCAGACAGCAGCACAAGGCTTCCCTCCCTAGAAGCTTGTTTCCTTTTACTTTATAATTTACACAGTGGAGGGAGGTCTCAGGGGCCCTCTTATAGGGCTAGTAGGAGGCACCTTAAATTTGGTGCTAATTAAAGTTTCCACTGTCCTAAACAACACACAGGGGCAGAGATACCCCATATTGTGATGCTGTCTGGACTAAGGGAATACAGATTGACATTACAATCAACGATTTCAAATATTATTAACAACTCATTAATAGAGATGGGTGAACAGATTCGTTGTGAGCTGGGTTCGACCTGGTCACTGCATGATCCAAAGTAATTACTCCATTTTCTTAAGCAATATACAGCAAAGCTTGCAATACAGCTAGAAAATCTTAGGAGTAGCAGAGTTAGAACAAAATTTAGTCAGATTTAATGAATTACCGAAGTGTAGGAGAATATCTGTGCTGTGTGAGCCAAACTGCCACCACTCATCCAGACATGTCTTGCGGCCTGGTACGTCATATTATTCCATGCCGTCTTGCTACTTATGTTGCTACAGCTACCACCACTGTCACCAGTCAGCCAGAAATGTCCTTCAGCCTGATCCATCATATTCCACTATACCACACGGTTGGTGCCACAGTTCTGGCATAAAAAAAGCAAAAACATTTTGATATTACATCTACCCCCATAAAGGACTAATTTTTTATTTTTTTTGAAAATCCAATTCTTCATCACTTTTCAACTAGGCACACAGTCACAAATTTATCTCTCAAACAACAAGCCTGTAGCACTTACAAGTCATCATTTCGGGTTTACCTTTTCTATAAAACCATTGCAGTTTGCAATACAACTGCCATGTGTGTCTAAAAAAACCACTGGCAAACACCTTTCCTAAAAAGGTTAATATTTGAAGCATTTTAAATGTGAAAATACGTAAAAACGAGTTGAAGCGCAGTGTATGGTTAATGTTGGAGTTTGTTTCCCCTGCTTACCATCCGTTATTTCATAGACATGCATGTCACTTTCACTTTGACAGAACTTTGGCTGTGTTTGCCTTAGAGAGCTAGAAATTTGATAGTTAGGTTCCTAAGAGCCCTGATGAGAGTATTCTACATTATGAATTAAACCAATTTATGCTGTGGTTCATACCAAACTTGTGCGACTCAAAGCGAATCTTGGACCCAAGCCATCTGAACCGAAACAAATCTTGAGAGGTTCACCCATGTCTACTCATTAATTCCATTTTTGTTGCTGATCCTGACAATATACTGTAATATTTATACTTGTTTATCTCAAATTTTTCTGCAAGTCAACAGAATCCTATCACTTCCAAAGATATGCCATAAACAATCATTTTTGCATTTTCATAATAGACATATTTGTTAAATAGATTTGCAGAAAATGGTTCTATTTTCACTTTGTATGCAGAATGTTTCCCATATTGTAGTCAAACAATAAATAAAAAGAAATAATTAGGTAACGTATGCAATATAAATGGTCATAAAACATCAAATAAGAAGGATCCAATTAAAGGGAAAATCTTGCGTACAGTTGCTACCGCTCATACCTTTCTTTGTTTCGGCTGTACAAATATTTTATCAGTAATTAGCAGCAAGCGCTGAAACTTTCAGGATGGATTTGCAGCCACAGTGAGATATCATTCAGTTCATACAGACAGAAAGTGAAGTTTTGCTAGAATAACATTACTCATATACAAGGCATTTTTTTTTATTTCTGGCTACTTGTTACATAGACCATGCTGTGGCTGCTGTCTACTACCTCTCTGGGGTTTCATTCCCATTTCAAAAAGTGGCAGCTTCTCATGCCCTTGATTGTGTTGCAGTTCATGACATCTTTTCACAGAAAAAGACATGATCCCTTCAGAGAACTAACTGTGCTTCAGACTTCGTGAACTTAAATGTATTTAAGGGAAAAAAAAATGTTGAAATTAATTTTGATGATTTTATAAGAGTTTATAGTTCAGCAATGTCAGAAAAGTGTAAAACTTCTCTTGAACTTTAAAACAAAAGTCAAACTTTAATTGAACAGATTTAGAATATCTCATTTACTTTAGACTTATATTAATTCAAATAATTTAAAATTAACTACTTTATAGCAATATTACAGTTTCTTTACCTCTTAAACAATTGTACTTTTAATGGCAAAAATTTCTCTTGATAGTAAGGAGTTAGTACAGTATCATATCATACATGGAGCGTAGAAAAGTTCATTACACCTTTCAGGTGATGCTTGATGTCACTTAAAGGGGTTATGCCATGAAAAAAATGTATCCTCTATCCAGCGAATAGAGGATAAATATCTGATAGGTGAGGGTTTAACCCTTGCAAACCCCACCGATTCTGACAAGGGAGTGTTTTATCCCTGTTGTGCGTTCAGTCAGTCTGCAGATACTGGCTGGATGTAGGCATGCCCATGCTGGATGAGACACATCTGCTCTCCCATTAACTTTAACCAGTGATATATGTTTCTATTGAAATTAAAACAAGCCTAAATTTTTTCCATGCATTAAGTGACATATCAGCATTCACTCTGGCTGCAGGCAATATAAATGTACAACATGGGTAAAACACCTTCATTTTCAGGATTGGTGGGCGTCTTAGCAGTCAAACCCACACAATCAGATATTATTATTATTATTATTATTATTATTATTGTTTATTTATATAGCACCATTAATTCCATGGTGCTTTACATTTGCGGATTTACATACGGTACACAAGATGTACAAAACAGATAATACAAACAGTGACCAACTGACACAGTGGGATAGAGGGCCCTGCCCGCAAGGGCTTACAATCTATAGTTATCCTTTGTCCTATGGATTAACTGCGTTTCAAACTGACATAATTTTGTGATACTGTATCACAAAGTTATATGCTATATGTGGGTATGTGTTGCCACCCAGTATCTGAGTTGTATGTTGAATTTGTCAAGGGTCAAGTTAAGTTTAGTTAGGACACATTTCTAGGTATGAGACCTATGTGGCTGACTCTGCAGGGATTCCAGCTGCTTTAGTAGACAATTGTCATGTAGCCCCTCAAGGTTAAAAGCAGGTTAAAAGGAGGAGAAACAGAGAGAGAAACGGGTCTATGCAGAAACTTGCGGAGAGGAAAGTGCTGCTTGCAGCACTTTTCTCTCTGCATGTTTCGTACGGAAGCCGAGCGGGAACCACACGGACCCCATTATAGTCTATGGGGTCCACAGGTTTCTTTAGGTAAACCGCTTTTCTATGCATATGCGGATTCCCCGAACAGAAACCGAACGCAGATGTGAACCAGCCCTTAATCGGCAACTTATTTAATTCCCTTATCAATCAGCTACAATATGTCTGTACACAGTCTGATATTGTCAACAATAATTGGACAGTTCTAGACTATATAGTAAGGACCCGCCTTATTGACAAGGGTAATGGTAACATTCAATTGCCAATTTATTATATATATATATATATATATATATATATACAGTATATTTTATTTTATTTTTTTCCATGCAGTATATCACCCTACAGAAGTCTGACAAGTCCCATTGAATACTTTAATACAGCAGCTACCTTAAGAGCAAAAGCCATGATGCTAGTGTGAACAGGGCCCAAATTATCCTGACGGTTGAAATGATCAAGACTAATGAAAACAAACACTGTGTACATTCTGCCAAATGATACATTATCAAAAACATAGTAAAATAATGCATCCTCAATACTTACAGTCTTCTTTGTGTTGCTTTTTCATTTCATTTTTGTGCATCACCTATTTTTAAAATTCCAGACTTCATGAATATTGCAATAAATAACCGATTTTGTTAAATAACATGCTGGGAATCTTCATAATTTATATATTTGCATGCATATGAAAAAAGAACCCAAATATAATGTTTATCACAAATATTTATTCAGGTCTAATAAGGTAAGCTGGCTGAACTTAATAGAGTTTATATCTAGCTGTTTCAATTCACTTGCTTATATGCACCTCTAACCATAATGTGCTTCTTCAAGGACTATGCCAGACATACCAATTATAAATAACCTTTATGGCTGTTCCCGAACAAGGTTGTATTACTCTCATGAGACTACAAGAGGCATAATGTTATTACTGCATATTTTTCTCTTCTCTTGGCTCTTATAAAAACTTTGCAGATTATGTATCAGACACATACATTTTATATCAATAAATATGAAACATTATATGTTCTAGCTAAATTATAAAGAAACATTTTTTCCACTATTTTTGCTTATTTTACACATAATAAATAAGGAATCTATGTAATACTCATTGATTTTGAAGTATTTAGGTGTAGATCAGAATTTTATCAGAGATGATAGTTACAAGATATATATATATATATATATATATATATATATATATATATATAGTAACATTTTTTTCTTCTCTTACACAGAGTATTATTTATGTGAGAGCTTTTCATGACCTAAACCTTTCAATGTGTTAACAATAATTACCTTGAAATCTGATGAAACACAAATTTACTATAATTACTGTATTATTATTAGTGTATCCATATAGTGCATAATTGTACAAGTATAATTTCATATGGAATGATATAGCATTGAATGTACAGATGTAGCAATGTTTAAAATCATTCTTAACATTTTGTAAATCTCCCACCAGCAAGGGATTTGGCTACGACAGGCATATGGAATTCCAGTTTTAATAAATCCCCTCCATATATCCAAGAAACTTCTTTTCAATTCGGCAACTTTTAGTTCAGACCAAATAAATTTTAGCAAATATGAGTAGATAAACATTGGGTAGATTCACGCATCTGTATTCTGGAACTACAGCCCCAATTTAATGGCCTCTAGGGGTGTTAAATCAAGGAAATAAATAACTTATTATGTCCTTCATATGAGATGAGTTTGGACTTATTAGTCAGTACTACTATATATAAACACATACATAGAATTTTTTGTTTTGTGATTATAATAATGCCCTTTCATTTCAATTTATTAGAATAGTTTAAAGGGACTTTTACCACAAACAGCACTTAGTGGAGAAAGCCAAGAGGTATGACCACTGGGCTCCCAGCTATTACCAGAACAAGATTATAAGTCTACTGTGTGAATGGAGGAGTAGTATATGTTTGCCCCTGTACAGTTTCCTGGACAGAGCTGTGTACGCGAGCCCTTAGTCAAATCATGTATATGGTAAATTTCTAGAAACATAGTAATACAAAGCAGATTTAAAGCCCTACTCCAGTGCATTATAATATTCTCTACAGGGCATACTAATGTATAGTGAATGATGAAGCCACTTACTGGCACTTGCTTTACTTTATACAGCTTCAAAACGGCTTCCCCAATTGGAAATTGGCTCAACAGTCTGAACTGCTATTTCACGCACCAGACAGAAATCACTTTTCTATATAAGTCTATGAGTGCCTCATTGTTACGCTCTATTAGACTCATAAACATATAAACCAGAGACTTTCGGCTGATGTGTAAATTGGTAGGTCAGTCTGCTGATCACATGATCAGCTGGAGGTCTGGTTTGGATCTGTATAAAGCAAATAATGCCCAGGGTGAGTAGCTGCATCCTTCATTGCACATTAGTATGCCATGCACTACAGGGCGAGAGATTATTACAATTCATTGGAGTGGAGCTTTGAAGAAGTTGCACCATGCAAATGTAAATCCATGGCTTCAAATCTGTGTGGCAGCAGTCCTAACTCCTTAGCTGTACATTCTTTGATGGAATTGAACAAATCTCTAAAAAAAAATTTCTTGCCATTCCTCTTATAGGTAAATATCCTATTATGGAGTCATACACATGTGTCCACACATAAGCAATCTCAAATTTCAACACAATTCAATTCAACAATTCAACACAATATAACAACATCCTAACACAAACCTGAAAGGCTCCAATTTCCAATGCCCCACTGGGTGGTCACACATAAACACAAAGAAAATTCTTAGCATATCCCTTTTTTCATAGCTTCTCACAAAGCCATGTTATGTTTAGAAAAAGCTGCTAAACTTGTGATGCATATATCTGGACACATATCTGGACACATATCTGGACATGTCCACCCAAGAGGACAGGTAATGAGGACACATTATATAACACAGAGGCTAAACTACTTTAATAAATTCTCCTCTTCTTATAAATGTAGCCCTTGATAAATATAAAGATATATAGTATTCCGAAAGAAAATAATTCATACTTGAAATTTTCCTAAAAATGCGGCAGCATTCTAAACCAGAGTTATTACTCCCTGTGGCCTGCATAAAGTTAAGCTCTACCTTTATTAGTATTGACTTAATTGCCCACAAATCTAGCATCTTTGTAATAAATCTTCATTACCATTTTTGCTGTTTTCACCTTTTTATTTCAGTTTACTGTATTGTTGCTCTGCAGTTTATAAAACAATCTCCTATTGCTACCTGCAGGCTAGCTTCTCTTGATCTTTGTGAGCCTTTGCTTATTTTAATTACTTATTGTGTGAAGATGCAGGATCAGCTAATAAACAGAAGGATACCTGGTGCTATTAACACATAAATGTCCTAATATCTTAGAATATGATACCTTGTGGTTAAAACATAATCATCCAAGTACTATAAAGCGTACCTGTCATTTCAGGCGACTTTTCAGGATAAGTGATTGTGTGTGTACATGAGAAGCAACACTATTTCTGGTCATTATATGACTTATATTCTTCAGTTTTTTTAGCAGTTTTCCCTTCTGCAGATACATCTCTAAGTTTCATTCCTCTATGAAATGGTGGTTAATGACTGTCTGCCATAAACTGCACACTCTAGGTAGAGGAAAAAATCTCTCTTATTTAGAATCAGCTGAAGGACCATATAGGACATATATAGAGGTATACTGACCTGCACTGATGTTAGTAAAGTCATTTGGTTGTGATAGTACATTTCTATTGTGTTGCTGCCTAAGCCTGTTTTCTCCTGCTATTTTCCTCTCACTTCTCACCTTCCCCTCTCCATAGACCTCTATAGAGTTCTATAGAGTCATCTGAGTCATGTAACCTGCAGTCAGTCTGATATAGATACAGCTGTCTCCCTCTCACTTCTTACCTTCCCCTCTCCATAGACCTCTATAGAGTTCTATAGAGTCATCTGAGTCATGTAACCTGCAGTCAGTCTGATATAGATACAGCTCTCTCCCTCTCACTTCTCACCTTCCCCTCTCCATAGACTTCTATAGAGATGCGTTATCTGAGTCATGTAACCTGTAGTCTGTCGGAGACAGATAGAGCAGTTTTTTCACTAAAATTCAGAGGGAGGGAGAGCAGGAAAATAGTTTGATAAGAACAGAACATGTAGTTGTCTTCTGAACGTTTTGTGTAAGAGTTTGAGCCCACTAGAGGATCCTTTGGTACTTTGGTGTACCTGGCAGGACAGTTCACAGTTCTGTATTTTAGATGTGTTTTTACCTAACTTTACTCTTGTCTCAAAATATCCTGAGTGGCATTAGATGTGCAACTTTTCCATTTGTTTGGTTCGGGCTTGTTATAAAGGGTGATGCAGTTGTAGTCATGGCTCACCTGCTGACAATAATAGACACAGACATGTGCTTTATAGTTTTTTAATTTATCTTCAAGCTCAATCTGAGCAGGAGTAACTGGTATAGTTCTCTTATGTCACAGTAATATACAGTAGTATGTCAACCTAGCTCAGTCCATAATAACTAGTACAGGGATGATATGGAAAACCTCAGTCTTTCAGTTGGTATTGGTTAAACTTGTAAGTTACATGAATTAATAGCTTACTCCTGGCAAGGTAAGACTCTGCAGGGTTAAGCAGGTGGAGAAGAACACTGTAATTGCTTCCCTCTACACATGGTATCTGCACACTCTTCTCTTAGTACTTTAGTCTTTTGACTAGTCACTAACAACACTCTCAGGATGTCACTGAACTTGCCCCTCTGCAGCTTATCATGCTCTACCGCTCATCTTACTGGTTCCATTGGCTGCACTCAATCTACAGCATCTTCTGGAGCTTTCAGCTGCATCACTACTACTTTGTTGTAAAGCCATGTTGCTACTGTAGGTTATGTGACCTCCGTCCACACCTATATTCACCCCTCCTGGGCAAGCACAGGAATCTCCCAAGAATGTGAGGTGCGGTGGACATACCAGTTCTATCCAGGAGGGGGGAGTTTAATTATCCACCTCAATATAAACTTTATATTTGCTGTTTTACATACCAACTGCCCATCATATCTGGAATACTTTATAATCTTATGCATGATATTAAATTGTATAAATGTATTTGCACACTTCCCTTTACCTATAGTATGTTGTCAATTCATTAATTTTAATTGAGCTATTTATGTCAAGATCACTTTCTTCCCAAACATATGCCATCTATTGGACCAAGTGCAATAAGAGGAAAACTCAGTTTGTGAAAGGGAAAATCGGCAGGACTAGGAGGCTTGAATATGATGTGTAATATGGCCCCATTTTGCACACTGTATCAAAAACCCAAATGCTCATGCTAGTGTGGCACCAAGTGCACCACCTGTAATCTACACTTTTTACTAGGTGTATAACAATTCAAGAAACTCTACACCTTTTTTTCTTTTTAAATGATTTGTCCCAAAAGTGAGAGGTTTTACATTATTTTCATTTTGCGGACATGCATACCATAATCAGAACCTGTAAGCCAAAAAATATTTTCTCAAAAATGGACCAAAGATGTGGAATATTTGTCTTAATCCACACACAAAAAAACTATTTAGTAAATGAGAAGAGGATGGGTAAATATTATGTCAACATAAGAATTTCCAGATCCTAAATCTTTTGAGTTTGAGACTGTGATCTAAAGCGTCTTCAATGTTGTACTTGATCTTGATCGGATAGTTTTCTCTCTAGGGTCTGGGCTGGGGATTTGCTATAGGGAGTGCAGTCACAAATGGGCCCTGAAGGCTTATTACAGCACAATAAAACACCACTGCTATAAATAGCACATTGTAATGTGGGCCCTGGTACAAATTTGACACTGGGGCCCAGAAGCTTTTATTAATGCCTCTGGGTTTAGGATGTGCAGTAAAAAGTTTGCCCTGAAAAATGTAATCTGGTCTTTAATGGTTTACCCATTTCTTTCCAACAGTTTAGCCATCTGTTTGGAAAAAAAATACTCATAAGTTTTATATTATTATGGTATATGCAGATGATCAGAATATTTTTATTAGTGTATATCATAGAAGAAGAATTCTCAACTGTATTATATTTTGTGAGTTATAAAACTGTTTATGTTTGTACTCTGTACATTGCTGTCTGCATTTCGATTTAGCTCATTGAATTTTTGTAACCGTAACATCTAGTGACCTGATAAAACTCTCTAGCAGTCAGTGCATTATGTAAAGAAAATTATTCTACTTATTAGAATTTAACAGAAATCATTGAGCTTTATTCAAACAATACAAAGCAATGAATGCTGTAAACTCAATTTATCCAGCAGGAATCTTAGAAAATATTCCTTTTTTAAGCCAGATTCACATAGGCGGATTCGGCCCATGAAATAAAGATCAGATGTTGGATATATTTCTAACTGAACATTGAGCCAGGACCCAAACTCCAAGCAACATAGTCATCTATGGTGCCAAAAATCTCTGCCTTCCCCCACAGGATAACTATCCCATACAATAATCATGTTTTCCTGTAGGAAAGCAGACAGTCCTAGCATCACAGATCACAATGAAAAACTAAGAAAGAATTTCAGCCTCCGTAGGTCATAACTTGTCGTCTTAGCTGGGCATGTCTAGATACGTGTATCACAAGTTAAGCCACTTTTCTAAATACACCACAGTTTCATGAAAAGTTATCCCAAAGTGATATGTTTACTATCCTATTTGTTTCTGTATTTGACCTCTCAGTGGGAAAGGGTGAATTGAAGTCTTTTAAGGCTTCTGTTCACATGCCTTGATTTAGTATTGTACTAGTTTTAAGACAAATTGGAGTCCTTAGCCAAACTGAAAATCTGCCAAGTTGAGGAATATCTGTATGTCTATCTGTTTTGGTCATTACAGTGGCTTGCAAAATATCTCTCTGCCTGTTATATCCCCCCCCCTCTGCCACGTCCTATCTGTCTGTCTGCTATTAATGTAATGCCTCTCACCTTGGTACATTCCTGTACATGTTGTATTTGTATCTGCTTATCTTATCTTATCTTATCTTTGCTGCTGTAACACACTGAATTTCCCCACTGTGGGACTATTAAAGGACTATTATTATTAAAAGTATTCATACCTCTTCAACTTTTTCACATTTTGTCACCTTACAACCACTAACTTAAAGAGGACCTTTCACGTCCTCATGTATATGCTGTTTTACATACAGCTAGAAAGCAGACAGCATGCTAAATTCAGCGCGCTGTCAGCTTTCCCATTATATGGCCCGGGGCTGGAGCATTGGTGCCGGTAGTTCTGTGCCCCATCGTCAGAAGGGCGTTTCTGACAGTCTAGCTTGGCTGTGAGGAATGCCCTCCCTGACTGTGCTCGTTTATAGCGCACTACCAGCATCGATAGCTCCAGCCCCGGGCCACATAACGGGAAAGCAGAGAGCACGCTGAATTCAGCACGTTGTTTGCTTTCTAGTGGTATGTAAAACAGCGTATACATGAGGACGTGAAAGGTCCTCTTTAAATGTATTCTATTGAGATTTAAAGTGATAGACCAACACAAAGTAGCACATAATTGAGAAGTGGAACGAAAATGATGCATGGTTTTCAAAATTTTAATCAAATAAAAATCTGAAAAGTGTGATGTGCAAAAGTATTCAGCCCCCTGTACTCTGATACCCCTAAATAAAATCCAGTTCAATCAATTGCCTTCAGAAATAACTTAATTAGTTAATAGAGTCCAGCTGTGTGTAATGTAGTCTCAGTATAAATATATCTGTTCTGTGAAGGCCTCAGTGGTTTGTTAGAGAACACTAGTGAACAAACAGTATCATGAAGTCCAAGGAACACACCAGTCAGGTCAGAAATAAAGTTGTGGAGAAGTTTAAAGTAGGGTTAGGTTATAAAAACTTATCTCAAGCTTTGAACACCCCAAGGAGCACTGTTCAATCTATCATCCAAAAATGGAAAAAGTATTCTACAATTGCAAACCTACCAAGACATGGCTGTCCACCTAAACTAACAAATCAAGGAGCAAGGAAAGCACTGGTCAGAGAAGCAGCCAAGAGGCCTGTGGTCACTCTGGACAAGCTGCAGAAATCCACAGCTCAGGTGGAATAATCTGTCCACAGGACAACTATAAATCGTGCGCTCCACAAATCTGGCCTTTATGGAAGAGTGGCAAGAAGAAAATCATTGTAGAAAGAAAGACATAAGAAGTGCCGTTTGCAGTTTGCTATAAGCCATATAGGGGACACAGCAAACATGTGGAAGAAGGTGCTCTGGTCAGATTAGACCAAAGTTGAACTTTTTGGCCTAAATACAAAGCGCTATGTGTGGCGGTAAAGTAACACTGCTCATCCCCCTGAACACACCATCCCCACTGTGAAACATGGTGGTGGCAGCATCATGCTGTGGGGATGCTTTTACTCAGCAAGGACAGCGAAGCTGGTCAGTGTTGATAGGAAGATGGATGGAGCTAAATACAGGGCAATCCTGGAAGAAAACCTGTTGAAGGCTGCAAAAGACTTGAGACTAGGAAGGAGATTCACAGACGCTCTCCATCCAATCTGGCTGAGCTTGAGCTATTTTGCAAAGAAGAATGGGCAAAAATCTCAGTCTCTAGATGTGAAAAGCTGGTAGAGACATACCCCAAAAGACTTGCAGCTGTAATTGCAGAGAAAGGTGGCTCTACAAAGTATTGATATAGGGGGCTGAATATTTTTGCACGTCACACTTTTCAGATTTTTATTTTATTAAAATTTTGAAAACCTTGTATCATTTTCGTTCCAGCTCACAATTATCTGCTACTTTGTGTTGGTCTATCACTTAAAATCTCAATAAAATACATTTAAGTTTGTGGTTGTAAGGTGACAAAATGTTAAAAAAGGGGTATGAATACTTTTGCAAGGCACTGTAGCATTTTTTCCACTTTTGCTTAGTACTGTATGCTTTTGGAGTATAGGAGGAAACCCATGCAGACACGAGAAGAATACATCAACTGCATGCAAGTGTTTTCCTTGGTCAAATTTGAATCCAGTATCCCAACACTGCAAAACAACACTAAACTTTAGCCTTTAAAATTTATAAAAACTAGATTACTGAACATTATATACAATGTTAGGCTAGGGTCAAGATGACACAGCAGCAGATTTCTTTGAATGCAAAAACCGCACTGCATAGTATGTCCTGCGTGGAAAAAATTGCAATGACTAGGTAGATATTTGTGCTATTACATTTTAAATCCTTGTTTTTAATCCTTGATATAGAAGATGATGTAATTATCATTCATTACCAGTACAGTAAATGGTAAATCTATCTAAAAGGTACAGAAAGTCTGGTTACATCTGTATGCTCTTCAGCTAACACTTGATCTTAATTAAAATATATATTTATCACACGCAGCAGATGTTTTTAGTTCCAGAAGGAACTTTTAGATTTATTTACCAAAATATCTTCGAAGCACCATGCAGGACCGCAATAATCTTTGCAGAGATTTCACAACAATATGAATGGTTTTAAGTGTTCCTGTAGAGCATGACTGAAATGCTGACAGATAACCCTCAGGCCACCCACTAGGCACAACAGCTTCTACTGCACACAGATTTAATTCTCATATAACTGTCTTGACAGTGAAAATTAAAAAAAAAAAAAAAAAAAAAAAAAACCCAAGCATATATAAATATACATCCGAGTGTGTATGTACTCATGAATACATGCATGAAGTATACTGCAAGGTTTTCAATCACATTACATCCCTAATTCGATTTACAGTTTCATAAGGATAAAATCAAAGATTTTGTTTAAGTTACTATGAGATCTTTGTTTTTCTTCATGACTAGTAGGAAGTGTTAGTTTACAATATGTCGTATGCAACAAAGGAATTTACAATACAGGTATCAGGACATTATTATCAATTTTACAGCATATGGCTCTCCAGCTGTTGCAAAAGTACAAGTCTTTGCAGAGCATGCTGGGAATTGTACTTTTACAACAGCTGGAAAGCCACAGGTTGAACTGCTTATTTATAATATTTACATACACCACCTGTAGTTGGTATAGGCACTTCAAAAATGTAAAAATAATGTTCCCTGCAACATACTGTACATATGAACATCTACAGATGTGCCCACAGTTCACCTTTACTTTATCTCCAGCTTGGTTTTCGACTCAAACTATGAACTATTTCAATACAACATGTAACAACCAGCTAGCAAAATCCCTTGCAAGCTGCAATTCACAACAATTGACTGCAAATAGAAACATATAGTATCAGTATCTCATGCCTGATTATTGAAAAATCTCTAAAAAGGTGGTCATGCATCTTAACATACCCTGCCAAGAGGAATGGTAAGGAAGGGCAATCACTTAAACATTCATAAGTCAAAGATATTAAGATATTGAACATTCATATTTTACCTCTTTTAACACTGCTGGGTTTTTTAGTTTATTATGAAGTTTTCTGTCTGCAGCTCCTATTCTGACCTATGTGTGTCCTTGGTAACAAGCCTAATTTATTATTATTATTAATTTATTATGCTTACTTGTATAGCGCCATCATATTCTGCAGCGCTTTACAGCCTAATCTCTTTTGTTTCCCCCTACTTCTTAATGACATGTATTTAGTGTATATAATAATTATGAAATAGATACAGGCGATTTTTTACATAATCAAGTCAATAATACTTGGGCTGCGAATCTTTGCAGACGGATAGTGAATGAAAAAAAAAATGTTTGTAGAGTTCATTGTCATGTAAAGATAATGATTGGGGCAGGTCAAAAATGGCATTGCACTCTAAAATTCAAGCAGAAAAACTTTTTTTTTTCAGGAACAAAGAAAAAGAGGAAGAAGAATAAATCGATGTAGAAACACCATCATCACAAAGGAAAGAGAAAAGCAAAAATAAAAAAAAGAGTACATATAGGCATGCATAGAATAGTAATCGTGTGACAGAATATCATAAAATCTTTTTTTTTCTTTACATCTACCAGTCTCGTGACACACATCTTGATATATGTCCCACCAAAAGAAAAGATAAATGAGGCTAAATTTACATTTAACTGCAGATATGTTAGGAAACTGCCACTAGAGCAATTCCTAAAAATGCAGGAAACAGCAGATAACAGAGAATAGTACAACTCTAAGATCTAAGGCACTCCAAATGCTTTCACCAGAGCTTGATGGGAAGCCAGTTGCACTTAAGCTGAATTTGGACCCAGGTTATCACCCCAGAACCTTAGTGTGAGAAATAGACGCACTAATAAGTGAAATCTAACCAGGACCCATAGCAAAAATTCACAAGGCAGATCTAAACAGGAGAGCAGGAATAAACATGTCCAAGATGAGGTCAATCTGAGAGTTCACAGTCAAAGCCAAAATCAGAAAACTAGCAAATATCTGGTAAACATGCCAAAGTCAGTAGTACAGCAAACAAATAGGTATGAACAGAACTCTGGAGTCTAGCTAGTAACAAATAACATTGGACACTCACAAATAGCCCTCCTCAACTGCTGATTGGTTCAGCGTCTCTGATGCAGAAAGCTTCATATGTCGGCATGGCAATCTTAAAGCAACAGCAGTGAACAGTTCTGAAATGCTTAACAAGACCCTTATTTAATAGTTGATTTTTACAGTTTTTTTTTGGAAAATCAGGTTAAAGATGTACTTTTAAGATTAGAGAGGGCTGCAGACCTTTAGATTCAACTATCAGTTTTCATCTAGTCTAAGTTTTGTCTAAATCGAAAGTGTTCCAACTGTTCAAAAAAGTTGTTTATTTACTTTTAGTGATGAAGAGTAGCCTAAAACATGTCACCTAAACTTTAGGTCATGTGGTTTAGAATTTAGAAATTTTAGTCATTGGCAGTTGTAGACTGAGCATTTTAGCTTTCAGCTCTAATTGACTGGTTTCTCTCTTTCTTTGACCTACTTTTGAATGTAGGTAAATGACCGTGAATAACCTGGACCACATTAAAGCATTTTAGATGATGGTTTAGATCACATGGTCTGGGTTACTCATGTTCACTGGCCTACTTTTAAAAAAGAAGTGAGCATATTTATCTGCTCTTTAAGGTTTTTGTCAAATTAAAGGGTAGTCCAATTTTTATCCTGATATCTCTAATTAATCTCTAGAGATATACAGGGAGACTGTAATTACAAAGCCAAATACAATTTGGAATGAAGGAGAGACAGAGAAAGGAGGAATTTTTTATCTAAAGATGTATGCAGAGAAAGACTCTGGAGAATGACTCTTTAATTGTGATTACAAAGACTGACATGACCATAGTAGACATAGATAAGGATAAAAACAATGAAGAGGTGTATAGTCAATTGGAAGAAAGCTGTTTATAAAAATAAGGGATCCAATTTCATTTGTAAAAGATTGGTTGGTTATTTTTTTTTCTTGAATCCACGGAAATGGGTACTACTAAAGAGGTAGTGATGAAATGTATGTGCGGTGTCTCAAAGGTTCTGATACTACATTTGCTTTTATTGGTGGTCCCTCCCTTTTGACCTTCCTTGACACCTGATTGTTTGAAAAGTGGGCTGGTGTTAAGTTGGTTCCCAAGAGATATTTAATTGGATAAAATTTTGTCAAATATTGAAGGCCCACACAGAGCACAAAAAATAAATCTGCTTTCTTGACAGAATTTGTAGCTTAAAGGGGTTTTCCAACTAATATTTTTTTTATCCCTGCAGAGGTCACAAAAAAATTAACAAACAGTACAAAATTACCTCTCTGGATTCCCATACCAACAGAGCGGTGAATAATGAGCCTTTGTTAATTTACACCCTTTTAGGGGTTAAAATAGGAGTCAAAAGACCCTTTTAACAACAGGTAATGATGTAAGACACCTATGCACCTTTGATGGTAAAAGCCTACAACATACTGTAAATCAGAATGTTGTTAAGACAATAAAGAAAAAGTTATCAAAGGATTGTACTCTAAGTAACAAAATTTTTGGTTACTTTGCCAGATTTTGTATTGCAGAAAAATATTTTAGATTTGACTATGCTTTCCTCTTTTAGCTACAGGAGACTTCAATAGGTTCCTCAGCCGCTCCAAGTTCCGCCAATATATTTATGAATATGATTGAGACTAATTATGTTTTTTTCAATTGAACATATTGGACATGTGAGACAATGACTCAGATTTGCGGATATGTTCTTGGCATAGGATTGAACAGAGGAGGAATTGGAAGAGTTTTTTTTAACTTAATTGAACAGTTGGTATGATTACATAAAGTTAACTCCCAAATATGAATACTATTCATTTTTTTGAATGTAAAGATAATAAGACAAGAGGACAAATTTGAGACTATATTATATTCAAAAAGCACTGATTGTAATAAACTTCTCTATTATAGTACACTAGTTTTCATGTTCCACAAAATTTTAAGAGCCTACATAAGGAGCCAACAGAATATCAGGCACTCTTGAGTTTTCTGAAATTAAAAAAAATGTATTTCGGAAAAGTTTGTGAAAAAGAATACCAGAATCAGATGGTTGAATCTATTATGACCAAGGTGGTCCAGGATGAGAGGACAGATGATTTAAGATCAAAGGTCTTTTGGATCAGCCGTTATAGACATAAAACAAAAAAAGTATTGATGTCATGGCCCTTGGCGTGCCATGCCACCAATGTGGCCCAATCATTGCAACATGCTATCAAAAGCCTTGAAGAGTTGCAATTCACATCCCATACTGGTCGGTCATGCTAGAATAATTAGCCTACAACTTTGTGGTTAAAAAAAGTAGCTTTAGGCTAAGGCCCCATGTAGTAAAGCGCTGCAAAAATACACTTGAAAAAACTGTGGCAGAAAAGCACCGCATTTTTTTTTCTGCAGCGTTTTTCATTGCGATTTTGCAGACTGTGGACTTTCTGCCCCTATCATAGCTATATGGTAAATGCCAGTGTTTCCATAGGTATAATTGACATGCTGTGATATTCAAAAACGCAAGCGTTTTTGAAAATGCAGCTTTTCCACTGGAGATTTTTTTTTTCTGCAATGTGTGGATAGGATTAGCCAGAATCTCATCCACTTTGCAACATGGGGCCACAGCCTAAAGGAGTTATCTACATCTAATATTGATGATTAATATTGTTCCTTAGGATAGGCCATCAATATTAGATCCAGGACCCCTTCAGATCATCTGTTATGGGACCATGTGGCTCTTGGTAATGTTTTCATGCTATATAAAGTGTACCATCTGTTTTACCACTGAAGTCTATGAGACTGCGCTGCTCCACTTTTTACAGCGAGTGAGCAGCGTGGCTCCTGACATGTAAACATTACCTAGAACATGTGATTTGCAGGGTCCCGGCTGATCGATAAGGATAAGGATAGATTATCAAAATTAAAAAGTAGATAATCCCTTTACACACATCTAGACATGTCCAGAACATAGGACATGTATATATATGTGTATATCTACGGTATGTATTTGGAGTATTAATGTAGTACTTTGCAGTACCACCTAGGTTTTGCACTCTTATTTTTTCCCCAGGAATTATTTGTGTGTTCATATGTATTTTTGAAATTTCTACTTGCAGACAGAAAACATGCGAGCCATTCCATCAAGTTCTGTTTTATTCCTCCCTGCTGTGAATTCTACTGGAGGTTTAGCGTATGATCTATTGTTCTTGCACTTTGCCTTCTCTGAAATCTGTTCTTTTCCTGAACTTGGCTAAACTGCTTCTTGTTTTGCAGGTCCCTGATATTGTCATGCTCTGTTATTATTTATATCCACTTGTGTACAGCTGGAATGGGATCCTTTATTTGTCAATCATAGAGAGTACAGTATATAATCTCCTTAACTGCTGTAGTCACATCTGTGTTCTCACAGGGTACAATAAACTTGGTTATTTCTAAAACATCTCCTCGGTTTACTGAATTTTCAACATTTCTCCTGCATAGGGTACTAAATAGGTAATCTTCTACTAGACTATGTCCAAACGAGCTTCCTAATGATACAGTAGAACACAATATGTGCTTATGAGCTGATGTTTATTTTCAATTATCTCTAGGACAGTTTAGATTCATATCAGTTCAATATCAATGTTGCATCCCAACCAAACATCTACCTGTGAAATGTAATTATTAACTTAAGAAAAGCAAGCAGAGCGGCCTCATATGTCTCGTAGAAACCTTGGAAATGTAAAACCACAGGCTACCAAAATACAAGGCAAATTAAATAACTAAAAGTGAGTCTCACTGTGATGTATTTCTCTGTGAAGTTTAAATGGTCTTTTAATTTAAGGTCATATTACTATCAGATAAATTGATTTACGGAGGAAGAAGTTCTACATATAATTTTGCTTAGTTGCTAGGATATAAAGGTATACAAGATTGTCTTTGCGTCTGAGGTTACATAATGAAATTATGGGTCATGCAGAGCTTTCTCGGTGAAGATTTTCTGTGCAATATTTCTATATTTTTATTTATTTTGGCACATAATGTTTCTATGATTGTAAGTTTAAAAAATAGAAAAAGAGAAACAATTCTATAATTTACTCTTTAATTACATATTTTTAAGTTTACTGACCTAACATTATGCCCATATAAAGGACATATCGGGGCAGATTTATCTAAAATTGTGACATTGTCATGCTTTATACGCCATATAACTGGTACACAAAGCGTGAAAGTTGGGTTTTAGGGAAAAATTTTGACTTTTTTCTTTTTATGTTTCCCTCGCCACCTTCCTTAACCACTTCCTGCCTCAGGCATTTTTTTGATTTTCATTTTTGACTCCCCGCCTTCCAAACCCAATAACTTTTTTGTTTTTCTGTTCAAAGAGCCATATGAGGGCTTAATGTTTGTGGGGAAAATTGTTCTTCATAATGGTACAATTTAATATTCCATACAAGGTGGAATGGGGTGGAATTGGAGAAAAATGTGCATTTGTGCGGCATTCTTACAGGCTTTGTTTTTATAGCGTTCACTGTGCAGCCAAAATTATATGTCACCTCTATTCTATTTTTAGGTACAATTCTGGGGATACTACATTTATATCATTTTATTTACATTTTAACCCCTTAAAAAAGAAATATATATATACGGAGATAGATATGGCTCCTTTTTTTGCAGGACCAGGGACACTTTTAACTTATACGATTTGGAATAATGTCTATTGCATTACTCAAAATGATATAATAGCGAAAAAAAAAATACCGGTTCAGCACTTTTGATTTTATTCCCACAACGGCAATCACCGTAAAGGAAAAATATTTTTATACGTTTGTAGACCAGGCATTTTCAGACACAGGAATACAAAATACATATATATTTCATGGTATTTTACTTGTTCTAGGGAAAGGGGGGGGGTGATTCAAATTTTTCATTATTTTTATATATATTTTCTTTAACTTTTTTTTTTAACTGTAATTATAATTATTAGACCAGAACCCCTAGGGGTCTTGAACCCCAGTGGGTCTGATCACTAATGCAATGCATGACAATGCTAATGCATTGCAATGCATTACAACATACCACTACTTATTTTATAGGTTGCATAGTAAAATCACTTGTAATAAAAGAAATACTGAGACAAGCCTGGGAACCTTCAAAAGGCTCCCTAGTAACGGATCTCATGAGTGATCGGCAAGGGTGAGTGAGGCAAGGGGGAGTAGAGGAGGCTCAGTCACCGGCCCAGTATGATTTATTGTTATTTACACTAGAAAATTGATATAAATTATGCTTGAAATCTACGCCAGCTAGGAGCTGGCATAAATTTCAGTGCAGGAGCATGACCCCAGTGGAGGGTGTGCTCGATTTACAAGGAGTCAAACCCTCCATATTTGATGGCTCTTTTTTTTCTGAAAGGCCCTGCAAGAATCAGGTTCATGTTGGTTATACAATATATGAATCTGGGGGTAACACTGATAGAGATTGAAATAAAAAAACCATAAAAACAACATCAAGTCAACGTCATGAAACTAAAAAGCTCAGCACGCTATGCAAAGTACAAATAGTTCAAGCATGAACATATGAATGAAGAAACAAAAAATATTAGAAAGTTGCAGGGTATCCAAGGAATTGTCTTATCTTTTTAATTTTATTTCTAAAAATATTTCAATTACATAAAACAAAAAACTTGTGTAAAACTCGCACTACTGAAATATGCCACATGAAAGTGTTTTTTACTATATCCTATGGCAATCTCTGTACCATGGCCACCAATAATGGAGATTCAACAGATGTGTGCCTGCTGTAGCCAGTCACTGACTGCAGCAGTGACCTCAGTGGTTTTCAGTGCATACAGTGATTGTCTGCAGCAGTCACATGTCCGTCTTCACTAGAGGCCAGGATACAGAAACTGGCAGGGGATTTGGGAAGCAGCAGCACAGGAGTGGAAGGGTATAGGTAAGTGAGTATGACTCAATGAGTTTGTTATTGTGCAGCAATATACTCATTTTGGCACAAATTATTGTATTGGACACCCCATTTAACTGTTATAACTGGCAACAGATGTAGGCTATCAAGAGTTTAAATATGCTGTATTATTTATTGTTTGACGTAGGGGAAATACATATCTACATTTACCACTGCAATCCCGCTGGCTCAAGATTAGAGGGCAGATTGGCTATGATGGTCAGGAGTTGAGCTATTCAAAAAACTACTTTAAATATGTAGCAGGGAGAGCTCACCCCAATACTACTGCCAGGTGACCTGGACCCCTTCGTCTTGCGTCCTGGAACGGTGGAGGTGTCAGCGACATGGACACCACTGAGTAGTTACCGACTACGAGATCTTTTACAATCAGATGTTATTATGGAGCAAACCAGGAGTGGCCTACTGAATTTCCTCCAGGTGGCTGACCTCACGAGGTCGCATACCCAACTTAGGCAAGTTCATCCTCAGCCCCCTGCCCCTGCCTGGTTTGAATCTCTTTTATTACAAACTAGACATTCTAAGGGCCTTATTTCCCTACTCTACAACTACATTCTATCCTTGACTCCTAATGTTAAACCCTCATATATAGGTAGATGGGAGAGGGACCTGGGCTGCTCCTTCAAGGAACCAGAGATAGCACATATACATGGTAGATCCCATGGTTTTTTGCCTTGTGTAAGAGTTCAAGAGAATTCATTCAAAATTCTTACTAGATGGCACAAGACTCTGGCAGATCTGAGTGGAACTGCACTCAGACGATCACTGTTGGTGATGTGGGGAACCTGGCGGCTCTTTAGGTCATATCTTCTGGGCCTGCAAGGTTATCTCCCCCTTTTGGTCACAGGTGGAAATGATTCTTCGTAAAGTGGGGGCAGCGGACATTATGCTGACCCCTGCCTCCGTTTTGTTGTGGTTGCCCTCAGGGAATTGGTCACCAGGTGAAAAGTAACCTTGCTACTTTGCTGGTCCAGGCTGCTAAATTATTGGTACCACTTAATTGGTTTAAGAAGGAGCCTCCCTCTGTGACTGATTGGGTGACTAAAGTGGATGAGATCATCCGGCTTGAGGAGTTGTATAGTTGGGAACTGCGTAAACACCAGTCCTTTGAGGTCTTATGGCGACCATGGTTTGACTATAGAAGGAGCTTTAAATTGTCATAGGCCTCCCCCCTCCTCAGGTCGGTTGGTCAGGGTACTTTGCAGGGGGTCCTTTCCCTTCTTCTCTCTCTTCTCATTTCTGGTTCCCCTCCCTATCTACCCCCCTCCCTGGTCTTTGGTATATGTTGATGTAACCGCACACTATTCTCACTTTCCTCGCCTATTCTGAAGGTAGCATTGAAACATCTTGAGCTCCATCCTCTGTACTCAGGGCCCTGATGCCTCCTTTTTCTACACTTTTAGATTGGTTTCCACAGTTCAGCACCTGTGGCCCCCTCCCTCCCCTCCCCTGCCCCTCCCTTAGGTACAACTGGCCTTGATGTGCGTTACTTGTCTAACTGTATTGTATTTTATGTTACCCCCTTTTACTTCCCACCACCCCCTCATTTTTTGGCTTCCTGATTTTTGCTCATTGGCAATGTTTTATATGGTCTATTTACATAATGCTCTATGTATTTTGTACACTTTACCTTTTCAATAAAAAGAGATTTGGAAGAAATATGTAGCAGGGAGGTTAGGAAAAACAAACACAAAGCAACATAATTCTACCATGGAAACAATTCACATGCAGTGGGACACAGGATCTTGAAATGATACTCGTACCTATGCTAATACACTGATTATTTGCTTCCAAACTCCAGCAATCCACCATAATATGTTAAGGAACCTGTTAGCAAATTTTAAATTCCTCTGCACCATGAGAGGGAACATAAAACATTATATAAAGAACAGCTAGGTCCATCGGTTAACTATACAGACCATTAACTAAACAGTATTTTGTAGTATCCTATGTATAGTGAGGTCATTTGCCCTCAAATTCCAGACTTAAGATGTGTTTGGAGCCTTTATTTAAATTTGTCCAAGGATGAGATCTCTCTGATAAGTCTGGCTAATGCATGGCAGAAGGTTTTGGCTCCAAATCATTTAAGGTAGATCCTGGTAATGGACAATTTATTTGTGCCTGCTGATCTGCTAGGAATATGGGGCTGCAGAAGATCTTTTAAGTAGTTGGGGCCCAAGTGGTTATGGATTTGATTTAGTCAAACAAACTTTGGAAGTTATTCTGCATTTTATAGGTGAGAAGATAATGGGGGTTATGGGAGCATGTTGGGGCTGTTTGGTTATTAACCTTGACTAGCTGAAGACAATGTATTTCTTTATCTGGAAGACCTACATATAGGCCATTACAGTAGTCAAGATGTAAGACTATGAAGGCATGGACCACCATGGAGAGATCTTTTGTTGGAATAATGTGTTCATTTTTGCAACTGTTCCTTTGGTGGAAGTATGAAGATTTGATAATGGAGGA
Organism: Leptodactylus fallax; assembly: GCA_947044405.1. Taxonomy (NCBI): domain Eukaryota; kingdom Metazoa; phylum Chordata; class Amphibia; order Anura; family Leptodactylidae; genus Leptodactylus; species Leptodactylus fallax. The sequence continues at coordinate 1,855,974 of CAMRHE010000234.1, forward strand.
CATCAGCTAAGGAAAGATGGAGTGAATAATAATTTACTCTATGAGAAGTTTCAACTTGGAATATTTGAATAATAAGTGTAATTATTTTTGGAATTATTTTGTAAACTAATACTTCAGATGAATATAAGAAACTTTGTAATATAAGTTATCACAGGAAAATGCTCTCCTAGCTCCTCTCCTGCCTGCTAAACTACTCAGTTCACTGAGAGTTCTATGTACACCAAGGGCTCAATGAGAGATCAGAGTGTAAGATGAGTGGGTGTTGAAGCTGAGGGATGGAGAAACAACCTCAGACACAACAAAATAAGTGTTTGTCAAATTTCTAGTATTTTATAGCAGATATTTGGCAATTTTTGGCAGGTTTTAGCAAACATGATCAGCATAGATAAAGTGAGACAGAAATCTTACTGTATGTGATCCAGGAGGTCTGTTTCCTATGTCTCTGCCTCTCACTCCTTCTTCCTCTCTCCACAGACCTGTATGAATTGCAGTCAGTATTCAGAGAAGACAGCACTAAGTAGTGATTTAAGCAGTTTAGCAGGCCTGAGAGGAATTGATAACAGTAGATACAAGCATTTACCTCCGATAGCATATATTGCAGAGTTTTCTATATTTACCAGAACTATTTATTTGCATAAAAATTGAAACAGCAGCTACACTTAAAAAATCCCCCTCAAAAACAAGTGTTTAGATATTGTTTTTTATGCTTGCTATAGAGCAAGTTGGTTATTAGAATTTCGCCTGTATCTAATGTGTCAGACTTCGTACATGGGCAATGGAATGATCCCTGCTATTGTGCAGACCAGCCAATAAAAATCAGCACATTAGAAGAGATTTCTCCTCACCAGCAATGGACACATTAACTGGAGGTTCTTAGAAGTATTTTGCACAAAATCATTGTTTTATGAATTATTCCAATTGAAATTTTGTTCAGTTTTGATTGTTTAATAATTAGATAACCCTTTCAAATGAAGACTTCAAATGAGGAACTATACTCTATTAACTAAGACTGCCCTTAAAGGGGTTGTCCAGACAAAAATGGACTCCCAAATTATTATTTAAATAGACCGGGGCAGTGAAAAAACTAAAAAAAAAAAATCATACTTCTCTTTCTCCAGAGCTCTGTCGTTGTCTTCCAGTGGCAGTACCCAACGCACGTGACTGCTGAGGCCAATCGGAGGGCTCAGGGGCCTCAGGAAGGGAACTGGGACATCAAATTCCAGAGCAAGAAGGCAGCTGAGCTGCAGGAACGGACCGCACTGGGAGGACACCAGAGCACCCGGACAGGTGAATGTTTTTTTTTTTTTTTTTTTTTTTCACATCCCCCGGCCTATTTTAGAAATAATTTATTGGCTCAGACAACCTCTTTAAGTATAAAGCTTTTAAAATGAGTTTTCTAAACATACGCCCTCCTTCCTCTCTGTTCTTTGAATGACCAGGCCATGGAGCTATACTAAATTCTTATCTGGACCTGTGTTCTCACATTCATGCCAGCATATTAAAGCAGTGTAAGGTGTAGCAGTTTGGAGCAATGGAACCGCCCTCGGTGCTCCAAACTCCTCATTTCCATATTGTGAATGAAATGAAATATTCGGCAACAAAGGCGTACATTTTCATGGGGAAAAAGTGAGCCTGACCTATGTTGCTGATTTAATATGTTTTAACCTGGTGACAGACTCCCTTTAATATTACAATAATAATATACTGCACATTGATATCTAAATTGTCACAGAATACAACAAAAGTCATTGAAATCCATTGAAAAACTTCAGATAACACACTTTGCTACAGTGTAGTTAACACACCATTTGTTGTGTTGAACTTTCCTACATTATTATTGTAGATTGTATTTTTGTATAATCCAGTTATCACAGTTTGACTTGATTATTTTTAGCAGCCATACAAAACCTCTTAAGAAATTTCAGACATTAGCAATGTAACAGTATTGCGCATCATTGGATATAAGACAAAATTAATCTGTATGAGTCAGTGTAGCACATCAAAATTAAGTTACAGTATCCTGTGCTTTCTTCTTCTTACACCTGTGACACAGGCTGAAAGTAATGCCAAATAGTTAACGGCTTACTAAAGACTTAGAATTCTAGATTTTTTTTCTGTCTGTGACATAAGCATATTGCAACTTTTGCAACTTTTTGTCACTTTTTATAAACAGCATTCTCAGTTTTTGTCTCTGCGTTCTTAAATAAGTACTTTATGTGGTAAAACTTCAGTCCCCTTTGCTTACGGCACTCTTTTTTCCTTTTCAACGTGTGACATAAGAATTTTACTTTTTGTTTTCTGTACAATTATATTCTATCTGTGACACAAAGATTTCAGTTTAGTCTAAATCATATAGTCAAATATACATTTAAATCCACACATTATGCCTATAGTGTGGCTGTGGGAAAAATATATTGGCCCACATGAAAGAAACATGTAAAATTGGAGCAGCGAAGAAGAGAGCTTGTGCTGCTCCAATAGCTTCTCGTATTAATGCAGCCATGGTCACTGCATCAGAAACCCTTTAAGGCTGATACATAGCCTGAACAGAAACCACAGTGTTAATACCCCCCAACTCCATTTAACCCCAGCTCCAACGTCACCCCTCCCCTCCAGCAGCAGTTAGCCATTTTTTTAATGAGTTCCTGAATCCTACTAAAAGAATCCAGGTAAGTATACTTTTTTTTAGTTATTACATTTTTCCTTATTCCTGGCACAAATTTAATAGACTGCAATGTTTTAACAGGCTTCAACTAGAGATAGACAAACCTCTAAAGATTTGATTTGTCTTGGGTTTGGATGAAGCAACCTCCCGTTCGTTTTGGTCCATACTTGTTTAGAGAAGATGTAAAAAAAAAAATAACAAAATACCTACCTGACCTTCCCTCACCTCTGTTGGGTCATTTTCTGGCCTGTTCCAGCCTCCTAGGTCACATCATGTGCTCAAGGACACCTCCCTTGAGCCTCCACCTATTATACTCTATAGTCTGAAGAGACCCCAAAGTATACTAATTTCACTTCTGGTTTGTTGGTGATGAGCCCCCAAAGTTTTGTGTTCATGCAAACATGAAATGTTTGGAAAACTTGGGTTGAATCTTGTTCGACCTACACCAATTGGCTTATCTCTAGCTTCAACCCACTTCACAAGCAGTGGTAGCCATACACGTTGGATTGACATAATTTTGCTCTATAGGTTTTTTTTTGCAAAGCTGATCATCTTATACTACATATATAAGGATATACTGAGCCAAGGGAAAAGGCAATTAGGGGCACATGTGTGAGTAACTTATTCTTAAGGAGGAATCTATTCAATGTACTGTATGGTAACCCTGATGCTTTAGATTTTTTTTTGTTAAATTTAGGACAATAAATATGAGTGCAATTTAGAATTAATTTTCAGTTTATTATTAAAAGTTTACCGGTAACCAGTCTAAATACAAAAACAGAATGTTGCCAGATACTTCTCATTATGGTTCTTCACTTTAGTTCTAGGGATAACCTTACTGTAACTTTGCTAATTATGTGCAGAGGTATATCTTGTACATGTTGACTCAATACAAATTTTACAGCATTTTAGGTTAATTACCATGGTACTAATAACATTCTCATTACGATGCTAACAAGACTTTGAGAGGCTCTTAAATCAAGTAAATGTGTAGTATTCTTTGTGATTGTCCTGATAATGAACAATTTAAGTTCTTTAAAGTTAACTTATTCTGTAAGGTTACTGAGCACTCACTAAAATATTCATTAGAGGAAGTTATTAAAGATGGATTCTAACAGCTTATCATTATTATCTTAAGAAATTCTGTGAAAAAATTAAACAGTTTTGCCTCACAGGGAATCATCTCATGGAGGAGGTTAAAGGGCTATGTTTCCTTTAATCTTACTGTATGGTAAATAACCCACATGATTCGGGTCAAGCAAAGTTAAAAAAGTCTGACTTTGCCAGAACTATAATACAGCAAATTTATTGTTTAAAAATAAATTACTGAATTATTTCATGCATGAAACTTGACTATGGTTTAATATTTTCTGATGGCGGGAGCCTCTGATCTTTTCCAGTTTCTGAGCAGAACCTTTAATTAAAGTATATTGGATCATTAAAATGAAAGAAAAGCCTGGTATAATTTTATATGAATAATGTTAAAGTATTGTAAGACCAATTTGGACTACTTACATTCTGTTACAATAACTTGGAATGTTCTCAAAATTGTTAAGGTCTTGTTTATAAAAGTTTGTTTAGGAAATTTAATTAGCAAATATATAAGGTTTTGACCATGTCTTAGACATTGGCATTGGAGGCTGGGGGACAGGCTACCAAGCTACTGGTTAGTGTCCTGCAGTGGTCACAACTGACTCTCTGTCTCAAGTGACAAACCTAGCACTTGTGCCATAGGTTGATGAATCAGGTTGATACATTTTAATAATGATTTGTATCTTGTATTCATGTACGATTACTTTTTAGATCCTAGCTCCATTTTGAATTTTTGCTAATAGTATAAAACTACTAACCCTTCTTTTTCCATATCTTTGGCTCAGTTTTTTCTGTTTTTCCTAAAGATAGGTCATCAATATCAAATTGGTGGGGGTCTAACACTTGGCATCCCCATCAATCAGCTGTTCTCTGCAGATAATGGACAGATAATGGAGTAGGAAGCAGAGAGCTTCGTTTTCTGAGTAGCATCTGATCCAAGTCACTCTAGCTTGGGTCCCATTGAAATGAATGGGAGCTTATCTACAGTAACCTAGTCTGGTCACTACACAGAGAACAGAGCTGTCTCCTTCCTGCTCCATTCTCTATGTATTATCTGCAGAGAACAGCTAATCGATGGGGATGCCAATTATCGGACCATCACCAATGTCATATTGCTGACCTGTCCTTAGGATATCCTTTAAAGGAGATTTGGTCACTTATTTAAATTTGCATAAATATGACTTCAATGCATGACTTATTTTTGAGGTCACAATAAAGGTATTTCTCATAGGGCCACACTGTTCCCACTAATCTAAAATACAGATCCTACAAGGACATGACATGAACCCTTATTTAGCTATATATTTTATTTGTAGGTATGTAGACCCTGTAAGTGAATGGTGTAGTCCTTCTAGGTAGTGCTTAGTCTAGTCTAGTTTACATGGACTTTCTGTACTTTGTTGCAGTATTCTTAACACTGAAATATTGTACTAACAGGATATGTCCAGTTGATGAAAAGCAAAAAGTAAACTACAGTAAATGTTGTTATGTGTTTAATTATATATAATAGGGGTTTCCAACAATAAATATTTATCACATAAGTTAAATGCATACTGTAGCTATAGGGGGGGTGAGTGATCATTCCAAGATCCTTGATCCTGAGTAGGCCCAAAAAAATCCATTTGCCGTAATGAGGTGACCAATACTACAAATACATACATGATGGTTGTGAGACCTTGGTACAAATATGGCATTGGGATCAAGAAGCATCAAGTGATGCTTTGGGGATAGCCTAAAAGCTACCAGAGTGGGACATGTACATATAGAGGTATCCACCTTTACTTTTCTCAAGTTTTAAGGACTCCAGTTTCTCATAGAACAAATGCCATACAATATTGGAACATGCTTGCTAAACCCTCAATAGGATGCCCCAACTAGGTGGTCACATATAGACAGATATAGCATATAAAGTAGATCTATCAACAGTAGAGTATCACAAAACCAGGTTTTGTTTTTTTCAATTAAGTTATATTGTGTCACAAATATCAGGTTATGTTAAGACAAACAAAGTTTTCCAGGATAAAAATATTGATAATCTATACTAAGGATAGATAATCAATTTCAGATTTGCACCAAGCATATCTGTCGATCAGTTGTTCTCAGCAGTTGACCATAGAGAATGGAGCAGGAAGCAAACAGCTCCGTTCTCTGTGTAGTGGCAAGAAGGGGTTACTGCAGATTAGCTCTCATTCACTTCAACAGAAGTTAAGCTGCAGTGATTCAGTTTAGCCACTGTGCAGAGAACAGAGCTGTCTACTCTATACTAGATTCTCTGTGTTAGACTTTAAGCCTGCAATACCCCCTTGAGGAAGTGAATATCTGCATACTAAAGTTCATGAAAGTATTTGAAAATCAATCCACAAAAAGTCTACGTAGCCCCTAGCCTAAAACACAGGGTAACTTTTTATTCAATTTTATATCTAATAGTTTGGGTAAAGTTTTCAGTTTGGTAGGTTTCTGTACATGCAGAACTTAAGGATGTAAGGAAATATGTGATTGTTTGTTTCCATGAAAACAAAAGTTGACTCTTTAACCTCCTCTTTATAATTTCACATCACAAAAATATATAATTTTAATACGTGTTAATACATATAAGGTAAAATTTTATTAATATTTGTATCCATGAAGACTTGTCCCAAGCACACATATATGCTATTATCTATCACTTATCTGATATGTACTTTTTCATAGCATGGCTAAAAGAAATCAGAAGATGATTCATTGGAGAAAATAGGTCACAACCTTAAGTTAAGCTTGGAATTTTTTAATAGATTTAAGCCTATAAAAGAAGTGATTAACTGCAAATGAGTCTTACAAGTGAATAGATGTCATAAAGGTCAGTTCTGAGCCTTTTCCAAGAATGCCAAAGGCTAATGCAGTAAAACAGGCATAAAAGAAAGTAATACATGCACATCTCATTTCACTGCAGTAGTTTTAATAGAACTAAAAGTTGTATTAAAAATAATTATGCACTTGCAAACACAGTGACCTGTCAGTGTTCACTGGATCCATTACAAGAGAACTCCAAGTTATGGATGTCCCCATATACAGAATGGTGCCCCTTTCTAAAAAGTCACAGTGAATTAAATTTAACAAACTTAATGTTAACATCTAATGAGGAATTGAAATTACACATTTAGATATCTAAAATTATGTATACATGTAAATATATTCTTTATCTAAATATTTTTTATAAAATTTAGACAAATTTTAAAATTTTAGACAAATATTGTGTGAGTTGTTTTATTTTATAGGGTATTATTATTATTATTAATAATAATAATAATAATAATAATATAACTCTGTGCTTATCCATTCTTTCTAATACACCAATGTGTGAAAAACAAAAATATAATCATACTTTTTTTTTTTTGTTTTTTGAACCTTAAGTGCCAATTATATTGTAGCCACATAGATCTGGGATACCCAATTCCAACAGAAAAGATTGAAGTGGTAATAAAACCCCCTCTCCGAATACTTGATAAACAGAGGTGTAACATGAAGCTCCTGGGCCCCAATGCAAAGTCTGTATCTGACTTACCCCCAACTATAATGTACCATTTATAGAACTGGAATCTTCATATTGAGAATAGAAACCTTAGGGACCCCTGAAGACTTCTGGACCCAGGTGCATCAGCACCATCTGCATCTCCTCAAGTTACACCCCTGTTAATGAACCTTCCTTACTTCATAGTATAGTGATAGCTGATATAATATAAGTTAAAATTAGATAAAGCTAAGTCTCCATCTCTTACCTTTTTTGTAAAGTTGGAATATCTTGGTCCTTGATGGTTTAGTAGACCCTTGGTTCTCTTGAACACCCTATTAACTATCTGCTTTATTTTACCCCAAGTATAATAAGTACATATTCTTACTAATTTCTATTTAAAGAAATTTTATGGTCAGAGCACTATAACCCAGAGGTGAAAAACCCATGTTGTTATTGATGATTTGACATATTTTAGGTTTTCTTTGCATTTTAACCATACTCTGATTCAGGTTGCAGATATGGGACATTTTACTATATTGTTTCAAGGTATTTGGTTAGAGACTAGCTACTAATCATGGCGGCAGCCTATATATGAAATATCAGCCATAGTTGTTCATTTTGGATGATTTTTATTTTTGATCTGATTGCTTAAACTTTTTTTTTTTTGGTATATTTATCATAACTTTCTTTTTTTCTGCTTACATACACTCCCTCTGTGTTGTTTTTATAGTATGGAAAGGAACATAGAAACACAACTGTAACGTCTCTGCCTGTTCAGGTCTCTGTGCCACCCTCTGCTCGCACACTGCGGCGCAGGAGGCGTGTTCAATTTGATTCTTTGGTTAAGATTCTTATTGCTCAGTCTGAACACTGTCCTAGACTATGTAATTGAATTTCAGCCACACCCGTCTCCTGCACCTTTGTTTCTCTCTGCTCCTCTAATAGTTAATCTCAGCCTTGCCTGTGTGATTGACAGCCTGTCTACAAATCCATTCTGGGGCAGGTCCTGACTTTCTATAAACAGGTTGTCAGCCCTCACATGCTTGCTGGCTATTGATTCTGTCTTGTGACTTGTCCCTTCTAGCTCCTTTTCTGCTGTTTCCTGTGTTCCTATTCCTGACCTCTGGCTTTGTCTTTTACTATTTTCTTGGATTGTGATTTTGCACTGCATTGCTCGACTGTTACTGACCCCTTGGCTAGTTGACCTCCCTTTGTTGTTGTTTGTCCTGTCTGCATTCTGTGTTGTCACCTATATTAGGAAGGGACTGTCGACCAGTTGCTAGCTGTCGCCTAGGACAGATCAGGCAAGTTAGCCAGGGACAGTGGGGGGGGGGGGGTTCAGCTTTATGGCTCACTGTCTTGTTGTGCCCCTCCCCCTAGGGTTCTGCAGGAGCCCTGGGGAATTGCTCAACTTGCAATTTCCTTACAACAACAAAGCTGAATATATGACTGCTAGAATATATATTTTATTTTGTTTAGTTGATCCTTAAAGGGGTTATCCATTATCTAATGTTGAAGGCCTATCCTTAGGATTGGTTATCAATATGAAATCTGTTAGAGTCCGATAACCCCCACAGATCTGCTGCTCTATAAAAGTGCGGCTCAATGTATGTTTAGATATTGGGAGCTGGGAGTTGGGTTCACTTACCGTATGATTTGTAGCAGCAGATATTGGTACTACAGCACTGCCTCATTTAAGTTTAAACGGCAGAACAGTATATATCTGTGGGAGTCGTGGCTGTTGGGCCCTCGTAGATCTAACATTGAAGGCCTATCCCAAGGATAGGCCATCAATATTAGAAATTGTATAACCCCCTTTAAGTGTACAGTATACTTCCCTCATTGAACAGTATATCATCATTTTGGTAAATTTCATATACAGTTCTCAAGTGCTTAAAGTATACATAATGCTAATTTTTTTCATGTGCATCATGTCCCTTGGATGAAATTTGCATTTATTTCCTAATTTTTATACCTTACAATAAAGTAGCAAACTAAGCTCACCCAATAGCAATTACATTGTATAATCAACCACAAAGGAAATCTATTTATATATCCATTAAAAATAAAATTGTAAATGTATCATCAAATCAAGGTTAATTTCCCAAAAGTATAGATTTATTCTTAAGAAATGTGCAGATTATACACTGTATACAAAGCAATTTCAATATGTTTCATTGAGGAAATAATTGAAATCTAAACATTCTTCCTTTCCTATATGAAGTGGAAAAAAAAGATCAACTGGAAAACAGTTACAAGAAGGAGGCACAGTGGAACAGAGATAGATTATGGAAAATAAAGTTGTTGAGAAGGAAAATCAGAGGTATACAGTAAATGAAGATACACATCCTGACATTATCAAGGGAACATTCTATGCATCACTATTCAATATGTCTTTGAAATTCTTCTTTTTTAAGAAAATAAAAAAAAAAAAATCTATAGCTACTTAAATTATACAAAGATATCCAATGTGAGTCAAAAGTATGCTCTGCTCCAATTCAACGTGTGAAAAATAAAGATGTGATGGAGTAAAAGAAAATAGAATATGATGTCTTCAGACTACAGTACTTTGACTAGTCTGTCAAAACTTAAATCACTGTATTGCAGTCCATTGTATAAAATAGTCAGAATTATGTTATGTACCAAAGCTATAAAAAGTTAAAGTGTCCCTCAAATTCTAATCTCCTGCCAAATATGACACAGGTCATGGAGAGAGGCTAATACAAGCTGAATGGCATAGTTGCAAAGGCAGTCGAACAGCACACGCTGAATATCATTTGCAGGTCCTTTCAATTAAAATCCCACTGGTGCTCAATACACTTCAAGTGTCACATTGTTGTCTTACTAGCTGCAGACCGCACACTAATGCATCTTCATTCCCTATATCAGATATGGTGGGACATTAGAATTGGAGGGCCACTACAATAAAAACGTTACTGCTTTGTCAGATACAAATAATGGTAAGTGATGTGGCGAGGGGAACAGTAAACAGTTTTGATGGTGATTAACTACTAATAAACCCTTTCCTGCTACCCGTATTCATTCTTATATGTCATATTGCCAGAAAAAAACAGAATCTGACAGGAAATGTAAGAATATTGTCAGTAATATTCTATTTTTCATAAATAAAGCATATAGTATATACAGTACTACTCATCAGCATTGTGTAAAAATACCTCCCGTGGAAGACCTCACAATGTTTCAGCCAATCAGCTCAGTCTCTTAATTAATTATGGAAAGCCTATTTATAGAGTATCTGTCACCATCTGTGCCCATCTGACAGTTGCTGTCACCCTGAGCTTTTTGATGCTTTGTTTATCTAAATCCGTTCAGACCATTCAAAAGATATAAGACCTGTTAGTATTTCTGCAAATTATGGTCTATTACCCAAGTGGGTGGTAACACTGTGGCAGGGGTGTAACTAGCAAAGGGCCTCATAGCAACCTTTTGACTTAGGCCCCTGCACCACTACACAGCATAGCCCCCTTATCTGACCCCCACACATGCCCCATTTACATACGCTATAATATCCCAGACAGTATAATGTCTCATAGTGGCCCCTTTATATAGCATAGCGTCCCATAGTGACCCCTCCACACAGTATAATGTCCCATAGCAACTCCTTCACACATTATAATGTCCCATAGCAGCCTCTCCACACAGTATAATGTTCCCTAGCAGCCCCTTCACACAGTATAATGTCATATAGTGGAACCTCCACACAGTATAATGCTCCATAGTGGCCCCTACACACAGTATAATGTCACATAGTGGCCCTTCCACACAGTTCAATGTCCCATAGCAACCCCTTCACACAGTATAATGTTCCATAGCAGCCCCTTCATACAGTATAATGTCCTATAGTGGCTCCTCCATACAGTATAATGTCCCATAGTGGCCTCCACAAAGTGTAATATCCCACGGGGGGCCCTACTGTGTTCATTGCAAATATTGCAAAAATTTCAGGTTTAATATTAGGATCAATATTAAATGAGCGTGTTCAAAACTGATAACAGTCTGAAAAAGATCATGTGATTCATCTTCTGACTCCACAAAACCAGGAATGCTTCTCTTTCATTCTGTTCACCACTTTGCATTTTCACTGCTTACTAATGTTGGACCACTTCGGATACCACATTTGGCTGTTTAGTGAATGCAATTGTTATAGTTTAGTATCATTAGGGTATTGTCAATTTTTACAATGCAATGTACATATATTTCCATACTTAAAGGGGTTGTCCGGGATAAATAGAAATCCCTACACTAATCTAAACATCCTCCACCTTCTCCCCTCCTAGTTTCTAAATTACATAATTTATCAAAAATGTATAGTTATCCATATCCCTGGGGCGTTCATGTGACCGCCCCGGGGACATTTTCTGATTATCTGGTGACGATCCGTTTCCGCATTTCCTGAAACGGAACTTCACTATTAATCCCCCCTCCACCCCATCATACTTACCTTCTGACTTCCTCATGGGGAGAACAGCTCCTCCTCCTTCTGTGATGTCTGCCCATGCATGTGCAAAAGAACCGGAGTCCCGGCTTTATGCTGTAGCCAACACTCTATCTCTATTGCGCAAGTGTGGGAGCTGCCCACGCATACGCAGTAGAGATGGAGTGAAGGCTACAGCACAGTGCCGGGACAGCTGCACAAGTGCTAGCAGAATAAAAGAAGTAGAGGAGCCCTTCCCCGCAGAAGGAAGTCTGGAAAGGAAGAAGATAGGTAAGTATAACGGGGTAGGGGGTTGGGCTGAGTTAGTTGGGAAGGGCTAGTAGTGGGTGGGATAGCTAGGGAGACAGGGAGCAGGTGTTAGAGAGGCAGAGGGAAGGAGTGAGAGGGAGATAGTGTGAAAGCCTACAACTACCATAATGCCTCGCATTAGCTAAGGCAGCAGGAAGCTACAGTTGGTACAGAAAGTATTCAGACCCCTTTAAACTTTTCACTCTTTGTTTCATTGCAGCCATTTGCTAAAATCAAAAAAGTTCATTTTATTTTTCATTAATGTACACTCAGCACCCCATCTTGACAGAAAAAAAAAACAGAAATGTAGATATTTTTGCAAATTTATTAAAAAAGAAAAACTGAAATATCACATGGTCATCTAGACTATCTATCTATCTATCTATCTATCTATCTATCTATCTATCTATCTAAGCCTATGTGTATTGTACATTGAACCCTGTCAAGGGTTTTTCTAGCATGTCACGAAGTTGTATTGAATTGGTTTTGTAAAAATTGGAGTCCTTAATGGGGTTTTCCATACTAAAATTATTGATAACCGAGGTCCAGCTCCCCCCACCTCCCCCATTGATCAACAGGTGTTAGCAACTGATACCCTGAGAATGGAGTAGGAAGCAGACAGCTCGGTTTTCTGTGTAGTGGCTAAGCTGAGTCACTGCAGCTTTGCTCACATTTATGTATATGGGAGCTACTTTGCAATGTCCTAGTCTGACCACTACACATAGAATAGAGCTATCTGCTTCCTGCTCTGTGTAGTAGCTGCTGAGAACTACTGATCAATGGGATTGATTGGCGTTGGTCTATCCTTAGGATAGATCATCAATAATTTTAACTAAATCTTATGTTGGCTAAAAACTAAGCCAGGATAGATACAGAATGTTTTTTTCACCATTTTTCTACAAATATAAATATAGATATGCTCCATCGTTTTTGCAAGAGGTTTGGCTTTCAATAGAGGGAGCTAAAAATCAGTCAAACTATAATTTTTTTTTTAAAGCTAACCACTTAATGGAGTAAATATGTATAATACATTATTAATGCAATACTCCCTAAGGCACTCTATCCCCATTAATAGCTCTCTGAAAATTATTCTTAAATGCTTTTGACAGCAAAAATCAACTGTGAGTAAAATAAAGGCATTAAAAAATAAGTCTGTGCAGCAGATATAATCAATTCTTCTCTTGTCTTTATTGACAGTATTCAGTTTTTTCTTATGCAAAACCTTTATTGTCGAATTGTTACTTTTTGTCAATACATAAAACTGGGAACAGTAGGCGTGATGTCAATTACTTATATATTTTGTATAAAGTTTTGAAGAAATCATAAAACTTTTTTTATGAAAAGCAATAATGGTATATATATGGTTGCCCAGGCTAAAGTTTTTTCTAATTAGAAAAAAAATTTAAAAAAAACATACTCACCTGTCCCAGATGCTCCAGTGCCTCCCAGAATGGTCCGATCCTGCCGTTGTTCTTTTTCCGACAGAAGTCTCCGCCACACATGACCAATGTGGCCAATCAGCGGCCTCAGTGAAGGACATGGGACATCACAGCTGGCGAGGAATTACAAGAAGACAGCCAAGTAGCAGGACCGGACCACGCTGTGAGGACACGGGAGCACCAAGGACAGGTGAGTATGTTTATTTTTTTTTTCACCCCCCCAAGCCTAATTAAAAAATAAAATGTAAGCCTAGACTACCCCTTTAAAGATTCAAAATCAGCATGAATTTTAATTTTTAGTCCACTTTTATTTTTTCTTTATCCCTCTATAGCATACTGTGGTTAGTAAAAAGAACAACAGCTAAGGCATAGAAAAAAAATGTTTCCAAGCACTAAAGCATTAAACAAGAGATAAAATACCTAGATGTCTCTCGGGGCTTATCAACAGATTTGTGAATCACACAAATGAATTAGTAACATGGGTTAAAGCACATCTATTAATTTCAGCCTTTTACAAGAGATCTAACAACTATGCCTAGGTTTCCCTTAAAGGGGTTGTGCTGTTATGGACGCTTATTCCCTATCCACAGAACAGGGAATAAGTGTCCAACCGAATGTGCCCCTAAAACCTCCTTATGAATGGAGCACCAGTGTGCTTACATAATTGGTGCGCCATTAACTGCTAAGTGGGTGCCAGGATTGTAATTGCTGTCAGCACTCAGATCCCCCTAGAAGTGAATGATCGCCGGTCAGGCAAGTGCTTCAGATATTTATCCCCTGTCCTGTGGATAGGGAATAAGTGTCCATAACAGTATAACCCCTTTAAAGACGGTTGCAGTATAGTCCCTGAGTTATTGAAATATTGTGGTTTTATTAATGAATATATTTAGTCCAAGTCTTTTTTCAATGCATGGTTTCTTTTTTTTTCAATTTTGCCATTAAAGTGCTTCATAGAAAAAGTGGTCAAATACTTTTACTCAGAAAGTATTGACCTGCAGATTGTGACAACTTGATCTTTGTATAATTTTTCCTTTAACCACTTCTATACCAGATGCTTTACCCCCCTTCCAGACTAGACTAATTTTCAGGTTTTTTTCTATGTGCGGTTTTGAGGGCTGTAACATTTTTATCATTTGCGTTATTCAACTAATTTCTACGTCTTTATTCGGTGACACATAGGGTTTTATTTTTATGTTGTTTTTATTTTTGCATGTGTTTTAATTTTTTTTATATCCGGGAAAATAAACAAAAGAGGAGGGAAAACGTGTCTGTTTTTCACTTTTCATTTTTTTTTTATTTAATAACACAAAGTGCTACTAAAAAACTTTATAAAATAGTTTCTACTCTCCATTACGGTAATTTTTATTTTTTATGGTGTAGTCAGGGATGGGGCTATAACCTGTAATAAGGGCATTTTATTGGTGTATTATTTTATTTATTTTTAAATTATTTTATTTACATTTTTTTTTTCACTTTTCTATTAATTTTTTTTTTTTACATTGTGTCCCATAAGGTCATAATAAACCTTTGGGGTCATCTGATTACTTTTTTTATTTTGTTGGGGAGGCTGATTTTCCCTGTAACTGGGGCTGGTACATTTAGCCCCAGTTGCAGGATGAATACAGCCTCTTGCACATTACCTGAACAATACTATAGAGATGATCTGGGTCCTGTAGGACACAGCAGCTCTTGCAGATGCTGCACCCGGTGGATCACATGACCGCCGGGTCAGAGGGGAGTCGCAAGATGGCGGCACCCATAGCACTGTACTATGGCGGCTCCAATATACACGGCAATCGGGAAGGCAGGGAAGGTAATAAACCTTCCCTGTCATCTCTCTGGGAGCTCTGGCTGAAATGACAGTCGGCTCCCAGTTTCAGCAGCTGCACGATTTCTTGCAGCTACTAAGTTCTGCTTGGACGTCCCCGTACGTCCTTGCAGAACTAGACAACCACCCTTTGGACGTGTATAGACTATGGGCAGTAAAAAAGTGGTTAAGCATACCTACAATTATAGAACAACATCTTGTACATGAATAGTACAGGTGAATATAAGAAACTTTGCAATATATCTTATTAAAGAGAAATGTTTCCTTCTCCATGTATCAAGCTCGGTTACTTTCTACATATTAGTTTATGGAGAAGGGAGGGGGAAGAAGAGGCTGCTGGAAAACATATGCAAATGACTGTAGTTATTACATTCTGCTATTTAGATAACTTTTTTAACACTTCCATGCTTTATGCTAAGAGTTTATCACTCCACAGAATGAGGCAATAAATCAGTTAACAGCCTACTGCCCTCCCCTCTCCATAGAGTTCTGTGTGTGAGCTGGATATGGATATGGACTCTATGTACACACCCAATCTGAGTGAACATAAGGAGGAGTGCAGCTTAATAAATGGTGAAGCAAACAGATTTCCTTAATAAGATATATTACTATATAAATTTCTTATAGTCACATGCACTATTAAAGGGGTTTTCCATCTTTTTTTAATCCTCTGCTTTTGTTTACATGGTGTAGCTTCCTGCTGTGTAGCTTCCTGTGTAGCTTCCACACTACCTCCCTCTCACTCCCCCTTCTTTCTCACTCCCTTACACCCCTCCCTGTCTCCCTAGCTATTCTCCCCACTACTAGCCTTTCCCAACTAACTAACTCAGCCTACCCCTCCACCCCATCATACCCTGTCTTCCTCTCTGGGAACGGCTCCTCCTTCTCTTCACTGTCCTGGTTGTGCACAGGCTGGTCATGCTTGCGCAGTAGAGACAGCACCTCTGACGTCGCATGCACAGACCGGAAGTGCCTTTGACGCCTGTGCAACTCTGGACTGCACATGCGCTAGCAGAGAGGAAGAGAGGAGTAGTGATACTCAGAGAGGAAGACACGTAACTATGATGGGGTGGAGGGGAGGAGAGTAATGGTGACGTTCCGTTTTCGGAAACGGGGAAATGGAACGTCACCAGATTATCAGAAAGTGTGCCTGGGGTGGTCACATGACTGCCCCAGGGATATGGGTAATTATAGATTTTTTAAATGTAAGAAAATTAGAAGTTAGGCGGGGGAGGGGTTTAGTTTAGGGGTTAATTTTTATTTCATCTCGGACAACCCCTTTAATTTATGAGTAGCTGTTTTATAATTGTAGGCACGGTTTAAAGAGCTTTTCTGTTGAAGACAACATATCCCCCTATCCTATAGATTGGGAATAAGTTTTAGATCTGTGGGAGTATGACCATTGGTACCCCCCCACCAACACAAACACACACATTGATCACAAGAATAGTAGTTCCAGGTGCCCTGATTTGGTTGGAAGCATGCTGCCTCACCTTTCCAAGTAGCATGTTGGCTCTGCAAAGTGCACTTGCTTGTTTACAGTAATGTGATTTCCTATTCAGATTATAAAGTGACCTTTTCTATTTCTTCTTAAGATGATAAATACAAATAAAATTGGGCTTCACATGGCTGTAAAGCAGCTGTCAAAACTTAGTTACAGAAGCATCCTAGTGTGCCATTAAGTGAGCATCCTAGAGTGCAAGGAGTCAAATTGACACTTTCTATACCTGAAAATTAAACAGAATAATTCATCATAGATTCACAACGGAATTAACATCAAACTACACATGCTTTACATGAAAAGCTGTGGCATAAATTTACCTGCTGCAGATTTAAGATCTGCACAGCAACGTTCACACTGATTTTTTTTGTCATCCATTTTGCTGTTACTGTAATCTGCTGTAGGATTTTTATCTTTAAATCAGTGGACAAATGCACATGAAAATATCTGAAATCCCCTAATAGACCAGAACTAGTAGCTGAGTGTTAACCCAAGCAGGGTGTGACTTTAATAAATTCTGACACCATAGGCCAGTCCGTGCCTTCACATATTATTTAAGTGGATATAGTAGGGCTGCATCAGCAGCAGCATTGATCATAATGATTATAAATTGCCTCTCCTTCATATTCCAAATATATTCTATATACTATCTAAACTGTATGTGCTGATACATATTTTTCTTTTAGTTTGTTTTTTTTTCCTGTTTATTTTTATTTTCTCTACATGATTATAAGGTGACTATATTACCGGTGCTGCTGTCTGACAACATTTTTGGCAGGACTAGCTGACCATCTAATGCAGACTTGGGCATTGTACGGCCCGTGGGCCACACCCGGCCCTCTAAATATCTCTGACCAACCTGCGTGGTGACAGGTGATATGCATCGGCAGCTACATATTGTGTTATTGCAATAAGCAGCTGCTGATTCTTTTTTACTCACCTGTCCACGCTCCTGTCCTGGCCACCGTCTGCTGTCTCCTCTAGGCAGCGCTACACTGAGGTCACGTCACTGAAGAACTCCGTGAATCTACGTACAGCGTCCCGACCTTCTTCAGCGTCCGCAACAGCTCACCATGAAGGCGGCAGCAGAGGGCATCCAGGACTGGAGCATGGACAGGTGAGTAAAAAGTATTGGCCACTACCCTGTGTGGGAGTGGGGGGATAACAGGGGGTCATATACTGTGGGTGGGCTTTAAAAAAGGGGTCATATACTGTGTGGGGGCCATAAATAGGGGGATCATATGCTGCGTGGAGGGGTATAAAATGTGCCATAAACTGTGTGGGGGCCATAAATAGGGGGATCATATGTTGTGTGTGGGGATAAAAAAAGGGGGTTATATTCCGTGTGATTGGCCAGAAAAAGGGGGTCATATACTGTGTGATGGGCCAAGAAAAGGGGATCATATACCGTGTTATTGGCCAGAAAAAGGGGGTCATATACTGCATGTGCGTACTTTCATTTTCGGACCCGCCCGATGTGCATTATGATGGCCCTCTAAAACCATTCCAATTTCTCATGTGGCCCCATGAGAAAATGAATTGCCCACAACTGATATAATGTGTCTTGGATGTTTGACCACCTTTCATTTAGCCTATGCTAGGGAATGGTATTTGGAATGTTGAAACTCAATATTCTCAATCCTTTGTTCTTAAAGGACTACTAAACCCAGAATTCAAACAAATAAAAAAAAAAAAAATAATTCCCTATATGACACTTTATTGAGCTCATTCTCTTATATCATAATTACAAAGTATGAAATAAAGCAAATAAATTAGAAAATCAGTGTATTCTTCTCTATGGCAGCAGCCGTGTTTTCCCCTTCTCCCTCTAATGTCAGTACATATGAACCAGGACGTTTAGGAGGTGAGGGCAGTGTTTAGGCTGCACATATTTTGTATATACATTAAGTATGGCCATTATGTTGGAAGGAATTCCCCAAGTAACTGACAATATGAAATAGATACAAACAGTAGTACCATTAGTACTAGCTGTAATGGTGCCAGCAGTATCATACACATAGTTACAACAATACAACCCAGTACAGCTCTACAGGGAAATTCACTCAACTTTCCCAAACTGCTGAATGGCAAATAATGCTATGATAAATCCCCTATATCCCTGCAATTTTATGCATGGTTACCTTTCAGGAGCTTTGGAAACAACCAATGGATAGGTATTCTGAATACCAGACCTCACTATTGCCCTGATACTATGTGTATATATACTAAATTTCATGGGATACCATGCCAGATTTACTTTTCAGGGTCCCAAGACAGCTGGGTAGCATACCAGGTAATGCTGTAATAGGGACTAATAATACATGAAGTAATATAATATAATCTCCTTGATCCAGAGCTTTACAGATTTCCAATTTCTGTGAAAGCTGGGTAACATAACATCTACAGTGGTAATATGGAATACTGAATATTATATTTAACTACATAAATATCCGTCTTTGTACTGTAATCATAACATAGCTTAGCATAGCATAGATTTCTCTTTCAGGATTCTGGGAAATCTGGGTACCAAACTAGCTAGTACAGTAATAGGGACTACCAAATACTAAATATACCTGGCTTGATTTGCCTTTCAGTGTTCTGGAAAAGCTAGGTAACATAACATTTGAAGCAGTGATAGCAAATACTGCTACATTTACCTAAAATACTAAATTTACCAAAATAAATCACACTCTTTGCTACATAATTGTCCCATATCATTTCAGATGTGCTTTTCGGGGTCCCAGGAAAGCTGTTTAGCATACCTGGCAATGCTGTATAAGGGACTGCTGAGTGCTAAATATACCTGACACTGAAAAGGACATCATGTAAAAAGATACCACTGAAAAAAGGTCACACTTACCTGATACTAGATGAAACATCATCAGGATTTGTTATATTTGTAGGGTGCTTGTACTAGTAGGGTGCGCATATGGAGGTGGTGAGCATCCTGCCTAATCTAATAGTATAGTTGTGATCAATAGGTTGTTCCTTGTCACTGTGCACCTCAAACTATCATGAGACTAGCACCTTGAACAAGCTTTATCTGCATTTGAAATGTTGGCATCCACCCCCACATGGATTGTTGGTGTGTGAATGGTCGCTTTATTGATATTTTGCACATGTTACATTTTTATCATATACTGCATGAGCCTGCTTACAGTCTGCGTAGAGCCGTATTTCATCTGGTATTGGGTAAGTATGTCCTTCTTCAGTGATATGTCTAAATATACCTAAGTAAGCCCTCCTGTTTTCTTCATAATTTTTCCTTAACTTGACAGATGCATCTTTCAGGGTCCTGAGAAAGCTGGGTAACATACCAGTCAGTCTTGTAATAAAAACTGCTGCTGATACAAAATCTATCTTTATAAGCCTCTTTCTAAGTTATTTCACAGCTAGGTAGTTTTTTTTTTAGGAGTATGGAAAAGCTGAGTGGTTGGGGCAAAGTAGATGAAAATCACACATATGTAATCCTCCCCAAACCCTGGTGCAATTCATGCTCTAGAACTACACTGTCTCCATTATACTCAATGACACGCCAGTACATCATTAGACTGTATGGAAGCTAAGTCCTACCCTTCCCAAACTTCCTGTGATGTCATGCTAGTGTTTGTATCCGGTGTACAAGGTGATGTCAGTGGCCACAGGTGTCTGCTGAGGCCTGTCATTGAACCTTAGCATTCATGTAGGGCTCACCATTGTCATGAGTATTCATATAGCCTATGTGCAGAGGTCACTATAAAGAAAGGGGGAAAACTAACTCTACCATAGTAAAAAACGTGCCTGTGATGCAAGAAGTAATAGCTACAAAACGTTATCATCAGTCTGTTAAGAGCCAGATTTTTAGAATTTTTATATGACATGAAGGACTTTTTCTTACATCAGAAAAGCAAAAAACATGATGGAATAAAGCTTCTGTCATGTTTTTTTTTTTTTACATTGAGGTGAATGCAGACGAACACCCAATGGAGGAAGCTCTGTCTGCATATGTCTTTTAATGTCTGCTGCTTTCATCCCATGACGGATGAGAGCAATGGACATTAAATACCAATGTGTGACCCACCCAATGAAAAAACACAAATATTGACAATAGAAGTCTATGGGAGACTAAAAACCACGGATAGCTCACAGATGTACTCTGTGTTTCATCAGTGTGCCATCCGTATTTGCGGACAAGCTAGGGACATCATTAGATGTCTCCTGTGGTTTTTTTTTTGCGCATCCGCAAACTCAGATCACACACTGATGACACACTGTCCGTTTTTGCGGACATACGGCACTGATGCTGAAGACACACTGAT
The DNA here is from genome assembly GCA_947044405.1 of Leptodactylus fallax. Taxonomy (NCBI): domain Eukaryota; kingdom Metazoa; phylum Chordata; class Amphibia; order Anura; family Leptodactylidae; genus Leptodactylus; species Leptodactylus fallax. Next base: position 1,877,031 of record CAMRHE010000234.1, read on the forward strand.
GACACACGGTCCGCAAAAAAGGAACACATTACTAGTTTGCAGACCGCAAAATACACACAGTTGTCTGCAACTAGGCTTACTCCAAGAACACGGCAAGAACATGGAAAACTAAACAAGAAAACCAGCTCAATGCGCATTGATAAAAAGGATCATTAAACTATTCTTGTGCCCTGAGCAATATAAATACTGTACAGGTTGCAAGTAATCGATACGCTGCCCTTGAAGCCAACTGAGAAATTAATTAGAAGAAGAAGGCACAGATCAAGCAATTAATAATTACCCATAGATCACTTTCCATTAAAATACTTTATTCTTTATGTGAGATATTTTTTTTGCTGCATCTGATGTCATTGAGAATGATAAACTAAAAACATCCATAACATTCATAGATATAAAGTCAAAAAGGATTGTTATTACAGCTTGCAAAAAGCTCAGGAAATCTGTATATACATGGTATTACATAATAAGATGTGGGACAACACATGTACAAGTATGCCCTGAAGACTGATACTAACCAAGAGAGAAGCCAGAGACTTGTAGCTTTATTTTAAAGCGGACTTTGATGTTACAATTTTGGACCTCGGAAAATCAATTACTGTCCTGGGAATCAGTCAGTGAAATAGAATTACAAGATAGAAGTGCACATTTTTGGCATGTCTGTATAACTGAAACAACTTAAAGATCAAAATACTTCACTTATTTGCAGAACTGATGATCTGGAAAACAAGCAGAGGAAAAGCGAGGTCCGCTACAAATGCATTCCGAGGGGAACAGAATGTAATAAACTGGAACTTTTTTGTTCAAAAATAGCTAATGGAGTGAAGTAAAAGGATAAAATTAAGAAAGATTCACATCTAAGAGGGTACATTGTCAGTTCAGGACAATGAGGATTTTCCTTACAGGAAAAGAAATTTAATAGAACCACCTTCTGAGGAAATATTGTATATAATTGTGCACAATATAATTACTTTTTATAATCTAAATGATCCATAGGATTTATAAAGGAATACTGTATATTTAAATAACAAAAAAAACAATTCATCAATGTTCAGCTGGATAGACCCAACACCCTCCTACTTCTTTCTGAGGGGCTACATTATGGAGTTACCAACCACAGGATCTAAATGACTTGAGATGATGTATCACCGAAGCAATGGAGTCCATGGATATGCTGGCACGTGTCTGGATAGGACTGGGCTACCAGCTACAAATCTACTGTGTCACCAGTGGAAATCACATTGGACATTTGTACTGTATGGGTAAAACTTGAGCAAATAGTCTGTCTGTTCATGTTAAGGAATTTCTGATATATTCTCTTGGTTATGAATACCAAGGCTATAATTTTGCACCATTCTTATTGTATCACCCTGTCAGCCCCAATGCCAACCACACGTTTCATTGTCAGAAAAAATCTCTCCTCAATGCCAGGCTCAATGCTCTCTAGTTTTAATCAAAGCCCCCCACCATTACCATGAATGGTGATACTTATATACTGTGCCTAGTTTTGGTTATGGAACATACAGATGTATCAAAGTTTAACTGACCCTAACTGTTACTGATAACTTGCTGCAGCATATCTTATCACAGAACACAACAAAAGTCATTGAAAAGCCATTGATATTATTAACACTCTCTCACAGTGTTAACACATTAGGAGAATTCATTATTAATTAATAGTTGTAAGTGGTGTTTTTGCAAGGTGTTGGCAGGGCCACCTCTGTGGCGTAAATGACAAATCGGCGTAGATTTTCAGCCGAGACACATTGACTCCCAGAGGAGGCACCTAATTCATGTTGAGGCATGAGCCTAGTCATGGATTAAGCATATCCTCTGCAGGCGCAGGGGACATCAAGCCTGATACACAATGCTTGATGACTCCCCCTGTTAAGTATTACTTAATCTTTGCTACTGTACATCTGTAACTACCATTTTATTTCATTATATAATACAATCGCGCCAATTAATTTTTTTTAAAATGCTTTTTGGGGGATCTTTTTGCCAGACATTTAGGATTTCATCTTTTTTGTTTCATTTTTTTTTTCTTTGTTGAAAGGTAATAAAAAATAAATGATGTAGTGTAACAGTAAAAATATCTGGTTATGTCTCCTTTCTGTCTAGCAGACATTCAAATGTGTAAATGTCTCCCGGACACAAGTCAATCTGCTTTTGACTGGGATTATTAGATATGCACATGGTCTACTTCAATTGTTGTAAGTCTTGTAGTAAGATATGTATAATTTTGAAAATATGTCCTTAAGGGATTCTTGTATGATTATCATAACTACATGGTGTGCATCTTAAGATTCTGGTCAAGCAGAACCATGCAACAGTTTTGTCTATATTTTCACTCGTATGAATATTGGAGCCTTAATGATGATTACATAGATCATCATCTCTGTTATTTCCTTAATCCACATAACTCCCAAGTCAATTGGATTTGTATACATCTGTTTCAACCCATGTTGCTAGGAGCAAAGGACTTTACTCCAAGGAGTACCTGGTATGTGAGGGAAATTTATGAGAAGTGGATGTTTTTATGCCATTTTTATGCAAATTAATGAAAATGTTTCCCACTGGTTCACATATTTGTCGCAATTCTCTAACTGGAGGGCATCAGAATTCACTGAGGATTGTTGGCGTATTTTTAAGTCATGTTAGAAGTGGAGTGTACTTGCACAAAAATTTTGAAAAAAAGGCGCATTATGCGACCCACCATAATAAATTTAAACAAAATCACAAAACACACTAAAGCACACAACAAATCCAGGCCAAAATAGAATTATAAGATGGCCCCATTATTGTTCAATGAGTGGGGCAGCATGTTTGTTCATGAGTGTGTTGTTTGGGCGTGCATTTTTTTTGCTTAATTTTTAGTCTGAGTGAGAGGTAAGGTTATATTCAGACCTGCACCATACTCCATTGGAAACTCCATCCCAGTGTTCGCCTTTTAAGTCGATTTCAGTTTTAAAATAAGGGACACCCAAAGGACCCCATTATAGTCAATGGAGTTCATCGTATTCCATGTGTAACCCCTTTTTTTTGCAGTCCGCCTATCCGGTGTTCTGGTCTTCCAATGGACCAGAACAACGGTTAGGCAACACTAGTGTGAAGGGAGCGTAAGTGTGAAACTGATCAGTGGAATGTAATGTACTCTTTGTCGATGCACTTGCATCACAGAGGCAGGGAGAGTAGCCTTAGTCCATGACATAACCTTTTGATATACACTGTGTACAGAAATAAAAGAAAATATTGTGTAACATTTACTGTATTATATTATCCTAAAAATGTTATTGTTGTGGCTTATTCAGATGCATTGGATATATTTTTATTGTAATTCAAGGGAGCAAAACTATAGTCTTATTTAGAATGTTAAATATAATATCGGCCTTGATTTTTTAGATATTAGTGAATCTGAAATAAGTTCATATGGGAGCACAAAAATGAATTTAAAACAAAAATAAGGGGGAAAATAACCTTACATCCTTGCCTGGCAGCTGAAAAATAGGCACTGGCTACAATACCAGTTCCAGTAGAACAATGATATGATATATTCACTAATTGAGCGTGGATGGAGTGTATTCTGCTTAAAAATACAGACCATCAGCTAATTGAACATGGTTCAGTACAGTGAGACGCTCCCGAATAAAGATCACTGAAACATAGCAAGCTTCAATCAAGCATTGATATTATATTCTGAGAGCACACAGGATTATTCACAGGTTGATTGGGCTGTGGGGACTCAGCAGGAATTACTGACAAAATTAATGTATCAGTAAAGAGGTGAAAAAAATAGAATTAGCAGAAAACAATATTAAAAATGTCAAAGGAAGCCGCTATAAGAGACTGTGAGGACTATTGAGAAATTATCTCAAAATATAATGTTTGCTCGAATCGCAATTAACTAAAAGATTAATTAAGTACTTCACAAAATGTTAAACTTCCTACTAGATTCGAGTTGTGGGACTTCTTTTTTTTTAAAGGAAAATTAAAAAAATAAAAAGTTTGAAACAATCGGTCCCCAATTGGGATATCCTTCTTTTATGGCACCCAAGATTGTGTGTATGAACTCTGTATAACAGCAATATACCACCATGAAACAGTGCATTAGAGGAGAAAACCTGCATCTTATGCTATGTCATGGAACTTCCTTGGAAATAAATAAAGCCTGCATTGGTGTACTGAAAGCAAAGATTGTAAAATTGAATCAATGGCAGAACTAGTTTAAATGTGAGTCTAGGTCATGTGATGAGTTATGTATGCTAAGAACTTGACTGTACATAGGTACTGTCAATTATAAGAAATGTCATGATATATCTTAGTAGTATTATGTTGTACCGTGTTAGCCATTGAAAGTAGTGGAAGAGTGAAGAAATCAGGTGATACCTTTTAGAGGCTAACTGAGTATATTTATAAGTAAGCTTTCAGGAGTACTCGCTCCCTTCATCAGACATGGTGTAATACAAGAACTGAAAATTAACAGATTTTTATACACATGGTTTTCAAAGCATTTTAGAGTCCTTAAAAAAATTGCAATCTAAGTAGAGAAGTTATTTACAACAGGTCAAAAAAACAGTCTGGAAACTTGTGGTGCGTGACGGAGGGATCAGTAATTCTTGCTGTTATCTGTTTGCTATCAGGAGGTGATTTGTGTCCCTCACAGGTCATACATAGTGTGATTTGAAGCTGGCATGAATATTGAGTTCAGTTCATGGTTCAAACATAGTGTGACATGAAGCTGGCATGAATATTAAGTCCAAATTGCAGAGTTTGAAATTTTTGCATAAATTTGTACTCCATTTCTTTCCTTTTCGCCTGTGTCTTAAAATGTCCCATTAAAACCACAACCCGCAAATCTTCAATAGAGTGGTTTTCTCCGGAGAAATGTGTGGCCACTGGGAGATCTGTTCTGCTGTTATTAATGGTGGATCTGTGTGAGTTCATTCGTTGACTGAGTCTCTGCCCTGTTTCCCCCACATAGAGGCCTGTGGTGGGACATTGCACACACATTATGAGGTACACCACATTGGAAGACCTGCAGGAAAATGTCCCCCTAATTCTGTGCACCTGTTGTGACTGTGGGATAGGTACACTGTCAGCGGTGTGGATGTGCTTGCAGGTCATGCACCTTTTAAGTAGGCAAGGTGAGGTGCCATTTTCAGTTGGGGCCTTCAGGGCACTCCGGACGATAATGCGCCTCAGGTTTGGTGGTTGTCGAAAGGAGAGGAGAGGGGGGACTGGAAATATGTCCTTGAGTCTGTTGTCCCTATGTAGCACAGGTTGGAGCTCCTTGGCAATCCTTCGTAGGATCTCCAGCTGTGGGTTGTAGGTGACAACTAGAGGCACTCGGGCATCTTTCTGGGTCTCTCTATATGTGAGCAGACTGTCTCTGTTAATGGCTGCTGCTTTGTTTAATTGGTTGTCTGTTACTTTTGGTTTGTATCCCAATCTGAGAAATTTCATCCTCAGATCCAGGAGGTGCTTGTCCAGGTCTATTTTGTCGGAGCAAATACGATTGTAGCCAGGCTATACGATACAATCGTATTTGCTCCGACAAAACAGACCTGGACAAGCACCTCCTGGATCTGAGGATGAAATTTCTCAGATTGGGATACAAACCAAAAGTGACAGACAACCAATTAAACAAAGCAGCAGCCATTAACAGAGACAGTCTGCTCACATATAGAGAGACCCAGAAAGATGCCCGAGTGCCCCTAGTTGTCACCTACAACCCACAGCTGGAGATCCTACGAAGGATTGCCAAGGAGCTCCAACCTGTGCTACATAGGGACAACAGACTCAAGGACATATTTCCAGTCCCCCTCTCCTCTCCTTTCGACAACCACCAAACCTGAGGCGCATTATCGTCCGGAGTGCCCTGAAGGCCCCAACTGAAAATGGCACCTCACCTTGCCTACTTAAAAGGTGCATGACCTGCAAGCACATCCACACCGCTGACAGTGTACCTATCCCACAGTCACAACAGGTGCACAGAATTAGGGGGACATTTTCCTGCAGGTCTTCCAATGTGGTATACCTCATAATGTGTGTGCAATGTCCCACCACAGGCCTCTATGTGGGGGAAACAGGGCAGAGACTCAGTCAACGAATGAACTCACACAGATCCACCATTAATAACAGCAGAACAGATCTCCCAGTGGCTGCACATTTCTCCGGAGAAAACCACTCTAGTGAAGATTTGCAGGTTGTGGTTTTAATGGGACATTTTAAGACACAGGAGAAAAGGAAAGAAATGGAGTACAAATTTATGCAAAAATTTCAAACTCTGCAATTTGGACTTAATATTCATGCCAGCTTCATGTCACACTATGTTTGAACCATGAACTGAACTCAATATTCATGCCAGCTTCAAATCAAACTATGTATGACCTGTGAGGGACACAAATCACCTCCTGATAGCAAACAGATAACAGCAAGAATTACTGATCCCTCCGTCACGCACCACAAGTTTCCAGACTGTTTTTTTGACCTGTTGTAAATAACTTCTCTACTTAGATTGCAATTTTTTTTAAGGACTCTAAAATGCTTTGAAAACCATGTGTATAAAAATCTGTTAATTTTCAGTTCTTGTATCACACCATGTCTGATGAAGGGAGCGAGTACTCCTGAAAGCTTACTTATAAATATACTCAGTTAGCCTCTAAAAGGTATCGCCTGATTTCTTCACTCTTTCATGATATATCTTGTCAGAGAGAAACAATTCTTTCCACTCTTCTCAGTCTGTTTCCCTGCTCCCCTTTCCTTTGCTAAAATACCTTTAACTCTACAGAAATTCCTGCTATATCCATCCCAAGCCAGACTGTAGGTTACACATGTCTATAGAAGTCTATGGAGAGGAGAGAGGGAGCAGGAAATGCTGGAGATGAGAACGATACTGAATCACAACAAAGCACGTTCCTCACATCAGAACAAGTCAGTACCTCTCTATATATGTTCTGCATGGTCCTGGGGCTGTTTCCGAGTGAAAGAAAGATAGTTATGAAGCAAGTTAGCTTCCAGTTTCTGTGCACAGTTTATGGCATCTAGTCACCAAAAATGTTTTGTAGAGGAGCAGTAGGAGCTCCAGTGATGGTGTGTTTACATGGAATAAAAACATTTTACACAAAGTTTACACCTGCGCTGGCTCTAGGTCATTTGGGGCCATTGGGGGACCCGAACAATGGAGAGGTGGACAGCTAAAACAGTGGTTACACACAGAACCTAGCAGACCTCAGTCACTGTAATAGGATTAGTCGGGTGTCCGTCATTTTTAAACTGAAAGTGGCCGAAGAAAAAGTTCTCTGTGCAGGACTTTTTCCTCTGCTGATTTTTGGCAAATTCCGACACAGATGTGAGCCTAGCCTGAATAAAATTAAGATTGAATTTTTTGTTGTAGATTCCATCACTGAACTCCATAGCTGATATTTGGGTTTCTGCCACAGTTACGGCCCAAGGTCAGCACACTGGGCAGTGCTAACCTATTTCCTTTCAGCTCTGTTATTGTGGGTTCAAATCTAGCCAAGGAGTTTGTATGTTATCCCCTTGTTTCCGTGGGTCTCCTCTGGGTACTCTGGGTTCCTCCCACACTCCAAAGACATACTAATCAGGAATGTAGATTGTGAGGCCTACTTGGGACAGTAAGTGATGCAATCAACCTAAAAAACTGATTAGCCATACATCGCAATCAGCATGAAAATACTCTGTGTGAACACACCCTTAGGGTAAGAATCCATGTTTATTGATGCAATTTTGAAGACCTCACTAGGATTGGATTAGAAAAACATTGCTGTATGTCCTTTTTATAGACTCCCACCCTTTATGGTTTTGGCTTCAAAAACTGTATAAAAATCTCACTCTTAACATTGGGAATTAAACCATTATGAAGATAATTTCATTGTCCTCCCAAGATTTATGACTTTTGGGATGATATACTATGTAAAAAAGAGAAGAAAGTGACAGCACTGCAACAATGTCCTGTAGCTGGCTAGATTGCTTGTGCCATTTTCACATGAAGCAACACTCAGCCATAAGCCATAGCTGTAAAGTCCCATTTCCTTTGACCTACATCCATATTTTAATAAATTATAAGACTATTGATAATATAATTTTACATTAGAACATTTTGTTTTCTGATGTTTTGGAATAGATAGATTTAATTAGAACAATTTTGTTCCAGACAGACTTCAATGTAAATCTGCCACATAGCTTTACTTTTTAATGGGCAGTTTTAAGAAGGTTTCTCTATTTCTTCATGTTTTCCTACAAAGAGGTTCAGACTGCTGGAACAGCAATTCACTTACTGACTGGTCAGACAATCTCGCACTGAGAGGTCTGTTATCTCTACGTAGCAGAATTTCAGTATAACCAAAGAAAAGAGAGGCTTTAAGCATCGCTGCACAATGGAGACATAAGTGTTCACTTTCATATTATTAATCTAAATATAAGCATGTGTCTTTTCTCGTACATTGATTTTCTTCACATAACACAAAAAATACCATATAAGGAATTGTTCAGATACATGTCTTAATTTATTTTTACTTATTTACCCAGTGTTGACCTCATGCATACTGTAGCACAGTAAGTGTGACATCAAAGAATACGGATGTAGCAAAGTGGAGTTTTGTATCTAGTAGGCTGAATTATTGCTGGACACGAGTTTATGATTTGACATTGTGATTTACTGTCTTATCTTGAAAAATATCACAATACGATAAGATGAAACTAAAGGCCCCAATACACTTTACAGCTAAGTCATCTGAACTTGGCAGTACAAGCAGACCATGTAAGGTGTAAGATCCCATGATTAGGGATCTTTTGACTCTCCTTTGACAGATAATGTGTGGAAAAAAAAGGATCACACATGAATAATTTCAATACTTTTTGTTTTACCTGGAGGTGTCTTACGACAGCTTACTCAAGTCTCTGAACTGTATGTGTATAAGGGAGTCAGGAGGAATAGCTGTTGGCCACATTGTTTCCTTTGCGCCTGCTCACCACTAGCTAGAAAAGTGGGAGGAGAAAGGCAGAGACCACAGCAGGCTCAGCTGGGAACACCTTGGCCTTGTAGTAGATGTCAAGTCTGGCGCATAGGAATGCACCTGAATTATTAAGAAGCTGAAGCATAATAATTCAGGTGCATCTTGCACCAGCCAGAGACTCATTATATTTTTACATTTTTCACTTTACCACTGTAAGCCTGCAAAAAGAACATTGGTGGCCATGGGTGATTGCCGAGATCCATTCACAGGCCTCAGCAGTGACGAAGGGCTGCTAATGTCACAAAGGAGGACGGAAGATAAAAGGGACACCTGGGAATGAAGACCAGACACCACAGCTGAGCCCAAGAGAAGTGGGGAAGGGTAAGCATGAGTTATTTTTTATTTTTCTGCACCTCCTCTGGACCACCAACTATACTCTATGGTCTGCAGAGACCCTAGACTTATAATAATAATTCATGGGTGCCAAATCTCAAAAATCTTGGGCTCAGCCAAGCTGGATATTTCTAGAAAATTTATAATGAACTCAGTTTGTTCCCTCTCAGTCTCTGCATTGTCAACCTCTGTCAACTGCAGAAACAGCCCATAGTAGTATTTGTTTGCCCTGCTTGTCAACAAAGGACCACAATCTCTGCAATAGCACATCAATATAGCTGAGAAGATTCCTTCTGTAGGGCAAGTATGACAAGGCTATATTTTTTATTTTTTTTTTAAACTGTAGTTTTTATTAAAGTTTTTGAAAGAGACACAGATCAAGTACAGAATATTCTTCATAGCAAATAATCCGTTAAGTACACAAAAAACAACAACACAGAGACAAGATTTAGGGAGTACATAAGACAAGACAAAGGGAAGGAACAATAAGGAGAAAAACAAAGCAGGGGATCAGATCTCAGAGACCCTGTGCGGCACAGTAGGTGTCCCAGTGGGACCAAATTGCTTCAAATGCCTCTACCGTATGGTTAAGGGAGGCGGTCAAGTACTCCAGACTGCAGATGTCCTTCAGTCAGGCTATCAATTCTGAGATCGCTAGAGGAAGAACTTCTCTCGAATGGTGGGCTATGAGTGTTTTGGCCGCGGTACACAAGTAAAGGAATAGCTTAGATGTATTTTTACTGAGACCTTTTGGAAGGAGATTCAGCAGATAAACCATGGGATCCAGGGGTATTCCCTGGATGAAAAGAATGTTAGTCAGCTTCCCAACCTCGAACCAGAAAGGGCGGACTAGGGGGCATTCCCAAAAGATATGGAACAATGTTCCTGGTGTTGTTTGGCATCACCAGCAACTGGAAGGGATAGTGGGGTTAAGAGTATGCAGTAAAGCCGGTGTAGGGAACTGCCATTTCTACTAGTATATAATGTATCTGGCTTCTTTGCCCCTGCAGTTTGGCTTCAGAGACCCCAGGCATTCAGTGCAAGTTTTGTTTTGTAAATACAGTGAGTCAGACACATGTGAGGCAGAGCTGCTGGGGGGAGAGATGTGAGCAGAGCTGCTGAGACAGACATGTTATGTCTGGGGGAGTCTAAGAGCCACTTGTTCCTCTTTACTTCACAGTATATAGTTAGGTATGTGTTACCCCCTATATACTCACAGGACCTAGCTAGTAACCGTAGTTAGGGATCAATATATATATAGTTCAGGGCAGTGATAGGTTAGGCTTCCGAAGGCCAACTAGCTAGTTAGAGGCCCGGTGGCACTAGTAGTTTAGCTGGCAGGTTAAGGACTCAGTGTTAGGGTAGTCAGGCCTGCATCTACTGCCGTCACCGTCGCCCTGTTTGCTGCCTGTGAAGACTCTCACCATCATCATCATCATCTCCTGATCGGCTGTCTGTCATCTCCTGGAAGAATCCGAGGATCCACAGTCATCCACAGGGGCACCTGCATCTCTTCTGTTGCCTGGAGGTATTGTGCACTGGACTCTTGCTATATATCTATATATATATACCCGGGTATATAACCTAAGACGGTTGAGGACTTGCTGGTTGTTGTAGTATTGCTGTGTTCTGAGTATATTTTATGTATGTATTATTACCCTGTTGATTCTTATAAAGCTACTGTTATAACCTTATGTGGTATCTGTATGTATTCTTCAGACTGTGAGATTAGTACAGTGATCCTTGTTAAGGCTACTAACTGTATTTCATGGGTAAGTCCCAGGAAGAGATCCTCCCTGTAATACAGAGGCTCTATCCTGGGTGGAGGCACTGATATATTTCATATATGTTCCCACTCTTCCCTTCAGCGAAGGCTTCAGGTCCCATTATACACACAGGTCAGCGCCAGAGTCTGTTGTGGGAGGGATAATACTCCCCCCCCCCCCCCAAATAGGGCTACACCGGAGTATGATATCAGTGCATAAGTATTTTGTATTGCATTTCCCTGAACGTTACACAGAAAGAGGATTTAGCTGCTCGGGACCAAATGACCTGCCACTGGCCGTGCGAGATGTGCATGCCCAGGGTTCCAGACCGACAAGGCTATATTTTTAATTGAGGGGGAAGGAGACTGATTCTGTCCAGATCCTGCCCACAGCTTCAAAGATAAGCAGCAACACCAACAACATCAAAATGATACTATATATATATATATATATATATATATATATATATATATATATATACACACGTGGACAAAATTGTTAGTACCCCTCGTTTAATGAAAGAAAAACCCACAATGGTCACAGAAATAACTTGAATATGACAAAACTGGAATTTGCCATACTACATGTTGACAAGCCACAAAGCTTCTGGGAGAATGTCCTATGGACAGATGAGACATAAATCGAAATTTTTGGCAAGGAACATCAGCTCTATGTTCACATGATGGAAAAATGAAGCATATCTTGAAAAGAACACTGTCCCTACTGTGAAACATGGAGGAGGCTCTGTTATGCTTTGCTACATCTGGCACAGGATGTCTTGAGTCTGTGCAGGATACAATGAAATCTCAAGATTATCAAGGGATTCTAGAGAGAAATGTGCTGCCCAGTGTCAGAAAGCTTGGTCTCAGTCGCAGGTCATGGGTCTTGCAACAGGATAATGAACCAAAACACACAGCTAAAAACACCCAAGAATGGCTAAGAGGAAAACATTGGACTATTCAGAAGTGGCCTTCTATGAGCCCTGACCTAAATCCTATTGAGCATCTTTGGAAGGAGCCGAAACATGCCGTCTGGAAAATGCATCCTTCAAACCCGAGACAACTGGAGCAGTTTGCTCATGATGAGTGGCCAAAATACTTGTTGAGAGGTGCAGAAGTCTCATTGAGTTACAGGAATCGTTTGATTGTAGTGATTGCCTCAAAAGGTTGTGCAACAAAATATTAAGTTAAGGGAACCATCATTTCTGTCCAGGCCTGTTTCATGAGTTTTCTTTTTTTAAAAATTCTGTTGAAGCATGGTTGGAAAGCAATGTCTGACTTTCATTTGTTCATTTTCATAGAATTTTTTATATATTATTACTTTTGTAGTTATTTATGTGACCATTGTGGGTTTTTCTTTCATTAAATGAGGGGTACCAACAATTTTGTCCACGTGTATATCTTATATATATATATATATATATATATATATATATACACATTATTTATATATATTTATATATATATTATACACATTACTTTAAGCTAGATATTTCCAGGATTTCTGGTATGAAAATGGTTCATAGAATAACTACATTGTGACACAGGAGAATGAAATGGTCAGAGGTATTACTGGCTGATGCATGAAAAATACATACAGTCATGGCCAAAAGTTTTGAGAATGACACAAATATTATATTTTCACATGATCTGCTGCCCTCTGGTTTTTATGTGTGTTTGTCAGATGTTTTTATCACATACAGAAATATAATTGCATTCATATTATGAGTAACAGAAGCTTATATTGACAGTTAGAATGAGTTAATGCAGCAAGTCAATATTTGCAGTGTTGACCCTTCTTCTTCAGGACCTCTGCAATTCTCCCTGGCATGCTCTCAATCAACTTCTGGACCAAATCCTGACTGATAGCAATCCATTCTTGCAGAATCAATGCTTTAATTTTGTCTGAATTTTTTGGTTTTTGTTTGTCCACCCGTCTCTTGATGATTGACCACAAGTTCTCAATGGGATTAAGATCTGGGGAGTTTCCAGGCCATGGACCCAAAATCTCTATGTTTTGTTCCCTGAGCCATTTAGTTATCACCTTTGCTTTATGGCAAGGTGCTCCATCATGCTGGAAAAGGCATTGTTGAGCGCCAAACTGCTCTTGGACGGTTGGGAGAAGTTGCTCTTGGAGGACATTCTGGTACCATTCTTTATTCATGGCTTTTCTTTTTAGGCAAGACTGTGAGAGAGCCGATTCCCTTGGCTGAGAAGCAACCCCACACATGAATGGTTTCAGGATGCTTTACAGTTGGCATGAGACAAGACTGGTGGTAGCGCTCACCTCTTCTTTTCCGAATAAGCTGTTTTCCAGATGTTCCAAACAATCGAAAAGGGGATTCATCAGAGAAAATGACTTTACCCCAGTCCTCAGCAGTCCACTCCCTGTACCTTTTGCAGAATATCAGTCTGTCCCTGATGTTTTTTCTGGAGAGAAGTGGCTTCTTTGCTGCCCTCCTTGAGACCAGGCCTTGCTCCAAGAGTCTCCGCCTCACAGTGCGTGCAGATGCACTCACACCTGCCTGCTGCCATTCCTCAGCAAGCTCTGCACTGCTGGTAGCCCGATCCCGCAGCTGAAACACTTTTAAGAGACGGTCCTGCCGCTTGCTGGTCTTTCTTGGGCGCCCTGGAGCCTTTTTGGCACCAATGGAACCTCTCTCCTTGAAGTTCTTGATGATGCGATAGATTGTTGACTGAGGTGCAATCTTTCTAGCTGCAATACTCTTCCCAGTTAGGCCATTTTTGTGCAGTGCAATGATGACTGCACGTGTTTCTTTAGAGATAACCATGGTTAACAGAAGAGAAACAATGATGGCAAGCACCAGCCTCATTTTAAAGTGTCCAGTGGTGTCATTCTTACTTAATCATGACAGATTGATCTCCAGCCCTGTCCTCATCAACACCCACACCTGTGTTAATGGAGCAATCACTGAAACGATGTTAGGTGGTCCTTTTAAGGCAGGGCTGCAATGATGTTGAAATGTGTTTTGGGGGATAAAGTTCATTTTCTAGGCAAATATTGACTTTTCAAGTAATTGCTGTTAAGCTGATCACTCTTTATAACATTCTGGAGTATATGCAAATTGCCATTAGAAAAACTGAAGCAGTAGACTTTGTAAAAATTAATATTTGTATCATTCTCAAAACTTTTGGCCATGACTGTAGTACACAATAATACACTAAGGCAGGGTTCACACTACCGTTGGAGTCTGTTATGAAGGTGTCCGTTTAAAAAGAAAAACGGACACCTATCATAACAGACACTAACTGATGTTAGCATCAGGTAGTGTCCGTTTTTTAAAGAGGACCTTTCATGTCACATACCGCTAGAAAGCCGACAGCGCGCTGAATTCAGCGCACTGCCGGCTTACCCGGTATGTGCCCCGGGGCTAGAGATATCGATGGTGTAAGTTAACATGTTTTACTGTTTGAAGGGCGCTGCAAGGAACTCCCTCCCTGACACTTCTCTTCGTTCAGAGACTTGTACTGAGGGGGTGTTCCTCACAGCTCAGCGTCATCGCCGGGCAGTAAGGAACGCCCCCTCTGACAGTACAGGGCTATAGACAGCGATGACGCTCAAGCTGTGAGGAACGCCCCCCTCAGTACAAGTCTCTGAACAATGAGAAGTGTCAGGGAGGGAGTTCCTCACAGCGCCCTTCTAACAGTAAAACATTACACCGCCGATATCTCCAGCCCCGGGGCACATACCGGGAAAGCCGGCAGTGCACTGAATTCAGCGCGCTGTCGGCTTTCTAGCGGTATGTAAAACCACATGTGCCTGAGGACACGAAATGTCCTCTAACACTGTTAGTTTTTTTTTTGTTTGTTTGTTTCTCCTTTCTGAGCATGCGCAGGGAAAGTAAACGGACATAAAATAACGGACAGTAACTGATGGCTATCAGTTACTGTCCGTTATAAGTCCGTTACCCATAGACTTCAATGTTAAAAAAATAACGGACACTTGCTGTCCGTCAAGAATCCGTTTTTTTCAAACGGACAAAAAGTCCTGCATGTAGGATTTTTTGTCCGTGAAAAAATAACGGACTTCTGATGGATTTGGTGTAAACGGACACAAACGGAAACAATATAAAAACCCATTGAAATGAATGGAAATTTTAACGGATTTCTGACGGTTCAACTAGTGTCCGTTGCTAAAATCTTGTAACGGACAATAGCAACGGACACTACTGACGGACACCAACGGTAGTGTGAACGCTCCCTAACTCAGCACTGCTACATTATGATCTGTATGTGTATATACAGTAATTGCTTCAATGTTGTTTTTTAATTGTATAACACTGTATAATAGAAAGCATAGGCTCAGTCATGAATGTAAGATGAGAACATATGCTAAGGCAAATAATTTACTAAGAAGTAGGGGCAAGGGTCTAATCAGGTTCTCTGCTGATATCAGCTAATTTGATCATTTTTCATGCTTCATTCAATCTTTTCTAAGGTTATTTTGAAGATTAACTTTTCCCACGGGAAGAATTCCAGGGTTTTTATGACAGGATTTGCTGATAAAATGATATCTATTAAGGGCTACAGGCATCACTATCTCTAATAAGGAAGAAGTGATGGATATAGAAATAATTAAAACCCTAGCCAGCTTTGTTGTTTAAGTCTCTATTTATTTCTGTACTTTTGCCAACTGTCAATAAAGCTTTGCCATTTGATCTACAGTGGGGAACGGAAAGTTAATTTACATAGAAGTAAGCACTTTTTAGATCTCATTGAACTAGGTTAGAATGCAATGTGAGGATGAAGTATTGTACAACAGATTTATTAAAACGTTGACTTTCTTTTGTGTGTCTTAAAGGCAAATATGGATTTTTACAAAGGTTTATGTTAAATAAAGCAATTATATTTATAATAATATGCACTGAAGGCTTTGAGAAAAATGCAGATAGTGTGTGCTTGCTTAATATAGGACCTGGAGGGTGGTGAATGACATGGGGACACTAAATATAATACTATACCTGTGTTTTGTACTGTCCCAAAGCGCCCTGCACTAGGTATAACCAATGCATTGGTTATGTGTAGGTTTGTTATGAATTTTCCAAAAATTTCAGGTTTGGACAAATCAGAAATGTTTGGGGTTTGCCACCAACAAACCACTATTATACTCTGGGGTCTCTTCAGACTCTAGAGTATACAGTAATAAATGGAGGTCCGGGAGATGTGAGTAAACATAACAAACAGTGTTACTCACCTCTCCTGGATTCGGTGAAGTGCCTGGTGTGGGTCCCCAACTTCATCTGGAACCTTCTGCTCCCACTGAATAACATCAGCAGCTTCTTTGACACTGATAGGACCTGTGATTGTATGTCAGTGGTCATGTGGGGTGCACCAACATCATGACACTTAGATGCAAGAAGGAAGGGACATGCGATGGAGCCCAGGAAAGCTATAACTTTTATGTTACTGTTTGTGAGCCTTCACTTATTCTAAAGAGCCCCCGGAGTTTAATAATAGCAGTTCATGTTTTTCATCCAACACTAGTTTTTTACATCAGTTTCTTACTGTAGAGGTTTAAAAGGAGCTGTTACTTCTCCTGACATGTCTATTTTTATAATATGCCATTCCTCTGTTATTCCTCTTGGAACATTAAGACAAAATTGACAACTAGGCGTGACCAGTTTGGGAGGTGTCTCTACATACTCTCACACTGTCCAATCAGTACTAACAGAATCTGAATATGCAAGAAGGGACACACTTTTTGATAAGGGGAAGCTATGGCATGTTTCCAAGAATTTCTCCCTTTATTTGCATATGAATGAAACAGCAGAAAACAGGCATATTTGGAAACTGTAGAATTACTTCTACATGGTACTGGGGTTTATAACCAGTTTATTGCTGAAAAGCTCACAATTGGCCACAATGTGCCCTCTAAGTAGGGACAGTTAAAGCAGCTTAACAGTGCGAGAACCCAACAAACATCTAAACACATTTTAACATCTTGCATCCCCTTTTGTATGATAATTGTAAATTCATATTCATTTTAAGCTTTATAGTGGAGGTTATTTTTTATTTTTTAATTCTGCATATTTTTATCAATATATTAGGAAAGTAGTATAATGCCAATTTATGTCCGTTAGTAATTTTTAGGTTTCACCACTCAGAAATCACTATTATACTCTGGGGTCTATCAGGCACTTAGAGCCAAGAGAGGTGAGTAAGATTGTTTGTTATGCTTGTAAACCTCCCCTGGGCCTCCACTTTTTATACCCCGGGTCTGAAGAGGATTCAGACATGCAAAGAAACTACTGGAAGAATTATAAAAATAATGAAAATATATCAGCTTGAGGCTAAGGCCCCACGTAGCAACCCTCAGTGAAAAAGTGCTGCAAAAAAAGGCCGAAGCGGAAACGCATGGCGTTTTTTTTCCACAGTGCTTTACACAGAAAGTCCACAGAGCTTTCCTCTGAAGATTTTTTGACTCTATTATACCTATGTGGAAAATGCCAGCATTTCCATAGGTATAATTGACATAATTTACAAAACAGCAACGTTTCCGTTGTGGCCAAATCACAGCGTTTACCCTACTTGGGGCCCCAGTCTAAATGAGTGTTTAGGAATATATTGATAACACTTGCAAAATGAACAGTAACTTATATTTTCTGACAGATCTCTGTGAGAAGGGGAAAGAAGAATTTGCATTATATGAGAGCAAGTGAAGGCTGCAGATGAAAAAGCAAGCAGAATTTTTAATAAACCCCTAGCCAATAATTTCTAGCCACTAATAGATATAATGCTCTCTCTCTCTCTCTCTCTCTCTCTCTCTCTCTCTCTCTCTCTCTCTCTATATATATATATATATAAACAGACGTGGACAAAATTGTTGGTACCCCTCGTTTAATGAAAGAAAAACCCACAATGTTCACAGAAATAACTTGAATATGACAAAACTGGAATTTGCCAAACTACATGTTGACAAGCCACAAAGCTTCTGGGAGAATGTCCTATGGACAGATGAGATAAAAATCCAAATTTTTGGCAAGGCACATTAGCTCTATGTTCACAGAAGGAAAAATGAAGCATATCTTGAAAAGAACACTGTCCCTACTGTGAAACATGGAGGAGGCTCTGTTATGTTCTGGGGCTGCTTTGCTGCATCTGGCACAGGGTGTCTTGAATCTGTGCAGGGTACAATGAAATCTCAAGATTATCAAGGGATTCTAGAGAGAAATGTGCTGCCCAGTGTCAGAAAGCTTGGTCTCAGTCGCAGGTCATGGGTCTTGCAACAGGATAATGACCCAAAACACACAGCTAAAACACCCAAGAATGGCTAAGAGGAAAACATTGGACTATTCTGAAGTGGCCTTCTATGAGCCCTGACCTAAATCCTATTGAGCATCTTTGGAAGGAGCTGAAACATGCCGTCTGGAAAAGGCACCCTTCAAACCCGAGACAACTGGAGCAGTTTGCTCATGAGGATTGGGCCAAAATACCTGTTGAGAGGTACAGAAGTCTCATTGACAGTTACAGGAATCGTTTGATTGCAGTGATTGCCTCAAAAGGTTGTGTAACAAAATATTAAGTTAAGGGAACCATCATTTCTGTCCAGGCCTGTTTCATGAGTTTTCTTTTTTTTAAAAATTCTGTTGAAGCATGGTTGAAAAGCAATGTCTGACTTTCATTTGCTCATTTTCATAGAATTTTTATATATTATTACTTTTGTCAGATTCAAGTTATTTCTGTGGCCATTGTGGGTTTTTCTTTCATTAATATATGTGTATATATATATATATATATATATATATATATGGATATATATTTTTTATTATTATTATATATTTTTAATGACCACAAAGGTGTAAATAGCCTTTAAGTGTAGACATATCCATATTTCATACTGTTGAAAAAGTGACCAGCAGTTTTCTGATTCTATGGATCTATAGTATATTATAATTGCTTCATAATATGTTGACATAACCTTGACATAGAAATCTATTCACAAACTCAAGTTGAACATAAACCTCTAAATATTAATAATGTTTTTCTTCCAATAACTAGAAGATTCTTAGAAAAATATCCTGTTTTACCAGATCTTGTGACTAGTAAAAGTCAAGTTCTGTAGCACCGTCCACGTTATTCTGAATCCAGACATCCCAGTTGTCTCATTAGTATTTTAGTGTAGATGTAGGTTAAAGAAAATAAATGGTCCCCTATGGCAATCTCAATGCCCTAAGGAAAATTTATTCTTCACCCCAGTAGAAGAAAAACAGAATTTCTCCCTAAAACCACAAATAAATGAGATCCTTAGCAACGCGGTACATTGTTCAGCATTCCCCATGAGCTTACAAGATATATTTTGAAATTCAAATACTTTATTAAATAGTATAATTTCCACAAGAAACATGTTCACACTTTAATTACTGCCCTTAAACAAGATAGTTTAAAGCCTTATTATGTGCTGTGTAATAACTGATATTTGTTGTGTGGTTCTTAGAAAAAATAGAGCAGAATACATTTTTTTAGTCTTAATATGAGCTATCTTTATTATTTTAATGCCCTGAATATCTACGGTGTTACATTATTCTTTACCTAAAATTCTTAAAGGAACATTAAACATAACAAAATAATAATAAAAAAAAATACAATTGACTTTCTCAGTAATATTTTACAGTTTAATGGGATGTTTTATATACTTAATTTTCATGTTATGAATTAAATATACAAGGTAGAGATGCAGCAATCCTTAACATGACAACTAATAGACAGTTGCAACAAACTTTCACTCATCTTTTTCATTGTTATTCAATGGAAAGATATCATACTACAGTATATCTGATACAGAGGAGAATTTAGTTGCTTAATATTATTTTTAATGTAGCTATTGTACTGTATTGTACTGTAGGAGACATACCTTTCTGCATTGTCTATATGTACTTTATAACAGCAGCAACAAGTGGAAAATAATGGTCAGAAAAAGTTTCAATATTCTAATACAGCCATTCCCTCCATAGAAAATGGATCTTTAACAAACAATAATTGCAAATCAATTGTATGTGCTTCATTGGCCAATGGGAAAACTGCAACAGTGAAAAAGCCAAAATGTGTAAAAGGATACATTTTTTTTTTTTTTTTACTTTTCCTTTTACACTATGTAGGGCATAGGTAGGTTTAACAACACTATAAAAATGTCCAGTTGTGAACTCAAAAATGTTTAGGTGTAACATTCATTAATACAGCAGGCACAGCGCTATATTGAGTGCAGGAGCCATCCATCCATTGAAAGGAACTGCCGAACAGTGCCTGAAGTGAATGCACGAACCATCCTGATTATCTGAATGATCAGCCCTTGAGCCATCCATATCACTGCCCAGATACTATTCTCAAAAGAAGGTCATTATCTCCAAGTAACTTGGACTCATGGGAATAACTACTGGGGTAGCAGACATAGCAACTGCTATGGGACTCAACAACCCAACAACTAATGAGGGCCATTTCCACTTCAACCTAGAGTAAATTATTATCTACTGATGGAAGGGGAAGTAAAAAACTGAATGTGCTTCCATTACTTTACTGACATTTTATAATGCCTGCTTGAGACATCATCATAATAATTTTTTTTTTCACATGTTGTGATGTCACAGGGTACACCGTGATCTTTTAGTGTGGGCATTATCCATGTACTATAATGTCATAGTGGGTATGATCTTTGTACTGTGACATCAGTGTGTATATTATCCCTGTACTGTGACATCACTGTGCACATTAGCCTGGTACTGAGAGATCATTGTGTGGACTGTAAAATCACTATGTGCATTATCTCGATGTATAAAGAAGGCCAAAATAATTGTACACATTTCAGGTTGCGAATTTCCTGCTTAAGGCGGCCATAGTAGAGTGCGGCTCCATTGCAACTTTTGTTATCAAGCCTTATGGTTGCTTGTTACACACTATGCCAGCTAGTGACAGCTATTAGCTGACTACAGCTGTCATTGTCTGGTTGTCTACTGTATGTGCATCTGCCAGAAGGGGTGATAGGAGATCACAAGTGGAGGCTATTTATTTGTATTTATGGGCATCTACTGAAATTTGAATGAACTCAGGAGTCACCTGGCAATTTAAGTGAACAGATGGGCCATGTGCTGGTGAATTTCCATTGTACTATCAGAATGCAACTGTTATGTTACTGACTGTTCTGTCTGCATCTGTTACTCTGTTACCATACCTCGCATCCCATGACGGATGAGAGCAATGAACATTCACAATGGTAGTGTAATCTTCCCCATAATATGTCAGCTTAGAGCAATGTATTTGCCTTGCTGCTTTCTATCTCAGCAAAGCTGTGAAAGCGAAGTTGCAAACACAGTCAGAGGTAGTCTAAGACATTTCCCCATCTCATCATTGGTCGGCATTATCTCTGTACTGTGACCTCGCTGAGATTATTATACCTGTACTGTATCTCTGCCTTCCCCATTGAGCCTTACTAAAGGGGAGCCTGAAGAGTTGATTAAAAAAATATCATTGCATCCCATTTTTTTCTTTGTTATTTTTCCATATTTTCTTTAGTTCACTGTTTTAAATTCTTTTGGCACAATTACCCAGCAAAAATGCATACACAGTATTTCATAATTCCTACACTACATAATTCCTATTTATTCCTGATTTCCATATGCAGCCATTTTAAATTTTGATCAGGTGTGCATAAAATCCACTGTGTAACTGCAGTCACAGTCGAATTTTCAGCTTTCGAGTGGAATTAAACTTTCAACAGGCTTTTAAAATATAGATTTAGAGACCTAAGTTTGCAAATTGAACACGGGAAATATTCCAATCGGAAATATAGAAAATCTAAAGCACAAAATGGTACTTTAAAGAAAACGTGTAGCGGATTCCATCTTCTTATCATGGTGACAAAAGATAGCATCATAGAGGCAAGGATTGATTGTTAATATAATGTGTAAAGATTTAAAGAGAACCTGTCAGGTGAATTTGGGAATTGCCCTATTTTAAATTACATAAAAAAAAACAAAAACCTTTATACTTACCTAGGGTTGATTCTGATCAGTCTCATTGGACTAATCTCTGGTGCTTCCGGCGCCTGCGCAGTTCTTCAGTGAAGGTCAGGATGCACACCTCCATCTTCACTGCAGAAGTGCCGGAGGTATGGTGCATGCGCACTGAAGCCGAGATGTATTCCTCAGCCTTCAGAGGAGAACTAGGACTGATGTGAAGAGTAGAGATGAGCGAATTGATTCTGCAGAAGTGGAATTCGATCCGAATTTCAGGAAATCTTCGATTTGCCACGATTCCGGATTTCCTGATGCTTCACGGTAACAAATATTTAGTAAGGACCTTTGTGACATCAGACGGTCACATGATGTTCTCTAGTGATGCGATTGGGTAGGCGTGTCTTTGCTTGTTAGCTTATCCTTCCACATGAATAAAACTTGTCCGTGCTGGAGAAAGAGAGAGAGAGACATGACAGTGGCATCCAAGGGCTTCCGCCATTTTGCCGCCCACCCGCCCACCCCGGCTCTCTGCAGGGCAGAAATAGCTGTTTATTTGCCGCAAAGTAATTCTGATCAAAGCAAATTTTTTTGTAACTTTGAATTGAACTGCCGAATCGAACTTTTGAGAAATTCGCTCATCTCTAGTGAAGAGCACAGCGGCAGGGTGGGTATAAAGCTTTTTATTTTTTATTGCTGACATAGATTACTTTATTACAGGGTGATTTGGGACACTAAACCCCAGTTCCATAAGGACCTGTGGATGGTTTAGTGTCCCGAATTGCCTGACAGATTCCCTTTAAAGGGAGTCTACCACCTCCCTCAAACATAATCAACCTTTATCACCGCATTACAGAGCATATTACAGTGATAAACACTATGTTATGTATGTCAGGCCTGGTTCACATCTGCATTCAGTTTCCTTTCGGGGAGTCCGCTTTTGGACCCCTCCGAATGGAAACCTATACGTATAAAAAGCGGTTTATCTGGGAAACCACACGTACCGCATAGACTATAATGGGGTCCGTGTGGTTTCCGCACGAAACAGACGTGAAACATGTGGAGAGAAAAGTGCTGCTTGCAGCACTTTCCTCTCCGCTTGCTTCGTTTTAAATATGTAATTTCTATATAAACTTAAGAATTATTTATGCTGACATGGTATAGGTCTGTATGCAGATGTTTCCTCCCTTATCCTTCCTCTGAGCTGGACATGTCCAGATATGTTTGGTACATAATGCCAAGCTTTTCAATGCAACATGATTTTATGGTACTTTAAAGGGGTTGTTCAGTTTCATCAAATAATTGTTATTGCTTATATACTAAAAAAATATGCAATTTCCAATATACTTTCTGTATCAATTTCTCACAATTTTCTAGATCTCTGTTTGATGTCATTCAATGTTTACTTGCAGTAGATAAAAATCAGCCCATGGTCATGTGATGGACACACAGGTGCACAGCTTGTTACAAGACAGATGTCTGATTAGTGATCTGTGACTGTAACAAGCTGTGCACCCATGTATCCATCACATGGACTGTCCATCACATGACCAGGGACTGATTTCTGTACAGTGGAAGAAAACAATAAATGGCAGCAAGAAGAGATCTAGAAAGCCATGTGGAATTGACGCAGACAGTATTTCGGAAAATTGCTATATTTTCCTTATTCATTCCCTTTTACGTTCTCCATCTAATATTTGTTGTGTTGCAGCCTGTCTTGTTTTGCCACAATGTTGCAATATTGTATTGGATTCTCTTCATGAGATATTGGAGTCCTTAAAGTAAAGATTAACACACATGTAGTTCTTCCACAAGTCTGTGTGTTTGGCTTCATAAGAAGGCCTATTGTAAAGATGTTTTTCATGCAGAATATGTGAGAAAATAATTGACTTGTTCCATCACATTCTGAGTTATTGCTGCATGAGTAGAATAGAGTACATGAGCAAAAAAATAAATAAAAACACTGCTGATTTATTGTATCTTGATAAGCTGATGTGTGGGCTGCCTGCATCCTCAGATTCTAATGTATTAGTGTGTTGAAAAATAAAAACTTCGAGAAAAGAGGGTCATAGGTGTCCCGAGCCATAGTTATCAAACTGTGAGAATTTTGTAAGATTCATAATTACCTCTGCGGCATCTAAGATGCAATGGTAAATGATATCCAACTTTGTCCACAATGTCTCCTCTGCAGTCTCTTGTGTTTTCTCATTCTCAATATTGACACCTATTGATTGTAGGCACTGCATCTGTTATGACCTCCTTATTTTCTACTATTCCGTTCACAACCATGTCTGCATAGTAAGCCCATTAGCCTTGTAACACTATAGCTTGCCTATGCATTTTATGATCCCTGGGGCAGTAAGCTATACACATTTAATAAATCTTCACATGCCGTAAAATTTCAATAATTCTATATACATGCACAAATACATGACCTAAACTAAAGAAAAAGAAAATAATGAGGTAAAGGACAAGCATCTTGTATGTAAAACTAAGCCAACACACTTTCAATATGAATTGTGGTTTTCTTCAATCCCTCTATACTATATTTGTATTTAGAATGTCTTTTTATATAACTTTTTACAACTAACAACTTTCAGTTCTTCGCCCTTTTCCTGTACTGATCCATAAAGTATCACCTTCCTATTATGTTTTGGGCCAAACTGTAAGTGATACTGTTATACTCTATGGTCACTTTGGGCCCCAGAGCATAATAAGTGGATTGAACCCCAAAAGTGATGAACCACAAAAGTTTCAGGTTCAAGCCCAACCCAAAAGTTTTGGAAAATTCAGGTCAAATCCAGTTCAATTTAGCACGTTTGCTTATCTCTAATTATTATCTGTGGTAGTCAACTACATTCTACAGCTAACATTCCATGCCTGGGACTTAACATTACCCCATCCATTACCCAATTTGATAGCAATTTTTATTGTTATCACTGCGCACATAGGACATTTTGCAACTGAGGTCTAGTACCGTATGTTATTTGTTAATCAATCCATAGGAAGTAGACCTTACCGTCAAGTGATTGGCTTCAGTCTACTCCAAATGTGGTTATCTTCTACTTTGACTTCTGGACCTTATCGTATGAAAGGTCCATTATTGTTTTACAGTTTGCCCTCATTGAAGATTAGTTGAGCCATTATGTGTGTGTTGAAAATTTTAACAGACAATTACGATAGGCAAACCAATATTAGTCTTGCACATATCAAGTTCCGGCTCGGAACAAACTTGGTCATAACTGGTAGTGTTATTATTATATTCTGGAGTCTATTCCCCAGGGAGATATGTAAAAATGATAAACATCTCACCTTTTCCTCACCATAATGAAGCTCTGCTGTGGTGTCTGGTCTTCTGTCCTTGACTCTTCTGCTCTTTCAGTCTCTTGGTTGACAGCAGTGGCTCAGATCCTGTTATTAGGCCTCAGAAGTGACATGGGGCATGTCAATATCATAAGTCTTTGATGCAAGCATCATGAAGAAGTTAGAAGACACCGGAAAAAAAGAACCCAGACACAGTGGAAGAGTCCCAAAGAGGTGAGGAAAGGTGAGTTTGAGCTATTTATCATTTTTCTGCACCTCCCCATGGCCTCTGATTAATATACCTTGGGGTCTGAAGAGACTTGGGTTCGGCAGAAACTGAAATTTTTGGAAAACTCATAACAAAACCAGTTTGGTTTGATCATCTCTATTAGACCACACTGAAAGAAAATACATGAAGTTCATATTGGTTAATAAATTACGTTCCAACACTTCTTATTTTACTCAACCAGGTTCCTAGTTCCTACAAATCTTTTATTCTACCGATTTGCAAAGCTGTAGAAAGTCAAATGATATCTTTTAATGATAATAATATATCATCTTCTTGACACATACTGTACAGTATGCAAAGCTAACATTTATACTTCAGCTTATAGAGCATATTTACTTCTCCGCTAGTTATTCAGGTCAACCACAAAATCATAACTGGTAAATGGAATACTGTCTTGTGCACAATTCTTTACTATTGTCTAGACTACTTCACTAAAATGAGGTTTAGGTGAATTAGAAAGGCTGCTATGTAATTTCCCTCTCGTATCAGAAATATACTGTATACAAAGAGTAAGTAAATATTTCAGTGGTTTATTAATCAATCAACTTAAGCACATTTTATAGCTGGAATGCATTTACACACAGTGTAAGCACTATGTGAATTATTACTCTGAAGAACTAAATGTGTATAATTATTTTAATGTCACTGCCGCACTTGCTTAACCATGTATTCAATTCAGCAGTGCCATTAATATAACACACAGGGCTAATTATATTGTGTGTAATATATATTACTTTAATCCTGTCCAAATATATTAAAAATAGAAGGAAAATGTATAAATACAGATGTAGTAGAGCTAAAAATGTCTGTTTTTCTGTTTGCACCAGATAAAGGAGTATTTTGGTTTTTATGTTTTATTTACTTAGAGAATAAGAATTCATGTGGTTTTCTAATATAAATGAACTTAAAATTTTGCAAATATACTTTTATTATCTTAGCGGAGTAGACTCTCTGTCTCGTGAAGATAACTCTATCTTGCGTAAGAACCCCCAAAACCCATCTTATGTTTGCCATGAGTTGAAAGTAGATTGCGCACGCACAGCCCCCTTTATTCTCTTTAATGACTCTTCTGACAACAGCTAATAAGGAAGGTTTGGCTATTGGATTTTATACACTAAAGATACACCTCTTCTCGTATTTGGAGGAGAGTGAATGCTGAGTTGCATCCAAAGAACACCATACCTACTGTGAAGCATGGGGGGGGCAACATCATGCTTTGGGGCTGTTTCTCTGCAAAGGGACCAGGATGACTGATCCGTGTACATGAAAGAATGAATGGGGCCATGTATCGTGAGATTTTGAGTGCAAACCTCCTTCCATCAGAAAGGGCATTGAAGATGAAACGTGGCTGGGTCTTTCAGCATGACAGTGATCCCAAGCACACCGCCAGGGCAACGAAGGAGTGGCTTCGTAAGAAGCATTTCAAGGTCCTGGAGTGGCCTAGCCAGTCTCCAGATCTCAACCCCATAGAAAACCTTCGGAGGGAGTTGAAAGTCCGTGTTGCCCAGCGACAGCCCCAAAACATCACTGCTCTAGAGGAGATCTGCATGGAGGAATGGGCCGACATACCAGCAACAGTGTGTGCCAACCTTGTGAAGACTTACAGAAAACGTTTGACCTCTGTCATTGCCAACAAAGGATATATAACAAAGTATTGAGATGAACTTTTGTTATTGACCAAATACTTATTTTCCGCCATAATTTGCAAATAAATTCTTTAAAAATCAGACAATGTGATTTTCTGGATTTGTTTTCTCATTTTGTCTCTCATAGTTGAGGTCTACCTATGATGACAATTACAGGCCGGCCTCATCTTTTTAAGTGGGAGAACTTGCACAATTGGTGGCTGACTAAATACTTTTTTTTCCCCACTGTATTTGTGTTCCTGTGTTGTCAAAAAGTAGGGAATTTTTTATATCTTTGAGTTTGTAAACTGAAAGCTATATACTTATATACTTAAAGTAGTACATACAGAGAGCCAAGCAAATGGTGCATTATCCATTAGGCAAAAAATAAGGATACCTAGAGAAATAATTCCATTTCCATGCAGTCATTTTAGAAATACTAGAAATGCATTCATACTGTAGTAAACAGACCACTTTTTTTTTTTTTTTTTTTTAATAAATAAGCCTTTTATACTAATTTGGTTGGTCTTGCATATGCTTTTACCCAAGAACATTTTGTTACAAAATACAATAATTATACTATTTAAGAGAAGGATGATATTTGTCAAAATATGCAGTTTATCCGGTCTGTGCTTAAAAGCATTTTATTCCGATCAGTTTGTAAATGTTTAAGGCAGTGAGCATGAATACAACTGCAGCCTAAACTGAACTCCTCAAAGTGCAGAAATTCAGGAATATCTTATAGCCTTCTAGCTGGAATGTTCTGTGATTTCTTATGGTCAGTTCATGATTAACTTAATTAAAACAGTTGCCTTAGACTGTTGGGGATCCCTATAGACTAATTATAAAGATGTTGCAGAGGACTAGAAACCTACAGGGCTGAAAACAGTGCATATCGAGCTGCTACAATTATGAGTACTCAGCGAAGTTAGATTATCTTTTATAATAAAGGAATTAGCACACTGAGAAGTAGATTGGCTTCTGAACTGCTTTGTGGCGACTTTTGAGAGACTTATGGGGATAGTCACCATGGTAGTATTACAGGATTATGCAATATTACCTGTGAAATGCTTTCCTTTTCGCAGTAACTTTGAATTATAATACAATATATGTTTATACTTATATTTCTTATTTCTTCTTCTTCTTCTTCTTCTTCTTATTATTATTATTAATAATAATAATAATACATTAGTATTTTTATTTCCTACAGTATGAAGTTATTCATTTTTACACTCTTTCTTTCTTTCTTTCTTTCTTTTTCTTTCTTTCCTTCCTTCCTTCCTTCCTTCCTTCATTCTTCCCTCCTTATCTTTCTTTGTCTTTCTTTTGTCTCCTGCCTTCCTATCTTTCTTTCCTTGTCTTTCCTTCTTCTTTTCTTCCTCCCTTCCTCCTTATCTTTCTTTGTATTTCTTTTGTCTCCTTCCTTCCTATCTTTCTTTCCTTGTCTTTCCTCCTTCCTTCCTCCCTATCTATCCCTTTTTCTTTCTTTCTTTCTTTCTTTCTTTCTTTCTTTCTTTCTTTCTTTCTTTCTTTCTTTCTTTCTTTCTTTCCTTTCTTTCTTTCTTTCCTTCCTTCATTCCCCCCCTCCCTCCTTATCTTTAGTTGTCTTTCTTTTGTCTCCTTCCTTCCTATCTTTCTTTCCTTGTCTTTCCTCCTTCCTTCCTCCCTATCTATCCCTTTTTCTTTCTTTATTCCTTCCTAACTTATTTCTTTCTTTCTTTCTTTCTTTCTTTCTTTCTTTCTTTCTTTCTTTCTTTCTTTCTTTCTTTCTTTCTTTCTTTCTTTCTTTCTTTCTTTCTTTTTAACTTCTTTTTTCTTTCTTTCTTTCTTTCTTTTTCTTTCTAACTTCTTTCTTTCTTTCTCTTTCTTTCTTTTTCTTTCTTTCTTTCTTTCTTTCTTTCTTTCTTTCTTTTTAACTTCTTTTTTTCTTTCTTTCTTTCTTTCTTTCTTTCTTTCTTTCTTTCTTTCTTTCTTTCTTTCTTTCTTTCTTTCTTTTTCTTTCTTTCTTTCTTTCTTTCTTTCTTTCTTTCTTTCTTTCTTTCTTTCTTTCTTTCTTTCTTTCTTTCTTTCTTTCTTTTTCTTTCTTTCTTTCTTTCTTTCTTTCTTTCTTTCTTTCTTTCTTTCTTTCTTTCCTTCATTCCCCCCTCCCTCCCTCCCTCCCTCCCTCCTTATCTTTCGTTGTCTTTCTTTTGTCTCCTTCCTTCCTATCTTTCTTTCCTTGTCTTTCCTCCTTCCTTCCTCTCTATCTATCCCTCTTTCTTTCTTTCTTTCTTTCTTTCTTTCTTACAGTATGCCAAAACCTTTTTTTTTTAAGAAATTTGTTCCTGCTTTATTTTAAAGAGTATTCCATCTCATAAATCAATATTATATTTCTAGGATGCTATTACTTTATGATCAATGAGGGTCCAAATTCTGGGACCTCCACCAATCCCTTAACAGTTATTTTCCAGCATGATGGTTCTGTGGCTACCAACATTTCAGGAGAACTGCAGTGCATCTTCATTCACACAAAGGTGGTCAGCTGCAGTTGCCCCATAGCCAGGTGATGAGTGCGAGCCTAAAAGGTCAGAGCCGATGGAAACGATTTCATATCCTAGCAATATGACATTATAAGATTGGAAACAACCTTTTATTGAGATATCAGCTAGCCTTTGTTTTCCATAAAATGCTCAGTATGCACATATACCATCTTCATATAGATTTTCTTCAACTTTCTGTGGTCCAAGTTGTAACAGTACTGATACTCTGGGGATAATGTAATACTGTGTGCAGGGGCCGCTGTGGGCCATAATACCATGTAATACTGTAAAAAAACAAAAACAAAAAAAAAAAACACCTACTCACCTGTCCCTTGTGCTCCAATGTCTCCTACCGCAGTCTGGTTCTATTGCTCTAGTGTTTTCTTCTGGCGGAATATTTATTGATGAACTATCCTTAGGACAGATTATCAATAAGAAATCAGTGGACCCCCCCTCTGATCAGCTGTATGAAGGGGCTATGGCCCCTGGATATATCATATGCTGTCTGTTTATAGTGACCATGTGATGTAATTACAACCTTGTCACATAGACGTGTATAGGACAAGGCTGTAGTTACATTAAATGGCCGCTATGAGATGAATGACACTATGTAAACAGAGAAGCGGTCACGGCGCTTACACAGGTACCACGGTTCATTCAAACAGCTGATCAGTGGGGGTCTTGGGTTTTTGAGCCCCACTTATTATTTTATTAATGACCTGGAAAACCTTTTAATTAGTTAACACCTGGGGCATTATTAATAAGGGGCACTATTTATACAGGGTACACATGGACATCATTAATATAAAGATGCACTTGGGGGTATTATTCATTATGGGGGGTTATATCATATATTTTATAATTGGGGTAGCAGCAGGATGGGTGTGCAGGGGAGGACAATGTGGGTTGGATGCCTGGAAAAGTGAGGAGCCAAAGATGCCTGTGTTGCAAACTTTACAGAGACAAGACACAGATGGAAGAAGTGGTCATGGCGGTGCAAAGGGAAGAGAAGGAAAATGAGAAGGATTAGTCAGAGACATCACCTGTAAGTCACAAAATGTTACTGCACTGTATTCACCTAAATGATAGAGGATAAATACCTGATTGATGGGCGTCTGTCTGCTGAGACCCCCACTGAGCCTGAGAATTGGGTTTTTTTCCCCCCACTGGGTGGGAGTTCAGCCTGACCGCAGACATGCTGAATATAGGCGTGTAGCTTGGTGGATGGACGAACCCACGGGGATCTCATTCACTTCAATGGGAGTGTCAAAGATAATCAAAGTCCAGTACTCAGCTATCTGCGGCGCTCCTATTATAGAGAATGGGGGCCACGTGGGCTCGTTCATCCACCAAGCAGATGTGTGAAGTTATTGTCATTGTTAATGCCGTGTTGTTGATTTCTGATACTGAAGTAATACAGGAAGAAGAATTCTTATAAACTGTCTCATAAGTTTTTGTATTGTGTATGTTTATTGTGCGACAATAACAGCCTGCGAAGCTAACAGCATGTAAACTCAATTTTATATATATTTTTTTTGGGGGGGGGGGGCGTCTTTCTATAGTCTGCCTCAGGCAGCAAAGAGGCTAGGTTCACCACTGATTATATGTTATCAATTGGAATACCAGCAGTGGGATATTATGTTGTCTTCATATAGCTGGAGGACCCTTCTAACAAAAAATGACTGTTCAAAGTGAATAATCCCCTTAAAAATATGATCAATGAAGCACATATGGATAAAGCAAAAGGTCGGGGCAGGTGACTGAACACAAAGGGTAACCTAATGTTACGATAGATAGATAGATAGATAGATAGATAGATAGATAGATAGATAGATAGATAGAGTAGATACACTGTTGGACTGAAGGGTTTAGGGCCCACCAGAGGAACTTTTTCTGGGGGCCCACCCAACAGCTTTCTGCTATTAGCCTACACCACGGCTGAAATTTTGCAAATGTGCTGACTATTCAGCATTACAGAATATTTTCCCTGTATGATTATCCCCTCTAGTACTGTCCATGCTGTAATAGCTAATGTCATTCCCCATGCAGTAGTGTGCAAGAACCAGCCATGGAGCACCCCACACATGTGCAAGATTTTAGTGAGGGAGCTGTGATGCAGGCATAGCACAAACGGCTGCCATCAAGAATTTTGAGCCTCCCCCCACCACAGTATAATGCTCTACATGGTATATAATGCTCCACAGTACCCAACATAGTATAAAATGATCCACTGAGACCCCCCATAGTGGTCCCACATGGTATATAATATTCCACACAGTATAATATACTCCCCAGAGTGCCAACACAGTATAATGGCTTCACATAATATAATATGATTCACAGTGGCCCCACATAGTATAATGCTCCACAGTGGCCCCACAGTGTATAATATACTCCCCAGCAGCCCCATACAGTATAATAGATTCCCCACAGTACCCCCAGTGTAATGCCCCCAGTGACCCCCCACACACTATAATATGCTCCCCAGAGACCCCACACAGTATAATACCCCACAGTGGCCCTACACAGTATAATATGCTCTTCATACCTCACAGTATAAGTTGAGGCCCAGGGGAGGTGAGGGAAAATAAACCATTATACTCACCTTGCCTCACTTCTCCTCGTGTTGCTCCGCAGTCTCCACCAGATTACTCTTCAGGTCTGCTGCTGATGTCACGCATCCCAGACATCACCGCTAAGACCTGTGATTGGGCCTCAGTGGTCATGTGGAGCATGAAGACATTATGGCCAGAAATGTCTAGAAGATGACACTGGATTGCCGGATGCCCAGGAGAGGTGAGTATAAATGTTTCTTATTTTTACACACCTCCCCTTGTCAGGCTTTTCTGTTAGAAATGTGGCCAGGACCTGGCCCTACCTAGGCCCACTGGAGGATCTGTCAGTGGCCCAATCCTACGATGGATATGGATAGATAGACAGATAGATAGACAGATAGATAGATAAAAAGATAGATAGATAGATAGATAGATAGATAGATAGATAGATAGATACATGCCAGTCTATTAGGACCTTTTGGACAGAATTAGACAACATCACTATCACCTGATATAATAAAAATAGATAGATATAACATCTGATATACTAACAATAGATTTAATGGAAGGAGAGGAGTTGCTAAGCCTGGTCTGTGACATGTTTTTAAACTTTTAGACTTGGTCTGTGACATGTTTTTAAACCCACAATTTTCACTGTTATAACATTTTTATAGTAATATACACATATAAAAACTGAAATATTAAAAATCATTTTATAGCTTATACTTACATACTTTCTTAAAATAGAAAAGTGAAAATGCATAACCTGGAATTTTTCTTTTCAGGGGTGCCTTTATACAGTTTTACAGAAAATCATAATGTTTTGTAAAATAAATAAAAATTCCAGTTTGTAGTTAAAAATCTTACTCAAGCAGAAATTAAGACATACAACATCACTTAGGGCTGGTTCACATCTGCGTTCGGGTACCCCCCGAACGGAAACCTATACGCATAAAAAGTGGTTTATCTGGGAAACCACACGGACCCCATAGACTATATTGGGAACAGTGTGGTTTTCGCTCGGTTTCCGCACAAAACATACGGAAACATGCACGCAGCACTTTCCTAAGCGCATGTTTCGTGCGGAAACCGTGCGGAAACCACATGGAACAGATTATAGTCTATGGGGTCCGTGTGGTTTCCCAGGTAAACCGCTTTTTATCTGTATAGGTTTCCATTCGGGGGTCCCCAAGCAGACTCCCCGAATGGAAACCTGAACGCAGATGTGAACCAGCCCTTAGACAAAATCACTGAAACAGAATTGACCAAAAATCTATGCAACCCAGATGACACTAAGAATTTAAGTAATGGAGTTCACTAATTCACTTTCATTATTCCTTCCAATGGGATGCTCAGTGGTCATCAGTGCTGGTCATGTGGAACAATGCTGGACCAGAATGCTGCACATATATTGGGTATAAAAGTACAATACAAGTTAAGTTATGTCTAGGATAAACATTTTGGAGTGCCTCTTTAAATGCCATAGTCCCCTTTTAGCCCTGTTAGTGAAAAGACAAAAGTTTGGTTCTATGTTAGTCAGTGGAAGAATGTCTTATTACTCTGAACAGGAGAAATCATATCTGTTTCAGTCCCACAGACAGGGATGAACAATTGAACCATCTTCCAAAGACATTTTTGAACAAGGGATACCATCTAACTTCAATTGATATTCAAGTCATAGCAACCAACAGGATACCAATAAGTCAACTTCTCTAATATAGAAAAAAGAAGAAGAATACAATTGTCTACCTCGGTAAGTGACCTACAACCACATCTGGAGGCATTAAGAAAAACTTTAAAAAAAAAACACCTGCACCATATTTTACACAAGGATGACCATCTGAAGACAATATTTCCAGTCCCTCCCCTGCTACAAAACCATCAACTTCAAAATCTAAGAAACACTATTATAATCAGGGGCTCATTGCCATCAGATACACAGAAAGATACCTATCCCGTAGAGAGCTAAAAAATCTGTTCCCATGAACAGGATCCAAATCCCCATCACTCAGTAGGACTATAAGATTCTTGGAACACTGACATGTTCAACATCTGATGTAGTGTACTTGATCCTGTGCACTAAATGTCCACTTGGGGTCCTTATGTTGGGAAAACAGATCAGAAACCCAAAGCAAAGATGAGGTTTCATAACCACACTAATAAAAATTAACTAAACAAATTGACAAACTTTACACAGGACTGAATTTGTCACAAGGATAGATGTCCTGTTACAAAATCTAAGGAATCTATTGCAGATATAATAATAATATAAATAATAATAATAACTTTATTTATATAGCGCCAACATATTCCGTAGCACCTTACAAATCAGAGGGGACATGAACAGACAATATGAGACATCACGATGTGACAAAGAAATAAACATATCAAACAATAGGAGTGAGGGCCCTGCTCGCAAGAGCTTACATTATATGAGGAGATAGGGGGGACACAAGAGGTCAGAGGGATTGTTTGCTACCATAGTCTAGCCATCTTTTAATAGAAAAGGCTGTGTAACTGTAGCTGTATGAACCCGTTACCAGGCAGTATCTGTGAATAAACAGATACTAAGTGCAAGGAGTGCAGTGTAACTTCTAGATGGAGGGGCCAGGATATGAGGAACAGAGGAGGAAGTATAAAACGTATTATTGTTCTACACCTTCACACACTACACTGTGATCAGGTCATGTGATGAGCGTGACCATACAGATGTGATTTTAGGGCAGTTTTGAAGCTGCTGTAGTTGGGGATTAATCGGATTGTCTTGGGTAAAGCATTCCAGAGCACTGGTGCAGCTCAAGAAAAGTCTTGGAGATGGGAGTGGGATGATCAGATAACAGGGGTTGAAAGTCTAAGGTCATTGGCAGAACGGAGAGGACGGTTAGGGCAGTAGACAGTGACGAGAGAGGAGATATAGGGGGGCGCAGCGTTATGGATGGATTTGTGGGTCAGTGTGATAATTTTATATTGTATTCTGTGATGGATGGGCAACCAATACAGCGACTGACACAAGGTAGATGCGACTGCGTACCGGTTTGACAGAAAGATGAGTCTGGTGGCCACATTCAGGACAGATTGTAGTGGGGAGAGTTTAGTAAGAGGAAGCCCAATTAGAAGAGAATTGCAATAGTGAAGACGAGAGAGAATCAGAGCGACAATGAGGGTTTTTGATGTTTCCATGGTGAGAAAAGGGCGAATTCTAGAAATGTTTTTAAAGTGCAGGTGGCAAGAGCATGCAAGTGTCTGAATATGTGGGGTAAAGGTGAGATCTGAATCAAATACAACCCCCAAACAGCGGGCATGCCGCCTCGGGGTAATACTAAAGCCACAGACAGAAATGGAGATATCAGGGTTAGGTCGGTTAGTAGATGGAGGGAACACAAGAAGTTCAGTTTTTGAAAGATTCAATTTCAGATAAAGAGAAGACATGATGTTAGAGACAGCAGAGAGACAGTCACTGGTGTTCTGTAGTAGTGCAGGGGTGATGTCACAGGATGAGGTATATAGTTGGGTATCATCTGCATAAAGATGGTATTGAATTTGCCAAATTTGCGAATGGTTTGTCCAACTGGGGCTGTGTACAGAGAGAAGAGGAGGGAACCTAGGATCGAGCCTAGTGGAGTCACCAATGAGAGTGGGGTCACCAGAGATAGTGGGGTCACCAACTGTTTGAACTAACATCAATTTAGAGACAATAAAACTTTCAAACTGCTTTTCTGGAAACTAATTAAAAGGAGTCGATCACCAGAACCCAGATAGATAGGCAAGGGTCACCTGAATCTATCAGTATTTTCCCCTTGTGAATCAGTGACTCCATTACTGAGAAATCACTGTACACAAATGAGCTCTTTGGGGCAATGAGAGTTTTGGCTTTATCTCTTTGAAGCATCGGCAACACCCTTGTTACTACAAAGAGCTAATTTGCATATTGACAAAAACAGCAATATCTTGACAGAGGCACCAATTCACAAAGGGAAGCACAATTTTGTTCAGGTGACTTCAACCTATCTATCTGAGGGGCTGGGCTGATATGTTGGGTTCTGGTGAAAGACTCCCTTTTACGAAACATTCTGCAAACTCTTGATGTATTCATTTATGTTATCACACCACTTTAATCTTTTGTGTGTAAAGTTGTGTTTCTTTAGATACTTTCTCATACCATGCCTGAAGAGACCTGAGTAGTCTCCAAAGTTAGCTTTTTATTTCAGTCAGCTATTAAAAAAGTATCATAAACGCAAAACTGCTATTTTCTATTTATTGAGAGCGATAACGCATTTTAGCCATTTTAGTATCCATGATTTCAAAGCTGCTGGTCTGTTAATAAACCACATATTCACTTTTTAGCGAAATTCATGTGATTGGCTAAATTCTTCTTTGAACAGTTTTGCAACCTCTATATCCAAGATGAACCCTGGAGATTCATCTTGGAGGTGGAATGCCAAAGACACCGCTCTTTCGATTCGATGCGTAGAAAGTATGGGACTATGGAGGTACTGGAATTTATATGAAAGCTAAGAGTGATATTCTGTATAATCTCTGATGTGAGAATAGGTTGCCAATTTTCACATCCAGTGATTTCAAAGGGATCAAATCTCTGCCTTCTACATATAGACACATAAATGTTTCAGTTTCTGATATTTCTGTTTCTTGAAAACAACATATATAAAATTAATTTGACAGCAGTTCAAATAAGAAAATGTTCATATTTATACATAAATCTAAGAAATTGACACTAAAACTGTATTGCTATTAGAAAGAAATGTTTTGTAATATTGCTGAGATCTCATTAGAAAACCTAATAGTTTATTGGAAAATGCAAAGTAATAAAATGAAATAAGAAATATAGTGTTGACTAGTATATTTGCTGCCAGCCATTAAATAGCAGTAACACCCTATAATATAAAGCCAGATAAAAAAGTGGTTCTACACACTGGAAAACATTAAAATTATTTGTATGTACAATTGTATTGATGTAACTATAAAGGAGTACATAAAGTCACACAATGAATGAAATGTAGTAAATTGTATAAAATAACAAAAAGTAGGATTCTTCTTTAAGTGGTTTGACTTGGGAAAGTACATACTGTATGTACTGAACTGAGATTCAGTTTGGTTAAAGTGTAACTCCAAGTGTAACTTACCATCAATGAACAGTACATGTAAATATAAGAGATTTTGTAATATACTGTATCTTATTAAATAAATATGTTTCCTTTTCCATGTATTTTGCTACTATCTTCCTCCTAATCTTCTTCTATAGCATTTTTGTCATATCCCCCCCCAGGTCTCCACCTATTATACTCTAGGGCCGTGATGGTGAACATATGCAAGCGTGCCAGAGAGAGCACGCAGAGCCCTCTCAGTTGGTACGCGCGCCGTCACCATGATCGCTCACTAATGGGGAATCCGGTACAGGATTCCCCCCTAGAGAGCGATCGCTTCTTTCAGCTGTATGCGCATATGTACATACAGATGAAAGCTGTCAGTGTAGGCCACGGTCCGCGGCTTACACTGATTGCAGAGTGTGACCTCTGCCCCGACGCAGGCGTGATGACATAAGTCATCAGCGCCTGCGATCAGAAGAAGAAGGAGGACGCTCTTCGTGGGACTGCAGCTCTTTGTGGGACTAGGTAAGTAGCATAAACTACTGTGTGGGGGACACTGAAGCATCTAATACTGTGTGGGGAACACTGAAGCATATACTACTGTATGGGGGACACTGAAGCATCTAATACTGTATGGGGGACACTGAAGCATCTAATACTGTGTGGGGGACACTGAAGCATCTAATACTGTATGGGGGACACTGAAGCATCTAATACTGTGTGGGGGACACTGAAGCATCTAATACTGTATGGGGACACTGAAGCATCTAATACTGTATGGGAGACACTGAAGCATCTAATACTGTGGGGGGAGGGACACTGAAGCATCTAATACTGTATGGGGGACACTGAAGCATCTAATACTGTGTGGGGGGACACTGAAGCATCTAATACTGTGTGGGGGACACTGAAGCATCTAATACTGTATGGGGGATATTGAAGCATCTAATACTGTGTGGGGGGACACTGAAGCATCTAATACTGTGTGGGGGACACTGAAGCATCTAATACTGTGTGGGGGACACTGAAGCATATACTACTGTATGGGGGACACTGAAGCATCTAATACTGTATGATTTGGGTTGCAGTTTGGGCACTCAGTCTCTAAAAGGTTTGCCGTCACTGCTCTAGGGTCTTAAGAGACCTAGAGTATTATAATTTGTCCGAAAATGGGACAAAACAAATCCTTAGAGGTTCACCTATCTTTAATAAACAGATAGTTGTGAGGAGAAGTGGCTGATAGGTAGGATGCACAATAGGATTGCCTCTAGTTATGTTAGTCCCAGCTTTCTGCAGGTCATTCACTAGGTGCCCCCGTGTGGTTCTGGGATTTTTGCTCACCATTCTTGTGGAACGACGATGATTATGAATTGTATTACTGAATTACTGAAATGAATGAACGTTTCAAAGATATTCTAATTTATTGAGATGCACCTGTGTGTATATATATATATATATATATATATATATATATATATAGTACAGACCAAAAGTTTGGGCACACCTTCTCATTCCAAGAGTTTTCTGTATTTTCATGACTATAAAAATTGTAGATTCACACTTATATACTTAACAAAAAAGTGTGAAACAACTGAAAATATGTCTTATATTCTAGGTTCTTCAAAGTAGCCACCTTTTGCTTTGATTACTGCTTTGCACACTCTTGGCATTCTCTTGATGAGATTCAACAGGTAGTCACCTGAAATGATTTTCACTTCACAGGTGTGCCCTGTCAGGTTTAATAAGTGGGATTTCTTGCCTTATAAATGGGGTTGGGACCATCAGTTGTGTTGTTCAGAAGTCAGGTGGATACACAGCTGATGGTTCTACTGAATGGAGTGTTAGAATTTGTATTATGGCAAGAAAAAAGCAGCTAAGTAAAGAAATACGAGTGGCCTTCATTACTTTAAGAAATGAAGGTCAGTCAGTCCGAAAAATTGGGAAAACTTTGAAAGTGTCCCCAAGTACAGTGGCCAAAACCATCAAGCACTACAAAGAAAGTGGCTCACATGAGGACCGCCCCAGGAAAGGAAGACCAAGAGTCACCTCTGCTGCTGAGGATAAGTTCATCCGAGTCACCAGCCTCAGAAATCACAGGTTAACAGCAGCTCAGATTAGAGACCAGGTCAATGCCACACAGAGTTCTAGCAGCAGACACATCTCTACAACAACTGTTAAGAGGAGACTGTGTGCAGCAGGCCTTCATGGTAAAATAGCTGCTAGGAAACCACTGCTAAGGACAGGCAACAAGCAGAAGAGACTTGTTTGGGCTAAAGAACACAAGGAATGGACATTAGACCTGTGGAAATCTGTGCTTTGGTCTGATGAGTCCAAATTTGAGATCCAAACACCGTGTCTTTGTGCGACGCAGAAAAGGTGAACAAATGGACTCTACATGCCTGGTTCCCACCGTGAAGCATGGAGGAGGAGGTGTGATGGTGTGGGGGTGCTTTGCTGGTGACACTGTTGGGGATTTATTCAAAATTGAAGGAATACTGAACCAGCATGGTTACCACAGCATATTGCAGCGGCATGCTATTCCATCCGGTTTGCGTCTAGTTGGACCATCATTTATCTTTCAACAGGACAAAGACCCCAAACATACCTCCAGACTGTGTAAGGGCTATTTGACCAAGAAGGAGAGTGATGGGGTGCTACGCCAGATGACCTGGCCTCCACAGTCACCAGACCTGAACCCAATCGAGATGGTTTGGGGTGAGCTGGACCGCAGAGTGAAGGCAAAAGGGCCAACAAGTGCTAAGCATCTCTGGGAACTCCTTCAAGACTGTTGTGACTACCTCTTGAAGCTCATCAAGAGAATGCCAAGAGTGTGCAAAGCAGTAATCAAAGCAAAAGGTGGCTACTTTGAAGAACCTAGAATATAAGACATATTTTCAGTTGTTTCACACTTTTTTGTTAAGTATATAATTCCACATGTGTTAATTCATAGTTTTGATGCTTTCAGTGTGAATCTACAATTTTTATAGTCATGAAAATACAGAAAACTCTTGGAATGAGAAGGTGTGTCCAAACTTTTGGTCTGTACTGTACGTATGTATTGTACTATGTATAAGGGATTAGATAGATGGTTTATGGGAATATTATAGGGGATATTCCA
This sequence comes from Leptodactylus fallax, assembly GCA_947044405.1. Taxonomy (NCBI): domain Eukaryota; kingdom Metazoa; phylum Chordata; class Amphibia; order Anura; family Leptodactylidae; genus Leptodactylus; species Leptodactylus fallax. Next base: position 1,917,642 of record CAMRHE010000234.1, read on the forward strand.
TATATTATTGCTGTGCTTATGTATCTATTGGATTATAAAGTTTATAGTCTGGCTTGCAAGGAAACTAGCTAGAAGGAGACACAAACCTGGGACCGCGGGACTACAGGTTGTAGGGTGCACATATCCAAGCAGACAGTGTTGAAAAATTCATATTTTAAAAATCTTTGCAGGGAAATAGGATGCGGCCATCTTGGTGGAATCAAAAAGAACTTATCAAGTAATTTCTGCAGAAGTCATGTTTGTGAAGCCCATCAGACACGGCCATTTCATCAGGAAATTGCAATTGCTACATGTGTGTTAAATAGAGCTATGTTATAAAAAGTCTACTGGCCATATATGGACCAGGATATATCAGTACGAGTATAAATAGAGGTATACAAGTAATGTGTGAAAAAACTAAAGCTGTGTGATTGTGAGTAGTGTGAAAAACAAACAAAGTTAATAGTGATCACTGCAGCCGAGGTGTAATACCATACTATAATGTGATATGATGTGCGAGAGCTAAATGTGGTTATGTGAGTGCAGTATATTGAAGCTGATGCAGGAAAAATAAATGTATACAAATATATGTGAACATGAGCCTGAGGTACTGCAGAATAAAATGAAAGGTTGTAATGTACAGTAAGGTGCTGCATGATGGTAAAAACAATGCATGACCAGAATGTGCTATGATGAAAATACCAAGAAAACTATGTGAATATGCCTGTATATATGTCATGGTGAACACTGTAGAGAAAAAGACACATGTCTATATTATTAAGTATCTACATTATTGGATATTATCTAACAATTATGTATTGCACTACAATTTATGCAATCCTGTAATATATTTATTCCATAATATTACATAATATATATATTCCAAAATATTACATCCAGATACAATGGGGAAATTTTTTGTTAATTGATAAAAGATAATAATGAATAAGATAAGAGGACCCAGATCAGCTCAGCAGTCATGGGCTGGAGGCTGCATTCCTCCTGTAACTGGAGCTAAATGTATCAGCATTCCCCATCAAAGATATAATGTTCGGATGCCACCAAAAGTCTATTATGACCTTATGGGGACACAATGTAAAAAAAAAAAAAAATTAAATAAATACAAAAGTAAAAAATTAAAATTAAAATAAAATAATAAAAAAAAAAATAACTAAATAATACGCCAATACCACACCCACATTACAGGTTCTAGCTCCACCCCAAGGACACAATACAAAATAAAAATTATAGTAACGGAGAGGGAAAACTATTTCAAAAAGTTTTTTAGTAGCACTTTGTGCTATTTAAAAAAAAAAAAGGAAAACATGAAAAACAGATATATTTTCCTGAATATAAAAAAATAAACAAAAATAAAAACAACATAAAAATAAAGCCCTATGTGTCACCGAAAAAAAGACTCAAAAATTTGTTAAATAACCCAAATGATAAAAATGTTGCAGCCCTCAAAACCTTATATATGAAAAAACCTGAAAATGTGTCTGGTCCTGTACCATAAAAATTGGCCCAGTACTGAAGTGGTTAAATAGAAAATCAGGCTTCAAAACTAACTGCGCTTGTTACTCAGAAATGGTGGGGGCTAGAGAAAAAATTCCAACTGTGCTGGAATAGATGCTAAGAACTTAAAATGGTGGAGATGGAGAAAGGTCCTCTTTAAAGGCAGAGACATTATGGTTTGTGTTATAGATTAGCTTTTCTAGTTAGTAGAGGTAGTCTACTGTATTAATCCATTGGGCTATAAAAAGTTTCTTATGACTTCCCCATTGGGAAGAAATGAGTAGCTTTGCTGCTCTATTCGGTTGCAGAATAAGTTTATTTGTTTTTGCTTGTTTATTGAGTTTCTTTGATCTTTCAATGAGAGGTTAACCACTTCCGTACCGCCCATAGAGTATATACGTCTGGAAGGTGGTTGTCTGGTTCTGCAAGGATGTACCGGTACGTCCAAGCAGAGCTCAGCAGCTGCACGAAATCGTGCAGCTACTGAAATGGGGAGCCAGCTGTAAATTCAGCCGGAGCTCCCAGAGAGAAGACAGGGAAGGTTTATTACCTTCCCTGTCTTCCCGATCGCTATGTACACAACACTCAATGAATGCTGTATACAACGCTATGGGTTCCGCCATCTTGCAGCTCCCTTCTGACCCGGTGGTCATGTGATCTGCTAGGATCAGCATCTGTAAGAGATGCTCTGGGTCCTATAGGACCCAGATCATCTCTATAGTAATGTGCAAGTAATGTGGAGGAGGCTGCATTCCTCCTGCAACTAGGGCTAAATGTACCAGCCCCAGTTACAGGGGAAATCAGCCTCCCAACAATAAAAAAAAGTGATCAGATGTCCCCAAAGGTTTATTATGACCTTATGGGAACACAATGTAAAAAAAAAAAATAATAGAAAAGTTAAAAAAAATGTAAATAAAATCATTTAAAAAATAAATAAAATAATACGCCAATAAAATGCCATTATTAAAGGTTATAGTCCACCCCCAATGACACCATACGAAATGAAAATTACCGTAATGGAGAGTAAAAACTATTTTATTAAGTTTTTAGTAGCACTTTGTGTTATTAAATAAAAAAAAAAAAATTGAAAAGTGAAAAACGGACCCGTTTTCCCTCCTCTTTGTTTATATTTTCCCAGATATAAAAAAAATTAAAACACATGAAAAAATAAAAACAGCATAAAAATAAAGCCCTATATGTCACCCGAAAAAGGATGCAGAAATTAGTTGAATAACACATAAAAATGTTATAGCCCTCAAAAACCGCACATACAAAAAACTTGAAAATGTGCCTGGTCTGGAAGGAGGGTAAAGCATCTGGTATGGAAGTGGTTAAGAAAAAAACCCTCAATTTATCATAATTAACTCTCCAGTAGGAGATATGTCTATGTGAATCAACACCGAGAATTCCCATTGAGAAAAAAAAGCCACATGGGACTAATTTGTAACTGGAACCATAGTGGTGGATTCAAGTGGGGAGAACCCTATTAGCAGCAGGAATCCTGCCTCTATAGAGAATGCTGTATATGCTGTTACATTAAGGTTTGTGGTATGTAAGAAATTTATGCTGATACAATATAATTACTATTAAGCTAACATATAGGTTAAGTCTATGTCTAAGCTAGATCTGAGGCTAAAATCCCTTTTGCTGTCTCAAGGCTCGGTGAGTCAAAAGCAAATTGAGGATTTGTTACATCCAACAGAGGGCGCATGAGCTCCCCAGCTCCTTTCCCATAATGCCTTGTGATATGTAGATGCTAAGTAGAGGGCAAAAGGCAATTACAATCTCTACACACCTTCACTGGTGCTCTCCTCAATGTGAGAGATTCTTGTCCCTAACCCACTCATTGCCTCCCACTAAGCCAGCCAATTCACTTTGCTGTGTACTGATGAAGGACAACAATCTGGAAACAGCGCTGTATGCAGATAAGTGAAATTGGCTTGGCTAAAATCCCTTTTGCGGTCTCAAGGCTCGGTGAGTCAAAAGCAAATTGAGGATTTGTTACATCCAACAGAGGGCGCATGAGCTCCCCAGCTCCTTTTCCATAATGCCTTGTGATATGTAGATGCTAAGTAGAGGGCAAAAGGCAATTACAATCTCTACACACCTTCACTGGTGCTCTCCTCAATGTGAGAGATTCTTGTCCCTAACCCACTCATTGCCTCCCACTAAGCCAGCCAATTCACTTTGCTCTGTACTGATGAAGGACAACAATCCGGAAACAGCGCTGTATGCAGATAAGTGAAATTGGCTTGGCTAAAATCCCTATTGCTGTCTCAAGGCTCGGTGAGTCAAAAGCAAATTGAGGATTTGTTACATCCAACAGAGGGCGCATGAGCTCCCCAGCTCCTTTCCCATAATGCCTTGTGATAAGCTAGATCTGACTAAGGAAATGCATTCCAAACAGTTGGAAATCATTATTTTCATTGTATGACATGTTTTAGATTAATACACTATTTCTTAAAGCTGTATCCTGGCATAGTACTGTATTATGATGCTGAGCTTTCAGATACTTTTGATCTAAGTGGTAAAAAATAAATTGTCATTTTGAAAAATGCTTTCAAAAATCCAAAAGAAAATGAATGTTTATTAGATTTAAAGCTTCTTGTAGTGATTGTTGCCTAAACAGCCAATATTCCATAAAATACTGTATGTACAAGAATATAAACAATGGGGAGAATTTATTAATCCATCTACCCCAGTTTTCTAGAGTAGATGGTATTATTGTCCCGCGTCTTTGGTGCACAACCCTTTCTTGCACCAAGGATGTGCCACATCATTGGTTGTGCACCTCGCTAGCCACTGTTTGTGAAAAAAAATACAGTGTTTCACAGTCACTGCAAGGTGGATGGGATTCTAGTGAATCTCATTCACACCTTGCAGAAAAATACACACAGTGGACTTACTGTGATTTCCAAAACCATTGCGGTTTTGGAAATCGCAACATGTCAATTATACCTATGGAAATGCTGGCGGTTTCCCTATAGGTGTAATGGAAGCAAGAAACCTCTGCAGACTTTCTGTGAAAAATGCTGCAGGAAATACCGCAATGCGTTGCTGACGCGGTTTTTCCCACAGTGCTTTTTTGCTATGGCCCGCTACGTGGGGCCTAAACCTTATTCATCAAAATCTACAGGAGATCCTAAGCCTGTTAAGCCTATTAATTTCATGTTGATTACTGTTGTACCTTTTCTAATAGTTGTGCCTTTACTTTACTCTTGGCTTAACCCATTCATGCCACATCTGTTTTTAATTTATGCATTTTCGTTTTTTTTAATTCTCTGTCTGTCCATAATCCATAACTTTTATATTTCCCCACCATCAGATCTATATGAGGCCTTATTTTTGTAGGACAAATTGTACATCATAATGGTATCTTTTAATATTTTCTACAATGTATTGGAAAGCTGGAAAAATTATAGAATGGGGTGTAATTGGGAAAAATGCAGTGGTGCACTTCTCTAGGCAGTGAAATAATATTACCTTTATTCTATAGGACAATACATTCACAGCAATACCACATTTATATTGCTTTGGTTATGTTTTAATGCCTTTAAAAAAATTAAAAACCTTGAAAAATGTCTTTGCATTGCTATATTCTTAAATTTTTGTGTATGAAATATATTCTATATATTCCATATTTCCATGAATGGAGCTGTGTAAGGGTTTACTTTGCAGGCAAGATGTAGTTTTTTAGGCCATTTTGGGGAATGTCTGGTGTTTTGATCACTTTTTGTTAAGATTTTTTGGGAGGTGAAATGGTGAAGAAACATTAATTTGGCCATTTCGATTTTTTGCCATATGGTGTTCATATTATAAGATGAATATTTTTATATTTTAATAGTACAGGGGTTTTTGGCTCAGACAAGATGTCAGCCACCATAATCATACACAAAAAATTGTATAAAAATTTATAATTGTAAAATAAAAACATATATCTCACTATTGATTTTTAATTGAAAAAAAAATGTTTATACATACCCTTTTAAGGACGGATTGCTTTCATGAGAACCGGCAAAAATTTTACCAAATTGAAATTGCAAAAATTATTGCCAGTAGTATATGATAGTGTAGCCATTAGTTCATAATAAAAAGTGTATTTTTTTTTTACACTTCTATGCTGATGGTTACATCATTATACTAATTAAATCATTACACAGGGGACCATTGTGACTCAGTCAGTCAAAAGCCCACACCTTTTGGAGTCAACTCCTCATCTGTTCATACTTCATGTTATTAGGGCACAGGAGTGTAACACACTATCTTTATAGTTTTATGCATTGCAGATTTTAAATAATGTGACAGGGAATTTGGTGTGAATATCCATTTGTCACAATAAAGTAGAAATGAGAACTACATACCAAGGTAATCTCTTTTGAAACTGTGCTAAGAAACCTTTCTTCTTGTGACACATTTCACTAGCCATGATAGTCTCAATATGCAATTAACATTCTATTCTTAAGATCAAGTCAATACATTATATCACTATTTGCATTCATTTCACATCAATCTCGAGACAGGATATGAAAAACAATGCATCACATTTATACCATTACTATAAACAAAAACAAATGAATCTAGAAGTGCACTTAATATTTGCCCTATGGGAAATCACAATTAGTGTATTGAAAAAAAAAAATTGTCAGAAAATAAAAATAAAATTTTCATTTTAATAATATGTAAGAAATATTTTGCTAGTATCATGATAAGCAATTTTCTACTGAGAGTTTATTTATTTTTTTTAAAAATCTGTCACTGAAAAGTAAGTTCACTTTAGGTTAAGGCCCCACGTAGCGAGCCACAACCGAAAAACTCTGTGGAAAAGACCACGACGGAATCGCATTGCATTTTTTTTTCCATAGCGTTTTTCACAGAAAGTCAGCTAAAATGCCTCTGCAGACTTTCTGTCTCTAGTATACCTATGAGGAAACCAAAAGCGTTTCCATAGGTATAAATGACATGCTGCGATTTAAAAAAACGTGAGTGTTTTTGAAATCACAACATTTCCCCTGCAGATATTTTTCTGCAATGTGTGGATGGGATTAGCCAGAATGTCATCCATTTTGCAGGTACTGTAAACCAACCAAATAGAAGAGTTTTCACAACGTCGGTCCCTGGCCTTACTCTAAAACTATGGAATTATTTAGGGGGAGTCTATTAGGATCAAGATTTGGTCGCCTCCTCCAAAATTGATGCCGCAATGGAGAGAAAATACTTTACTTTTTATGGCCACAAACCAATAAAGCAGTGTAGAGATAATCATATTTTCATGGAAACACAAATTAACCTGCAAATGCATCAGTGTGTGAAGAAGTGATCTGGTTCTCCCATGAAATTGCTGGCCAGTGTCACCCCTTTAGCTGTAAAGGTCATTTTCAGGCTTTGCTTGCAGAGCTCTCTGTAGGCAAACCTGAAGAATCACCACCGATTACACATGCAAACCTAGTTTCATGTCTATAAAGATAAGTACTGTATCTCTGCATTGCTTCATCTTTTTGTGGCCACAAAAGGTATGTTTCCACTTTATTAAAATTTCCTATGTCAATATTAGTCACTTGGGAGGCATTTTGGATCCGATAGTCTGCCTTTAATTAAATAACACCATTCAACCATATAAAAAAAGAACAAATATTATTAAAACCTAAACAAAAATATAATAAAACACAATATATATGGGAAACATAAAATAGAACATTCACTACCACTGTTATAAGAATTTACTGTATTGTATTTATAATTATAATCCTTTGCAAGTAACATAAGAAAATTCAGAAAGTAAACAGCGGCTGATTTTAATGAGCATATCTTTATGTAAACTGTTTTTTATATATGTCAATAATGTAAAGCAATTAACCCCTTCCTGCCACAGACAGTTTTCATTTTTATATTTACTCCAGTCTTCTCTAAACTTTTTAAAGCTAACTTGTCAGGTGGTTTTTCTACCATAAAATGGCCCCATCATGTGTAGGATGAAACAATTCCCTTTGCATTGGTACCCCTCTATAATCTTTCTATTGCAGAAAAGTGATAAAAGTTAGAAATGTTTGAAAGCATCTCCTTTTCCAGTGGAGATTTAGGTAAGCACTTTATTTGTTTTATAGCTAGACACATACGTCTATGAAATCCCCATTCATTGGTGTTGCCTTTCCAATTACAAAGGGGGGTGTCCATATACTGTCTGGTACTGGCAGAACTGACTGGACAGTGTCAGACTGAATAAGGAAACATCCCAACTGGTAACACCCATTTGTCAATTTATTCAAAAGTTTCTAGTAGAAATATTACTTCTTGAAAACATTTTCAATCTTTAATTTACTTGAAATATTTTTAAATAACTTGTTTTCATTTATGGAAAAGCTTACTTAAAATTTTCTTTAACTCAGTTTTTTTCACATCCTTCAGCGAATATCTCCCATTTCTATTTTTTTTTTAAACATATGCAAACATTTTAGTAAATAGTAGGAAATCAAGAGGAATCTGAGTTGAAAAGTTACTTTTTTGCTGCTATTGTCCTACAGTGGAGGTTTCCTCTGCGGACTTTCTGCTTCAATTATACCTATAGGTAAACCTCCGGCGTTTCTGTAGGTAAATTGATATGCTGTGATCTTCTGCACGTATTTTTCCGCAAAGTGGGGATGGGATTCGCTTCACTGTGACTGTAAAACGTCACAGCCTTAAACAGGCTTTTTTTTACCCATACATTTAGATCAGTTTTTTTTTTATTCTTTGATATATTTACTCTATATTTCTGTATAGAGACAACTTTTCATTGCACCTAGAATAATTAGCCCTAGTTTTTAATTAGTAAGATAAAATTAGTTTTTACTTATCTTAAAAAAGAAAAGCATGAACTGTTGTATATTTGATGCACACTTAGTAGAGATGAATGAACCGGTTGGTATCAAGCTAAATTCATAATGAATTTTCGAAAAATTTCAGAAAAGGCCGAATTTTTTTAGTCTTCGCCATCCACAAATCATTAGTATACCCTGGGGTTTTTTCAGCCATCTTCCCTGACCTTTTCTGACGCCCCTTATGGAATTTGGTGCTCCATCACAGGCATCTTTGGTCCTCTTCTGACTTCTTCCAGTTTCCTTGGGGTAAAGGCAGTGATCCTGGGGGACTGTAGAGAACCAATCACAGGCACCAGCAGACCCCCAGGGCCCCAGCCATTAACTAGAAGGTCAGAAGAGGACTGAAGATGACTTCAAGGGAGCACTGGATGCCTGAGGGAGACCCAGGAGAGGGGAGGGAAGGTGAGCATGACTGTTTATTATTTTTCTGCTCCACCCACGAGCCATTTCTTATTATACTCTGGGGTCTAAAGAGACCCCAGAGTATAACAATAGAACTTTCACTTCAGACCAAACAAGTTCAGTCTGAAATGAAACTGGTGGGCAACCCTTGCAAATATTTGCAAAATTAATGCATTTAAAGAATAATATTTTACCTTTTTAGAAAAATAAAGTGGAATAATACTGCACTGCTTGGTTTGTCGTAAGACTTAAGAATTTTTTTTTTCCATTAAAAACTAAAAAAGATTAAAAAAAAAAATAAAAATCCTAACCTGTAAAATGTACAGCGGTGCTATTACCTTTAGTAAGAAACATCTATCAAAAGATCTCCTTAAAAATAATCACAAATCTAAATCATAAATAAATCCTAGTTTGTTTGTTTTTTACTTATATTTTTGAATTGTAGCTTTTTATCTGCTTTAGAGGACCTGAAGATGTTATTCTAAGTAGAATCTACAGACAGAAAGGTAGAATGGATAAAAAAGACAAAAATGATGGAAAATAGTTCCATCAATAGCTCTTTTATTGATTATGAATTTTATCATCAGAAAACCAGCTTATTCTCCTCATACTTTTTGCAAGCCTATCATATTATGAAGCCCAGACATTTCTTTTAACAGAGTAGTGTGACCAAGTACCAGTTACAAAATATATTGCTCACATATTTTGTGTTTATGTCATTGCCTTAGCAAAAAGGATCATTTGACTGCAGCATGATGGTGTGATGCATGCATTTTGTGTGATTCCTCAAGCAGAGGAATAAAATACATAATAAAAACTAAGAAAACTATATGAAAAAAATGCAAAGCTTACAGTATTTGTGAATACTATAGTTCTATATACTATGTGGATTAAACTAGCACATGCATTACAGAGACAAGGAATCTAGTTAACACAAACTTAAATCATGAATCAAGATAATTGCTTTTATAAACAGGATTATAACATTAAAATTAGAGACTAACAAAATTCATGAAATTCATTTAGCAAATGTTCATGAGGTTCTGGCAGTTGTATTTTAGACCAAACTTGTTCAATCCAAAGCAAGAGTGATTTTATTATACTCCTGTTTCTCTTCAGGGGAGATGGATAAATTAATAAACGTTAATACTCAACTTCCCTCACCTCTTCTGGGTTCCTTTGTGGCATTAGGTACATGTTCTCAACTTCCCTCACCTTTTTTGGGTTCCCTTGTGGCATCAGGTACATGTTCTCAACTTCCCTCACCTCTTCTGGGTTCCCTTGTGGCATTAGGTACATGTTCTCAACTTCCCTCACCTCTTCTGGGTTCCCTTGTGGCATCCGGTACATGTTCCCTGGTGTCTTTGGATGTAGGATACTTTCCTCTGCTGACATCACCAAAAAGGCCAGAAGATGCCCACAAACAAAGGGAGCCCAGGAGAGGTGAGGGAAGTTGAACATAACTTTTTATTATTTGTCTGCACCTCCATTGAGACCCCAGAGTGAAATAATAATTGATGGGTGACAAACCTCACACATTTATAATGAACCCTGCTCATCTCTATCATTAAGCTTCTACAATATGTAGTTAATAGCATACAATTACACAAATTATTTATTTATTTACTTTGCGCCATCATATTCCACTGTCCCATATAGAGCTCACAATCTACATTCCCTATCAGGATGTCTTTGGAGTGTGAAAGAAACTAGAGTATCCAGAGGAAACCTACGCAGACACGGGGAGAACATACAAACTCCTTGCAGATGTTGTCTTTGGTCGGATTTGAACTTTGGACTCCAACTAAACACTGAGCCACTGTGCTGCCCATATTATCATAAAAGATGCAGTACTACTATAGATACAATAATAATTAAAAAATATATGTATATAATATATTACTATTTTAGTTATGATTTATACTATTTTTTGGGGTTTGCTCTTCTGGATAAAGTTACGATTATAGCTACTTTGCATTTTACTTTACCATAAAATATCGGGTGATTGTATTTATTAAAGACAACCTGTTACCTCTCCTGGCATTTTAGTGAATGCTAGTATTAACTATGACGCTAGGTTCACACCTGCGTTCGGGTTTCCATTCAGGGTGTCCGCTTGGACCATAGACTATAACGGGGTTTCCGCCGAGTCTCTGCCCGAAAAGGGCAGAAAATGTGGAGAGAAAAGCGCTGCTTGCAGGACTTTTCTCTGCATTTTTTAAGCGGGTTCAGGGACAGAAACCCCGAACGGAGTCATTCATTCATAAATTTCCATTACTTACTAAAGAGGAAAAGCATAACACATTATAAAAACGATGCCCCAGAAATGTTATTTCATGGGACGTACAAGTATTTACTAAAACAGACATGTTAGAAGAAGTGAAAATCCCTCTTTAATATTGCGCATTAGTAGTAATGTATGCCCTAAATACATTGAAGATAAAGTAGCTCAATCAAATACATTTTTTACTGAATCTTGTGGGCTCACAAATTGTTTATCCGTTCCCTCCTTGGTATAACATTTTCAAGTTCTTCCTTTCTTTTGTTAAACTTGACCGGCCAATCATTGGAGCCTGAGGCTAGCCCATCTATAAAGGAAATAGTTGCTGCGAGATGACATTGCAACTCATCAGACTCTTTACAATCACTGTGCAACTCACACAGCAAATCCCAAACCACACGTTTCAGTAAGTCAGTGGGAATTGTGATGATCTGTCTTTATAGTTATATATGAGAGACAGCAGTTCTTTGTATGTGGGCATTAGAGTCTAAAGATTGCAAACATAAATTTATGACATGAGGAATCTGTCACTGTTTTGTAGGCTTCTTAACAAAAGCAATGTATCCTTGTGTTAAATCTGCCACTTTTTTATTGCGAAAGTTTCACAAATAGTAATCTGCTAGCATACAGTATTGTTATTGTTGAGCGCTTTTAAATGCTAGCATTTTCACATAGCCATAATAGGGGCACCTTTTTGTCAAACAGAACAGGATCATCCACAACATCAACTTGTCAACTTGTCAGTCAAAAAAAGATGGAAATAAATGGAAGGCAAGTCAGAAAAAAAAATTGGGTCCCTGAATGGATCCATTGTGTTACACTGTACTTTTAGATATTCCAACATATCCTTCTAAAGGGAACAACCAGAGAAGGGCTAAAATATGGTGCAAACATACCCTAAGTCTGGTTCTGTAGAATTACTATTATTATACCACACCATAGGAGGTGTGGAAAAGTAATAAACAGACATACTCATATAATCTTTCCTCATTTCTCCTAGACTCTTTTGCAGTGTCCAATGTTTGATTGCGGATGGACATCTTCCAGCGCCTTCTGTCCTCCTGGATAATATTGATCATTTCCAAAATTGGTACATTCTACATGTCTAAATATATATATAAAGGCAATCCAGTGAGAGCAATCATTTCTGGTGTTGGGAATTTAACTGAAAATATTTCAGGATGGGTGAAAAATATTGTAAAACCCTTAGTGTTGGGCACAGTCAGTTATATCCAGGACACCATAGACATCTTCGGCAAATTCTTAGCCCTAAGTCCACTAGCAGAAAGCACAATGTTAGCAACTATAGTCTCAAATTTCCAAGATCTCTAACATGTCACATGTCAATGCTTAGTTTAGAAAAACAACAAAATCATAGGACAAGCCCTAATACTGGTCAGATTTTTGCTCCTTTGAATTACTGTTCATTTGGCAAAGACATATATCTGCAGTGTATGCTAAACTGTGGCCAAAATAGAGGAAGAATTTCTATCAACCCGTGCAACTAAACTTCTACCATAGTTCTGGTACACTGATGATCTGTAAAGAAACTGGGCAGCGCCGAAAGTGAACTGTTGCCTTTCCATAAAAACGTCAAGAAACTCTATCCTGCTTGCTATTAGACTCATTCTCAACTACTCAAAATCTCAAATGCACTTTTTCTGGACACATCCATATACAACATGGTCAATGAGTGCTAAAGTCCATAGTCCATAAAAGTCACCAACTCTTGGTTGACTTAACTGAGTTTTAAACCTCCCCTGGCATCAACATCAGAGCAAAAACAGTGTGTCGGGAGCTTCATGGTATGGGTTTCCATTGCCAAGAAGCTCCATGCAGTTCTTACATCATCAAACACAATGACAAGTGTCAGATGGAGCTGTGTAAAGCACAATGGAGCTCTACCTGCTAATTTGATGGACAAGTCTGGGTTTGACAAATGCCAGTAGAATGTTACCTTCTCAATACATTGTGGCAACTTTAAAGCTTTGTGGAGGAGGGATAATGCTACGGAAAAGGAAACCTTAAAGGGGTTGTCCAGACAAAAATGGACTCAAAAATTATTTTTCAAATTACCCAGGGGCAGTGATGTCTTCCGGCCGCACATGACCTCTGACGCCAATCAACGGCCTCAGCAAAGGGCATGTGACATCACTACCTGTGATGTCCCGGGGTTTCTTTCTGAGGCCGTTGATTGGCCTGAGCGGTCACTTTACCGCTGAGGACAATCAGCGGTTTCAGCGGAAGTGATCCGGAACGTCACATCCAGCGAGCAGTTTTACTTTGAGAAGACACTGGAGCAGGAGGGCTGGACCATTCTGGGAGGAGACTGAAGCACCAGGGACAGGTGAGCATGGTTTTTTAAATTTTTTTTCACCTCCCCCAGCCTGTTTTAGATATAATTGATATGCCCAGACAACCTCTTTAATGACACGGGCACTTTGTCTTTCAATGGCAAAAAATGAAAAACCTGTACCCACATCTTCTCATAAGATATCATCCATATACCAACCACACAACAAGACTATAGTGAGACTACTATACACAGGCTCGGACTGGCATACTGGGTAAATGTTGAATCCTCCGATTGGCCCCGTACTTTTAGGCATCACGAGTACTAGGGGGGGCAGACTCGGAAATTGCCCAGGGCCCCCGTCCCCAAAGTGCCCCCCCCCAGATCCAGAGCCTAATGATCCCGGAGTCATCCCCGCAATGTCAATAACGGAAAAGGACCCAGCATCATGTACCCCAAGGCCCCTTTCCAAAAAGAAGCCTGTCCGGGGGAGGTCTCTAAAAATAACAAACATTTTTACTCACCTCTCCTGGACATCCAGTGATTGGGCGTCATCTACTGGCCTGTAGGTCATCGAGTTTCAGCGAATACATAGGGCACACTGGCGTCATAACATCAGCGTTCCCCATGTGACTGCTGAGGCCCAATCACAGGCCTCAGCGGTGACGTCCATAACGTGTGATGTCAGCCGCAGACCTAAAGAAGAAGCTGATTAGAGACAGAGAAGCAATGCGATAATGCCCAGGAGAAGTAAGGCAAGGTGAGTATAACTTTGTTATTTTCCCTCACCTCTCCTGGGCCTCCAATTAGGGGACCACTGTGGGGAACATATTATACTGGGCGACCTCTGGGTAGCATATTATATTGCGTGAGGCCACTGTGGAGCATTATACTGGGGGGCACTGTGGAGCATTATACTAGGGGGGAAGTGTGGGGAGCCTATTATACTGTGATATTTATTCTTCTGCAGTGTGGGAAGCATATTATACGGTGTGGGGTCACTGTGGAGCATATTATATTGTGTGGGGATTCTCGGGAGCATATTATACTGTGTGGGGCCACTGTGGAGCATTATACTGTGGTGGGTGGGCTCTGGGGAGCATATTTTACAATGTGAGGCCATTGTGAGGAGCATATTATACTGTGTGGGGTCAGTTTGGAGCATTATATACCATGTGGAGCATTATACTGTGGGGGGGGGGGCTCAAAATTCCTCCTGGCAGCCCTATGTGCTATGTTTTCATCACAGCTCCCTCACTATAATCTTGCATATATGTGTAGTGCTCTATGGCCATGTAATTCCACATCCAGTACTGTGCATGAAATGGCCATGGAGTTATCGGGGTTTGCACAGTACTTTAGGGGATGACTATACTGGGAACACGCTCAGTAACGCCGGATAGTCAGCACATATGTAAGATTTCAGTGAAGGAGCCAGGGTGTAGGCTATTAGCAGGAAACTGTTGGGTGGGCCCCCAGAACAAGTTCCACTGGTGGGCCCTAGGCCCTTCAGTCCAACACTGACTATATATTTCTAAAAGAAAAAAAAAACACACACACAACTGGAAATTGCTTTTACTATCACACACATTATACCAGGATTTCTCAGCCACATTCTTTGGCAAAATTTTCTAAACAATATTTCAGCTGTATTTAGAAATTACACACAGAGTTTGGATCAATATACGACATTAACAGGAACACCCGGAAATCTTTTTAACATCTTTCCATAAAATTATATAGCTAAAAAATAATTGGTGAAAAAGCCAGGAAATAACACAACAGCATGATTATAATGATGGGAAGTTCTCACACAGCTGTAGATACAATAAAGCTATATGCAACATTTGTTATGTGTAAGGTATGATATAATTTCAGGTTGTGACTGCAAAAATTGATTCAATTACATAAAAATGAGTATGAAGATTTTTGGTTTATATCACTAGAACAAGAAAACAGTGGGATAGAAAGGAAAAAGCAATCACTGGTATAGCAATGAAAGGACAGCCTGTGGTATCCAAATTAAAAGGACTAGCAGTGGCATACAAAGGAAAGGAAAAGTGGTGACATACAAAGGAAAGGGCAAGCTAGAGTATACAGGTCATCTACAATAACAAAAACCAGGAACTGTGGTACACATAGTAAAAATTTGAAAGAAAAATATATCATCATATATACAGTAAATCCTCTTCAGAAGACCACCACTTTGAGAACACCAATTTCCTCTTTATTTTACTGCACTTTTGTTAGTAGACCACCTTCTATTACAACTAACAATCACTTTTTTTGAGCAAATTTTTTAGCAGGAACCTCATTGTAAAGATTACACATATGTGCTGTGAATCATCTGGATGTGGGTATGTTCTGTACCACATCAACAATAGGAGACTCGCAGGGGACACAACAGCACTGCACTGCATCATTGGAGCAAGGAAAGGCGAAGGGAGGGTATCAGGGTGGCTTCTTTGCAGCAATTTGACCATGAAGACCTGATTTTCACCATCTTCTCTGAACAGGAGATTAATCTGTGCCTGGTACTTGATCTTTGTGTAGCTTTTATGTGGGGGTCTAATCTGAGGTGCTCATTAATTTACAGTTTCTGAGGTTGGTTACTCTATTGAACTGCAGCAGTGGTAACTCTTGGTCTTCCTTTCCTTGGATGGTACTCATAATTTATTGATTTATGTATTTATTTATTATGCTTACTTATATAGTGCCATCATATTCCGCAACGCTTTACAGACACTGTCCCATATAGGACTCACAATCTACATTTCCTATCACTATGTCTTTGGGAGGAAACCGGAGTACACAGATGAAACCCATCGAGAACACACAAACTCCTTGCGGATGTTGTCCTTGGCAGGATTCAAACCCAGGACTCCAGCGCTGCAAGGCTGCAGTGCTAACTACTGAGCCACCGTGCTGTCCGCATAAGAACCTGTTTCATCATAGCAAAATTTTTAGAAGTCATGTTATACTTGGCGACATCTATAGCTATTCTATTTGTGTTACCACCCCCCACACAATATGGAGAAAGAAATTGGAGTAATTTATTTGAGTCTTTGACCAAATTATAAAGTAAGGTAAAGTTTCACATATGGGAAAATTTATTGTTCTCTTTAGATAGATAGATAGATAGATAGATAGATAGATAGATAGATAGTGTGATGAAGGAAGCCCACATGTGCACATATCATTACTGAATTATATTGTTCATGTATATATCATTAGTGAATATATTATTTATGCATATGTCATCAGTGTATTACATTGGGACTACTTACTTCCTGCAATCTCAAGACCAAATATCCTTCTAGGTTTATGGCTTTACAACTAGTTGTTCCTTAAGAAAACCAGTCAGGTTGTATGACCAAACAGTGACCTTAGCCATCTGTAGGGTACTCAAATGTCTTTTTCTCCCTTTTTATTAAAAAAATGTTCTCTTGCACAGATATATATATATATATATATATATATATATACAGTATATATATATATCAGCACTGAAATCCTTGGTTATTAATTCATTAAACTTAATGGCACTTTGTGTATAATCTATGAAACCATTACCTATTTAAAGTGTGTTTGCTATAGAGTAGGGGTCGGCACGAGGCTTATTTCCCTGGCACGGCAGCCCTAGTCCTCACCCAGCAGTTTCGATCGGACCAAACACGGCCGAAACGAAACTGCTATTATTATACAGTGGGGTCTCTTCAGACCCCTGAGTATAATAACCGGAGAAGTGAATGAACATAAAAAACAATGTTACTCTGTGCCCTGCAGGCGCTTCTGCCTGAAGTCAGCTGATAGGGCCTCAGGTGTCACGTCTGCATCTGGCGTCATTATGCATAATGACATGACGTGACCCCTGAGACCCAAACCGCGGTCGCTGACTACAGGCAGAAGCGCCCAAAGAGAACAGAGCCGCCGCGCAGTGCAGGGAAGGTGAGTGACATTGTTTTTTATGTTTGTCATCTCTCTTGGCCCTCCACTTATTATACTCTGGGGTCTGAAGAGACCCCACAGTATAATAATAGCTAGTGAGTGGCGACAATTGGAATATTATAAAAGTTGGAATATTATATTGTGTGCAGGGGCCGTTATGGGACATATACCATGTGCAGGGGCCGCTATGGGACATGATACCATGTACAGGGACCACTATGGGACATATACCGTGTGCAGGGACCACTATAGGACATAATACTGTGTGCAGGGACCTCTGTGGGACATAATGCCGTGTGCAGGGACCTCTATGGAACATAATACCATGTGCAGGGACCACTATGGGATATCATACCCTTTGCAGGGACCGCTTTGGGACATAATACAGTGTGCAGGGGCTGCTATGGGACATATACCATGTGCAGGGGCCACTATGGGACATATACCGTGTGCAGGGACCGCTATGGGACATATACCGTGTGCAGGGACCACTATAGGACATAATACCGTGTGCAGGGATCTCTGTGGGACATAATACCATGTGCAGGGACCTCTATGGAACATAATACCATGTGCAGGGACCGCTATGGGATATAATACCGTGTGCAGGGACCGCTTTGGGACATAATACAGTGAGCAGGGGCTGCTATGGGACATATACCATGTGCAGGGGCCGCTATGGGACATAATACCATGTGCAGGGGCAGCTATGGGACATGATACCATGTGCAGGGGCAGCTATGAGACATGATACCGTGTGCAGGGGCCGCTATGGGACATGATACCGTGTGCAGGGGCCGCTATGGGACATAATACCTTGTGTAGGGGCCGCTATGGGACATAATGCCTTGTGTAGGGGCCGCTGTGGGACATAATACCTTGTGCAGGGGCCGCTATGGGACATAATACCGTGTGCAGGGGCCACTGTGAGACATAATACAGTGTGCAGGGACCGCTGTGACACATAATACTGTGTGCAGAGGCCGCTATGGGACATAATACTGTGTGCAGGAGCCACTATGGTACATTATTATGTATAATGGTGTGATTTTGCACAGAAAACACAGGCATTTTTTTTTTTGAACCCAGTTTTACATCAAAGTAAAAGTTCCAGTGGCCTAAGAATATAGCTGCACCCAGATACATAGTGTGTATTCACCATAAGGATGCTGCCATACGGTGCTCCTGGACACTTACATTTACCACTAATTGGGGGATGCACATGTAATTTCATTGCTTCTAATCAGAAAGTACAGGAGAGTCCCAGGAAATAGCAGTAAACGCATGCGTCCTGAAGCATCTTGTGGCAGCACTTCTGTGTTATGGTTTGTGGTATATGACTTTAATTTAGGGGTCATCAGACTTACAATTATTGACCGGCACTCCGAGGACCTCATCTTTGATTTTTTAATTAAAATTGGCACAACGAACAAAAAAGGTTGCCTACCCCTGTTATAGATAGCTAGAGAGATAGATAGATAGTGTAGGGAACAACTCACACGGTGGGGTCGGCAATGATGAAGTTCACAGAGGCAGTGGGTTTTAAAACTCCAAGGGTCCTTTATTTAGGCGTTCCGGCACAAGATTGCATCACAAAACAAAACAAAAAGCCTAAGCCTGTCCGGCTCTAACTAAAGAGTATTATGCCCCTCACTAGCCTAGTGCAGGCAAATACATATCCGCAAACATAGTGTAAAGTCTGCAAACCTCCACTTCAGGAGTGCTCTGTCTCTCTCCCAACCCGGGACTTGTCAGCCCTCCTTTTGCCAGGCTTCCTTCCTCAGTAATCACTCACAGGAAGCCTCAGCTGAGAGCACCTGGGAGTAGGGGAAAATCCCGTAGTGGACCAGGGGTGTGGACTGGAGGACTCCCACTACCAACCTGTCCTCCAGTCCAGAAAATCCAGCCCATGTAACTGAAAGAAAACCCCTAGCAAACTATGTTCTGCTAAGGCAACATGTATCTTCCTGGATCTCCGTTACCTCGCCTGGCTAAGGAAACCACGCGAAATATACACCCCATCCAGCACTTTACCATAAGCTTTATCACGATAGATAGATAGATAGATAGATAGATAGATAGAAGAACATTATCAGTATAAGTTTAAAGGTGTCTAAGTATTAAATATTCTGGACTTTTGTAGAAGTAGACAATGCTCACTTGTAAAGTCACAAAATCTTGTTGAAAAAAACCCATAACTAAAATGTTAACAAAACATAATACTATAATTTCTAATTCTGTCTCTTCAGTCTCATTTTGTTATGGGTTCTTCCGTTCCGTCTTCTACTTCTGATTTTTGGAAACTTCAGACGTGTGCTGGGAACAAGTGTTTTCAGATTAATCATTAAACATCTCTTCCCCCTTATGATTTCTTTTCTGTTTAGAGTTGAGTTTATTGATGTGAGTTTCATTAGAATTAGCATGCAATTGATGCACTTCTCCCTAAATATCTTATTTATTCTATGAATAAAGTGCAATATTGCTTCTGATGTGATTAACAAAAGCATTCCTTTCCCATGGCAGTGTGAAACATTGTTTTCCTTTGAGTGATGAGCAACCTTTTGATTTATATATGAATATGGATTTTTCTTAATTCATAAAATATACTTTCTAACTTTATTTAATCACTAACCAACCTAGTTCACGTAAACAGTAGCTAGAGAAAATTTTATACATTTACCAAAATATTCAGATTCAGGAAAATCTGAAACTTTTGGGACTTGTTATGATTTAATTGATCAAAATGGTGACATTTTGGCCCTGGGAAAGTAGGTCATTGAAATACTTTCAATGACCTAGGGTAACCTACCAATGACAGGTGTAAGCTGATTAACTATCACAGAGGGACTGTTCCACCTATCAAAAATTGAATCACAAAAAAAGGAACTAGAGTCCTGACTAAGGCTAAAACATAACTTTTAATACTGATAAATAAAAAGAACAAATAATCCCAAAACCCTTATAGGCATATTTATACCAAAAAAATAAATATCAAAGGATCAGTATCAAAGATATAACAAAAAAGCACCACACATGTTCGCCCCCCTGTGTTGAACTCCTAGCTACGCCTCTGTGATTGGTCCATTAATCTTAGCAGCCCCGTGTGGTGCTTTTTTGTCATATCTTTGATCCTTATATTTATTTTTTTGGTATATACTGTGGGTATGGAAAGTATTCAGACCCCTTTAAATTTTTCACTCTTTGTTTCATTGCAGCTATTTGCTAAAAGCAAAAAAGTTCATTTCTCATTAATGTACACTCAGCACCCCATCTTAACAGAAAAAAACAGAGATGTAAATATTTTTGCAAATTTATTAAAAAAGAAAAACTGAAATATCACATGGTCATAAGTATTCAGACCCTTTGCTGTGACACTCATATTTAACTTACATGCTGTCCATTTCCTTCTGATCCTCCTTGAGATGGTTCTACTCCTTCGTTGGAGTCAAGCTGTGTTTAATTAAACTGATTGGACTTGATTAGGAAAGGCACACACCTGTCTATATAAGACCTCACAGCTCACAGTGCATGTCAGAGCAAATGAGAATCATGAGGTCAAAGGAACTGCCCAAGGAGCTCAGAGAAAGAATTGTGGCAAGGCACAGATCTGGCCAAGGTTACAAAAGAATTTCTGCAGAACTCAAGGTTCCTAAGAGCACAGTGGCCTCCATAATCCTTAAATGGAAGAAGTTTGGGACGACCAGAACTCTTCCTAGACCTGGCCATCCAGCCAAACTGAGCAATCGTGGCAGAAAAGCCTTGGTGAGAGAGGTAAAGAAGAACCCAAAGATCACTGTGGCTGAGCTCCAGAGATGCAGTAGGGAGATGGGAGAAAGTTCTACAAAGTCAACTATCACTGCAGCCCTCCACCAGTTTGGGCTTTATGGCAGAGTGGCCCGAAGGAAGCCTCTCCTCAGTGCAAGGCATATGAAAGTCCGCATAGAGTTTGCCAAAAAACACAAGAAGGACTCACAGACTATGAGAAATAAGATTCTCTGGTCTGATGAGACGAAGATTGAACTTTTTGGCATTAATTCTAAGTGGTATGTGTGGAGAAAACCAGGCGCTGCTCATCACCTGCCCAATACAATCCCAACAGTGAAATATGGTGGTGGCAGCATCAAGCTATGGAGGTGTTTTTCAGCTACAGGGACAGGACCACTGGTTGCAATTGAAGGAAAGATGAATGTGGCCAAGTACAGAGATATCCTGGAAGAAAACCTCTTCCAGAGTGCTCTGGACCTCAGACTGGGCCAAAGGTTCACCTTCCAACAAGACAATGACCCTAAGCACACAGCTAAAATAACAAAGGAGTGGCTTCAGAAGAACTCTGTGATCATTCTTGACTGGCCCAGCCAGAGCCCTGACCTCAACCCAATTGAGCATCTCTAGAGAGACCTCAAAATGGCTGTTCACCATCCAACCTGACAGAACTGGAGAGGATCTGCAAGGAAGAATGGCAGAGGATCCTCAAATCCAGATGTGAAAAACTTGTTGTGTCATTCCCAAGAAGACTCATGGCTGTACTAGCTCAAAAGGAAGGGTCTTCTACTTAATACTGAGCAATGGGTCTGAATACTTATGACCATGTGATATTTCAGTTTTTCTTTTTTAATAAATTTGCAAAAATATCTACATTTCTGTTTTTTTTCTGTCAAGATGGGGTACATTAATGAGAAATAAAATGAACTTTTTTGCTTTTAGCAAATGGCTGCAATGAAACAAAGAGTGAAAAATTTAAAGGGGTCTGAATACTTTCCGTACCCATTGTATGTTTTGCTCCTTAAATATCAGACATTAGAAACTATTTTATTGACTAACTATACATTTTGAATTCCTTAATGTTTTTTATAATAACTAAAGAAAACTGGCTTAAAACTATGCAGCACACAGAAGTATGAATGTAAAACTTAAAAAGGGCTTTGGGATTATTTGGTCTTTTTATTTATCAATATTAAAACTTATGTTTTAGCCTTAGTCAGGACTCTAGTTCCTTTTTCTGTTATTCTGTAAACTGATTACAGCCAACCAGAAATGAATTTCAGGAGATTTCCTCACCTCTAACAGTAGCTGACTATGACAGTCATCCAAAGTTAAAGATCAGAGTATGTACATGGTTAAGATACTTGAGAAAAAAAAATTAAGGTACGGTGTATTATAACCAAGTGAATTTCATTTAATTTTAACTTATGGCAAGAACATTTTGATTTCAGAAAGTTTAACTTGTGATACACATATCTGGACAAGTCTAGCTAATAGTAAATGTTTCACTGTTCAGCTACTTGCTTCGGTAAGTCAGAGCTTTCACTCGGGTCCTCACTCCTAGCCTGCCCAGGAATTAAACTTGTGAACTATTACAGTAACTTGGGTCAAAATATAGAGTACTACTGACCCAGCTGAAGGATTAAAGTACTTGTTCCAAAGTAGATTTTCTATTTGGAATAGTGCTCCCCTAAGTACCATTAAACTTTAAAAACTAGCAATGTTGTGCAGATTTTCACAGGTTAAGAAAATTAAAATGGAATAAAGGAAACCTGTGAAAGGGACTTAAAGTGGTCTTCACACAAAAGACATTTATGGCATATCCTGTACATATGCCATAAATGTCTAGTAGATGCTGGTCTCACCTCTGCTATAAAAAGAGTCCCTTCACTCCAGGTGTTACCCAGGGTCATGTCCTGACCATGTGTAACCCCCAGTACAAAGACTTCTTTGATAGCATTTGGGGTTAGTTGTAGTCAAGTTCTGACCACTTCTAGTGCAGGAACTCCTTTTGCTATGGAAAGAGTCTCTGTACTGGCAGTTACCGATGGTCAAATAATGACTGTGGGGAACCCCTTTATAGAGCAATAACTGCTTCCATGTCAGTGTAGGGTCAGGGAGGGAGCAGTATACACTGATACTTCATACTGGTCATTTCCTGGATATGATAGGGGCGGAATCAAAGAATCATTATTTTATAAAAAAAAAAAACAAAATACTGTGGAATACATAGGGTTTAATTGGAGGCAAAACTGCAGCCAAATTTATGGAAACCATGTATGAAATAGATTTTCATGTTCATTCACTAGGAAAAGTATTCGTTGTGTCTGTACCTGTACATTGCTGTGTATTGATCGTAACTTTTAGCAACATCAGATATTTGCTGAATCATGGGTAGGACATCTTTGAACACTATATATCATCTATCTGAAAATGCCCTAAATGCATCAAATAAAAAAACTTAAAAAAATGTAATTATATATATATATATATAGCTGCAGACCTTCTAGTTAGACTCTACAGTTGAATCCCTTTCACAATCTATAAATTTCACTGACGTAAATTGAACTGGCAATGGATAAACCATGCTCTGAGCACTTTAAGCACTGCATTTTGTCATCAGCATCTGTTGAAACTCTTGCTGAACAGAACAGTAATCATGGACTATCATAACTAATAAATGTAAAATATTCTGAGCATGACACTTGATATTATGAATGTGATATGTCTACTGTACGCTATGACATTGGACAGTAGATACAAGCATTCCTGTATTTGTTTATTGGATACCCAGTTCAGTGAAAAATAAAGTGTGATTAATTTTATGAAAAAAACATGAAAATATGAACATTTTTGATTGCTTTTATACTTTTGATTATTATGAGTCTTAATTGTTTAATTGGTACAATACTTGCTTTATAGCATGTCAGTGATCACCCATTCACAGTAGAAGCTGTGATCTTACTTATTTAAATTCTAATAAAAAAAAAAAAAAACTAGGACATGTCAACAGATATTGCACTTCATATTCACTGTGGCTTTATCCAATTTTCTTCTTTTCTTTAGATTTAGCGTAGAAGTAGAATGATCCTGCTGGATCATACAGGATCTTGGAAGATATCATTATTCAATCTCTAAGGAAGTACGAGAACATTGTTCATATATATATATATATATATATATATATATATATATTTGTGTGCACTGTGGTATGCTCAAGCCACATAATTTAAGACATTAAAAAATGACCACATGATAAGAAATTGGGAGTTATAGCAGTGACCAGTGCTTGATAATCTTTTTTTATTTGCTTACATATATATTTGTCTGTCTTGGTAGCCAACAGGATTGTTACATTTATATTACTTTATTTCTGATGGAGCATATAATAGTCAAACAAGTGATCAGGTTTCAATATACAGTATAATTTTAAGTATTTGACAGAATGGATATGTCTACACTAAACTGATCTTCAGTATGGTAACCAATGCAATTTTTAATGACACCATTTCAATACGATATCACTACATGCTAACAAAAGCCTTGAACGGCTGCAATTCATACCTCCCACACATAGATATAAATAGGATAGTTACCATATTTCTTTGTGTCAACTTATCATGAGATACATAACATTAATACTTTTTAAAAGCCGGTTAAATGAGGACACATTTGTAAATCCTTCTGAATGCAAACAGTGTTGTATTGGGTAGACTGTGGTGTAAAATCCAAGGGATTCTTTCGCTTTTATAATTAACCCCCACAAGGTTGTATGGTGCCACAGTCCTCTGAATAGTCGCTAGTTGACAGAAAAAGTAGTGACGACAGGACAAGAATATGTGGAATATGGAAAATGAACTTGGTCACTGCACAAGAACATAGTCACAGCTCAAGGCTGTGGAGTATGATACACAAATGTGGTGACAGCAGAGTCATAGGTCAAGTAGCATGGTTAGTTTAGGAACCAAATGTAGTATCCAAAGGTCAAGGCAAGGATTATTACCGTCAGTAATAATCAGGAGTCATGAACAATCGGAAACATATTTAGAATAAATTTCAATATAAAATATATTCCTTTTTTTTTTTTTTTAACATTAAAGATTTTTATTAAAGTTTTCAATAAAGTATTCATCACAGTCAAAGCCAATGAAAAGAACATATGTAACAGTGACAGGAGGCGGAGACATCACATGAGGAATGGGTAAGATGAAAAGCGATTGAGATGGGGACATAAGACTCTGGCGCAGTAGCAGAGAAACACATATTAAAACACAATGATGTTCAGGCCCACAGATCACTCTCCTATCACTTTTTTGCATGTGCTAGATGGCTTGTCTTTGATTCCTTATGTCGACCTGGTAACCCCAGACGACCACACCTTAGCCTCCCACTAGCAATACCTGCAACTACACTACTTTTATGCCTCTCTTAAAAATATGCAGAGCCTGCATAGAACCCTGATACCATTTGAACGGCTTTGTACTGCCTCCTCCATGCCCCTTCACTCCATCTCCTTCATTTATAGCCTTCTCTGCGACTCTAGGTCTGCGGCTCTCTGCCAACCTTTGTTGGGACGTGGGAGAGGGACATAAGGGCCTTGTACCCACCAGTTTTGTGGCTCTTGGCCTTCTAGTCGTGCCACAGAGATGAACTATAAAAGCTAAAGAGACAAACTATAAAATTCTCTACCGCTGGTACAGAGTTCCTTCTATTCTTCATGCAAAGTTTCCTTCGGCCTCTGATCTCTGTTGGAGATGTGGCGCTGTTTGGGAACAATGTTACACATTTGGTGGGACTGCCCCCTTCTTCATCTCTTATGACATGAGGTTCGCAGAGTAATACAGTTAGTCACCAGTGTAGCACTAAATGATAACCCAGCCCCTCTATTACTTTCTATTTTCCCTCGCAATATTCAAAAGTATACTCGTGAATTGGTTGGCTTTCTTCTGGTGGCAGCCAGGTCCCTCATACCCAGACTATGGAAGACCACATCTGTTCCTACTCTGACCACCTGATTCCAGGAAATTCTCCATATCAGGAGTATGGAGAACCTGGTTGCAGAACTCAAGTCCACCGATGCTGTCCATCAGCGAGTATGGCTCTTGTGGAACACATTATACTATTTGGCCTTGTTTCAGTCCTCCTTCCTCTCCATCCCTTCTTGAAAGTGCACACATTTTATTCTGATATCTACCCCCTTCTTTTCATTCTTCTTCCCAAACATGCTCTCTTAATTTCAGCCTTCTCTGTCTCTCCACTTGTTTGAAGACCCTCTCCTTCACTGCTTGCCATATTTTCTTTTTTTTTAATTTTCTTCTCACTATACTGTTCTGTATTACAATGTTTGGCAGTTTTTGTAGCTCTGCTGCGCCAGAGCATCCCGTTTTCTCCACCTCCAGTCCTGCTTTCCTGTATTTCTCCCTTGTTGTATGTGTTCTCTGTTGTATTTTGTGACCTGAAAATTTAATAAACCTTTTAATGAAAAGAAACAAACAAAAAAAAAACACAATATAGTCACGTAACAGAGCATGCCTCTGATCAGATGTCTGGAGGAGAATCGAAGACATTCATGTGGGAGGTAGGAGGGTGGGAGTGAGGGTGTGAATAGGAAGAGTTGGGCTAACAAGCCTGGGAAGGAGGATTTAGGAAGAAAGGGTGAAGAAGGATGTCTGGAAGATGGTGGAATAATAAAAAGTGTTCCATGGGAGCCACACTTTTTGTGTGCACTATCATCCAGCCTGAGTTCCGCAGCCAGATCCTCCATACATCACACATACAGAATCTACTAAAGCCAATCTGACATGGATGGGAGTGAAGTGGACTTCCACAACCTGGGTATGATGGGCCTGGCCGCTACTAGCAAAAAAACAATCAATTTATGTATGTGTTTTTTAATTTTACTGGGAAAAATAGGGAGAAGGAGAGGGGCTGGATCATCCTCCAGCGCAACTCCAGTGACTGTCTTAATGACTCTATGAACGTCATGTCAAAAAGTTCCACCAGATGTGTAGCATCATACCCCAACCAGCGGCATACCTCCAGCAATGATCTGGAGTTGAGGGGGAAGATCTCATGTAGGACAGAAGAGACTCTGTACCAGAGTAAGATCTTCCTACATTTTCGATAGTTGTCAGCAACTTCCCTTGGTGTTGGTGACCTTCATCTTAAAAGGGATACTTAAATCTTGGAATTACCTCTCACCTTACAAGTTCTGAGTAGAAGACAGTGGGGTGGATGTATTTATTATTTTTCTGCACCTCCTATCTGGCATTTAAAGAGACCCCAGAGTATATTGATAACACTTCTGGTTCAGACCAAACAAGTTCATTCTGAAACTAAACTGGCGGGCAAACCTTGCCAATATTCCTGAAAAGAATCTTAGTTTATCCATCTTTAATTGCAAATTGAATTCAATTTGAACACATGTTCTATTTTAAATGAAAACTACATTATAGACTGGGTAGATAAAATAGATAAATTCTGATTGAATATGTGTAAAAAAATGTTAAGTTTACTGTACAAGCTCAACATTTACCAGTATGATTTAATGCATGTGCAGGGTCAAAATGCTGTAGTAGTATGTCAAACACTTTACACAGGACTCAATGTCTATCCTGGCATGTTATGTAATGCAATGTCACAATCTATCATCTTGTGCTGGATGATTTGTGTAACATTTGTTGCATGAATTCTTCTTGCAGGATGTTTTCAAGCTTTCACATTTACTTCTATCATTTCAGTTTGCTATAATTCAAAATACTGTATCTGCTGAGACTACATTTTTCCCAATATAATATGTACTATAACTTGCCGGCTGATAATTTTAAAAGCTTTACACTTCTCAATGCGTTTGAAATATTTCCCAATGTACATAAATATGAATCTGAAGCAAACTCTTGAAGTTACTTCAAACTACTAAATTATTTTAGTAAAAAGTCTGTATTTGTGACTATATTTTACATCTGCTCCCAAATCATCATTATTTTATAGCTTGAATATATTTCATTTCAACTTTAAAACAGGAAATGGAAAAGGTACATGTTGGCAATCTCACATTTGAGATGTATTGTATTTTTCAAAGTAAAATTGCCTTGCTTTTTTTTTTTTTTTTTTAAGTTTTACATTCATACTTCTGTGTACTGCATAGTTTTAAGCCAGTTTTCTTTAGTTATAAAAAACATTAAGGAATTCAAAATGTATAGTTAGTCAATAAAATAGTTTCTAATAAGGAGCAAAACGTATAGTGGGTACGGAAAGTATTCAGACCCCTTTAAATTTTTCACTCTTTGTTTCATTGCAGCCATTTGCTAAAAGCAAAAAAGTTAATTTTATTTCTCATTAATGTACACTCAGCATCCCATCTTGACAGAAAAAAAAACTGAAATGTAGATATTTTTGCAAATTTATTAAAAAAGAAAAACTGAAATATCACATGGTCATAAGTATTCAGACCCTTTGCTGTGACACTCATATTTAACTTACATGCTGTCCATTGCCTTCTGATCCTCCTCGAGATGGTTCTACTCCTTCATTGGAGTCAAGCTGTGTTTAATTAAACTGATTGGACTTGATTAGGAAAGGCACACACCTGTCTATATCAGATCTCACAGCTCACAGTGCATGTCAGAGCAAATGAGATTCATGAGGTCAAAGGAACTGCCCAAGGAGCACAGAGACAGAATTGTGGCAAGGCACAGATCTGGCCAAGGTTACAAAAGAATTTCTGCAGCACTCAAGGTTCCTAAGAGCACAGTGGCCTCCATAATCCTTAAATGGAAGAAGTTTGAGATGACCAGAACTCTTCCTAGACCTGGCCGTCCAGCCAAACTGAGCAATCGTGGTAGAAAAGACTTGGTGAGAGAAGTAAAGAAGAACCCAAAGATCACTGTGGCTGAGCTTCAGAGATGCAGTAGGGAGATGGGAGAAAGTTCCACAAAGTCAACTATCACTGCAGCCCTCCACCCGTCAGGGCTTTATGGCAGAGTGGCCCGAAGGAAGCCTCTCCTCAGTGCAAGACATACAGTGCTTTGCAAAAGTATTCGGCCCCCTTGAACTTTTCAACCATTTGCCACATTTCAGGCTTCAAACATAAAGATATAAAATTTTAATTTTTTGGTGAAGAATCAACAACAAGTGGGACACAATTGTGAAGTGGAACGAAATTTATTGGTTATTTTAAACTTTTGTAAAAAATAAAAAACTGAAAAGTGGGGCGTGCAATATTATTCGGCCCCTTTACTTTCAGTGCAGCAAACTCACTCCAGAAGTTCAGTGAGGATCTCTGAATGATCCAATGTTGTCCTAAATGACTGATGATGATAAATATAATCCACCTGTGTGTAATCAAGTCTCCGTATAAATGCACCTGCTCTGTGATAGTCTCAGGGTTCTGTTTAAAGTGCAGAGAGCATCATGAAGACCAAGGAACACACCAGGCAGGTCCGTGATACTGTTGTGGAAAAGTTTAAAGCTGGATTTGGATACAAAAAGATTTCCCAAACTTTAAACATCCCAAGGAGCACTGTGCAAGCAATCATATTGAAATGGAAGGAGTATCAGACCACTGCAAATCTACCAAGACCCGGCCGTCCCTCTAAACTTTCATCTCAAACAAGGAGAAGACTGATCAGAGATGCATCCAAGAGGCCCATGATCACTCTGGATGAACTGCAGAGATCTACAGCTGAGGTGGGAAAGTCTGTTCATAGGACAACAATCAGTCGTACACTGCACAAATCTGGCCTTTATGGAAGAGTGGCAAGAAGAAAGACATTTCTCAAAGATATCCATAAAAAGTCTTGTTTAAAGTTTGCCACAAGCCACCTGAGAGACACACTAAACATGTGGAAGAAGGTGCTCTGGTCAGATGAAACCAAAATTGAACTTTTTGACCACAATGCAAAACGATATGTTTGGCGTAAAAGCAACACAGCTGATCATCCTGAACACATCATCCCCACTGTCAAACATGGTGGTGGCAGCATCATGGTTTGGGCCTGCTTTTCTTCAGCAGGGACAGGGAAGATGGTTAAAATTGATGGGAAGATGGATGGAGCCAAATACAGGACCATTCTGGAAGAAAACCTGTTGGAGTCTGCAAAAGACCTGAGATTGGGACGGAGATTTATCTTCCAACAAGACAATGATCCCAAACATAAAGCAAAATCTACAATGAAACGGTTCACAAATAAACGTATCCAGGTGTTAGAATGGCCAAGTCAAAGTCCATACCTGAATCCAATCGAGAATCTGTGGAAAGAGCTGAAAACTGCTGTTCACAAACGCTCTCCATCCAACCTCACTGAGCTCCAGCTGTTTTCCCAGGAAGAATGGGCAAGAATTTCAGTCTCTCAATGTGCAAAACTGATAGAGATATACCCCAAGCGACTTGCAGCTGTAATCGCAGCAAAAGGTGGCACTACAAAGTATTAACTTAAGGGTGCCGAATAATTTGGCACGCCCCACTTTTCAGTTTTTTATTTTTTACAAAAGTTTAAAATATCCAATACATTTTGTTCCCCTTCACGATTTTGTCCCACTTGTTGTTGATTCTTCACCAAAAAAATTAAAATTTTATATCCTTATGTTTGAAGCCTGAAATGTGGCAAAAGGTTGAAAAGTTCAAGGGGGCTGAATACTTTCGCAAGGCACTGTATGAAAGCCTGCATAGAGTTTGTCAAAAACACATGAAGGACTCACAGACTATGAGAAATAAGATTCTCTGGTCTAATGAGACAAAGATTGAACTTTTTGGCATTAATTCTAAGTGCTATGTGTGGAGAAAACCAGGCACTGCTCATCACCTGCCCAATATAATCCCAATAGTGAAACATGGTGGTGGCAGCATCATGCTATGGGGGTGTTTTTCAGCTGCAGGGACAGGACGACTGGTTGTAATTGAAGGAAAGATGAATGTAGCCAAGTACAGAGACATCCTGGAAGAAAACATCTTCCAGAGTGCTCTGGACCTCAGACTAGGCCAAAGGTTAACCTTCCAACAAGACAAGGACCCTAAGCACACAGCTAAAATAACAAAGGAGTGGCTTCGGAAAAACTCTGTGACCATTCTTGACTGGCCCAGCCAGAGTCCTGACCTCAACCCAATTGAGCATCTCTGGAGAGACCTCAAAATGGCTGTCCACCAATGTTCACCATCCAACCTGACGAAACTGGAGAGGATCTGCAAGGAAGACTGGCAGAGGATCCCCAAATCCAGATGTGAAAAACTTGTTGCATCATTCCCAAGAAGACTCATGGTTGTACTAGCTCAAAAGGATGATTCTAATGGTTGCTAGAGTCAAAAGCCAGATAGGGTAACTTCAGCAGAGTCCTAATCCAAAGAGAAGTCCAGGTACACAGGTGAAAGTCAGAGCCGAGAAACACAAACAGGAACAGGAGGCAACAGGGACGGGAGCCAAAATCAAGGTGAAACCAATAGTCGGCATGGAAGAGAGAAATGGAGCGGATTATAATGACCCGAACCTGGAACATAAATTAAAGCACAATTTCTTAAAGGGGAATTCGTCTCTGTGGACCCGGCAGTCTTAATGACTAACAACTGTATATCTACTACTTTTACCCCTATGTTTACATATTTTGATGTTACAGTTTTGTGAATTTGTTGTCTATTGCAATGCTATTCTTGGCTATCATACAACAATGAGCATAGTTGGTTACTATGTATCAGCATTTTGCATATGCTTATCACAATTGTATGCCCTGCTGATTTTATCTATGGTTGTATATGTTAGCCTTCAATAAAATCACATTTGACAAAATAAATGTTGAGTTTTTTTGTGACATAACAAAGATAGTTACTAAGTAAGGGCCGGTTCACATCTGCGTTCAGTTTCTGTTTGGGAAGACCCCCCCGAACAGAAACATATACGCATAGAAAAGCGGTTTACCTAAGGAAACCTGCGGACCCCATGGACTATAATGGGTCCGTGTGGTTTCACCACGAAACATGCGGAAACATGTGGAGAGGAAAGTGCTGCTTGCAGCACTTTTCATTCCGCTTGCTTCGTGCAGAAACCGAGCGGAAACCACATGGACCCCATTATAGTCTATGAAGTCCGCAGGTTTACTTTTGTAAACCGCTTTTCTATGCGTATAGGTATCCATTTGGGGGGTCCCCAAGCGGACTCCCCGAACAGAAGCCGAACACAGATGTGAACCTGCCCTAAGTGTGAGGCATACCTTTCAACAGGTTCTATAGCTCATAAACAGGAAATATCGGTAAAATTTCCAATTTGGTTAAAAACACTGTTTTGAAAGACTTTTTTTTTTTAAAGAACAGCAAGTCATTGAATATTTCTTTGCAAAAAGTAAGTATGATAATACACTTAATAGGCTAAAAACAAGAGATCAAATAAAAAGATCTCAAAATTTTGTGGAAGCAAAAAGTGAGAGTCCATGATCGATATTTAAGTCACAGAAGAAATAGTTGAAGTTGTACATGGCTGTAGAATATGTGAAAAAGACTTTGCAGGAAAAGAGTTTTTCATATACCAGTAAAAGAAAAAGATCAGTTATAGTATGTGAAGAAGTAACACAGATACTTGTACACAAGTAAGTGATTACCTGCTGGGAACAACGGCACAAAATGAAGTCTAGATTCAGGGCCTTGCAGAAAGCATTGCGAATATCACAAGATATTTTCCATCAAAATGAACCTCTGGACATCTATTTTCAGGTTCTCATGTACTTGATTTATGAATGGGCATAGCATTCTATAGCTGCATAGGATTCTGCATTTCCTTGTTGCCATAGGGCAGACATACTCCATCTCCATCCAAACCTAAGTCATAAATCCTCCTATTTCATTTTTTTAACCTGGAGTAAAGGCTTTATTAAAATAGTATTATTAGTCTTCATGACACTGCTGATTGTGTTCTTGGGATACAGCTGTTTATAACACAATTTCAGTCATATATTTTAGTAATTTAATGCTATGATAAGTGTATAGTAACAAATCATAGATTAAAGCAGATCTGTAACCATACTATGATGTCCTATTAAGGACAACATAGTTTGAAAAGAGTTCTGCTGCATTAGCTGCAGTAAAATAGTGTGCCATAGCTACCCAAGCCAAGTTCACCTCTGCGCCGAAGTCTCCGCTAGATACTTCCTCGCAGTGTCCGCCTAAAAATCAGCAGAGGAAAAAGTCCTGCATGGAAGACTTTTTCCTTCACCAGTTTCAGTTTTAAAATGGCATACACCTAATGGACCCCATTATAGTCAATGCGGTTCATCCGGCTCTGTGTGTTACCACTATTTTAGCAGTTTTCTCCTATGGACCAGAACAACAGAAAGGCGACGCTACTGTCATAGTTATGGATTTACTGTATTCATGAGAGGAGCATTCCCTTCTCCTCCCTACTTACCAGTCAAGAAGATTTAAGGCATCTGTCAATCACTTTCGATAGGGTTGATGGGAATGTGCAACTGACAAAGCAAACAATGGATGGCCAATAACAGAATGGAACCAATAAAGATGCAACTCTTCCTGAAAAAATAAGTTCAACTAACTCCATGAATAAATGTATAAAATAATAAAATCATAAAAAATGCTTTTACTTTCTGATGCTAGTAAACATTTATGTATATAAATAAGGTATCGATGTGTCAGTAGTCAGTACTGTAAATCTAATGTCCTTACAACAAACACCATAAAAAGAAAAATATTTTTTTAAAAATCCAGAAATTCCATGATTGGTAACCTTGCTTTCAAAAAATTAAATACAAAGTTATCAAAAAGGTATTTGTACCACAAGATGGTAGCAATGAAGAGCAAATTTTATACCATGGAAAAAAAGCCCTCAAGTAGCTCCATTGATGGAAAATCAAAAAGTTATGGCTATTAGTAGATAGCAATGCAAAAATGTTATTTTTTAAAAAAAATTTATTGTATATAATTAGCAAATCATAAAAAGCTATACAAATAAGGCATCAATGTAATCATACCAGCAGATTCAGATTATGAACTATCCTGGATTACTGAACATTTATAAAAAAAACAAAAAACAAACAAACACAAAATTTACTGTAGCTGTAAGGGTAGAGTGCATTGAGGGAAACAGCACAAAACAAGTTGTTAGTACAAAGTATGCTACTTCAGCTTTGTTTTTTCTTCAATCAGAGGAATTTCCTAATTTCTATGCTCAGATTTCTCCTAGTTTTCAAAATTTCACATTCTATTGCTGCTCTGTGATGGCTAAAAGTGTGGGATGTTAAAACTTTCTTAAAAACTGTCTTAAAAGAAGTTTACGTTACTTTATTTATTCTGAATTTTATTAACACATGGGTTGCACCAAAGATTTTTTTTTCCTTTCACTTTGAATTGTAAATGTGAATTGTTAACCTCTACAGAGAAATGTAATTCACCCCCCAAAAGATGGATAGAAAATGAAAACTGCCCATATACAGTGGCTTGCAAAGTATTCATACCCCTTAAACTTTTTCACATTTTGTCACCTTACAACCACAAACTTAAATGTATTTTATTGAGATTTTTAGTGATAGACCAACACAAAGTAGCACATAATTGTGAAGTGGAATGAAAATGATACATGGTTTTCAAAATCTGAAAAATCTGAAAAGTGTGACATGCAAAAGTATTCAGCCCCATGTACTCTGATACCCCTAAATAAAATCCAGTGTAATCAATTGACTTCAGAAGTCACTTAATTAGTTAATAGAGTCCATCTGTGTGTAACCCTGTTTTTCTAACCTAATCCTGCTTTAAACTTCTCCACAACTTTATATCTGACCTGTTTGGTCAGTTCCTTGGTCTTCATAATGCTGTTTGTTCACTAGTGTTCTCTAGCAAACCAATAAGACCTTCACAGAACAGGTGTTTTTATACTAAGACTAAATTACACAAAGCTGGACTCTGTTAACTAATTAAGTGGCTTCTAAAGGCAATTGATTACACTGGATTTTATTTAGGGTATCAGAGTACAAGGGGCTGAATAATTTTGCACGTCACACTTTTCAGATTTTTATTTGATTCAAATTTTAAAAACAATGTATAATTTTCGTTCCACTTCATGATTATGTGCTACGTTGTGTTGATCTATCACTTAAAATCTCAATAAAATACATTTAAGTTTGTGGTTGTAAGGGGGATTATTAATATATGTTTCCACACTTACCTTTGATCAAATTCATGTATGGACCTTAATTTCTTATGAAACACATTCAATGCAGTGTGGTTTAGATAGGAATTCTATCCATATACAGTACAGACCAAAAGTTTGGACACACCTTCTCATTCAAATAGTTTTCTGTATTTTTATGACTATAAAAATTGTAGATTCACACTGCAGGCATCAAAACTATGAATTAACACATGTGAAATTATATACTTAACAAAAAAGTGTGAAACAACTGAAAATATGTCTTATATTCTAGGTTCTTCAAAGTAGCCACCTTTTGCTTTGATTACTGCTTTGCACACTCTAGGCATTCTCTTGATAAGCTTCAAGAGGTAGTCACCTGAAATGGTCTTCCAACAGTCTTGAAGGAGTTCCCAGAGATGCTTAGCACTTGTTGGCCCTTTTGCCTTCACTCTGCGGTCCAGCTCACCCCAAACCATCTCGATTGGGTTCAGGTCTGGTGACTGTGGAGGCCAGGTCATCTGGCGTAGCACCCCATCACTCTCCTTCTTGGTCAAATAGCCCTTACACAGTCTGGAGGTGTGTTTGGGGTCATTGTCCTGTTGAAAAATAAATGATGGTCCAACTAAACGCAAACCGGATGGAATAGCATGCCGCTGCAAGATGCTGTGGTAACCATGCTGGTTCAGTATTCCTTCAATTTTGAATAAATCCCCAACAGTGTCACCAGCAAAGCACCCCCACACCATCACACCTCCTCCTCCATGCTTCACGGTGGGAACCAGGCATGTAGAGTCCATTCGCTCACCTTTTCTGCGTCGCACAAAGACACGGTGGTTGGAACCAAAGATCTCAAATTTGGACTCATCAGACCAAAGCACAGATTTCCACAGGTCTAATGTCCATTCCTTGTGTTCTTTAGCCCAAACAAGTCTCTTCTGCTTGTTGCCTGTCCTTAGCAGTGGTTTCCTAGCAGCTATTTTACCATGAAGGCCTGCTGCACAAAGTCTCCTCTTAACAGTTGTTGTAGAGATGTGTCTGCTGCTAGAACTCTGTGTGGCATTGACTTGGTCTCTAATCTGAGCTGCTGTTAACCTGCGATTTCTGAGGCTGGTGACTCGGATGAACTTATCCTCCGCAGCAGAGGTGACTCTTGGTCTGCCTTTCCTGGGGCGGTCCTCATGTGAGCCAGTTTCTTTGTAGTGCTTGATGGTTTTGGCCACTGCACTTGGGGACACTTTCAAAGTTTTCCCAATTTTTCGGACTGACTGACCTTCATTTCTTAAAGTAATGATGGCCGCTCATTTTTCTTTACTTAGCTGCTTTTTTCTTGCCATAATACAAATTCTAACACTCCATTCAGTAGGACTATCAGCTGTGTATCCACCTGACTTCTGAACAACACAACTGATGGTCCCAACCCCATTTATAAGGTAAGAAATCCCACTTATTAAACCTGACAGGGCACACCTGTGAAGTGAAAACCATTTCAGGTGACTACCTCTTGAAGCTCATCAAGAGAATGCCAAGAGTGTGCAAAGCAGTAATCAAAGCAAAAGGTGGCTACTTTGAAGAACCTAGAATATAAGACATATTTTCAGTTGTTTCACACTTTTTTGTTAAGTATATAATTCCACATGTGTTAATTCATAGTTTTGATGCCTTCAGTGTGAATCTACAATTTTTATAGTCATGAAAATACAGAAAACTCTTGGAATGAAAAGGTGTGTCCAAACTTTTGGTCTGTACTGTAAATTTACATACTGGCATGTACTGTACACTTCCAGTACTTCTGAAGAAAGACTGAAAAATCATATTATATTGGCAACCTACACGTTTCTTTCTTTATGATTATCTATAGTTTACTATTGTGTAAATGTTCCCAAATTTAACTTTGGTCAAATTTAGTTAAGCACCTCACTCAATTTCTGATTAAATACATTCAATACAATATTGTGACATGCTAACATAACCAGGCTGCTGCATAACGCAGCCACTAGGTTGCCTTACATAGACATATATAGGATAGTCATTTTATGAAAAATCAAGTTTGTTTTTTTTTATGGATATTTCACACAACACCTCTTCAGTCAAGAGGAAAGGTAAGTAAATTTACATCTGTACCTGGGCATCTTAGCCTTTCCTACAAAATCTAACCTGTACATATAACTGTTAAAGTAAATGGATACCACTGAACACCATTTTGCTCAATGGCAGATATGTATTTTTGCTCATAGGAGTGGGGACTCAGTTTTATATTAAACAGCTACAAATACTGTACCATGTTAAGTGTTACATTAGGGTCCAGGATTATCAAGTTGTACATATATAACCCATTCAATATTGAATATCATAACACTCTGCAGTACACCATACTTATACACTTATAATCACATACTAAAACATGGATTCGGCAGGCTGCAATTCATCATGTGCTGATTAAACTAGAGTACTAAGTCTAAGGTACCCCTTAGTCCTCTTCTTTAATAACAACATGTTCCCAGTTGGCTGTCCCCAGAATAGTCATAACCTATGTTCATGTATAGGCATGGTCTATGGACACGTAAGCTGATATAAAACACTCTCCCTCAAGTCTTGCTAATAAACAAAAATTCTAACAGTTGTGGACTATAGCTTATATTAATACATACCTTTTATTCAGTTATTCAGAAAAAAACAATTGTTAAAAAGAAAAGATTGCAACAAAACATGTATTGTATTGGTGCATGAAACCGGAAATAAAGGTTGAGAAGGGATTTATACAAGTTATTGATACTCTGGTGGATCCAAGCTCTAACACAATAATGGTCTAGTAAAACACACCCATATTTAAAGACTAATATGATATGTTTCTTTAGGGTTATTGGAAGGTGTGTTCCCACAATCACTATATCTGATGGGCCCAAAGAACCTCAGTCTGAAACTGCTTAGATTTCATATAAAACACATCTTAGTAAATCTTACCCATATTGTCAAAAAGTTAGAATTTGCTTTCAATCAATTAATTTTACTGATTTGTTGGTGTCCACTTCTCTAAGGGATTCATTGTTTCAAAATATCTGACCACACAAGAGTTCTGTAGAAACCAAGAGCATTGTAATGGAAATGTAAAGGGGTGTTCCAACTCTCTTTAAAAACATTTAATTGTGCTGCTGATAGCGCCAATACAATAAAAAAAAAACTTGAACTCCCCTCTCTCCAGTCCTCTCAGTTTCTTTACCTGCCCCCTGGATGATGTAATCCGTGATGTCCATTTTGTGCCAGTTGACCACTGCAGCCAATCACAGGCCTCAGCAGTAACCTCTTCACAAACCACATATAATTGATGTTCTCAGCAGCTACGTGCCATTGGGGAAGAGGTCATTGCTGAATCAGAACACCCATTTAAGGTCTGTTTATCAATACTAGAAAGTTTACCAAAATGAGAATTTAGGTAAAAAAAATGTTCCCCTTCTGGAAGGCAACTGAATGAGAAATCCATAGAAAATCCATAGCTATGGCTCCTGACACAAGATTTTAAACCAGATAAAAACTGTTTCATTACCTGGCTCCTTCAAGCTGCCAAGTTGCTCATCCTTCCTATACTAGGTTCTCAGTAGTGTTCGGGTGTCCCTCATTCGGGTCCATATGGGGACCCTACAGACAGAGACCCTGTCCGCAGACTCCATAGACTATAACGGGGTCCACCAGGTTTCTGCACAGTTTCCGCTGGGTTTTATACTGAAACCAGCAGAGAGAAAACTCTTCTTTGCAGGACTTTTCTCTCCACCGATTTTAAGCAGAATCTGCGACAGAGTCTTCAGCGCAGATGTGAACCTAGCCTTAATTGGCGAGACAGCAGTGGCATGATGAAGTGCAATAATTGTACATCCTCGAAGAACTTTGCAGCTGGGAACAGGGCTCAAGACAGCAGTTCTTTAAAACATGGGGATCATGTTCCTGAGTCAATTGTCCACACTTACCTCAACATACAACGTGCACTTGAACTATTTTAACACTTATACACTGCAACTATAGAGATAACATTCTCTACTAACCTGTTCATATACTGTATGTACACTTTCTAATTTACATGCCTGAATTTGTAGCGATTGTGTCAATGCCATTTGACTTTATTTCCCTGTTTCCCTGTTTTTTTCTCTATGCTCCTTTTCCAACTCTTTCATTATATTTCTGTATTGAATTATCCAAAACCTCATTTTATTATGCCATAGTGATATGACTTTTGTAATGCCGGTTAAAAAATGTTAAATAAAAAATCTCCTTTTAGAATATTAAAATGCCCAGGACTCCATTTTTTATGATACAGTCATATATGCTGTTCTGCACTGTCAACTTTTCTTCCTACACACTTAGCGGCTTTATGTATATTTGAAAGAGATCATGGAACCCACAGTAGTAATGTCTGATTCTCGCATAAATACCGTTCTATAGAGACATTTCCATAGAGCCGAAACAAATGTCCAATTCATTGTTAAATATTCAGGTAATGATACTGATATGTATACATTGTGATTGTTATGGACAATTTGATGGTAATGTAAAATTAATGTTTTAATAATTCACATTTAAAAAGCATGAGCACAGATGCATTTACATATTCAATTTCTTTGATGCTATATACACATTTCCTAGTCTAGTTACAATCCTACCTGGGAGGTAAAGCAAAATAGATGAATAGTGTAAAAACTATTTTCGCTATTTTATGTAGATGTAATATGGACACAGTTTTTGCACTATCTTTGTACATTGTGAAGATAGAGACAGTATTATGTGTTCCGCAGTTGCCCCCACACAGTATTATATGCTCCGCAGTGGTCCCCACACAGTATTATATGCTCCACAGTGGCCCCCACACAGTATTATATGCTCCCAAGAGCCCTCATACAGTATAATATGCTCCCAAGAGCCCCATCTAGAGACAGTGCTATTATTATACTCTGGGGTTGCCTCAGACCCCAGAGTATAATAAGTAGAGGCCCAGGGGAAGTGATTAAAAATAACAAACACTTATACTCACTTTGTCTCACTTCTCCTGGGCTTCCAGGCTCCGTCTGGCTATCTTCAGCATCTTCCTTGGTACTCTTCTGTCTGGTGACTGAGGTCACGCACCCCAGATGTCACTGCTGGGGCCTGTGAATGGGCCTTAGCAGTCACGTGGGGCGCAATGACGTCATTACGCCAGAGGACCCCACCTGACCTCAGTCACAGGCCGGAAGAGCCCTGGAGACACAAGTGGACATTCTCTACTCCTAGAGAAAAGAACATTTCACCAGCATCATAGATGGGGATGTTTTAATGTAAGAGTAGTGAGGCTATGTGGTGAGGGTCAAATCATTTTGCAAATTTATGAAGGGACTGAATGTTTTTCTTGAAAGGAAACATATTACAATTAACGATTTTTCGACTTTTGGTGATCCAGGTTTTTTCACTGATTGCCAGAATTGGAGTCAGGAAGGAATTTGGTTCCCTGACATGGGGCAATTGGCATCAGTCTTTTTTGCTACCTCTAAATCAACACTGTAGGCAAGTATAGGTTGGACTTTATGGATCTGTGTCTTCATTCAACCTCATCAACTATGTTACTATGCAAAATATTACCAACAAATGCCAATAATTGTTTCAGATGCTGTAATTAAAGGGGTTTTTAATGACAATGACATCAGTGAAAGGTGCGAGGTAAACCAGGAGAGATGAGAGAAGATGAGTATGTTACTTTACTGAACTTCCCCTTGGTCTCCGATTGCTATCAATCTGAGTAAGTTAGTTGGGAGAGACTAATAGTGGGTGGGCTAGCTAGGGAGACGGGGGAGTATGAGGGAGGGAGAGAGGAAGGGAGAGAGAGTGAAGAGCAATGCATCATGGTAGTTGTAGGATAAACAAACAGGAAGCTACACCATGTAAACAAATGCAGAAGATGCCAGGAACTTCCAGAGAAGCAATTAACCTATTAATAGCACTAACAGACCTAAAAAAAAAAAAAAAAGTTTTGCCCGGAAAAACCCCTTTAAATTAAAATATTGGGGTTTGGCCGAACCAGAAATTTTTGCAAAATTCGTAACAAAGCCAGCTCTTTTCAAACTGGTTAACTCGTCTCTAATTGTAGTAGAGGTGTGAAGTTGGTGTATAAGATCAGTGCAAGAGGTAGTGTGAGGGGAAGCTGCTAAGTGGAGAAAGATGAACTCTAATAAGATATACTGTATTACAGCATTTCACTTGTACTATTGATTTCAACAAAGTCTGCCCATTTAAAGATCTCTTAATATTTTAGTTGGGCAATATGGTGGAAGAGTATACTTTTTGGCAGGTAAAGTATGTATGGACTGGAAATAGGGGTTGTCAATATTTAAAACTTGAATATATGTATAGTACATGAACTGATCATTGTGATCAAACAGGTTTTGATCACAATCAAATACAAATAAGTCATCTGGATTTTATGTTTTTAAGGGAGTCCTTCCTGTAGGGGGTGTCATAGACTGACAATTAGCAATACCTTGTCACAAGATGACTCCCTTGTCTTTTTATTGACTCTGTTATTAATTTATTAATTTCTGCAACATAATCTGTACTATGCACTTTTAATTACATTTTGTCTTCATCTGAAATCTTTTATTTTTATGTACTACAATCATTTTTTATGTGTTCATTATGGGTATGATGTGCTCGAATGAGTCCCAACGGACAGATGAAAATAATTGAATCAGTTTGAAAACCTCTATATTTGATGCTTATTGTCTTGAAAAAAAAATAGATACAACAATGATTTCTGGCAAATAAAAAAAATAAGTACTAAAATAGAATAATATTGAATAACGGTGGTGTCATGAAGAAATTACTGTCACAATGTTAGCAGAAAGTAAAAATCTAGTAGTGTTAGACAGTTAACTCCCGGGTCATATTTTATTAAATTTACATAAAGAATATTCCAAATAAAAATTATCCTAAAATTAAACAATAAGAGAAAAACAATAAACAGATAGGTGAAGCAGGTTAGGAAAAGAAAATTCTCACATATATTTGTAGATGTGATGTTTTTATCTATAACAGATGGTTGACTACTAAGCTGTTGTTTATTGTCTATAACAATAATGGGTTCAATTGTAAGCGTCAAAAATTATCTGTTATTTTTGTTAAATGATTTCAATGTAATAATAAGGTAAACATAGATAAATGTGTTTTCCTATTTATGGCTAATTTTACCATCTTTGAAGGGATTTTTAAAGTAAGTCCCTTTTTTTAAGTAAGGCTCGTAGCCTTCATCATTTGTCCGCTCAAGAAGGTCAGCAATTTTGATGTTAGGAGATTAAAACAAAAATGTCTCTGTGCCTTTTTGTCAAATTTAACTCTATTAGTATTTTGAGACACATTACACTTAGAGTTTCTCTTTTTTGATGGTAGAAAAGGTTCTTATAAAAATCAGTTCTGACAATTTACTTATATATTAGTCAAATATATCAACTTTTATATTTAAACAACAGTGTAACTAGAAGATACCCCATAGCAAGCTTTTGACTGGGCCCCCCAGAATAACACCCCTTTTTCTGGCCCCCACATAATATAATGCTCCCTTTACTGACTCCCACAGGGTAATTTGCCAATGTAACTGACCATCCACACCATATATTGCCAGTTTATTGGCCGCTATAAAATATATTACATCTTTTATTGGCCCCCATACAATATACTTCCCCTTTACTAGTCTCCCATACAGTAAGTGCTCTTGTTACAGGCCCCAAACAGTAAGTGCCCCCATAATTGTCCTCTATACAGTTAGTGCCCAATTACAGGCCCCGAACAGTAAGTGACCACTTTTGCAGGTCCCCAAACAATATAGTGCCCCCCCATGCTGGTCAACACACAATATATTGGCCCCCACAAAGGTACTTTAGGTTTTTACCTAAGTATAACTCCAGCAGGTAATAGCCAGTTTTCACTTAGTCATCCCCACTCCTGCCCACCAACTTTTCCAGCATGCAAGTGTACCAAGAACTGATGCTATTTGGAAGGCAAAGGGTGGTCGCACCAAATATTGATGTGAATTAAATTTCTCTTTTGTTCATTCACTTCATTTTGTTAACTGGCAAAAATAAACATTAACACTATTAACACTTCTATTTTTGTTAGCATTCTTACTTTGCAACATTTTTTGTACACCTGCCCAAAATGCCGACACTACTATACACTATGCAATGCTACACCTGCCTAAAACGTTTACAAACTATTATATACTATGCAATGTTACACCTGCCTAAAATGTTTACACACTACTGTATACTATGCAATGCTACACCTGCCTAAAATGTTTACACACTACTGTATACAGCAATGCTACAGCTGCCTAAAACATTTACACACTACTGTATACTATGCAATGCTACACCTGCCTAAAACATTTACACACTACTGTATACTATACGATGCTACACCTGCCTAAAATGTTTACACACTACTGTATACTATGCGATGCTACACCTGCCTAACACGTTTACGCACTACTGTATACTATGCAATGCTGCACCTGCCTAAAACATTTATACACTCTTGTATACTATGCGATGCTACACCTGCCTAAAACGTTCACACAAACTGTATACTATGCGATGCTACACCTGCCTAAAACATTTACACACTACTGTATACTATGAGATGCTACACCTGCCTAAAACGTTTGTACACTCTTGTATACTATGGGATGCTACACCTGCCTAAAACGTTTACAAAAACTGTATACTATGTGATGCTACACCTGCCTAAAACGTTTACACACTACTGTATACTATGCGATGCTACACCTGCCTAAAACGTTTACACACTACTGTATACTATGTGATGCTACACCTGCCTATAACGTTTACAAACTATTATATACTATGCGATGCTACACCAGCCTAAAATGTTTGCACACTGCTGTATACTATGCGATGCTGAACCTGCCTAAAACATTTACACACTACTGTATATTATGCAATGCTACACCTGCCTAAAACGTTTACACACTACTGTATACTATGCAATGCTGCACCTGCTTAAAATGTTTACACACTGCTGTATACTATGCGATGCTACACCTGCCTAAAACATTTACACACTACTGTATACTATGCAATGCTGCACCTGCCTAAAACGTTTACACACTACT
This sequence comes from Leptodactylus fallax, assembly GCA_947044405.1. Classification (NCBI taxonomy): domain Eukaryota; kingdom Metazoa; phylum Chordata; class Amphibia; order Anura; family Leptodactylidae; genus Leptodactylus; species Leptodactylus fallax. The sequence continues at coordinate 1,961,938 of CAMRHE010000234.1, forward strand.
GTATACTATGCAATGCTGCACCTGCTTAAAACGTTTACACAAACTGTATACTATGTGATGCTACACCTGACTAAAACGTTTATACACTCTTGTATACTATGCGATGCTACACCTGCCTAAAACGTTTACACACTACTGTATACTATGTGATGTTACACCTGCCTAAAACGTTTACACACTACTGTATACTATGCGATGCTACACCTGCCTAAAACGTTTACACAAACTGTATACTATGCGATGCTACACCTGCCTAAAACGTTTACACAAACTGTATACTATGCGATGTTACACCTGCCTAAAACGTTTACACACTACTGTATATTATGCGATGCTACACCTGCCTAAAACGTTTACACACTACTGTATACTATGCGATGCTACACCTGCCTAAAACATTTACACACTACTGTATACTATGCGATGCTACACCTGCCTAAAACGTTTACACACTACTGTATACTATGCGATGCTACACCTGCCTAAAACGTTTATACACTCTTGTATACTATGCGATGCTACACCTGCCTAAAACGTTTACACACTACTGTATACTATGTGATGTTACACCTGCCTAAAACATTTACACACTACTGTATACTATGCGATGCTACACCTGCCTAAAACGTTTACACAAACTGTATACTATGTGATGCTACACCTGCCTAAAACGTTTACACAAACTGTATACTATGCGATGCTACACCTGCCTAAAACGTCTACACAAACTGTATACTATACGATGCTACACCTGCCTAAAACGTTTACACACTACTGAATCCTATGCAATGCTGCACCTGCCTAAAATGTTTACAAACTATTATATACTATGCAATGTTACACCTGCCTAAAATGTTTGCACACTGCTGTATACTATGCGATGCTGCACCTGCCTAAAACATTTACACACTACTGTATATTATGCAATGCTACACCTGCCTAAAACGTTTACACACTACTGTATACTATGCGATGCTACACCTGCCTAAAATGTTTATACACTCTTGTATACTATGCGATGTTACACCTGCCTAAAACGTTTATACACTCTTGTATACTATGCGATGCTACACCTGCCTAAAACGTTTACACACTACTGTATACTATGCGATGCTACACCTGCCAAAAACGTTTACACACTACTGTATACTATGCGATGCTACACCTGCCTAAAACGTTTACACACTACTGTATACTATACGATGCTACACCTGCCTAAAACGTTTATACACTCTTGTATACTAAGCGATGTTACACCTGCCTAAAACGTTTATACACTCTTGTATACTATGCGATGCTACACCTGCCTAAAACGTTTACACACTACTGTATACTATGCGATGTTACACCTGCCTAAAACGTTTACACACTACTGTATACTATGCGATGCTACACCTGCCTAAAACGTTTACACACTACTGTATACTATGCGATGCTACACCTGCCTAAAACATTTACACACTACTGTATACTATGCGATGCTACACCTGCCTAAAACGTTTACACACTACTGTATACTCTGCGATGCTACACCTGCCTAAAACGTTTACACACTCTTGAATACTATGCGATGCTACACCTGCCTAAAACGTTTACACACTACTGTATACTATGTGATGTTACACCTGCCTAAAACGTTTACACACTACTGTATGCTATGCGATGCTACACCTGCCTAAAACGTTTACACAAACTGTATACTATGTGATGCTACACCTGCCTAAAGCGTTTACACACTACTGTATACTATGCGATGCTACACCTGCTTAAAACGTTTACACACTACTGTATCCTATGCGATGCTACACCTGCCTAAAACGTTTACACACTACTGTATACTATGCGATGCTACACCTGCCTAAAACGTTTATACACTCTTGTATACTATGCGATGTTACACCTGCCTAAAACGTTTATACACTCTTGTATACTATGCGATGCTACACCTGCCTAAAACGTTTACACACTACTGTATACTATGTGATGTTACACCTGCCTAAAACGTTTACACACTACTGTATACTATGCGATGCTACACCTGCCTAAAACGTTTACACAAACTGTATACTATGTGATGCTACACCTGCCTAAAACGTTTACACACTACTGTATACTATGCGATGCTACACCTGCCTAAAACGTTTACACACTACTGTATACTATGCGATGCTACACCTGCCTAAAACATTTACACACTACTGTATACTATGCGATGCTACACCTGCCTAAAACGTTTACACACTACTGTATACTATGCGATGCTACACCTGCCTAAAACTTTTATACACTCTTGTATACTATGCGATGCTACACCTGCCTAAAACGTTTACACACTACTGTATACTATGTGATGTTACACCTGCCTAAAACGTTTACACACTACTGTATACTATGCGATGCTACACCTGCCTAAAACGTTTACACAAACTGTATACTATGTGATGCTACACCTGCCTAAAACGTTTACACACTACTGTATACTATGCGATGCTACACCTGCCTAAAACGTTTACACACTACTGTATACTATGCGATGCTACACCTGCCTAAAACGTTTACACACTACTGTATACTATGCGATGCTACACCTGCCTAAAACGTTTACACACTACTGTATACTATGCGATGCTACACCTGCCTAAAACGTTTATACACTCTTGTATACTATGCGATGCTACACCTGCCTAAAATGTTTATACACTCTTGTATACTATGCGATGCTACACCTGCCTAAACCGTTTACACACTACTGTATACTATGCGATGTTACACCTGCCTAAAACGTCTACACAAACTGTATACTATACGATGCTACACCTGCCTAAAACGTTTACACACTACTGTATACTATGCGATGCTACACCTGCCTAAAACGTTTACACACTACTGTATACTATGTGATGTTACACCTGCCTAAAACGTTTACACACTACTGTATCCTATGCGATGCTACACCTGCCTAAAACGTTTACACACTACTGTATACTATGCGATGCTACACCTGCCTAAAACGTTTATACACTCTTGTATACTATGCGATGTTACACCTGCCTAAAACGTTTATACACTCTTGTATACTATGCGATGCTACACCTGCCTAAAACGTTTACACACTACTGTATACTATGTGATGTTACACCTGCCTAAAACGTTTACACACTACTGTATACTATGCGATGCTACACCTGCCTAAAACGTTTACACAAACTGTATACTATGTGATGCTACACCTGCCTAAAACGTTTACACACTACTGTATACTATGCGATGCTACACCTGCCTAAAACGTTTACACACTACTGTATACTATGCGATGCTACACCTGCCTAAAACATTTACACACTACTGTATACTATGCGATGCTACACCTGCCTAAAACGTTTACACACTACTGTATACTATGCGATGCTACACCTGCCTAAAACGTTTATACACTCTTGTATACTATGCGATGCTACACCTGCCTAAAACGTTTACACACTACTGTATACTATGTGATGTTACACCTGCCTAAAAAGTTTACACACTACTGTATACTATGCGATGCTACACTTGCCTAAAACGTTTACACAAACTGTATACTATGTGATGCTACACCTGCCTAAAACGTTTACACACTACTGTATACTATGCGATGCTACACCTGCCTAAAACGTTTACACACTACTGTATACTATGCGATGCTACACCTGCCTAAAACGTTTACACACTACTGTATACTATGCGATGCTACACCTGCCTAAAACGTTTACACACTACTGTATACTATGCGATGCTACACCTGCCTAAAACGTTTACACAAACTGTATACTATGTGATGCTACACCTGCCTAAAGCGTTTATACACTCTTGTATACTATGCGATGCTACACCTGCCTAAACCGTTTACACACTACTGTATACTATGCGATGTTACACCTGCCTAAAACGTCTACACAAACTGTATACTATACGATGCTACACCTGCCTAAAACGTTTACACACTACTGTATACTATGCGATGCTACACCTGCCTAAAACGTTTACACACTACTGAATCCTATGCAATGCTGCACCTGCCTAAAATGTTTACAAACTATTATATACTATGCAATGTTACACCTGCCTAAAATGTTTGCACACTGCTGTATACTATGCGATGCTGCACCTGCCTAAAACATTTACACACTACTGTATATTATGCAATGCTATACCTGCCTAAAACGTTTACACACTACTGTATACTATGCGATGCTACACCTGCCTAAAATGTTTATACACTCTTGTATACTATGCGATGTTACACCTGCCTAAAACGTTTATACACTCTTGTATACTATGCGATGCTACACCTGCCTAAAACGTTTACACACTACTGTATACTATGCGATGCTACACCTGCCTAAAACGTTTATACACTCTTGTATACTATGCGATGTTACACCTTCCTAAAACGTTTATACACTCTTGTATACTATGCGATGCTACACCTGCCTAAAACGTTTAAACACTACTGTATACTATGCGATGTTACACCTGCCTAAAACGTTTACACACTACTGTATACTATGCGATGCTACACCTGCCTAAAACGTCTACACAAACTGTATACTATGCGATGCTACACCTGCCTAAAATGTTTACACACTACTGAATCCTATGCAATGCTGCACCTGCCTAAAATGTTTACAAACTATTATATACTATGCAATGTTACACCTGCCTAAAATGTTTACACACTGCTGTATACTATGCGATGCTGCACCTGCCTAAAACATTTACACACTACTGTATATTATGCAATGCTACACCTGCCTAAAACGTTTACACACTACTGTATACTATGCAATGCTGCACCTGCCTAAAATGTTTACACACTGCTGTATACTATGCGATGCTACACCTGCCTAAAACATTTACACACTACTGTATACTATGCAATGCTTCACCTGCCTAAAACGTTTACACACTATTATATACTATGCAATGTTACACCTGCCCAAAATGCCCACACTACTATACACTATGCAATGCTACACCTGCCTAAAACGTTTACAAACTATTATATACTATGCAATGTTACACCTGCCTAAAATGTTTACACACTACTGTATACTATGCAATGCTACACCTGCCTAAAATGTTTACACACTACTGTATACAGCAATGCTACAGCTGCCTAAAACATTTACACACTACTGTATACAGCAATGCTACAGCTGCCTAAAACATTTACACACTACTGTATACTATACGATGCTACACCTGCCTAAAATGTTTACACACTACTGTATACTATACGATGCTACACCTGCCTAAAACATTTACACACTACTGTATACTATGCGATGCTACACCTGCCTAAAACGTTTACACACTACTGTATACTATGCGATGCTACACCTGCCTAAAACGTTTATACACTCTTGTATACTATGCGATGCTACACCTGCCTAAAACGTTTACACACTACTGTATACTATGTGATGTTACACCTGCCTAAAACGTTTACACACTACTGTATACTATGCGATGCTACACCTGCCTAAAACGTTTACACAAACTGTATACTATGTGATGCTACACCTGCCTAAAACGTTTACACACTACTGTATACTATGCGATGCTACACCTGCCTAAAACGTTTACACACTACTGTATACTATGCGATGCTACACCTGCCTAAAACGTTTACACACTACTGTATACTATGCGATGCTACACCTGCCTAAAACGTTTACACACTACTGTATACTATGCGATGCTACACCTGCCTAAAACGTTTATACACTCTTGTATACTATGCGATGCTACACCTGCCTAAAATGTTTATACACTCTTGTATACTATGCGATGCTACACCTGCCTAAACCGTTTACACACTACTGTATACTATGCGATGTTACACCTGCCTAAAACGTCTACACAAACTGTATACTATACGATGCTACACCTGCCTAAAACGTTTACACACTACTGTATACTATGCGATGCTACACCTGCCTAAAACGTTTACACACTACTGAATCCTATGCAATGCTGCACCTGCCTAAAATGTTTACAAACTATTATATACTATGCAATGTTACACCTGCCTAAAATTTTTGCACACTGCTGTATACTATGCGATGCTGCACCTGCCTAAAACATTTACACACTACTGTATATTATGCAATGCTATACCTGCCTAAAACGTTTACACACTACTGTATACTATGCGATGCTACACCTGCCTAAAATGTTTATACACTCTTGAATACTATGTGATGCTACACCTGCCTAAAACGTTTACACACTACTGTATACTATGCGATGTTACACCTGCCTAAAACGTTTATACACTCTTGTATACTATGCGATGCTACACCTGCCTAAAACGTTTACACACTACTGTATACTATGCGATGCTACACCTGCCTAAAACGTTTACACACTACTGTATACTATGCGATGCTACACCTGCCTAAAACGTTTATACACTCTTGTATACTATGCGATGTTACACCTGCCTAAAACGTTTATACACTCTTGTATACTATGCGATGCTACACCTGCCTAAAACGTTTAAACACTACTGTATACTATGCGATGTTACACCTGCCTAAAACGTTTACACACTACTGTATACTATGCGATGCTACACCTGCCTAAAACGTCTACACAAACTGTATATTATGCGATGCTACACCTGCCTAAAATGTTTACACACTGCTGTATACTATGCGATGCTGCACCTGCCTAAAACATTTACACACTACTGTATATTATGCAATGCTACACCTGCCTAAAACGTTTACACACTACTGTATACTATGCAATGCTGCACCTGCCTAAAATGTTTACACACTGCTGTATACTATGCGATGCTACACCTGCCTAAAACATTTACACACTACTGTATACTATGCAATGCTTCACCTGCCTAAAACGTTTACACACTATTATATACTATGCAATGTTACACCTGCCCAAAATGCCCACACTACTATACACTATGCAATGCTACACCTGCCTAAAACGTTTACAAACTATTATATACTATGCAATGTTACACCTGCCTAAAATGTTTACACACTACTGTATACTATGCAATGCTACACCTGCCTAAAATGTTTACACACTACTGTATACAGCAATGCTACAGCTGCCTAAAACATTTACACACTACTGTATACAGCAATGCTACAGCTGCCTAAAACATTTACACACTACTGTATACTATACGATGCTACACCTGCCTAAAATGTTTACACACTACTGTATACTATGCGATGCTACACCTGCCTAAAACGTTTACACACTACTGTATACTAAGCGATGCTACACCTGCCTAAAACGTTTACACACTACTGTATACTATGCAATGCTACACCTGCCTAAAACGTTTATACACTACTGTATACTATGCAATGCTGCACCTGCCTAAAACGTTTATACACTCTTGTATACTATGCGATGCTACACCTGCCTAAAACGTTCACACAAACTGTATACTATGTGATGCTACACCTGCCTAAAACATTTACACACTACTGTATACTATGCGATGCTACACCTGCCTAAAACGTTTGTACACTCTTGTATACTATGTGATGCTACACCTGCCTAAAACGTTTACACAAACTGTATACTATGCGATGCTACACCTGCCTAAAACATTTACACACTACTGTATACTATGCGATGCTACACCTGCCTAAAACGTTTACACACTACTGTATACTATGTGAAGCTACACCTGCCTATAACGTTTACAAACTATTATATACTATGCGAAGCTACACCTGCCTAAAATGTTTACACACTACTGTATACTATGCAATGCTACACCTGCCTAAAATGTTTGCACACTGCTGTATACTATGCGATGCTGAACCTGCCTAAAACATTTACACACTACTGTATATTATGCAATGCTACACCTGCCTAAAACGTTTACACACTACTGTATACTATGCAATGCTGCACCTGCCTAAAATGTTTACACACTGCTGTATACTATGCGATGCTACACCTGCCTAAAACATTTACACACTACTGTATACTATGCAATGCTGCACCTGCCTAAAACGTTTACACACTACTGTATACTATGCGATGCTACACCTGCCTAAAACGTTTACACACTACTGTATACTATGCGATGCAACACCTGCCTAAAACGTTTATACACTCTTGTATACTATGCGATGCTACACCTGCCTAAAATGTTTACACACTACTGTATATTATGCAATGCTACACCTGCCTAAAATGTTTGCACACTGCTGTATACTATGCGATGCTGAACCTGCCTAAAACGTTTACACACTACTGTATACTATGCAATGCTGCACCTGCCTAAAATGTTTACACACTGCTGTATACTATGCGATGCTACACCTGCCTAAAACATTTACACACTACTGTATACTATGAGATGCTACACCTGCCTAAAACGTTTGTACACTCTTGTATACTATGGGATGCTACACCTGCCTAAAACGTTTACAAAAACTGTATACTATGTGATGCTACACCTGCCTAAAACGTTTACACACTACTGTATACTATGCGATGCTACACCTGCCTAAAAAGTTTACACACTACTGTATACTATGTGATGCTACACCTGCCTATAACGTTTACAAACTATTATATACTATGCGATGCTACACATGCCTAAAATTTTTGCACACTGCTGTATACTATGCGATGCTGAACCTGCCTAAAACATTTACACACTACTGTATATTATGCAATGCTACACCTGCCTAAAACGTTTACACACTACTGTATACTATGCAATGCTGCACCTGCTTAAAATGTTTACACACTGCTGTATACTATGCGATGCTACACCTGCCTAAAACATTTACACACTACTGTATACTATGCAATGCTGCACCTGCCTAAAACGTTTACACACTACTGTATACTATGCGATGCTACACCTGCCTAAAACGTTTACACAATACTGTATACTATGTGATGTTACACCTGCCTAAAACGTTTACACACTACTGTATACTATGCGATGCTACACCTGCTTAAAACGTTTACACAAACTGTATACTATGTGATGCTACACCTGACTAAAACGTTTATACACTCTTGTATACTATGCGATGCTACACCTGCCTAAAACGTTTACACACTACTGTATACTATGTGATGTTACACCTGCCTAAAACGTTTACACACTACTGTATACTATGCGATGCTACACCGGCCTAAAACGTTTACACAAACTGTATACTATGCGATGCTACACCTGCCTAAAACGTTTACACAAACTGTATACTATGCGATGTTACACCTGCCTAAAACGTTTACACACTACTGTATATTATGCGATGCTACACCTGCCTAAAACGTTTACACACTACTGTATACTATGCGATGCTACACCTGCCTAAAACATTTACACACTACTGTATACTATGCGATGCTACACCTGCCTAAAACGTTTACACACTACTGTATACTATGCGATGCTACACCTGCCTAAAACGTTTATACACTCTTGTATACTATGCAATGCTACACCTGCCTAAAACGTTTACACACTACTGTATACTATGTGATGTTACACCTGCCTAAAATGTTTACACACTACTGTATACTATGCGATGCTACACCTGCCTAAAACGTTTACACAAACTGTATACTATGTGATGCTACACCTGCCTAAAACGTTTACACAAACTGTATACTATGCGATGCTACACCTGCCTAAAACGTCTACACAAACTGTATACTATACGATGCTACACCTGCCTAAAACGTTTACACACTACTGAATCCTATGCAATGCTGCACCTGCCTAAAATGTTTACAAACTATTATATACTATGCAATGTTACACCTGCCTAAAATGTTTGCACACTGCTGTATACTATACGATGCTGCACCTGCCTAAAACATTTACACACTACTGTATATTATGCAATGCTACACCTGCCTAAAACGTTTACACAATACTGTATACTATGCGATGCTACACCTGCCTAAAACGTTTATACACTCTTGTATACTATGCGATGCTACACCTGCCTAAAACGTTTACACACTACTGTATACTATGCGATGCTACACCTGCCTAAAACGTTTACACACTACTGTATACTATGCGATGCTACACCTGCCTAAAACGTTTACACACTACTGTATACTATGTGATGCTACACCTGCCTATAACGTTTCCAAACTATTATATACTATGCGATGCTACACCTGCCTAAAATTTTTGCACACTGCTGTATACTATGCGATGCTACACCTGCCTAAAACGTTTATACACTCTTGTATACTATGCGATGTTACACCTGCCTATAACGTTTATATACTCTTGTATACTATGCGATGCTACACCTGCCTAAAACGTTTACACACTACTGTATACTATGCGATGTTACACCTGCCTAAAACGTTTACACACTACTGTATACTATGCGATGCTACACCTGCCTAAAACGTTTACACACTATTGTATACTATGCGATGCTACACCTGCCTAAAACATTTACACACTACTGTATACTATGCGATGCTACACCTGCCTAAAACGTTTACACAAACTGTATACTATGTGATGCTACACCTGCCTAAAGCGTTTACACACTACTGTATACTATGCGATGCTACACCTGCTTAAAACGTTTACACACTACTGTATCCTATGCGATGCTACACCTGCCTAAAACGTTTACACACTACGGTATACTATGCGATGCTACACCTGCCTAAAACGTTTATACACTCTTGTATACTATGCGATGTTACACCTGCCTAAAACGTTTATACACTCTTGTATACTATGCGATGCTACACCTGCCTAAAACGTTTACACACTACTGTATACTATGTGATGTTACACCTGCCTAAAACATTTACACACTACTGTATACTATGCGATGCTACACCTGCCTAAAACGTTTACACACTACTGTATACTATGCGATGCTACACCTGCCTAAAACGTTTACACACTACTGTATACTATGCGATGCTACACCTGCCTAAAACGTTTATACACTCTTGTATACTATGCGATGCTACACCTGCCTAAAATGTTTATACACTCTTGTATACTATGCGATGCTACACCTGCCTAAACCGTTTACACACTACTGTATACTATGCGATGTTACACCTGCCTAAAACGTCTACACAAACTGTATACTATACGATGCTACACCTGCCTAAAACGTTTACACACTACTGTATACTATGCGATGCTACACCTGCCTAAAACGTTGACACACTACTGAATCCTATGCAATGTTACACCTGCCTAAAATGTTTGCACACTGCTGTATACTATGCGATGCTGCACCTGCCTAAAACATTTACACACTACTGTATATTATGCAATGCTATACCTGCCTAAAACGTTTACACACTACTGTATACTATGCGATGCTACACCTGACTAAAACGTTTATACACTCTTGTATACTATGCGATGCTACACCTGCCTAAAACGTTTACACACTACTGTATACTATGCGATGCTACACCTGCCTAAAACGTTTACACACTACTGTATACTATGCGATGCTACACCTGCCTAAAACGTTTATACACTCTTGTATACTATGCGATGTTACACCTGCCTAAAACGTTTATACACCCTTGTATACTATGCGATGCTACACCTGCCTAAAACGTTTACACACTACTGTATACTATGCGATGTTACACCTGCCTAAAACGTTTACACACTACTGTATACTATGCGATGCTACACCTGCCTAAAACGTCTACACAAACTGTATACTATGCGATGCTACACCTGCCTAAAATGTTTACACACTACTGAATCCTATGCAATGCTGCACCTGCCTAAAATGTTTACAAACTATTATATACTATGCAATGTTACACCTGCCTAAAATGTTTACACACTGCTGTATACTATGCGATGCTGCACCTGCCTAAAACATTTACACACTACTGTATATTATGCAATGCTACACCTGCCTAAAACGTTTACACACTACTGTATACTATGCAATGCTGCACCTGCCTAAAATGTTTACACACTGCTGTATACTATGCGATGCTACACCTGCCTAAAACATTTACACACTACTGTATACTATGCAATGCTTCACCTGCCCAAAATGCCCACACTACTATACACTATGCAATGCTACACCTGCCTAAAACGTTTACAAACTATTATATACTATGCAATGTTACACCTGCCTAAAATGTTTACACACTACTGTATACTATGCAATGCTACACCTGCCTAAAATGTTTACACACTACTGTATACAGCAATGCTACAGCTGCCTAAAACATTTACACACTACTGTATACAGCAATGCTACAGCTGCCTAAAACATTTACACACTACTGTATACTATACGATGCTACACCTGCCTAAAATGTTTACACACTACTGTATACTATGCAATGCTACACCTGCCTAAAACGTTTATACACTACTGTATACTATGCAATGCTGCACCTGCCTAAAACGTTTAAACACTACTGTATACTATGCGATGTTACACCTGCCTAAAACGTTTACACACTACTGTATACTATGCGATGCTACACCTGCCTAAAACGTCTACACAAACTGTATACTATGCGATGCTACACCTGCCTAAAACGTTTAAACACTACTGTATACTATGCGATGTTACACCTGCCTAAAACGTTTACACACTACTGTATACTATGCGATGCTACACCTGCCTAAAACGTCTACACAAACTGTATACTATGCGATGCTACACCTGCCTAAAATGTTTACACACTACTGAATCCTATGCAATGCTGCACCTGCCTAAAATGTTTACAAACTATTATATACTATGCAATGTTACACCTGCCTAAAATGTTTACACACTGCTGTATACTATGCGATGCTGCACCTGCCTAAAACATTTACACACTACTGTATATTATGCAATGCTACACCTGCCTAAAACGTTTACACACTACTGTATACTATGCAATGCTGCACCTGCCTAAAATGTTTACACACTGCTGTATACTATGCGATGCTACACCTGCCTAAAACATTTACACACTACTGTATACTATGCAATGCTTCACCTGCCTAAAACGTTTACACACTATTATATACTATGCAATGTTACACCTGCCCAAAATGCCCACACTACTATACACTATGCAATGCTACACCTGCCTAAAACGTTTACAAACTATTATATACTATGCAATGTTACACCTGCCTAAAATGTTTACACACTACTGTATACTATGCAATGCTACACCTGCCTAAAATGTTTACACACTACTGTATACAGCAATGCTACAGCTGCCTAAAACATTTACACACTACTGTATACAGCAATGCTACAGCTGCCTAAAACATTTACACACTACTGTATACTATACGATGCTACACCTGCCTAAAATGTTTACACACTACTGTATACTATGCGATGCTACACCTGCCTAAAACATTTACACACTACTGTATACTATGCGATGCTACACCTGCCTAAAACGTTTACACACTACTGTATACTATGCGATGCTACACCTGCCTAAAACGTTTATACACTCTTGTATACTATGCGATGCTACACCTGCCTAAAACGTTTACACACTACTGTATACTATGTGATGTTACACCTGCCTAAAACGTTTACACACTACTGTATACTATGCGATGCTACACCTGCCTAAAACGTTTACACAAACTGTATACTATGTGATGCTACACCTGCCTAAAACGTTTACACACTACTGTATACTATGCGATGCTACACCTGCCTAAAACGTTTACACACTACTGTATACTATGCGATGCTACACCTGCCTAAAACGTTTACACACTACTGTATACTATGCGATGCTACACCTGCCTAAAACGTTTACACACTACTGTATACTATGCGATGCTACACCTGCCTAAAACGTTTATACACTCTTGTATACTATGCGATGCTACACCTGCCTAAACCGTTTACACACTACTGTATACTATGCGATGTTACACCTGCCTAAAACGTCTACACAAACTGTATACTATACGATGCTACACCTGCCTAAAACGTTTACACACTACTGTATACTATGCGATGCTACACCTGCCTAAAACGTTTACACACTACTGAATCCTATGCAATGCTGCACCTGCCTAAAATGTTTACAAACTATTATATACTATGCAATGTTACACCTGCCTAAAATGTTTGCACACTGCTGTATACTATGCGATGCTGCACCTGCCTAAAACATTTACACACTACTGTATATTATGCAATGCTATACCTGCCTAAAACGTTTACACACTACTGTATACTATGCGATGCTACACCTGCCTAAAATGTTTATACACTCTTGAATACTATGTGATGCTACACCTGCCTAAAACGTTTACACACTACTGTATACTATGCGATCTTACACCTGCCTAAAACGTTTATACACTCTTGTATACTATGCGATGCTACACCTGCCTAAAACGTTTACACACTACTGTATACTATGCGATGCTACACCTGCCTAAAACGTTTACACACTACTGTATACTATGCGATGCTACACCTGCCTAAAACGTTTATACACTCTTGTATACTATGCGATGTTACACCTGCCTAAAACGTTTATACACTCTTGTATACTATGCGATGCTACACCTGCCTAAAACGTTTAAACACTACTGTATACTATGCGATGTTACACCTGCCTAAAACGTTTACACACTACTGTATACTATGCGATGCTACACCTGCCTAAAACGTCTACACAAACTGTATATTATGCGATGCTACACCTGCCTAAAATGTTTACACACTGCTGTATACTATGCGATGCTGCACCTGCCTAAAACATTTACACACTACTGTATATTATGCAATGCTACACCTGCCTAAAACGTTTACACACTACTGTATACTATGCAATGCTGCACCTGCCTAAAATGTTTACACACTGCTGTATACTATGCGATGCTACACCTGCCTAAAACATTTACACACTACTGTATACTATGCAATGCTTCACCTGCCTAAAACGTTTACACACTATTATATACTATGCAATGTTACACCTGCCCAAAATGCCCACACTACTATACACTATGCAATGCTACACCTGCCTAAAACGTTTACAAACTATTATATACTATGCAATGTTACACCTGCCTAAAATGTTTACACACTACTGTATACTATGCAATGCTACACCTGCCTAAAATGTTTACACACTACTGTATACAGCAATGCTACAGCTGCCTAAAACATTTACACACTACTGTATACAGCAATGCTACAGCTGCCTAAAACATTTACACACTACTGTATACTATACGATGCTACACCTGCCTAAAATGTTTACACACTACTGTATACTATGCGATGCTACACCTGCCTAAAACGTTTACACACTACTGTATACTAAGCGATGCTACACCTGCCTAAAACGTTTACACACTACTGTATACTATGCAATGCTACACCTGCCTAAAACGTTTATACACTACTGTATACTATGCAATGCTGCACCTGCCTAAAACGTTTATACACTCTTGTATACTATGCGATGCTACACCTGCCTAAAACGTTCACACAAACTGTATACTATGTGATGCTACACCTGCCTAAAACATTTACACACTACTGTATACTATGCGATGCTACACCTGCCTAAAACGTTTGTACACTCTTGTATACTATGTGATGCTACACCTGCCTAAAACGTTTACACAAACTGTATACTATGCGATGCTACACCTGCCTAAAACATTTACACACTACTGTATACTATGCGATGCTACACCTGCCTAAAACGTTTACACACTACTGTATACTATGTGAAGCTACACCTGCCTATAACGTTTACAAACTATTATATACTATGCGAAGCTACACCTGCCTAAAATGTTTACACACTACTGTATACTATGCAATGCTACACCTGCCTAAAATGTTTGCACACTGCTGTATACTATGCGATGCTGAACCTGCCTAAAACATTTACACACTACTGTATATTATGCAATGCTACACCTGCCTAAAACGTTTACACACTACTGTATACTATGCAATGCTGCACCTGCCTAAAATGTTTACACACTGCTGTATACTATGCGATGCTACACCTGCCTAAAACATTTACACACTACTGTATACTATGCAATGCTGCACCTGCCTAAAACGTTTACACACTACTGTATACTATGCGATGCTACACCTGCCTAAAACGTTTACACACTACTGTATACTATGCGATGCAACACCTGCCTAAAACGTTTATACACTCTTGTATACTATGCGATGCTACACCTGCCTAAAATGTTTACACACTACTGTATATTATGCAATGCTACACCTGCCTAAAATGTTTGCACACTGCTGTATACTATGCGATGCTGAACCTGCCTAAAACGTTTACACACTACTGTATACTATGCAATGCTGCACCTGCCTATAACGTTTACAAACTATTATATACTATGCGAAGCTACACCTGCCTAAAATGTTTACACACTACTGTATACTATGCAATGCTACACCTGCCTAAAATGTTTGCACACTGCTGTATACTATGCGATGCTGAACCTGCCTAAAACATTTACACACTACTGTATATTATGCAATGCTACACCTGCCTAAAACGTTTACACACTACTGTATACTATGCAATGCTGCACCTGCCTAAAATGTTTACACACTGCTGTATACTATGCGATGCTACACCTGCCTAAAACATTTACACACTACTGTATACTATGCAATGCTGCACCTGCCTAAAACGTTTACACACTACTGTATACTATGCGATGCTACACCTGCCTAAAACGTTTACACACTACTGTATACTATGCGATGCAACACCTGCCTAAAACGTTTATACACTCTTGTATACTATGCGATGCTACACCTGCCTAAAATGTTTACACACTACTGTATATTATGCAATGCTACACCTGCCTAAAATGTTTGCACACTGCTGTATACTATGCGATGCTGAACCTGCCTAAAACGTTTACACACTACTGTATACTATGCAATGCTGCACCTGCCTAAAATGTTTACACACTGCTGTATACTATGCGATGCTACACCTGCCTAAAACATTTACACACTACTGTATACTATGAGATGCTACACCTGCCTAAAACGTTTGTACACTCTTGTATACTATGGGATGCTACACCTGCCTAAAACGTTTACAAAAACTGTATACTATGTGATGCTACACCTGCCTAAAACGTTTACACACTACTGTATACTATGCGATGCTACACCTGCCTAAAACGTTTACACACTACTGTATACTATGTGATGCTACACCTGCCTATAACGTTTACAAACTATTATATACTATGCGATGCTACACCTGCCTAAAATTTTTGCACACTGCTGTATACTATGCGATGCTGAACCTGCCTAAAACATTTACACACTACTGTATATTATGCAATGCTACACCTGCCTAAAACGTTTACACACTACTGTATACTATGCAATGCTGCACCTGCTTAAAATGTTTACACACTGCTGTATACTATGCGATGCTACACCTACCTAAAACATTTACACACTACTGTATACTATGCAATGCTGCACCTGCCTAAAACGTTTACACACTACTGTATACTATGCGATGCTACACCTGCCTAAAACGTTTACACAATACTGTATACTATGTGATGTTACACCTGCCTAAAACGTTTACACACTACTGTATACTATGCGATGCTACACCGGCCTAAAACGTTTACACAAACTGTATACTATGCGATGCTACACCTGCCTAAAACGTTTACACAAACTGTATACTATGCGATGTTACACCTGCCTAAAACGTTTACACACTACTGTATATTATGCGATGCTACACCTGCCTAAAACGTTTACACACTACTGTATACTATGCGATGCTACACCTGCCTAAAACATTTACACACTACTGTATACTATGCGATGCTACACCTGCCTAAAACGTTTACACACTACTGTATACTATGCGATGCTACACCTGCCTAAAACGTTTATACACTCTTGTATACTATGCAATGCTACACCTGCCTAAAACGTTTACACACTACTGTATACTATGTGATGTTACACCTGCCTAAAATGTTTACACACTACTGTATACTATGCGATGCTACACCTGCCTAAAACGTTTACACAAACTGTATACTATGTGATGCTACACCTGCCTAAAACGTTTACACAAACTGTATACTATGCGATGCTACACCTGCCTAAAACGTCTACACAAACTGTATACTATACGATGCTACACCTGCCTAAAACGTTTACACACTACTGAATCCTATGCAATGCTGCACCTGCCTAAAATGTTTACAAACTATTATATACTATGCAATGTTACACCTGCCTAAAATGTTTGCACACTGCTGTATACTATGCGATGCTGCACCTGCCTAAAACATTTACACACTACTGTATATTATGCAATGCTACACCTGCCTAAAACGTTTACACAATACTGTATACTATGCGATGCTACACCTGCCTAAAACGTTTATACACTCTTGTATACTATGCGATGCTACACCTGCCTAAAACGTTTACACACTACTGTATACTATGCGATGCTACACCTGCCTAAAACGTTTACACACTACTGTATACTATGCGATGCTACACCTGCCTAAAACGTTTACACACTACTGTATACTATGTGATGCTACACCTGCCTATAACGTTTCCAAACTATTATATACTATGCGATGCTACACCTGCCTAAAATTTTTGCACACTGCTGTATACTATGCGATGCTACACCTGCCTAAAACGTTTATACACTCTTGTATACTATGCGATGTTACACCTGCCTATAACGTTTATATACTCTTGTATACTATGCGATGCTACACCTGCCTAAAACGTTTACACACTACTGTATACTATGCGATGTTACACCTGCCTAAAACGTTTACACACTACTGTATACTATGCGATGCTACACCTGCCTAAAACGTTTACACACTATTGTATACTATGCGATGCTACACCTGCCTAAAACATTTACACACTACTGTATACTATGCGATGCTACACCTGCCTAAAACGTTTACACAAACTGTATACTATGTGATGCTACACCTGCCTAAAGCGTTTACACACTACTGTATACTATGCGATGCTACACCTGCTTAAAACGTTTACACACTACTGTATCCTATGCGATGCTACACCTGCCTAAAACGTTTACACACTACGGTATACTATGCGATGCTACACCTGCCTAAAACGTTTATACACTCTTGTATACTATGCGATGTTACACCTGCCTAAAACGTTTATACACTCTTGTATACTATGCGATGCTACACCTGCCTAAAACGTTTACACACTACTGTATACTATGTGATGTTACACCTGCCTAAAACATTTACACACTACTGTATACTATGCGATGCTACACCTGCCTAAAACGTTTACACACTACTGTATACTATGCGATGCTACACCTGCCTAAAACGTTTACACACTACTGTATACTATGCGATGCTACACCTGCCTAAAACGTTTATACACTCTTGTATACTATGCGATGCTACACCTGCCTAAAATGTTTATACACTCTTGTATACTATGCGATGCTACACCTGCCTAAACCGTTTACACACTACTGTATACTATGCGATGTTACACCTGCCTAAAACGTCTACACAAACTGTATACTATACGATGCTACACCTGCCTAAAACGTTTACACACTACTGTATACTATGCGATGCTACACCTGCCTAAAACGTTGACACACTACTGAATCCTATGCAATGTTACACCTGCCTAAAATGTTTGCACACTGCTGTATACTATGCGATGCTGCACCTGCCTAAAACATTTACACACTACTGTATATTATGCAATGCTATACCTGCCTAAAACGTTTACACACTACTGTATACTATGCGATGCTACACCTGACTAAAACGTTTATACACTCTTGTATACTATGCGATGCTACACCTGCCTAAAACGTTTACACACTACTGTATACTATGCGATGCTACACCTGCCTAAAACGTTTACACACTACTGTATACTATGCGATGCTACACCTGCCTAAAACGTTTATACACTCTTGTATACTATGCGATGTTACACCTGCCTAAAACGTTTATACACCCTTGTATACTATGCGATGCTACACCTGCCTAAAACGTTTACACACTACTGTATACTATGCGATGTTACACCTGCCTAAAACGTTTACACACTACTGTATACTATGCGATGCTACACCTGCCTAAAACGTCTACACAAACTGTATACTATGCGATGCTACACCTGCCTAAAATGTTTACACACTACTGAATCCTATGCAATGCTGCACCTGCCTAAAATGTTTACAAACTATTATATACTATGCAATGTTACACCTGCCTAAAATGTTTACACACTGCTGTATACTATGCGATGCTGCACCTGCCTAAAACATTTACACACTACTGTATATTATGCAATGCTACACCTGCCTAAAACGTTTACACACTACTGTATACTATGCAATGCTGCACCTGCCTAAAATGTTTACACACTGCTGTATACTATGCGATGCTACACCTGCCTAAAACATTTACACACTACTGTATACTATGCAATGCTTCACCTGCCCAAAATGCCCACACTACTATACACTATGCAATGCTACACCTGCCTAAAACGTTTACAAACTATTATATACTATGCAATGTTACACCTGCCTAAAATGTTTACACACTACTGTATACTATGCAATGCTACACCTGCCTAAAATGTTTACACACTACTGTATACAGCAATGCTACAGCTGCCTAAAACATTTACACACTACTGTATACAGCAATGCTACAGCTGCCTAAAACATTTACACACTACTGTATACTATACGATGCTACACCTGCCTAAAATGTTTACACACTACTGTATACTATGCAATGCTACACCTGCCTAAAACGTTTATACACTACTGTATACTATGCAATGCTGCACCTGCCTAAAACGTTTAAACACTACTGTATACTATGCGATGTTACACCTGCCTAAAACGTTTACACACTACTGTATACTATGCGATGCTACACCTGCCTAAAACGTCTACACAAACTGTATACTATGCGATGCTACACCTGCCTAAAACGTTTAAACACTACTGTATACTATGCGATGTTACACCTGCCTAAAACGTTTACACACTACTGTATACTATGCGATGCTACACCTGCCTAAAACGTCTACACAAACTGTATACTATGCGATGCTACACCTGCCTAAAATGTTTACACACTACTGAATCCTATGCAATGCTGCACCTGCCTAAAATGTTTACAAACTATTATATACTATGCAATGTTACACCTGCCTAAAATGTTTACACACTGCTGTATACTATGCGATGCTGCACCTGCCTAAAACATTTACACACTACTGTATATTATGCAATGCTACACCTGCCTAAAACGTTTACACACTACTGTATACTATGCAATGCTGCACCTGCCTAAAATGTTTACACACTGCTGTATACTATGCGATGCTACACCTGCCTAAAACATTTACACACTACTGTATACTATGCAATGCTTCACCTGCCTAAAACGTTTACACACTATTATATACTATGCAATGTTACACCTGCCCAAAATGCCCACACTACTATACACTATGCAATGCTACACCTGCCTAAAACGTTTACAAACTATTATATACTATGCAATGTTACACCTGCCTAAAATGTTTACACACTACTGTATACTATGCAATGCTACACCTGCCTAAAATGTTTACACACTACTGTATACAGCAATGCTACAGCTGCCTAAAACATTTACACACTACTGTATACAGCAATGCTACAGCTGCCTAAAACATTTACACACTACTGTATACTATACGATGCTACACCTGCCTAAAATGTTTACACACTACTGTATACTATGCGATGCTACACCTGCCTAAAACATTTACACACTACTGTATACTATGCGATGCTACACCTGCCTAAAACGTTTACACACTACTGTATACTATGCGATGCTACACCTGCCTAAAACGTTTATACACTCTTGTATACTATGCGATGCTACACCTGCCTAAAACGTTTACACACTACTGTATACTATGTGATGTTACACCTGCCTAAAACGTTTACACACTACTGTATACTATGCGATGCTACACCTGCCTAAAACGTTTACACAAACTGTATACTATGTGATGCTACACCTGCCTAAAACGTTTACACACTACTGTATACTATGCGATGCTACACCTGCCTAAAACGTTTACACACTACTGTATACTATGCGATGCTACACCTGCCTAAAACGTTTACACACTACTGTATACTATGCGATGCTACACCTGCCTAAAACGTTTACACACTACTGTATACTATGCGATGCTACACCTGCCTAAAACGTTTATACACTCTTGTATACTATGCGATGCTACACCTGCCTAAAATGTTTATACACTCTTGTATACTATGCGATGCTACACCTGCCTAAACCGTTTACACACTACTGTATACTATGCGATGTTACACCTGCCTAAAACGTCTACACAAACTGTATACTATACGATGCTACACCTGCCTAAAACGTTTACACACTACTGTATACTATGCGATGCTACACCTGCCTAAAACGTTTACACACTACTGAATCCTATGCAATGCTGCACCTGCCTAAAATGTTTACAAACTATTATATACTATGCAATGTTACACCTGCCTAAAATGTTTGCACACTGCTGTATACTATGCGATGCTGCACCTGCCTAAAACATTTACACACTACTGTATATTATGCAATGCTATACCTGCCTAAAACGTTTACACACTACTGTATACTATGCGATGCTACACCTGCCTAAAATGTTTATACACTCTTGAATACTATGTGATGCTACACCTGCCTAAAACGTTTACACACTACTGTATACTATGCGATGTTACACCTGCCTAAAACGTTTATACACTCTTGTATACTATGCGATGCTACACCTGCCTAAAACGTTTACACACTACTGTATACTATGCGATGCTACACCTGCCTAAAACGTTTACACACTACTGTATACTATGCGATGCTACACCTGCCTAAAACGTTTATACACTCTTGTATACTATGCGATGTTACACCTGCCTAAAACGTTTATACACTCTTGTATACTATGCGATGCTACACCTGCCTAAAACGTTTAAACACTACTGTATACTATGCGATGTTACACCTGCCTAAAACGTTTACACACTACTGTATACTATGCGATGCTACACCTGCCTAAAACGTCTACACAAACTGTATATTATGCGATGCTACACCTGCCTAAAATGTTTACACACTGCTGTATACTATGCGATGCTGCACCTGCCTAAAACATTTACACACTACTGTATATTATGCAATGCTACACCTGCCTAAAACGTTTACACACTACTGTATACTATGCAATGCTGCACCTGCCTAAAATGTTTACACACTGCTGTATACTATGCGATGCTACACCTGCCTAAAACATTTACACACTACTGTATACTATGCAATGCTTCACCTGCCTAAAACGTTTACACACTATTATATACTATGCAATGTTACACCTGCCCAAAATGCCCACACTACTATACACTATGCAATGCTACACCTGCCTAAAACGTTTACAAACTATTATATACTATGCAATGTTACACCTGCCTAAAATGTTTACACACTACTGTATACTATGCAATGCTACACCTGCCTAAAATGTTTACACACTACTGTATACAGCAATGCTACAGCTGCCTAAAACATTTACACACTACTGTATACAGCAATGCTACAGCTGCCTAAAACATTTACACACTACTGTATACTATACGATGCTACACCTGCCTAAAATGTTTACACACTACTGTATACTATGCGATGCTACACCTGCCTAAAACGTTTACACACTACTGTATACTAAGCGATGCTACACCTGCCTAAAACGTTTACACACTACTGTATACTATGCAATGCTACACCTGCCTAAAACGTTTATACACTACTGTATACTATGCAATGCTGCACCTGCCTAAAACGTTTATACACTCTTGTATACTATGCGATGCTACACCTGCCTAAAACGTTCACACAAACTGTATACTATGTGATGCTACACCTGCCTAAAACATTTACACACTACTGTATACTATGCGATGCTACACCTGCCTAAAACGTTTGTACACTCTTGTATACTATGTGATGCTACACCTGCCTAAAACGTTTACACAAACTGTATACTATGCGATGCTACACCTGCCTAAAACATTTACACACTACTGTATACTATGCGATGCTACACCTGCCTAAAACGTTTACACACTACTGTATACTATGTGAAGCTACACCTGCCTATAACGTTTACAAACTATTATATACTATGCGAAGCTACACCTGCCTAAAATGTTTACACACTACTGTATACTATGCAATGCTACACCTGCCTAAAATGTTTGCACACTGCTGTATACTATGCGATGCTGAACCTGCCTAAAACATTTACACACTACTGTATATTATGCAATGCTACACCTGCCTAAAACGTTTACACACTACTGTATACTATGCAATGCTGCACCTGCCTAAAATGTTTACACACTGCTGTATACTATGCGATGCTACACCTGCCTAAAACATTTACACACTACTGTATACTATGCAATGCTGCACCTGCCTAAAACGTTTACACACTACTGTATACTATGCGATGCTACACCTGCCTAAAACGTTTACACACTACTGTATACTATGCGATGCAACACCTGCCTAAAACGTTTATACACTCTTGTATACTATGCGATGCTACACCTGCCTAAAATGTTTACACACTACTGTATATTATGCAATGCTACACCTGCCTAAAATGTTTGCACACTGCTGTATACTATGCGATGCTGAACCTGCCTAAAACGTTTACACACTACTGTATACTATGCAATGCTGCACCTGCCTAAAATGTTTACACACTGCTGTATACTATGCGATGCTACACCTGCCTAAAACATTTACACACTACTGTATACTATGAGATGCTACACCTGCCTAAAACGTTTGTACACTCTTGTATACTATGGGATGCTACACCTGCCTAAAACGTTTACAAAAACTGTATACTATGTGATGCTACACCTGCCTAAAACGTTTACACACTACTGTATACTATGCGATGCTACACCTGCCTAAAACGTTTACACACTACTGTATACTATGTGATGCTACACCTGCCTATAACGTTTACAAACTATTATATACTATGCGATGCTACACCTGCCTAAAATTTTTGCACACTGCTGTATACTATGCGATGCTGAACCTGCCTAAAACATTTACACACTACTGTATATTATGCAATGCTACACCTGCCTAAAACGTTTACACACTACTGTATACTATGCAATGCTGCACCTGCTTAAAATGTTTACACACTGCTGTATACTATGCGATGCTACACCTGCCTAAAACATTTACACACTACTGTATACTATGCAATGCTGCACCTGCCTAAAACGTTTACACACTACTGTATACTATGCGATGCTACACCTGCCTAAAACGTTTACACAATACTGTATACTATGTGATGTTACACCTGCCTAAAACGTTTACACACTACTGTATACTATGCGATGCTACACCTGCTTAAAACGTTTACACAAACTGTATACTATGTGATGCTACACCTGACTAAAACGTTTATACACTCTTGTATACTATGCGATGCTACACCTGCCTAAAACGTTTACACACTACTGTATACTATGTGATGTTACACCTGCCTAAAACGTTTACACACTACTGTATACTATGCGATGCTACACCGGCCTAAAACGTTTACACAAACTGTATACTATGCGATGCTACACCTGCCTAAAACGTTTACACAAACTGTATACTATGCGATGTTACACCTGCCTAAAACGTTTACACACTACTGTATATTATGCGATGCTACACCTGCCTAAAACGTTTACACACTACTGTATACTATGCGATGCTACACCTGCCTAAAACATTTACACACTACTGTATACTATGCGATGCTACACCTGCCTAAAACGTTTACACACTACTGTATACTATGCGATGCTACACCTGCCTAAAACGTTTATACACTCTTGTATACTATGCAATGCTACACCTGCCTAAAACGTTTACACACTACTGTATACTATGTGATGTTACACCTGCCTAAAATGTTTACACACTACTGTATACTATGCGATGCTACACCTGCCTAAAACGTTTACACAAACTGTATACTATGTGATGCTACACCTGCCTAAAACGTTTACACAAACTGTATACTATGCGATGCTACACCTGCCTAAAACGTCTACACAAACTGTATACTATACGATGCTACACCTGCCTAAAACGTTTACACAAACTGTATACTATGTGATGCTACACCTGCCTAAAACGTTTACACAAACTGTATACTATGCGATGCTACACCTGCCTAAAACGTCTACACAAACTGTATACTATACGATGCTACACCTGCCTAAAACGTTTACACACTACTGAATCCTATGCAATGCTGCACCTGCCTAAAATGTTTACAAACTATTATATACTATGCAATGTTACACCTGCCTAAAATGTTTGCACACTGCTGTATACTATGCGATGCTGCACCTGCCTAAAACATTTACACACTACTGTATATTATGCAATGCTACACCTGCCTAAAACGTTTACACAATACTGTATACTATGCGATGCTACACCTGCCTAAAACGTTTATACACTCTTGCATACTATGCGATGCTACACCTGCCTAAAACGTTTACACACTACTGTATACTATGCGATGCTACACCTGCCTAAAACGTTTACACACTACTGTATACTATGCGATGCTACACCTGCCTAAAACGTTTACACACTACTGTATACTATGTGATGCTACACCTGCCTATAACGTTTACAAACTATTATATACTATGCGATGCTACACCTGCCTAAAATTTTTGCACACTGCTGTATACTATGCGATGCTACACCTGCCTAAAACGTTTATACACTCTTGTATACTATGCGATGTTACACCTGCCTATAACGTTTATATACTCTTGTATACTATGCGATGCTACACCTGCCTAAAACGTTTACACACTACTGTATACTATGCGATGTTACACCTGCCTAAAACGTTTACACACT
Source organism: Leptodactylus fallax (assembly GCA_947044405.1). NCBI lineage: Eukaryota > Metazoa > Chordata > Amphibia > Anura > Leptodactylidae > Leptodactylus > Leptodactylus fallax. Next base: position 1,989,056 of record CAMRHE010000234.1, read on the forward strand.
ACTGTATACTATGCGATGCTACACCTGCCTAAAACGTTTACACACTATTGTATACTATGCGATGCTACACCTGCCTAAAACATTTACACACTACTGTATACTATGCGATGCTACACCTGCCTAAAACGTTTACACAAACTGTATACTATGTGATGCTACACCTGCCTAAAGCGTTTACACACTACTGTATACTATGCGATGCTACACCTGCTTAAAACGTTTACACACTACTGTATCCTATGCGATGCTACACCTGCCTAAAACGTTTACACACTACGGTATACTATGCGATGCTACACCTGCCTAAAACGTTTATACACTCTTGTATACTATGCGATGTTACACCTGCCTAAAACGTTTATACACTCTTGTATACTATGCGATGCTACACCTGCCTAAAACGTTTACACACTACTGTATACTATGTGATGTTACACCTGCCTAAAACATTTACACACTACTGTATACTATGCGATGCTACACCTGCCTAAAACGTTTACACACTACTGTATACTATGCGATGCTACACCTGCCTAAAACGTTTACACACTACTGTATACTATGCGATGCTACACCTGCCTAAAATGTTTATACACTCTTGTATACTATGCGATGCTACACCTGCCTAAAATGTTTATACACTCTTGTATACTATGCGATGCTACACCTGCCTAAACCGTTTACACACTACTGTATACTATGCGATGTTACACCTGCCTAAAACGTCTACACAAACTGTATACTATACGATGCTACACCTGCCTAAAACGTTTACACACTACTGTATACTATGCGATGCTACACCTGCCTAAAACGTTGACACACTACTGAATCCTATGCAATGTTACACCTGCCTAAAATGTTTGCACACTGCTGTATACTATGCGATGCTGCACCTGCCTAAAACATTTACACACTACTGTATATTATGCAATGCTATACCTGCCTAAAACGTTTACACACTACTGTATACTATGCGATGCTACACCTGACTAAAACGTTTATACACTGTTGTATACTATGCGATGCTACACCTGCCTAAAACGTTTACACACTACTGTATACTATGCGATGCTACACCTGCCTAAAACGTTTACACACTACTGTATACTATGCGATGCTACACCTGCCTAAAACGTTTATACACTCTTGTATACTATGCGATGTTACACCTGCCTAAAACGTTTATACACCCTTGTATACTATGCGATGCTACACCTGCCTAAAACGTTTACACACTACTGTATACTATGCGATGTTACACCTGCCTAAAACGTTTACACACTACTGTATACTATGCGATGCTACACCTGCCTAAAACGTCTACACAAACTGTATACTATGCGATGCTACACCTGCCTAAAATGTTTACACACTACTGAATCCTATGCAATGCTGCACCTGCCTAAAATGTTTACAAACTATTATATACTATGCAATGTTACACCTGCCTAAAATGTTTACACACTGCTGTATACTATGCGATGCTGCACCTGCCTAAAACATTTACACACTACTGTATATTATGCAATGCTACACCTGCCTAAAACGTTTACACACTACTGTATACTATGCAATGCTGCACCTGCCTAAAATGTTTACACACTGCTGTATACTATGCGATGCTACACCTGCCTAAAACATTTACACACTACTGTATACTATGCAATGCTTCACCTGCCCAAAATGCCCACACTACTATACACTATGCAATGCTACACCTGCCTAAAACGTTTACAAACTATTATATACTATGCAATGTTACACCTGCCTAAAATGTTTACACACTACTGTATACTATGCAATGCTACACCTGCCTAAAATGTTTACACACTACTGTATACAGCAATGCTACAGCTGCCTAAAACATTTACACACTACTGTATACAGCAATGCTACAGCTGCCTAAAACATTTACACACTACTGTATACTATACGATGCTACACCTGCCTAAAATGTTTACACACTACTGTATACTATGCGATGCTACACCTGCCTAAAACGTTTACACACTACTGTATACTATGCAATGCTACACCTGCCTAAAACGTTTATACACTACTGTATACTATGCAATGCTGCACCTGCCTAAAACGTTTATACACTCTTGTATACTATGTGATGTTACACCTGCCTAAAACGTTCACACAAACTGTATACTATGTGATGCTACACCTGCCTAAAACATTTACACACTACTGTATACTATGCGATGCTACACCTGCCTAAAACGTTTGTACACTCTTGTATACTATGTGATGCTACACCTGCCTAAAACGTTTACACAAACTGTATACTATGCGATGCTACACCTGCCTAAAACATTTACACACTACTGTATACTATGCGATGCTACACCTGCCTAAAACGTTTACACACTACTGTATACTATGCGATGCTACACCTGCCTAAAACGTTTACACACTACTGTATACTATGCGATGCAACACCTGCCTAAAACGTTTATACACTCTTGTATACTATGCGATGCTACACCTGCCTAAAATGGTTACACACTACTGTATACTATGCGATGCTACACCTGCCTAAAACGTTTACACACTACTGTATACTATGCAATACTGCACCTGCCTAAAATGTTTACACACTGCTGTATACTATGCGATGCTACACCTGCCTAAAACATTTACACACTACTGTATACTATGCAATGCTGCACCTGCCTAAAACGTTTACACACTACTGTATACTATGCAATGCTGCACCTGCCTAAAACGTTTACACACTACTGTATACTATGCGATGCTACACCTGCCTAAAATGTTTACACACTACTGTATATTATGCAATGCTACACCTGCCTAAAATGTTTGCACACTGCTGTATACTATGCGATGCTGAACCTGCCTAAAACATTTACACAGTACTGTATATTATGCAATGCTACACCTGCCTAAAACGTTTACACACTACTGTATACTATGCAATGCTGCACCTGCCTAAAATGTTTACACACTGCTGTATACTATGCGATGCTACACCTGCCTAAAACATTTACACACTACTGTATACTATGCAATGCTGCACCTGCCTAAAACGTTTACACACTACTGTATACTATGCGATGCTACACCTGCCTAAAACGTTTATACACTCTTGTATACTATGCGATGCTACACCTGCCTAAAACGTTTACACACTGCTGTATACTATGCGATGCTACACCTGCCTAAAACGTTTATACACTCTTGTATACTATGCGATGTTACACCTGCCTAAAACGTTTACACACTCTTGTATACTATGCGATGTTACACCTGCCTAAAACGTTTACACACTACTGTATACTATGCGATGTTACACCTGCCTAAAACGTTTACACACTACTGTATACTATGCGATGCTACACCTGCCTAAAACGTTTACACACTACTGTATACTATGCGATGCTACACCTGCCTAAAACGTTTACACACTACTGTATACTATGCGATGCTACACCTGCCTAAAACGTTTATACACTCTTGTATACTATGCGATGCTACACCTGCCTAAAACGTTTACACACTACTGTATACTATATGATGTTACACCTGCCTAAAACGTTTACACACTACTGTATACTATGCGATGCTACACCTGCCTAAAACGTTTACACAAACTGTATACTATGCGATGCTACACCTGCCTAAAACGTTTACACACTACTGTATACTATGCGATGCTACACCTGCCTAAAACGTTTACACACTACTGTATACTATGCGATGCTACACCTGCCTAAAACGTTTACACACTACTGTATACTATGCGATGCTACACCTGCCTAAAACGTTTATACACTCTTGTATACTATGTGATGCTACACCTGCCTAAAACGTTTACACACTACTGTATACTATGCGATGCTACACCTGCCTAAAACGTCTACACAAACTGTATACTATACGATGCTACACCTGCCTAAAACGTTTACACACTACTGTATACTATGCGATGCTACACCTGCCTAAAACGTCTACACAAACTGTATACTATACGATGCTACACCTGCCTAAAACGTTTACACACTACTGTATACTATGCGATGCTACACCTGCCTAAAACGTTTACACACTACTGAATCCTATGCAATGCTGCACCTGCCTAAAATGTTTACAAACTATTATATACTATGCAATGTTACACCTGCCTAAAATGTTTGCACACTGCTGTATACTATGCGATGCTGCACCTGCCTAAAACATTTACATACTACTGTATATTATGCAATGCTACACCTGCCTAAAACGTTTATACACTCTTGTATACTATGCGATGTTACACCTGCCTAAAACGTTTATACACTCTTGTATACTATGCGATGCTACACCTGCCTAAAACGTTTACACACTACTGTATACTATGCGATGTTACACCTGCCTAAAACGTTTACACACTACTGTATACTATGCGATGCTACACCTGCCTAAAACGTTTACACACTACTGTATACTATGCGATGCTACACCTGCCTAAACATTTACACACTACTGTATACTATGCGATGCTACACCTGCCTAAAACGTTTACACACTACTGTATACTATACGATGCTACACCTGCCTAAAACGTTTACACACTACTGTATACTATGCGATGCTACACCTGCCTAAAACGTTTACACACTACTGTATACTATGCGATGTTACACCTGCCTAAAACGTTTACACACTACTGTATACTATGCGATGCTACACCTGCCTAAAACGTTTACACACTACTGTATACTATACGATGCTACACCTGCCTAAAACGTCTACACAAACTGTATACTATACGATGCTACACCTGCCTAAAACGTTTACACACTACTGAATCCTATGCAATGTTGCACCTGCCTAAAATGTTTACACACTGCTGTATACTATGCGATGCTACACCTGCCTAAAACATTTACACACTACTGTATACTATGCAATGCTACACCTGCCTAAAACGTTTACACACTACTGTATACTATGCGATGCTACACCTGCCTAAAACGTTTGCACACTACTGTATAATATGCCCATCTGAAACAACAAGATATTGTTTTTTTTTATAAGAAAAATCATTTGTGGTGACAGTGTGGGAAAATGTGTTTTCTGACAGATAGAATTTTTTTTTTCTTTTGGAAATGTGTTAGACATTCCTCTGTAGTGAGAATCGTCATTGCTATTGTAGTAATGTATAATAGATATTGCTGGAGAATCAGGCATCATATTTTATGCTAAAAATCGGGCATGAAAATGATAGGGCAGTGTAAATATGAACTTGATTGATGTTTATGGAATGAGTGGTGGGACTTTTGGATGTCACAGTCCTGATGCTGGTGATCATCTGGACCGTGGCATTAACAAATGGCCAATTTAGGTGTATAGCAGGGCGTAACTAGCAAAGACTGGGCACATAGCAAACTTTTGACTTGGGCCCCAGGGGTGCACCACTAATGAGGCGAAGTGAGGTGGCCGCCTCAGGTGGCACTGTCCGTTACTGTCTGGGGAGCGGCATTTTTTACTTTATATTTACCGTAAACCAGTCCAGGACAGGCCGCTTTAAAAAAAAAAAACAAAGCTGCGCGGGGCCTGTCCTGGGCTGGTTTACGAGATCTCCGCATCTCAGCGCAGGCGGCGATACAATGATGTTATCACGCCTCCTACGCTGAGACGCGGACGCAAGTGAAGAGGAGGCGGCGGCTCCATCAAGGGATCGCAGGTAGGTGCGGAGAACTTTTTTTTTATATATATATATAAATAGGCCGTAACCTGCTGGAGTAACCCCGGCAGGTAACGGAATATTTATTTACCGATCCCCGCTCCTGCTGTGGCTGCCTCCACTTCCCCTTCTGCTATCAGACGCAGAAGGGGGAATCAGAAGCGGCTGTGAGCAGCCGCGGGCATCGGTAAGTGAGGCCAAATACTACTATTATTATATAATAATTATATAATAATCGGAGACCCAGGGGAGGTGATAAACATAAAAAACAATGTTACTCACCTCTCCAGCGATCCAATGTTACTCCCAGCAGGCTTCGGCCTTCTTTGGTGACGTCCCAGGCGTCACGTGAGCCAGGCCGACGTCATTATGTTGCGACGCCAGTCTGTGCGACATTGAAGAGGGCTGAAAGCAGGGAGTGCCCCGGAGACCAGGTAAGTAACAGTATATTTTATGTTTGTCACCACCTGGGTCTCCGATTTTTATACTCTGGGGTCTTTTAGACCCCAGAGTATAATAATAGTTCATGGGTGGGTTACTATGGAGCAGAATACTGTGTGCAGGGGCCACTATGGGGCATAATTACATGTGCAGGGGCCACTATGGAGTATTATACCGAGTGCAGGGGCCACTATGGAGTATAATACTGTGTGCAGAGGCCGCTGCAGGGCATAATACTGTGTGCAGGGGCCACTATGGAGCATAATATCGTGTGCAGGGGCCACTATGGAGCATAATATCGTGTGCAGGGGCCACTATGGAGCATAATACCAATTGCAGGGTTCACTATGAGGCATAATACCGTGTGCAGGGGCCACTATGGAGCATAATACCGTGTGCAGGGGCCCCTGCGGGGAATAATACTGTGTGCAGGGGCCGCTGTGGGCCATAATACAAATTGTATAGTGCTGCGGAATATGTTGGCGCTATATAAATAAAATTTATTATTGTTATTATTATAATACCGTGTAATACTGTATTTAAAAAAAAAAATTAAAAAAACACCTACTCACCTGTCCCTGGTGTTTTCTTCTGGCGGACGTCCCCACTGCACATGACTGGCTAGGTCGCTGACACGGGACATCACAGTGCTGTGGGGAAGAAAACACTGGAGCAGCAGGACTGAAAAGCACTGAGAGACACCGTAGTACCTTCCCCAGCCTCATATTAAAAAAGTAGTTATCCTGAACAACCCCTTTAAGGTGGCACTTGACCTTTATTAAAGGGTCTTTCCAGCTCATTTTTATTGATGTTCTATCCTTAGGACAGATTATAATCTGATAATTATAATATTATAATTGATAATTATCAATAAAAGATCAGTGGACCCCCCTCCTGATCAGATGTATAAAGGGGCTATGGCGCCTGTTTATATCACACGCTGTCTGTTTATAGTGACCGTGTGAAGTAATTACAGTCTTGTCACATAGACGTGTATAGGACAAGGCTGTAGTTACATTACATGGCCGCTATGAGATGAATGACACTATGTAAACAGAGAATCGGTCACGGTGCTTACAAAGATACCACGGTTCATTCAAACAGCTGGGTTTTTGAACCCCACTGATTAGTTTATTAATGACCTGGAAAACCTTTTAATTAGCTAACACCTGGGACATTATTTATAAGGGGCACTATTTATACAGGGTACACACAGACATTATTAATATAAAGATGCACTTGGGAGTATTATTCATTATGGGGGGTTATAACATATATTTTATAATTGGGGTAGCAGCAGGATGGGGGCTTTGTGTAGGTGAGGACAATGTGGGTCTGGAAAAGTGAGGAGTCAAAGATGTGAGACAAGTCACAGCTGGAAGAAGTGTTCATGGCGGTCCAGAGGGAAGAGAAGAGAAATGTGACCGATTAGTCATAGACGTCACCTGTAAGTCACAAAATGTTACTGCCCTGTATTCACCTAAATGATAGAGGATAAATACCTGATTGATGGGGGTCTGTCTGCTGAGACCCCCACTGAGCCTGAGAATTGTTTTTTTTTTTTCCCCCACTGGGTGGGAATTCAGCCTGACCGCAGCCATATATATAGGTGTGTCACTTGGTGGATGGACGAACCCGCGTGGCTCTCATTCACTTCGATGGAAGTGCCAAAGATAGGTGAAGTCCAGTACTCAGCTATCTGCGGGGCTCCTATTATAGAGAATGGGGGCCACGTGGGCTCGTCCATCCACCAAGCAGAAGATGTGTGAAGTTACTTTCATTGTTAATGCCGTGTTGTTGATGTCTGATACTGAAGTAATACAGGAAGAAGAATTCTTAAAAACTGCTTCATAAGTTTGTGTATGTTTATTGTACGACAATAACAGCGCGTGACGTTAACAGCATGTAAACGCAATTTTATATTTTTTTTGGGGGGGGGCGTCTTTCGATAATCAGCCTCAGGCAGCAAAGATGCTAGGTTCACCACTGTTGGGCCCCCTCCTCCCACGGCATGGTGCCCCCTTTCCTGACCCCCACACAGTATAATGCCCCATTTACACACACTAAAATGTCCCAAAGTGACATCACGGCCCTTGCACACAGTATAATGTCCAATAACAGCCCCTCCATACACTATAATCCCTCCACACAGTATAATGTTCCATAGCGGCCCCTCCGCACAGTATTTTGACCCATAGTGGCCCTTCAACACAGTATTATGTCCCATAGTATCCCCTGTGCAGAGTATAATGTGCCATAGCAGCCTCCATACAGTACAATGTCTCACAGTGGCCCCTCCACACAGTATTATGTCCCATAGTGGCCCTTGCACACAGTATAATGTTCCATAGTGGCCACTGCACACAGTATAATATTCCATAGCAGCCTCCATACAGTATAATGTCTCACAGTGGCCCCTCCATACATTATTATATCCCATTGTGGTCCCTCCACACAGTATTATGTCCCATAGTGGCCCCTGCCCACAGTATTATGTCCCATTGTGGCCCCAAAAGTGTTCATTGCAAATATTGCCAAAATTTTGGGTTCAGCAGAACACCCTGACCCACGTGACATTTGTGACGTCACTACAGAGACCAAAAACTGCATTTAGTCACGCCAGAGAGGTGAATAACACTGGTTTTAATGTTCCCCTGGGCCTCCAATTATTATACTCTGGATTCTGAAGAGACCCCAATATACAATGATAGCAGTATTTGTCGGGGTTCACCCAACAAATACTCTTGCCATAGGTCTGTGGCCTTACTTACCGATCCCTGCTCATGCTCACGGCCGCCTCTGCTTTCCCCTTCTTCCCTCCAGGGGTCCACAGCGACGTAATATAAGATGCACGGTGCCCCCTGGAGGACAGAAGAGGGAGCAGTGGTGAGCAGGAAAGGGAATCAGTAAGTAAATAGGGTCTGTTACCTGCAGGGATTATTCCAGCAGGTAACTGCCTATTTAAAAAAAAAAAACCCAAAAAAAACACATTGTCTATCTGGTTGTAAAAGTATTCTATTGTCTTTATTGTTATAGCATTTAAAAGCACTAGGTAACTATATGATACCAGGGATACTGAAACTGGAATTTTCTAACCTTCTATACCTGCCCTAGTAGCTTTTCAGTTTTTCGTAGTTAGATTGGAATTTTAGACCACAGGATGGATCCATGGTTGATCAAGTTCAAGAAGGGTCCATGATTAAAAAAAAATATCACAAGTTAGGTAACCTATATTTTTGGATATTGGGCATTGCTCCATGTATTTTTCCCACTAATATGAGACAATCAGCTTCTTCATTATTGGTTTTATTGCTTACATCTTAATCAACACAGTTGATTTATAGGATGGACTTGTTGAATTTTTGTCTCAAATTTTTATTGCCTTGGGCATGGTCTAATAAGTACAGAAGTCATAGAGGGCATGACTATGACCTTTCTGTTGATTTTGGGTGTTATAAACTGTAAAACCTTCAGTGCCTGCAGTGGGTTAAAGGTAATTGCAAGCAAAATGCACAAAGGAAGTCATTTTCCATACATTCCATACAGTAGATATGTATATTAAGAAGAAACCCTAAATATCCTGGATCGTGCTTTATGCTGCTGATTTGTGCAAGTGTATAGTATGGCCCTCCACTGATCAGATATCTATGGCCTATCCTAACGATAGCTGAAAAATCCTAAATCTTGGACAACCCCTTTAAATACTTCTCTAGTTATAATTTGTATCTATGGGCGCTGAACTATTTCTGGATCATTGACCTTGGTGTTTACTTTATACTATGGAACTCAGAGAATTTGGTGTGGTTTATTTGGTTTGGTGTGCTATGTATTTTAAAAGAGAATTCTGTAAAGAATATCATTTGCCCTTTTTAACCATCTGTAAGCGATCTACCGAGTCTTTCTATGATGATTTAGTATCACAACCAATTTCAATAAACAGACCTGCATAAAGTAGCCTTGGTAAGTCACATTGAAAGCTATTACAACAATAATCCACCTACTTCTATGTTTATTAGAGAAATACCCATTTGAATAATGTTACAAATATCTAGCTGATAATGCTAGGCTGATGATCACATTTTAAGTCAAATGATGTTCTTCGTGTACTTCCATTAGTCCTGTAAACCTACTATTTTCATTACTAAAGATGATTTGTAAAGTCAATAAAATTGGGGATAGAAAACTGCAGCCATTTATTTTTAAGTGTCTCACTGTGAAGAAACTATTATGTGAATTTTTATGTTCAATAACCTTGCAAATAAGCAATGCTTGCTGTATTATCTCATCATGTTGTTTTATAAACTTCGGTTTTTAAAGTTAACAGAAGCGCTCTAATGTGATTTATAATTAAGACGTTCTTCCTTTACTCATTTTTTGCCGTACGCCTTCTCTAATATGTTTCCTTTACTTGGGTAAACTACTGTATATCAGAAAAACATTTATGAGCCTTGCCATTCATGTGGTGAAACTGATCAGTAGTCAGGAATGTTCTTGACTTTTTAGTCTGTACTATGTTTCACTACTAAGCTGATTCTGAGTTAAAGGAGTTGTACAGGATTAGAAAAACAAGTCTGCTTTCTTCCAAAAACAGTGTCCCACCAGTCAAAGGGTTGTGTGTGGTATTGCAGCTGAGGCCAATTCCCTTCAATCGAGTTGAGCTGTAGTACAATACCTGGTACAACACAATCTGAAATGTGGAGCATGTTTTCTTATCCTGTATAATTCCTTAAGTGTAGGCACCAAAAATGTAAAATCATAGCTTTTTTGAATGATGTATAAAGCTGTATTTATTCACCCAATGAACCATCTGTAAATATGTTTAAATAAAATAGTAAAGTAGTAGACTGCAGGATTCTGCAAGAGTATCAAGGATGGGAAAAAACTATGTACAAATAAATCAATGGACAGTACAGAGGTCTGTCTGATGATCCTACGATACCCAGAATTGTAATTAGGAAAAAAAAATCAAAAGTGCCAAACTGGCGTTTTTTTTTTGCTGTTTCACCTCTGATTTGAATAAAAAGTGATCTAAGCAATAGACATTCCCCAAAATGGTATAACTAAAAAGTACATCTGGCTCCGCAAAAAAGACGCCCTATTCTTCCCCATACAGGTGCAGGGCCACCTGTCAATGTGATCTTGCAGCGTTTGCAAAACGACAACTTCCATATATTAAATATTTTACCATTGTTTGATTCAAAATTTTTTTTCCCCTATTTTCCTCCTCTAAAACCTAAGTGCGTCTTATGGTCTGGTGTGTCTTATAGTCCAAAAAATAGGGTAATAAGTCCTGTAAAACACCTCTAACTGAGATCTCAAAATATATCCATTAAGATACTGCAAAATTTTAGTTTAATATTTTACAGTAACAAATTAAAAAAGTAATCCTGTAAGAAATACATATGCAGACAATTCTTAATAGGTAATATTTATATTTTACAGCCTGTTGTACTCTTCCATTATCATATGTCAAACATGAAATTTTATTATCAGTTATAAACAATGGGAGGCATTTACCAAGCAACGGATGTGTCCACTTTTAACTTAACTCAACTTTGGATAAAAACAATTTTTCATGAAACTAATTGAATACAATATCACAGCCGGCTAGCAACTCTTTAAAAGCCTGCAAAAACAAACAATGTGTAGCCACACATAGACACATACAATGCTTTGAAAATGTTGGCAGATGTGGAAATAATGCTGCAGAGAATGCTTTAAAAAATAGAAGTGTTAATAGTTTATCTTTTTGTCAAATGAAGTGAATGAACAAAAGAGAAATCTAAGTCACATCAATATTTGGCGTCAGCGCCCAGACAGATTTGAGCAAGCCTACTTCCAGAGAAGATCTGTACTTAGTTCTCCAAGATGTTTCGAACAACCTCCCTGCCGAGTTCCTTCAAACACTGTCTGCAAGTGTACCGAGAAGACTTTTTTAAGGTAAAGGGCAGTCACACCACATATTGATGGGAATTACATTTCTCTTTTATTCACTTTATTTTGTTAAAGTAGAACTCTAAAAAAGTATTCTCTGGCCTAGAAAGGCACATGATGTAAATTGTAGTGAGGTTAATCTTAATGCTGGCTGTATTTGTGAGTTATCCACTCTTTTATGGTCCATAGCTGGTCCAAGTGATCAGCAATCATACTGTTCAACTGGCACAACTTCTCATGTGTGGACAGAAAGTATGTTTCTCCATTTAGTCCTATGGAAGCCTTGATTTGTGTTTCATAGGTATGAATGGAGAAACAGACTTCTTGTCCACATATGAGAAGTTGGAGAGTATGATTTCTGATCATCTGACACAGCCGAGGGCAAGCAAAAAATTGGATAACTCACAAATACAGCCACCATTAATTACCTTTACTACAATTTACATCATGTGCTTTCTAACAGGCCAGAGAATAAACATTGTTGTGGGATTTCTGCTTTTTAATTTTTACTTTTTTAAATAAATCAGTAACACTTCTATTTTTGAAACAAATCTTATTTTGCAGAATTTTTCTGCCTAAAACTTTTGCAAAATACATTATAAGATACTACTTTGTGATGTAATAGCAAGAAACAGTATTGTGTTGAAAAACTGGTAAATCTGGATATGTCTAGCCAAGATGAAAGGAAAGGGATGACCCATGCACCAAAATTCTCATTCAGTTCACCTCAAAAACTGTCGTACATGCATTACACCACAATAATTATCACTTTTAGAAACTTTTTGACCCTCACGTGACAAAAGGGCACCATTAAGTAGGAAAGAAGGTGTTATGTTAGAGTTCCAGGAGCACAAATCACAAAATAGCATGATCTGGCTGATAACAGAGAGAAGTAGAACAGCTGCTTAAATATTGTATAGTGCTAAGATAGGTCCAGACACCAAAACACCATCCACAAGACCAGATGGCCTGAATGTAGGGTCTGAGTTCTCACCACCAGAAACCATAAACTCTCCACTATCTGAAACTAAACCAGAAACCACAATTGACTTAACAGGGCAGATCTGAAACAGAAGAAAAAATGTTTGGCAAATGGTCAGGACCAGGAGTAATGTGAGAGGTAGAATCAGGAGACAAAACATATATCCAATATAAAGCCAAGGTTAGTTCCAAGAGGTCACATCAGAGTCAGAATCAGGAGACAAATGAATAACCAGAAACAAGCCAAGAGTCTGAATAAACCAACCAACACACACACGATCAGGGTACAGAGCCAAAAATTTGCCAAAATTGGACCAAAGTTTACACACAAACTAAGCCAACCATTAGGTGGTGTAAAGTTAGATAAACTCCAGTAAAAAAAAAAAAATCTGTCCTAATAGAACAAGTACTTTCTAAATGTATTTGTTTGTTTTCTGCTGGAACTTTGGAGCCCATGATTAAGTTAGGGCTTGAGCCCATTAGAGGATCTAATTCTGGTGGGCCAGTCCAACCCAATAAATTCTGACATTACAAGCTATTATGCTCTAAATCAATCTGAAAATGGCACCTCACCTTGCCTACATAAAAGGTGCATGACCTGCAAGCACATCCACACCGCTGACAGTGTACCTATCCCACAGTCACAACAGATGCACAGAATTAGGGGGACATTTTCCTGCAGGTCTTCCAATGTGGTGTACCTCATAATGTGTACGCAATGTCCCACCACAGGCCTCTATGTGGGGGAAACAGGGCAGAGACTCAGTCAACGAATGAACTCACACAGATCCAGTATTAATAACAGCAGAACCGATCTCCCAGTGGCCGCACATTTCTCCGGAGAAAAACACTCTATTGAAGATTTGCGGGTTGTGGTTTTAATGGGACATTTTAAGACGCAGGAGGCGAGAAAACAATGGGAGTACAAATGTATGCAAAAATTTCAAACTCTGCAATTTGGACTTAATATTCATGCCAGCTTCATGTCACACTATGTATGAACCATGAACTGAACTCAATATTCATGCCAGCTTCATGTCACACTATGTATGAACTGTGAGGGTCACAAATCACCTCCTAATAGCAAACAGATAACAGATCCCTCTGTCATGCACCACAACTTTCCAGATTGTTTTTTTTGACCTGTTGTAAATAACTTCTCTACTTAGATTGCATTTTTTTAAGGACTCTAAAATTCTTTGAAACCCATGTGTATAAAAATCTGTGAATTTTCAGTTCTTGTATCACACCATGTCTGATGAAGGGAGCTAGCTAGTACTCCTGAAAGCTTACTTATACATATACTCAGCCTCTAAAAGGTATCGCCTGATTTCTTCACTCTTCCACTACTTTCAATGGCTAACACGGTACAACATTATACTAAATCAATCAATCATGATGATTTAGTTGATTTTGATAGTGGTGGGTTGTACAGTTTCTTCTAGGTCATGATGCCTAGGCAAAGCATCTGTTTATGCAGTACTAAATCGACAAGCATAAAATATAATGTAACTGAGGATTTTTTAAACAAAAACTTAGAAAACACAGAGATGAGAGCATTTGATTTATCATGTTTACTTGCATCAGATAAATACAGATGAATCATCAAGATTGCCACTATTTCCAAATACCGGTAGTTTCATGTAAAATTCATAATACAACAAGAAATCTTAAAATAAAATATAACATTCACACAGTCTTAAGCTTATTTTATCTGTGAATATAAGTAACAAAATAACTTCAGCAATCAGTATGGTCAGGAAATAAATTATTTTTTTCTTTAAATAAATGCGATGAAATTTATGTCTTTCATAGATCAAACTACGGTAATTTTCTGCTATATTTTAGTGCTGTAATTTTCAGTTATTGTATTTGGATAAATAGGACATACAGTGTATTTCCAGGCGGCAAATGCATTTTTCCAGACTAAATTGGTTCCCTGAGGAATACTTTTTTCGATGCATAGGTATGAAAATCCCTAATGGGGCTCTCATGTCTCTAATGGTTCTGGCCCCCAGGATCCTTTCTACAAATCATGGACTGCCGCATTATGGAACAGTGGATTTCAACTCTACAACGGCATGCTAAAATGTTCTTTTGTGTAAATGGGTTGTTTTTAACTTGTTCCAGAAGTTGAATTACATTTGCAGTCTGCAGCACCAATTATACCTAAAGGTCTGCAAAAGATTATTTTGCTTAACCCTCACTTAGATTGTTAGTTTTTTTTTTTCCAAAATGCACTTCTAAAATACACAAATAAAAATGCCATAGTGAACTCTCTAGGGAGCACACTATATTTTAAGTGTCTCAAGTAATAGTAAATAAAATAAGAAAATAAGAGCAAAGCACAAAAGCAAATAAAATATAGAATAAAGGAAAATAAAAGGATCTTTGTTCAAACAGAAAAAGTTCTCAGTAAACAAAGGAAAAATGCTTGAAAATTGGATTGAAATACTATAAAAGATGTGAACTGCATGAAGAAAAGAATGTGAACAGATGAACATCTCATTCCTATACCACAGGTATTAATATAGAGTGTCCCCTTGTGAGTACCTCATTCTCCATCAAAAAATTCTGGGGCATCTTTCATCAAACTTTGACAACTGAGTGATAGTGTTTTTGCAACATCCGTCACACAGCTTTTTTGAGAACACATTGATTTCAATGTGTCTATTTACATATCCATTTTTTTGACAGCTTGTTTTTCATGACTGTAAGAAAATCTGACATGTTCTATCTTTGTTCATCAAAACAAATATAGGGTATAGTCAGACAGAGTTTTTTGCAGGCAGATTTTGAGGCGGAATCTGCCTCAAAAAACGCCCCCCATTCATTTCAATGGGAGTCAGTAGCAGTTTTAGTTTTTTTAAATCAGCTAGAGGAAAAAAAAAGTGATGTGACCTATCTTTAGGCGAATTCTGCCGTGAAAAACCCATTGAAATCAAAGGGAGGCGGTAAAACCGCTAGTTTTTTTTTTTACGCAGTTTTTGCAAAAACCGCATCAAAAACCGCTAGCGTTTTTTTAAAGAGAAGTTTCCAGGCACATACAGTGTGCTGGAGCAAAAAAAACGCGACAAAAATCGCGATGAAAAACGTGACAAAAAAAGTGACAAAAACGCATCATGATGTAAAAAAAAAAAAGGCGTCAAACACCGGTATGTCCTTTCAGTTTTCAGCAGCTGCACGAGATCGTGCAGCTGCTGAAACGGGGAGCCGACTGGAACTACAGCCAGAGCTCCCCTACAGAAGGCAGGAATGATTTATTACCATCCCTGCCATCCCTGATCGCTGTGTCCACAGCGCTCAATGAGCCCTTTATACGCAGCTATGGGCGCCGCTATGATGTGTCTCCCCCCTGACCCTGGCGGTCACGTGATCCGTCAGGATCAGAGTCTGATAGACTCCTACAGGACCCAGATCAAGCTCTTTAGTAACGTGCAGGTGGCTGTATTCCTCCTGCAACTGGGGCTAAATAAACCAGCCCCAGTTATAGGGAAAATCAGCCTCCCTAACCAAAAAAAAAAGTCATCCGATGTCCCCAAAGATCAAAATAAAAAATAAAAAAAGTTAATAGAAAAGTAAAAAAAAAATGTAAATAAAATAATTTAAAAAATACATACATAATATGCCAATAAAACACCCTGATTACAGGTTCTAGCCCCACCCCCAATCCATAAAACCATAAACCCATAAAAAAAACCATAAAAAATTTAAATTACCATAACGGAGAGGAAAAGCTATTTAAAAAAGTTTTTTAGTGGCACTTTGTGCTATTAAATAAAAAAATAAATAAAAATAGATATTAATGTTAAAAAATAATGGATGCTTGACGTTCATCATAAAACCGTTATTTTTCACAGACACAAAAGTCCTACACCCCAGATTTTTGTGTCCGCGAAAAATAATAGACATGTGACGGATTTGGTGTAAACAGACACTAACGATCACTAACGGACAACGGATAAAATCCCATTGAAATCAATTGGATTTTTAACGGATTTATTATGGTTCTACTAGTGTCCATTGTTAAAATCTTGTAACGGACACTAGTAGCGGACACTACTGACGGTGACAGTTTGAACGCCCCCTAAACCAACAATAACAGTAGCAGCAAGCAACAATACAATGCACTTTTAGTAGCCATTTTAAAATAAGATGTCAGTAAAGGAAAGCAGGTCAAAAGATGGGGTAATGTAAGAGGAAGCATGCCATGTCAGGTCATGTTTTCTGCACTGCCCTCGCCACCTTCCCAAAAAGAAGGACGTGGCAAGGGTGTGCAGAGAGCAAGGCCATTGACCACCAACATATTTATTGTCATTTACACCAGAAATCTGGCATAAATGATGTGGGAAATGTTCACCAGCTATGTCTGGTGTTCATATCCCTCCAAGAGAACAACCTAGCTCTCGCTCTACTGCCGATGGTGCTAATAAAACAAGTCTTCATAAATTTGCCTCAGTGTTATTATCATCGTCTGCTTCTTTCACTTCTCAGAATCAGGGGCTTATTCACAATAACAACAGGTCAGAGAGCATTGCTTCCACTCCCCCTTAATACATTCATACTGTACATGTAATTAATATTATACACTTGGGCCCCAGGGCATTCACATTTCCTCACCTGTGCAGGGCTTCTGTATTGGTGACTTCTGGCCTCTTACAGCCTCCTGGGTGACATCAGTGTCCCCAAGATCACTAAGACTTGTGCTTGGGCCTCAGCAGTCACATGGGGCTCATTGACCCATGATGCCTTGAAGCCTAATCACAGGCCTAAGTAGAAGCCAAGGGCCACTGACATCACCAGGAGGTTGAAAGTCCGGACAAAAGTTGAGTATGAACTGCGCATTACTTTTCTGCATCACCACAAGGCCTCCACTTATTATTGGACCCCAAAGTACTATATAATAATTGCACTTTCCATCCTTGTGAATATTTGGGAGACGAATCTGGTAAGGTTTGCCCAGCACTACATATAACACAAACATAGTGCTGACTATATTGATGAGACTGTGCACCCAGCCATTTTTATGTAGCTAACAATGCTCTCCTGTACATGCAGAAGCTCTGCCTTTTAACCTATTGATCCGCTATGTTCCAAATCATTGGGATTCCATCCAGCATATGCCAGAACCTCTGTACAAGCTATCAATTATTACATCATGCACCAGTCTACCTAAGCAGGAAGCATGAGTTATTTTGAGCTCATACAGTGGCAGCTCATTCAGGATGTGTGTCACCTACTCAGGCAACAAGTGATGATGAAAGAACAACTTTCCCATCTTGCTTGTGCAATATTGTGTGCAGGAAGAAGTGGAGGAGGATGATGGGATAGGAGGAAGAAGATGAGTTGGTAAAGGTGGTGGAGGGGGACATGGAGTTTTCTCAGGCACGACTAGGAGTAAACATTATAATGATGATGGCTACACTGACTATGACCAACCATTGAACTGCGGGGTGACAAACAGAACCTCTGGGTCCTCGTACACACTGGCAAGAATGGTATGCTTGCTTACATGCTGACAAGTGTATTGTTAGCATTGAACAAAGTGATCAGCATTGGATATCCAAGCTTTTAAACTCCTAATACGGTATATAGGGAATATGTTGAAATTTTTCCTGCTTCTGAATGAAAGCAAAATTGGTGCATTATTAGGATATATTCTGCATTCATCTTGCAGCAGATTTCACAGGGCAGATGCCTACTGACCATATGTCTGACCAGAAGTCCCTTCTCTTCTCTCTGCTAAGGATCACTTCGTCTGAACACCAGACAAAACAAATCTTCAGAGGTTTACCCATCCTTAATAATGTGTATGTGTGTTATTGTATTCATAGGGTTAAACAGCAAAGATCAAAGATTTCTCTTGCTTGTCTTAATGAGGCAACTGCCTGCCACTCAGGAAGAGCATACTCATCTTACATAGGGCTGCATATAAAGCGGACAGATCAGCTATAATTGTTTATATAGGAGCGATAGTTGGTCACAATTGAGTACATAGGGTCTGTAGTCATCTCCATCAAACCTACATCACTCCTCAGGGGCTAGTGGATTAAAGAAGAGGTTTGTGGTATGATGGCGGTAGTAGATTTCCCTGGAGTACACTCTAAGGTGCAAAATTAGGGACTCGGGAGACAGTTATTGAAGTTTTCAGCAAGACAATTGAAATAAACTTACACAAGATGAAGACACAACTTTAGGACACCACTGGACAAGAACAGAAGATATGAGAGGGTTCTTTCTTTGTGAGGGCCAGTTAGTGTTTCTGTAGATGTGGCAATCTCTCTCTCAAAAGTGCGCTCTTTCGCTGTCTCTTCTGTTTGAAAAGCAAAAACTACCTGCAATGCCTGAGCTGCGGAGTGCAGGTTTCAAAAAGGTTGCTGACCCTGGCCTGAAGCTCATAGGTTCAGTCATAGCTATAAGGCCCTTCCAAAAATTCTCCTCACAGACTTTATTATGCACACAACTCCAAAAGTGAGAATAATAATTTTTCTCATATCCATCTTCACCGCTAAAACAGCATTATTCCAACTTGTAGCTGCAATCCTTGGGGTAGCCTACACACTCCAGGATATGATATGATTATACACACACTAACTAGAATGATCAAAGGTCAAAGAAATGTTCCATCTGCCTTCTCCAACCGTATTGGTGCAGTCCCTCTTAAAGTTACTGCAACGTAAAACAGTAAATGGCATAATATATGTGATAAAGTGTGAAAAATACCATTAAACAGCAGTTAACCATTTTAGCAGTGGTTCACTGGAGTACTGCATTAGAACAAGTATATACTGTACAGTCATGGCCAAAAGTTTTGAGAATTACACAAATATTCTATTTTCACATGATCTGCTGCCCTCTGGTTTTTATGTGTGTTTGTCAGATGTTTTTATCACATACAGAAATATAATTGCATTCATATTATGAGTAACAGAAGCTTATATTGACAGTTAGAATGAGTTAATGCAGCAAGTCAATATTTGCAGTGTGGACCCTTCTTCTTCAGGACCTCTGCAATTCTCCCTGGCATGCTCTCAATCAACTTCTGGACCAAATCCTGACTGATAGCAGTCCATTCTTGCAGAATCAATGCTTTAATTTTGTCTGAATTTGTTGGTTTTTGTTTGTCCACCCGTCTCTTGATGATTGACCACAAGTTCTCAATGGGATTAAGATCTGGGGAGTTTCCAGGCCATGGACCCAAAATCTCTATGTTTTGTTCCCTGAGCCATTTAGTTATCACCTTTGCTTTATGGCAAGGTGCTCCATCATGCTGGAAAAGGCATTGTTGAGCGCCAAACTGCTCTTGGACGGTTGGGAGAAGTTGCTCTTGGAGGACATTCTGGTACCATTCTTTATTCATGGCTGTGTTTTTAGGCAAGACTGTGAGAGAGCCGATTCCCTTGGCTGAGAAGCAACCCCACACATGAATGGTTTCAGGATGCTTTACAGTTGGCATGAGACAAGACTGGTGGTCGCGCTCACCTCTTCTTCTCCGAATAAGCTGTTTTCCAGATGTTCCAAACAATCGAAAAGGGGATTCATCAGAGAAAATGACTTTACCCCAGTCCTCAGCAGTCCACTCCCTGTACCTTTTGCAGAATATCAGTCTGTCCCTGATGTTTTTTCTGGAGAGAAGTGGCTTCTTTGCTGCCCTCCTTGAGACCAGGCCTTGCTCCAAGAGTCTCCGCCTCACAGTGCGTGCAGATGCACTCATACCTGCCTGCTGCCATTCCTCAGCAAGCTCTGCACTGCTGGTAGCCTGATCCCGCAGCTGAAACACTTTTAAGAGACGGTCCTGCCGCTTGCTGGTCTTTCTTGGGTGCCCTGGAGCCTTTTTGGCACCAATGGAACCTCTCTCCTTGACGTTCTTGATGATGCGATAGATTGTTGACTGAGGTGCAATCTTTCTAGCTGCAATACTCTTCCCAGTTAGGCCATTTTTGTGCAGTGCAATGATGACTGCACGTGTTTCTTTAGAGATAACCATGGTTAACAGAAGAGAAACAATGATGGCAAGCACCAGCCTCCTTTTAAAGTGTACAGTGGTGTCATTCTTACTTAATCATGACAGATTGATCTCCAGCCCTGTCCTCATCAACACCCACACCTGTGTTAATGGAGCAATCACTGAAACGATGTTAGGCGGTCCTTTTAAGGCAGGGCTGCAATGATGTTGAAATGTGTTTTGGGGGATAAAGTTAATTTTCTAGGCAAATGTTGACTTTGCAAGTAATTGCTGTTAAGCTGATCACTCTTTATAACATTCTGGAGTATATGCAAATTGCCATTAGAAAAACTGAAGCAGTAAACTTTGTAAAAATTAATATTTGTTTCATTCTCAAAACTTTTGGCCATGACTGTACAATATAGTACATTAGTTTAGTTACCGTGGAACATCTTTTAAAATAGTAATGAAGTAATTGATGAAACCTGCTGATCCTTAGACAGAAGGTCGTAAGCAGCTGAGATACATAATAACATGTTACATATAATAAACATTGCAGCTGCCGAAGAACATAGGAATTAAAGAGGAAGAAACACATCAGTCAATCAGTGGATGACAAATGGAAATGAACTTCCATCTCTGGGGCTATATAAAGCCACTCATCTCTGTATAAGGCCAGTATAATTGGGACAGGGTAATTTGGATCCATGCAGAGCCTATACCAACAACATTCCAATACATGAGGCTTTATTGTCATGTTTTGTTTAATTAAAGTGCTCATTACAGGGCGGAGCCTACCCGTCGATGCTGATGGACGTCTGAGCCTGCAGCTCCGTCAGACACTAAGCCACTACCTGCCTTAAAACGCTCAATTGAGGACAAGAATGGGCAAGACACTGAGAGAAAGAAGCGGGGAACTACCAGGTACCCCCATGGGCAAGAATAACGCAGCGGAGGTGCATAAATTCTTTCGCAAGAAAGTCCAGCGTTCTCCTGCAGTGGCGCGCAAGATGGCGCTGGAAGAGGCCCACTCGGGAGATGCGGCAGAGGACTCAGATCTGGACAGCGCGTCGGGTACTGACCGGACAGACGCTATCTCCGGGATGATTACCAAGTCCTTCCTTCGCAAGGCTCTGGCACAAGCAATCGCCCCAGTGCTCGCGGAGCTCTCTGACATACGGGCTGACATACAATCCGTGGGCAAAAGAGTGGACTCCCTTGAGTCGGCGTGCTCAGCGATTACCCTTCACTCTTCTTTGCTGGCACAGCGTATCACCGATCATCACACCCACTTGAACAGAACATACGATGCTCTGGAGGATCTGGAGAATCGGAACCGCAGGAGGAACCTGCGCCTTAAGGGCCTACCGGAATCTCCTGCTTCTGAGGATCTGAGAGAGGTGATGTCGGCCATCTTTGTATCCCTCGTGGGTGCGGAAAAGGCAGCCTCGGTCCGCATCGAAAGGGTCCACCGAGCGGTCAGACCTAAACCCTCCCCTGCTGACCCACCGAGGGATGTAATCTGCAGGCTGCTGTCCTCCGCGGACACATCTGCTATACTAGCTGCTGCAAGGGAAAAAAAGACCACTTATGTATGCCCAAACAGAGATCCACCTATACCAAGACCTGGCGCCATCTACCCTGGCAAAGCGTCGGATGTTACGTCCACTGCTGGAGGCACTACGGAAAAGAGGCCTTCAGTATGCATGGCTTTTTCCCTTCGGGTTGTCTGTTCTTAAGCAAGGCCGCAGGATAGTCATACGTTCACCAGAAGATCTCTCCAAAGCCTGGGCCTTGCTCGACATACCCCCTATGGAGATTCCCTCGTGGTTGCCTCTAACCGGAGGACTTACACTCCTGGCCGTCACTGCCCAGCTTTGAACAGGAAGGCCTGCAACAGCGTCTCAGGTCGCCAAGACATAGGAAACCCTCCTTGAAGAGACACATACAAGAATCCACTTGATGTCGGTAATCTTACCACTGAGCTGTTCCTCTACGTGGAGCTGACTTGTGTGTGAAAGGCACCTTTTGCAAATTCACTGTGGTACCATTCCCTCCCACTGGACTGGCCCAGAAGTGAAGTACCTATGTTTTGCACTCATATCCGGGACTGCTGGCGGTTGAAGGTACCTTCTACCCTGGACCTATCCTCCCACACCCCCTCATACTTTCCACAACCTCCACTCCCTCATGACCTATACCAGGAGCTTGCTTTGTGCCCGATGGGCCCTGCAGCACCCACGGTGGGAGTGACTGGCACCCTATGTCGGGAAACGGGCGGTTGGAGCTCTGTCACTCTCTACCATGTTCCCTCCCTCCCCCAATTCCCTGAGAAGTCCAACTGTTTGAGATGTTTGATATACATGTCTGTGGGTGGGTTTTCTGACTAACAATTGTATTTGTGGGGCCTTCCGCCCCCCGGCCGGTGATGCATTTATTGTGCCTTGGAGGAGGAGCAGGCACGTGGGGCCCCGTGGTCTCGGATGGCGGGGGAGCCCAGGTTGGGGAAGAGGTTCATTACTTTAGCAGGGAGTATACTCATTCAGTGAACCAAAATTTTCACGTTGCACTGTGTACACTAGGCACGTCAGGGAACTTGCTAAGTAAACCTACTTGCTACTAACTACTAACTACTAACTGCCAATTACTAATCATTACTCACTGTCACTAATCAGTACCTATCGCTAACTCTCAGGGGTTACCACAAAAACCATTACTAACAGCTAACTATTACTAACTACTAACTACTACCAGCGGAATATCGGGGGGGCGGGTAGTTGGGTGGGGGGCCGGGGCTCACACACGGGTTTGTGGGTTCTTTGTATAGCAGGGTGTCGTGCCGGGATTCCCGATGCTTCGGGAAGTTATGCCGCCCTAATACATAGGGGTGTGTGCACTAACCACCCTAACTATATTGCTGAGATAGACCTCCATAAGGGATTTCGGTATAACTACATTGGAGATGTTTATGTAATCCCGGATTGTATTGATTCTGTTGTTAATGTTGTATAATATGACATGGGCTCATTTCGGCGCAATTATGGCAACTATCTCTGAGCCTATTTGCACTCTCATACTGCCCGCCCCCCGCCCTTCCAGACGTGTCCGTAGGATATCTCTAACTCTCACATCTCTTGTGTACCTTTACATCTTTTACACACTGTTGCCTGTATGTAGTCCCCATTGTTACACGCCTCTGTGCGCAACCACTCCTGTAAGGTATGGTAGTTGGCTGTCACGATTGGGACCATCTCTGTTTCCCCTATCCCTTTTATATTCTGTCTATTGACAGAGTAAGTGTTACAAGCTTAGCGGCTGTCAGGCGTTGTCGCTAAATATTTGATCTATTGACGGGCGCATTATTTTGGGCCCAACCTAGCTCTTGTACTCTTTCTCTTCTCTATCTCTATCTAAGCTTTCCTCACCTCTCTCTCTTCTCCCTTTCTACCCCTCCCCTTCCTCGTCTGGTTGTCTCACTACCCAAACCTTCCCACCTAACCTCTGTTTGTTCAAATACCCCTCCTTTCCCTCTCTCCCTCACCCTTCTTACCCATTGGACTCACATTGTCTCAGGGCCACCATGTCCGAATTAGTTTTTACTTCCTTTAACACCCTTGGCCTAAATTCCCCGAATAAGAGATCTCAAATTTTTACCATACTCCGTAAGCTACACACAAATGTGGCGTTCCTTCAAGAAACTCATTTCAAGACAGGGAATATCCCTCGACT
Source organism: Leptodactylus fallax (assembly GCA_947044405.1). Lineage (NCBI taxonomy): Eukaryota > Metazoa > Chordata > Amphibia > Anura > Leptodactylidae > Leptodactylus > Leptodactylus fallax. The sequence goes on from CAMRHE010000234.1 coordinate 2,013,784, forward strand.
CCCCACAAAAATGTTCACTACTTGTTTCCACTCCACGAATCCCACTGCTTCCTCTAGGGGTGTTTCTATTCTATTTCATTCCTCAGTACCTTTCCAGTGTTCTCAAACTTATGAGGACTCCGAGGGCAGAATTCTGCTGCTAAAAGGCACTATCGCTACTTATAAATACACCTTTGCCAATTTCTACGCTCCCAATCAAGGCCAAGTGGCTTGGCTTGTTGAGGCTCTGCGCACACTGGAACTCTTTGCAGAAGGTTCTATAATCCTAGCTGGCGATTTTAACCTCACTCTCAACCCTGCTCTTGATGCCTCTAGAGGGACATCATCTATTCCCCAGAAAGCACTGGGTAGACTCCTGCAAGACCTAAATGACTTGCATTTGGTCGATCTTTGGCGTCTGCACAACCCATCCGTGAAGGATTATTCCTTTTTTTCCAATCCTCGGCAATCCTATCAGAGACTGGATTATATTTTTGTCACTAGAGATCTAGCCCCGTATTCTCTGCAATCCCGCATCGACTCTATATCGGTGTCCGATCATGCACCAGTATGGGCTAGGTTAACACTGCGCCAACTGCCTCAAAGGGATTGGTGCTGGAGATTAAATGAAGCTTTGATGGATCGCCCAGATCTAGTTGGGACCGTCAGGCAGCAGATGGAGTCGTACTTTGCCATAAATGCTAATGCAGATACTTGTCCCACCATTACTTGGGAGGCACATAAGGCGGTAATTAGGGGAATTTTCATATCCCTGGCCTCCAGAGTCAAGAGGGAAACTCAGGCAGAACTAGACAAAATTCTTTCAGACATAGCGGCAATTGAACGCACACGCAAGGCAAGTAGACAGTTGAATAGAAGCACTGAACTCCAAACTCTGCGGGAAAAGCTAAAAGATGCCATTAACGTCCGAACGGCTAAACATTTTCTTCACTACCAACACAGGCTTTATGCACATGGGGACAAGGGGGGTAAGCTTATGACTTCGCTGATTAAGAAATGAAAGGCCAAGTGCTTTATTTCGGTTATAAAAGATCAAGCAGGCAACACACACAAATCCACCAAAGACATAACCTCGGCTTTCCTCTCATTTTACACTGGGCTATACAATCTAAACACCAATGACACTGAGACCGCTACAACAAGCAAAGTAAATAGGATAGAGGAATTCCTTAACTCCCTCTCTCTGCCATCCCTGTCGGCGGAAGACGCTGTGACACTCACGTCCTCAATTTCTTTGGAAGAAATTAAATGTGTCCTAAATAGCTTCCCTAAAGGGAAAAGCCCAGGTCCAGATGGCTTCCCCTTACAATACTATAAAGTATTCCAATCAGAATTGCTACCGCATCTTTCTAGATCCTGTAATGCCCTGCTTTCGGGGAAAAAACTCCCCTGCCAAGCACAAGAAGCACATATTACATTGCTTCCTAAAGAAGGGAAGACCCCCTCTCCTGTGGTAGCTATAGGCCTATCTCTCTCCTTAATCTCAATCTTAAATTGTGGGCGAAAATATTGGCCACTAGAATGAAACATCTTCTACCTTCCTTACTTCACCCTGATCAAGCTGGTTTTGTTCTGGGCAGAGAGGGAAAGGATAATGACATATGAAGTGTTGGTAAGTTTAGTATCGAAATAATGGCTTCATTTCAAATAATTTCACTTTTCTATTGTCATTTTTTCTCAGGGAAAGAATGAATGGAATATTCATCTCGTAAAGAACTCTTCATGTCCACCTGATCTCAGTTTCAGAGCACGATCTTTTGTTCTGCCACTCCACTTTCTGTGAAAATGCTACCTTATGTTACTGAAGTATTTAACATGTAATTACTTCCTGCAGATTTTCAAGTATCATGAAAAGAATTGTAATTCCTTTGGTGTAAGCGCTTCCTTAGGAAAGGTTAATCATTTTCTATATTTGCAGTTTGTTTTATTTAATTGCATTTAAAATCACAAGCATCACATTTCCTACATTTGTTTTATACTTGGAAAATTTCATCCATTGGAGATAGTTTCCTCATAAAATAGATGGCACAAATGCAGTCGTATTATAAACCATCTGCATGATTTGCAATGCGCCAATTAGGTCTTTTTTAGCAGCCTATAAAATGACTGTGGTTTACTACATTGTTGAACTTGCTGAAACCTTGAGACCGTAAAATTGAAGTTTGACGGCCAAAAAGGATTCCATATAGGAAAATAAATTAATGTCAAACATGTATATATCAAGAATTTTTAAATACTGTACCATTTTGTCACATATTTTTTATACCATTATCATACCATTCATAGAAACATAGAAGATTGATGGCAGAAAAAGACCACATGGTACTTCTAGTCTCCCCTCATATTATTACCCTTTTATCTTAAGACAAGTGTTTATCTCAGGTATGCTTACATTTACTTACTGTAGATTTTAATTTGTGCACTAGGCACAGTCATGCTGGAACAGAAAAAGACCTTCTCCAAACCATTTTAGCAAAGTTTGAAGCATACAGTTGTCCAAAATGTCTTAAAGGGGTTGGCCACTTTCAGACCAATATTGAGAGTTGAATGTTATTGTTTGTATAATAAAAAAGATACACAATTTCCCAATATACTTTCTATATCAATTCCTCACGGTTTTCTAGATCCTCGTTTACTGTCATTCATTCTTTTGCTGCTAGTGGATAAAATTCTGACCATGGTCATGTGATATACAGTCCATGGTCATGTGATGGACACACAGGTGCACAGCTCGTTACCAAGCAGACGTCTGATTACTGTGCTGTGACTATAACAAGCTGTGCACCTGTGTGTCCATCTCATGACCATGGACTGTATATCACATGACCATGGACTATATATCACATGACCATGGACTGTATATCACATGACCATGGACTATATATCACATGACCATGGACTGTATATCACATGACAATGGTCAGAATTTCATCTACTAGAGGTGAGCAGAATGAATGACATTAAGCAGAGATCTAGAAAACTGTGAAGAAATTATATTGGAAAATTGTACAACTTTTTATTACACAAACAATAACATGTGTCTCTTGATATTGGTCTGAAAGTGGCCAACCCCTTTAATATGTTGAAGTATTAAGCGATTCCTTTACTGGAAATAAGGAGCCTAAGTCAGTACCTTCAGAAAAATCCCCCAAAAATATAGCATTATCCCTCCTCCACCAAACTTTACAGTTTGGAGTTAGGCAGGTAGCATTGTCCTGGCCAATCCCAGACTCATCCAACAGACTGTCAGTTACAGAAGCGTGTTTCATCACTTCATGGAAGACATTTTCACTTATCCAGAGCCCAATGGTGGTACTGTACTTTACACCAGGCCATCTGATTCTTGGTGTTGTACTTGGTGATGTAAAGCTTTCATGCAGCTGCGCAGTAATGGAAACCCATGACGTGATGCTCTTGGTGCACAGTTTTGCAGATGTTAAAGCCAGAGGAGGTTTGGAGCTATGCAGTAACTGACTCAGCATGGGATCCTATTACAATAGTACACTAGAATTCAGTGAGCTCTTTAGAACAACCCATACTTTCACAAATATTTGCTACATGGATAGGAGCTGGATTTTATACACCAATTCACAGGCGTGTCCCAAACCTTTCTCCGTATAGTATAGTTTAGCACATAAATACATAAACACTACAACTAGGTTGACTACTCAGCATACCTTATATATAAATGCTTATGCCTCATCTTGTTAAAATAAATGAGAAGTATGACAAAAATAGAGACAAAAGTCAAAGGGAAGCAAAATGCATATTTACTAATTTATGTGTTTATTTTTACTGTGAGGGAAGATTTGATATCTAAAACTTCATCCTTCAAAAGCATGAATATATTTGTGTTTCACAATCACATTAAGATTTCTTCCGAATGCCTGTTATACTGCTTTATGTATGTTACTCAATTTTGCCTCTTCTTGCCCTAAGCAATTTCCTCTTTGCATTACTGGGGAGCTGCATTAGATATTAAGACACATCTCAACAAGGGGTAGATCTTCTGTACATTAGTCTGCTTTCTTGCTGTTAAATGTTAGGTTTGATAAAATATAATAGAAAATGGATTTGACACTGTTTAATCCAGAGAAAACAGTAACAAGAATTTTTCAAAAAACGTTATATTAACTCAAGCCAAAATCAGACTAAGGTCTCATGCATGCAAACATATTACAAATTGGGACTAGTTCATAGGGTACATTATACTCTAGAGACAAAAGCTGCATTTTTGAATGGATGTTTGTAGGAACTGAGGTTATTTATACACAATTTGTGTGCTACAATGTAAAGAAATGTCTACTGTAGTATGCTCCATTGGATATTGTGATACACTATAGAAATAAATTAACAGCTACACTTCAGGGATATCAGTATGTCCAACTAGGAAGCAAAAGAGACTGACAGGAGTAATAGAAAGACAACATTGGGACAGAAACAGGAATGGCTTTGACTATGGTGTCACAGACAGTGACTCTCTCATAACCCTTCCTGTTTCTTCTCTAGTTTTGCATTTTGCCAGTGCCCTTGTCACTACTGACAGCATGGGGCAGTAAGTGCAGACCCTTTAGGTTGAACAGGAAGCCCAGATTCTCCACAATGGCACATCCATACATGTCATTGCAAGATGGTGTGCTGTGTATCACAGCACAGACTCCATAAAATTAAACAGATACGAAGACATGGATATGTACATGAGGAGCATCGGGCAAAGCCATAGAAAAATATAAGTCCAACAGCAGGACTGCAATCTGCTCCTTTTTGTAAGAGGAACAGGAGGGGCACTGTCAGACCCCTGCTAAAGTACCTCCAGTTGGATATTGGTATGCATATTTGCTTACTTGATTACTTAGGTGACTTACCTTATAGATATGCCTTCCTGTCCTCGTGGCTGGACATGTTCAGATACATGTGTCATAGGTTAAGTAGCTTTTTTAAAAGCAACATAATATCATGATAAGTTAAAACACAGGTATGCTAGCTATTCTATCTATGAGAGCACTTTGTGGATGGTGGAGGAAACTTGTGAACTGCAACTTTGCAAGGCTTCTGCTAACATATCATGAATTGGTGTTGAATTGATTTAATGAGAAATTGGTTTTATAAGCAAATGCATTTAGGGGATAGGATAAGTCACCAATAAGAAATCATTGGCGGTCCAACATCAGGGACCCCACTGATCGAACTGCAGATTGAGAGGGTTTATACTATTCAATGGAACAATTACATGTATAGCTATAATGTAAAACTCTAATTACATGTAAACAAAGAAGAACACTTACATGAGCACTGCAGCCCCTTTAAAGAGCTGATTGGTGGGCGATCTGGGTGTCCAACCCCCACTGATCTCTCATTGATGATTTATCCTGAGGAAAGGGCATTAGTAAAAAAAATAAGTTAGACAAAACCTTTAGCTATACCAGGGATCCGTAAATTCTGGTCTGGTCTGAATGATTATATGTTTATTATATTATATTATATTATATTGAAACTATAACATGGTGGAAAAGTTCAGTTTAGGAATTGTAGATCAACACAAACCAAGCTGAACTAAGCCATTCCAGAGATCTACTATTATCCTCTTCTAGGTAGCAAATAAATTCTGTCCTAGCTATGATGATGTGCTATTTACAAAACTATTTATGTTGAAAAAAGAGACAAACCCTCCAAATGGATAATTCTTCAAACCCATACATAATGACATAAATGTATAGACATTTTATGAATATCATTATTTCTTATACTACCTCTTGAGGGTCAGAAGGGGTACTTTCATTAGGGAGAGATGACATAAGGACTTATTAGACCATGTTTGCTCTGCTAATAAATCTGGGTAAGGTATAGAGATGGGCGAACCTCCCAAGATTCATTTAGTTTCGGTTTTGGGTGGATCAGGTCCCTTATTTTTTTGGGGTCGAACAAGTTTGGTAGGAACTGGAAGTGAAATTATTACACTCTGGGGTCTCTTTACTTTTATACTCACCTCTTTTGAGTCTGCCTTGAATCTCCTATCCTTAGAGGATTGTGGACTTTCTCAATGCCCATGAACCTTATAAGAACTATAATTGCCATGATGCATCTGTGCAAAATGTTTAGACGGCATGGAAGCATTCACTGCATTGGGATTAACTGCATCTGATAGATGCTGGAGTATATATTTTTTTCACTTTCCCTGGGTATAATGATTTACCGAAATGCATGTCAAGTTGGCAATTTTAGTTCGTCCGAGACGAATCCCCAATTATTCAGTTTCGTTAACAAACAATTTGGGATATTTGGGTCAAACCCAGCTTGTGCCGAAGCAGTTCACCCATCTCTAGTAAGGAATAAGTAAATAAAACCTCAGGTAAGACATTTCAAACTGTGGCTACTCTAACTGTAAAGAATCTTTTCCTACATCAATGTTTGAATTATCCTTCTTTAACATATAGACCTTTAGGCTGAGGCCCCACACTGCGGAAACGCAGCTTTTTTTGTTGCAGATTTTGCTGCGTTTTTTTGAGCCAAAGCAAGGAGTGGATTGAGCAGAAGGTAGAAATATAAGTACTTCTTGTACATTTCCCATTCCTTTTGTAGCCATTCTTCGGTTTTGGCTCAAAAAACCGCAGCAAAATCTGCAACAAAAAATGTTGCGTTTCCACAACGTGGGGCCTCAGCCTTAAACAGTTATTGCTCCTTTTTTTGCATTGACCATGTGCATAGTCTCAAAATTTATTTGAAAAATTGAAAAAAATTGAAAAAAATATTGTTTTGACCTTATACATACATATAAAATAGGAATATAAACAGATTGTTTCAAGCAATAAATATTTACTCTTGATTTTTTTTTTAGATTTGCATGGCATGTTTTCTGTTTTCTCCTGCTATTTCACAGCTTCTTTGCATTTCAGACAAAGATAAAATAATGAATTTAGAAGCAAAATATCAGTGTTAAATCAATAGCTAAATATGTCTAATTTTTATGTAGATTTAGAATAATATTACTGTATACAAAGAACTACAACAAGCAATAATCACAAAAATTATTATATGCTAAAAGAAATGTGCAGAACACAGCATGTACTTTCTTTCATTCATTTTGTTTTGTATTAATGTTGGGTGGCAATGAAAGATTATACACTTGTATGATAAGGGGTTATTTAAATAATGACAGCCCACTCAAGTTTCTGGAAGAAATAAGGTCAGCTATGAAAAATTATTTATAATTATTATGCCATACTCTCACTCTTTTCTTTGAAATAGTCAGGATAACTACAGTATATACTGCAGATACCTGCAGATTTTGCATTGGTTCAACTGGCACATTCTTTATTTTCTTCATTTTCTCTGTGGTTTTCCACATGATAGGAGAACATAATGGGGAAATCAACTTTTATGTATCATGGCCCCAATTATTGAGTGTTGTGAACTCATTTTTATTTGCTTACACTGGCATTTCTGTGTCTACAACATATAATTCTAAACTCTATAAAAATAGATGACTATGGAGACAACACACAAAACATGTTTGCATCCAGGGTCTAAATAGGCATGGATATATGAATTTGTAAAGTCAAACTTGTAATAGGCTATAAAAAAATTACTGAGCAACATTATTTGATTGATTTATTTGCTTAGAGTGAGCACATTTTACTCATTTCAATGTGGGTATAGCAGGAGATTTGAATTACCGTAGCCCTTTACTTTCTCCCTGCTGTTGTCATCTACTGAAACAGTATAGTCCCCAACAGCATAACAGATAGAAAAGGAGAAATCTTAAATAAATAAATAAATATCTCATCAAAGCAGGAAATTACACATTGTATGTCTGTAAATATCTATACTGTTTGTCTCAGTAACCCTAGCACTGTTTCTAGCAGCCTGTGCTGTGTTGAGGAGTGGAACCCCAGGTGTGTACAATAATACCCCTCTAGGTACGTTAACAGCTCAGCAGGTCATTGAGGTACGTTGCCACCTGTGGTGCGCCATTTTTCCAAAGTACTACTGTGAGCAGCCTTTGTAGCCTAAATGTGCTACCGTGGCCTATAGCATCTCTGGACTGGTCACCCATTGGCACCTGTAGGACTTCATTGGTCAGCAATTATAAAGAAAGCTGTCAGTAACTAGTCTGGATGATTTGATTGCCAAAGTGCATTCAGTGCAGCCTAACATTCCTTAGACAACCATTAATAACCTCATTGATAGTATGCAATGGGTGTAAGTGCGTGTATTTCTGCATGTGGCCCTCATGCTCGATACTGGATAAATCAAGATGTTTTGTTTCAACCAAGAATATTTTGTTTAATTTGTCTTTATCATTTGCATATCATTAGCAGGTCTATAAATCTCCATCCTTTGATTTCCAAGTCTTTTCCTCCAAGGTGTTCCAACTTGTTGAGGAGTGTACTTTATGTTTAATCAATGTTTATTAAAGAATTTTCAAATACAATATAAGAGGGGTAAAAAAACAAAAACAATATAAACAAACAAAAGGCGCAGAGGCGCACAGACCTCGCCTATATACAAAAGGCTAGGGGAGAACCCTGCCCACTGTTTTGAGACACAATATACGAACAAATGGGCGGAGGCCCAGGTATATGGTATCATAAAAACAACATCTGCACAGAAATGAGAGCTGGACAAACAGACAAGGGGAACACACACTGGGAGCAACAATCAGGAAGACACATGTGGGGGAGAAGGAGGGGGAGGGGAGGCATCAGGAGGAGTGTACTTTAACCCCTTCACACACCAGGACATATATGTACATCCTGAGTCACGTGGGTATGTATGGAGTTGAGTGTGAGTGCCATAGCTGCTGGGTCTCAGCTGGCATCCTTTAAAGGCTATTTTTTTAGCTAAATTTACTTTTTCAGTGCTAAGGTTTATTATTTAGGCAAATATATGCTGCTAGTGCGAGAAAGTAATTAAAAACTAACCATCCCCTCATGAATAGTAGGTGTGTGAGTGGATGTCCATCAGTATTTAGCACCTCTGTACCTTCCTCATATAACATCATGACTTGTCTGTATCCGGCTGGGAGCTGGCATTTTAGCCTGACCCCTATTTCAATAATTATGGCTTTTTTCAGTGACATGGAAGGATGATTGCATTTTCCGTGATTTGGGTCTCATCTTTTCATAAATACAGCGTTTTACTTTGTTATCTCTTCATCAAGATGTTATTGATATATCTCTTTTTAACATAGTAGAAGCTTAAATCTACATAAAATGGAAACCCAACTATATGGAAATGATCTGACCCTTATTATTCCGCTTTCTTCATGTTCTAGAGTTTGGATTTGCAGTACAAAAAGTTCACCAGTGATGTTACTGAATGTTCTCTCATTTAATGCTATGAGCACATCTAAGGAGTCAGAAAGCACAGAGGAAAAATTTTATTCAGAATTGTATCAAAATAGTCTCATGCATATTTGCTGGATGTCTGTCTAAGACATTCTACAACCTAATATTTTTAAATAACCTCATGAGACGTGACTCATTCCTATGTACTTCATGTTATATATTTTATTAAAAAATAAGGGCATTCTATAAGAACTTCCAAAGCTTCATAGAGGGAGACCTTTGAAGGATTTTAGAAACAATAGTTACTGTATCCAGTCTCTGTTAAGGGTTAAAAAAAATATCTCTGCAGTTTACAGATTTTTTTTATTTTTCAGATTTGGAATGAAAAATATCTGACAATGAATCCATGAAACTGTGAAAATCTCTAAACTTAAAGAAATTAATAAACTTTAAGAAATGAAATGTCCCTGAAGACTTATACACTCGGCTGTTTTTAGAACACATCGGGGCAGATTTACTAGTGTCTAAGTTTTAGACAGCACAACTTTAGACGAGACAGTCTTAAACTGTGCCAGTTTATGTTTGTTTTTTGATAAATAAGTTGTATTGTTAAACTGTCTAGTCTAACATTACACCACTTAAGTTGGCTTAAAATTTATTGCCACATTTTTTATGCAATTTAGACAGCACCTCTTTTCAGAGAGCCTCTTTCCCGATACGCAATGTCCCTTTATCACACAAGTTGAAAAAGTGTCTAAAACACTTGATGTTGCACACAGCATCTTAGACAATTTTTGGTGCAAATTACAACAAAATTCTGACGTATTTTGTTTAATAAATCTCCCTGGTTGATTGTCTATTCGCACGTCGGACAGTAAAAAAAAACAAACATGTCCTATCTTTGTCTATTTTCAGAAATCCTTCAATAGACTAAAGTTTATGAGGAATACATGGGTGCCAGACATAGGTCCCAGACGTATGTAAAATGGCCAGGAAGAAACGGACTGTTTCATCCTTCTTCAAGGCCATTAATTTCCCAAATCATGTGAATACAGCCTTACTTGACTCAGCAAATGCTATCTTTACTTTTAATACACCACCTATCATTCTATTCAAGGGCATGTAAGGTATTAAATGTCAAGTTAACATTTGATGAGTCAGGTTAACGTGTGCTATATCTGTACCCCTAGTGCAGTCGACTGGATGACAAAAAAGTTGTAATTTAATTCTCATTGAAATAAAGCAGGGTAATTGGAGCTAAAATAATTTTCTACAAATTTAAATTGTTTAATAATCTTCAATTATAAAAATGCATTACAAAATCTCAGGCGGAACTGCTATAGGGACCGATAATTTCTCTGTATGCCAACACTTTGATAAAGTGGAGGATCACACAACAAGTGACTAATCAGGGAAATATATGCACCGGTAAATGACTCCCCTATGAGAGGGTTAGAGCCAAAATCCAAAGCATTGACAAAATACATGTTAACTAACTTCTAAACATAATTTTAGAATATGCCAAGATTTACTCTAAAGCTGTCTCATTTAGTCTTGAAGAATAAAATTCAAGATATGGACTTTGTTGGTCAACAGACTGGCCGATAACATCATCGGCGTTACCCTCTAATGACTGTGCATGCACCAGTGTTTCTCTGCACAAGCGTAGTCAAAGGGGCCGCATATTGCACAACCAATGCGCATGGGTTGTCTAGATCGGGCGACATATGCACCATTGTATGTGGCAATGATCTTTTCATACATGAACTATTTATCTCTATTGCGTTTATCATTTAAGTGCGTATGGTGCCAAAAGATTAACTTTACATCAGCAATTAGTTGGCTTAGTTTATGACAAAAATGCACCAAAATTCTGTTGCATTTATGTCACATAGGGGCCTCTTTTTCTGGTAAACCTCACTCTTTGTCAGGCAAACAGTTAATAAAAGTGGTGCAAGGTATGTGGGTGAGTTTTTTTTTTTTGGAAAAAGGAAAAAAAAATTGGCTTTTTAAAGGGAGGGGGAAGAATTTAAAAAAAAAATATTTTAAACCTGAAAAAAAAAACTTTGTTTTTTTGTTGGTGTGTGGGGGGGGGAAGAAAATTAAAAAAAATAAAAAATTTTTTTTTTTTTTTTTTAGTGGGGGGGGGGGGGGGGGGGGGGGGGGATTTTTTTTTTTTTTTTTGTGGGGGGGCGGAAAAAAATTGGTGTTGTTTTGTTGTGGTGGAGTTGGGGGGTGGGGTGTTGTGAGGGGGGGGGGAGATGGGTGGAGAAGAAAAAAAAAAATTTATTTTTTGTTGTTGGGCTGTGGTTTTTTTTTTTTTTTTTTTTGGAGATGTTTTTATCATATACAGAAATATAATTGCATTCATATTATGAGTAACAGAAGCTTATATTGACAGTTAGAATGAGTTAATGCAGCAAGTCAATATTTGCAGTGTTGACCCTTCTTCTTAAGGACCTCTGCAATTCTCCCTGGCGTGCTCTCAATCAACTTCTGGACCAAATCCTGACTGATAGCAGTCCATTCTTGCAGAATCAATGCTTTAATTTTGTCTGAATTTGTTGGTTTTTGTTTGTCCACCTGTCTCTTGATGATTGACCACAAGTTCTCAATGGGATTAAGATCTGGGGAGTTTCCAGGCCATGGACCCAAAATCTCTGTTTTGTTCCCCGAGCCATTTAGTTAATCACCTTTGCTTTATGGCAAAGGCATTGTTGAGCGCCAAACTGCTCTTGGACGGTTGGGAGAAGTTGCCTTGGGGGGACATTCGGGTCCCATTTTTTTTTTTGGGTGTGTTTTTGGGGCGGGGGGGGGAGGGGGCCGTTCCCTTGGGGGGGGGGGCGACCCCAAATGGGTTGGTTTGGTTAGGATGCTTTACAGTTGGCATGAGACAAGACTGGTGGTAGCGCCCACCCCTTCTTCCCCGAATATGCGGTTTCCCGGTTGTCCAAAAAAATCTAAAAGGGGGATTATTAAAAAAAAATTTTTTCCCCCCCTCCCCGGCCCCCCCCCCCCTTTTTCTTTTTTTTTATTTGTCTCTCTTTTTTGTTTTTTTTGTGGGGGGGTGGGGGTTTTCCTCGCCTTCTGCGGGGGCGGGCTGGCTCCGTGCGCGTCCCGCCGCGTGGGGGGGGGGGGGGGCTGCTCCCTGCCGCCCCTCTTCTTCCTCTGCGTTCTTTGTTGTGTTGCCCGCTCCCCCCGCTGTGGGGGTTTTTTTGAGGGGGGCGCCGCGCGTGGTTGTTTTTCTGGGGGCCCGCTGGTTTTTTTGTGGCCACCTTTCCTCCTTCTTTTTTTTTTTTTTGTGGTGTGTGGTGTTGTGGTGGGTGGTGTGCTTTTTTTTTTCTTTTTTTTTTCTTTTTTGTTTTTTTTTTTTTGTGTTTGGGTGTGTTTGCGTGTTTTTTTTTAGTTATAGTTAGAGAGGAGATAAGGAAAAGAGAAGGTATGTGTTTTTTTTTGTTTTTTGTTTTTGTTTTTTTTGTTTTTTTTGTTTGGGTTGGGGGTGGGGGGGTTGGTGTTTGTTTTTGTTTTTGTTTTGCTTTGGTGGGGTTTGTGGTTTGGGGGGGGGGGGGGGCATGAGTAGTTTAAAAACGTTTCAGTTTATAAGAATGCTGAAATCCAGTATGGCAGTCCAAACAGTGGCGTAAATACTGGGGAAGCAGTGGTAGCGGCTGACACAAGGCCGGGGACATTAGGGGTCCCGGCAGGCACCTGATGTGTTTTTTTTTTTAATAGGCCATTACCTGCTGGTGTAACATCAGCAGGTAATAGGCCCTATTCATTTACTGATCCCCGCTCCTGCTCACGGCCGCCTGCGCCTCACCTTCTGCGGAGGCGGCTGTGAGCAGGAGCAGGGATCGGTAAGTAAGGCCTGCGGGCTGTGAACCCCACAAACACTGCTATCATTATACTCTGGGGTCTTTTCAGATGCCAGAGTATAATGATCAGAGGCCCCGAGGAGTTGAGGGAACATAAAAAACACTGTTACTTACCTCTCCTGCGCTCCAGCAGGCTTCGGGCCTCCTTGGTGACGTACCAGACGTCGGTGGGCCAGTCCAACGTCATTATGCGTCGCGATGCATGCCTGGCTCACATGACATCTGGTCCAACATTGAAGAGGTAGCGGGAAGTGCACATAATACTATATGAAGGGGCCAATATGGGGCATAATACTGTGTGCAGGGGCCACTATGGGGCAGAATACTGTGTGCGAGGGCCACTATGGGGCATAATAGTGTGTGTAGGAATGCAATTTGGGCGGGGGGGGCGGTTGCCGGGGGGGTCCCATGTCAAATGTTTGCCTTGGGACCCAGCCATTCCTAGTTACGCCACAAAGTTCAGTATTGGTACAGTCTATTTATGGCTGTGTTGTTATGGAAACCTGGTAAATTAAATGTGAACTTATATTGGCTGATACATGTGATATGACTGAATATTTAAGGACCTGCGAACTGCTTTTGACTAATACAGGTCATAGCTTGGTTGCTAAGGACACCTGATGTAAACTTGTGTGCCTGAGGAGAGTAAGCGCCTGCGAGCTTCTATTGGCTGATAAGGGACAGGTGACCCTGTGTATGGCAGTTGGAATATGAGTGAAAGACTTGCAGGCTTGTGTTGACTAATGCTGGTCATTTTTTGGGAATACTGTATCTCAGGAATGGTATGTCCTAGAGAGCTGAGACCTGGTCTAAAATCTTCCCGAACACCTGATGTACATGTGTGCCAAATTTGGTGAGGATCAGTCCAATCGTTTTGTCACGCATAAAGAACAGACAGACAGAACCTCATTTTTATATATATAAGAGATAAAAGTGAAGTTTTATATTATTTTTGCAGTATCTTACCACTCTATCCTATTTCCTTACACTTTAATATTGATTGGACAGAGATTTGAGCAGGCCCTGACCTCCTGTACTCCTGACTAATTGGTCTCTGCATTATGATTTATCATGTGGAAATTTTTATTGCCTTTTGTGACTTGGCTTATTTTTAACTAGTGTTATTTTTTGCAACAAATTTATCAAACTGATTCATAAATTTTTCACAATTCTTTCACTAAGGATTTTTGTTTAAAATAGTTAAAAACACACCAAAATTCTGGTGCAAAAGCAGCAATAAATCTGCCCCTTAGTGCTTATTGATACTGCCATAGGAATTGTACTTTTACACAGTAGGTCTGATTTTGGAAAGTACATGAAAATTTCTCATCTAATTGAAACAGCATACTAGCACTTACAGTTATTATATAGTTTTATCCAACCAACTGTATTTACATAGAACATTATACTCATTGAGAAATAGGTCAAGTGTAATGCTCCTCTAATCTATGTTACGCTTAAGTCTATTACTTTTTGTTCTATACATTATTTTCAAGTATGTTCGCTTTACAGTAATTGTCCATTAAGGATTCAATAGCTTATCTAGATCAAAGCAGAATGAAGCCGATATTGTTGTACGGAAAGATGACAGGACAATTCATTAAATGGGGGGTGGGGTGGGCATTAAAACAGTTTATTTACTAACAAATTATATACTGTCACATTATACACTACATTAGTAGCCACAGCCAACAGAAACAATCAAGAGTTTACTGTATCTTTAGCTGTTTCAGACTTTTTGGTCTGGATTAGTGTTCTTTTGCATGAGATTATGACTACCATTATCATGACATGAATAGGAGTCACTGGGATTGTGCTCTGGGGTCCTTTTAATTCTTTTTTTAGAACATGTTCAGTGCTGGTGGTCATATATGATGAGTGACTCGGTTACACCTCAATGATTCCTGCTACTGGATATTGCAGCCAATTAGAATAAGGGCCCTGACATTGTCTTTACACAGTAACTGGATATATTAGGTGGACATTCTAAGAGGGAACCACCAGGGGGTCCCTGATAAAGTATATAACAGCAATAGATAGACACTGGTGTATTTTTTTTTTTTCAAAAAAAGGTTCCAATTGAAAAATTATCTTTTTTGTCATCTGAAATAGCATAATACCATATTTTTGTATGATTTTTTTTGCTGAAAACTGCGTAAACATTCTGCTGGTGTGCCAAGAAGTCTGAACGCCAGAGGCTGCTACTGTTGAGGAGTCTAAGAGTATGTTCTTACAATGGAATAGGAGGAATAATTTGAGGCAGACTTCCACCTCAAATTCCTCTTCCATTTCTGCGCCTCTGGTTACCTGCAGAGCTTCAGCTTTTTCCTGCTGATTAGGCTCAGATGAATGAGGAGAAGTCGAAACAATAGGAGGCAGAATCAAGGAGGAATTTGGGCATACAAAAAATTCTCCCAAAAAAAAAAATTTGCTGTGTGTACATACATTCACCTCTATCCACCACAGCTACTTTCCATTTTTGCATTTTCTATTTTTGCTTTCTGCCTTCCAAAAATCATAACTTTTTACATTTTTTACATTAGTAGGAACTAGAGATGAGCGAAGTTTTTGAAAATTCGATTCGGCAACTTCGCTGAATTTTTCTATATGATTCGATTCGATCCGAATTAAATCGCGGTGAATCGTGTTAAAAAAACAGCTATTTCCTGTCTGCAGAGAGCCGGGGTGGGCAGCAAAATGGCGGAACCACTTTGATGCCACGGTCATGTTTGACCACGGCATCCAAGATGTTAAAATCCCCGATCGGTTATGGAGCAGGGTGGTAGATGTCAGTTACAGCTAACACGCTGCTCCATAACTGATTGGGGGTTTTAACACCTTGGATGCAGTGGTCAAACATGCTGTGTGCGCTTGCGAAGGGGTTAAAGGGCTGTGACATCACAGAGCTAGCTGCTGATTGGCTGCACGCATGGCATTGTGGGTGATCCCACATTCCCAGAGTTCCTTACCCCATGTCCTAACAAGTGCAGCAGCCATTTAAAAAAAAAAAATGCAATTCGTTACCACGAAGCGTGAGGAAATCCAGATTCGATGCGAATCGAATATTTCATGAAATTCGGATCGAATTCCACTTCGTCAGCTTCGATTCGCTCATCTCTAGTAGGAACATTTGAGGCCTTGTTTGATACAAAGTTTCACCTTTTTCCTACAGCTTTTGTTTTTACAGTAAAAATAACCCATGATTTTCTTCTGTGGTCAGTATTATCATAGCGATACCAAATTTTGCTATGGTTTGATACATTTAAAAATTCTAAACTGATTGAAAAAGTTTCTTTGCTTAAGAATATTCTGAAAATTGCTATTTTTTACATTTCTGTCTGGAGAGCTGCATAAGAACTTTTTTTAGAGAGTGAGCTATAGCTTTTTCTGATACCATTCTGGGGAATGCATAGCATTGTGATCATTTTTGTTCAGTCTCTATGGAAGCAAAGTGGCGATTTCAACATTATGATTTATTTCTCTATCTCTCTATCGCAGCAAAGGTAAATATTCTGCATTATGTTTCATATGTTATGCTTTGTTTCCACATATTACCATTATGCTTCATTTTCACATAACAGCCTCATACATCCTTCTCCTGTGTCAATGGCTCTGACATGATCCTTGAATTTTTGTATTATATGGTTTTTTTAAATACTTGTTTTTTTAATGTTTGTTCATTATTTACTTTCTTAGTCCCCCCTGATGGGATGAGCATGTGATCACTTATACCATAGACTGAAATACTATATCTTGCTGCAGGATGGGGACAGGTGATGTTGAGTTGCTGTTAACTGCAATTAAACCAAAATAAAAGAGGTTGCCTGAGGACTTAAATTTACCTTAATTCATCCAGCAGATTCTTCATGTGATCAGAACCAGCCCCTGACCCTCAGATCGCTCTGCCCCCTCTCTCTTCTCCTGGTATCACAGGTATTTACCCGTGCAAGAGTGTCTGACTACAGTAAAGCCAACGCCATAGCACAGGTAATGATATCAAGAGAGGAAGGAAGGAGCAGAGCAACCCGGGGTCTGAGTTTGGTCCTGATCACATGACCCAAGGCTTGGAACCAGGCTGGAACCCCCAAGTCCATTATGAAGAATTCGCTCGATGAATTAAGGTAAATTTAACTTCCTTGAAAATCCCTTTAACCAAGCTTATTACGATATCCTTAAGATATTACAGATTTTTAGTAGCAGTACAGTACAGATCTAAGCTTGTTGTACTGTTTATATTCATACAACCTTCTAGAAAGTCTCTAGCTATTGGGGTTTTTGGGTTTAGTATAGGCCATTAATATCAGATTGGTGGGAGTCCAACTCTCATATGCCTACTGATGAGTTGTTCGAGGCTGCCATACTTGAGTAAGAAAAACAAGTTTTATGTTGCATTATATGAGTTGTATCTGCTTATGGTAATAGAATACAATCTGAACATGTATATTTACTAACCAAGATGGCACTGTCTGTTACATGAAGGAACGCAGTTTTCATATAAATGACATGATAGTTACACTCCTGTAAAAAGTCAGATCTACAGTACTGTCTCATATGGAGGAAGTTGTCAATCAGTGAATTAAAGAGGACCTTTCATGTCCCCAGAGAATTGTGGTATTATATACTACTAGAAAGCTGACAGTGCCCTGAATTCAGCACACTGTCAGATTTCCCAGTATTCTCTTGGTGCTGGAGATATCAGTGCTATTAGATATCTCTCCACTGTCAGAAAGGTGGGCCTTACAGCTCATCTGACTGTACTCTTTAATAGACTTGTACTGTCAGGGAGGTGTTCCTCACAGATGTAAGTCACACCTTTCTGACAGTGGGGAGATATTGGGGCCAAAACTAATGGCACCAATATCTCCAGTACCAGGGCCCATCTTGGGAAAGCTGACAGTGCACTGAATTCGACACACTGTTGGATTTCTAGCTATATATAATACCACACATCTCCGAGGACATGAAAGATCATCTTTAATTATTAGTTGAACTATACACCTATTGCTTTGCATTTAAGCCTAATGATGGAAAAACATTCATGAAGTCAGAGCACTAAATATGCTCTGCTCCTTATATTTACAGGCAAAGGGAGAAGAAAAAAGAGAGACTGTGCTCCTATAGATTTGAAAAGCTCAAATGATGTGTGAAAATGACTTGCCCCCTGTCCCCTTTGAGATGGGGAGTGAGTCACCCAGTATAGCTGTACTACCTATAAGCACAATTCTATGATGATGCACTTCAAAAAGTTTTTTTCCGAACCCCAGCTGCTCCCTTGTCTAGTCCCCGAATAGGGATTGTCCATCACCAAAATCAAATCAAATAAAACAGCCATAAGATGGCTTTATTGAACATCACTGCTATTCCATCTGAATTCTTTCTTTTCCCTGGTACAGAATCAAGTCCTTTTTTAGTACCTGATCAAGTCCTCCTATGTGCATCTTATATATCTAGTCATTAGGATGTTGGTGTAAGTTCACACACAGGACAACATTACATCCTGAGTTTTGCTGATAATTTAGAATAGGTAATAACCTCTATAAATTCTCAATTTGCCCTACAGCACAAAAACTAATGCTAAAATAAACATATTAACTGTATAGTTACATCTATGAGCAGAAAGGTTTTAGACCATAATATTAACCAACTGAGCCATGGAAATAAATGCAACCAGTAATAGTGAGGCTCAAACCACAAACAGTACAACAGTTGTCTTTTATGAGATGTCCTTTCTCATCTCTAAGTTTGTTGTTTTCTCAAATTTGCAATGATACAGATGTGTCCACCCTTAACACACCAACAATTAGTTTATCCAAACTGAATATCAGTTAAGTGTGGCCACTGGAATATACATCCTATTGATGCAAAGTACATTTTTGGTTACTGGATTATGAAGAAACTGATCTGAATTTTATGAAATAATATGTGGTCCTCTGTGAATATTCTGCTTTATGTAAATACATTAATAACTCTGCCTTAATGTTTTGTATATAAAATGTTAATATACAGTAAATAAACAAATTTATACATAAAAAAGAAAGCAGGCGTAATAAACTGCAAATACCAAATGTATTTATAGAGCGTGGGTTTAAAAGCTGAGCAAAATCAATACAACTAATACATTTCAACATTTTCAATTAATGGATTTTCACAATGAAATACATTACATGTGTTGTTGCTAAAGAGTGGTAAAAACTAGTTATTGCTCTACATTATGACCATGTAAGTAATGGTTACTTGAATTGGTGTAGTTTTCTTTTTTTGTTTGTTTTTTTTTAAAATAAAACTTCTTAAAGTGGTTAAAACCTGAATGTGAATTTTTACCTATTTTTACTAAATGTTAAAGGGGCTATCAGTTTCGGCAAACAAATATTATTGTTTGTATAATGTAAAATATAATGTAAGTTTTCCAATACACTTTCTGTATGAGTTCCTCACTGTTTTCTAGATCTCTATTTGCTGTCATTCTTCGTTTACTTCCAATGGATAAAAATCAGCCCATGTTCATGTGATATACAGTCCATGGTCATGTGATATACAGTCCATGGTCATGTGATATACAGTCCATGGTTATATGATGGACACAGATACATTTCTTGTTACAACTGAGTGTTCTGATTAGCATTATATGTGACTGTAACAAACTGTACACCTGTGTGTTCATCACTTGACCATGAACTGTCCATCACATTCATTATACAAACAATAACATGTATTTGCTGAAACTGGACAACCCCTTTAAGGTAAAGAATTGTCTTCATTCCATTTCTTAATACATCAATAGCATGGTCAGAGCTTTGTATTTCTGATGCAGAGTTCCAAATCCCAAATACATAGGCTAAGTACCTGAAGGGAGCGTTGGAGCTAACTATGGATATGTCCACATTTAACTGATCTCCAATTTAGTTAAACATTTCAATATGTCTTGAAGCCTATAAAACAAAATATCACAACACGATAGCAAATGCCCTAAAAGGCTGCAATTTACATACCCTACGTGGTGGCCGCACATACTAGAGACAGAAATATCATAGTTAGCATATAGCTTTGTTATAACTTGTCATTAAACCATAATGTAGGTAGAAAGGATACTTAACTTGTGATACACATATCTGAACTTATCCAGCCAAGAGGACAGGTTAGGGAGAATACATCTGTACATATTGGCACAGATGTATTAGTACAGCCTAACTTCACACCATTTATTAGTTGGCTTAGTTTCCAACAAAAAATGTTCTAAAATTTTGGTGCATTTTGGTGTGAAGTTCTGCCCCCTTTTCAACAAACTCTGCTCACCTTTTGGCCGATGCACAGAAACTATTAGAAGGTGTCTAAAATACGTAGAAAATATGGTGTAAAGCATGTACCCCAATTTTGAGCCGAAATTTTACAAGTATTCTGGTGCATTTTTTTTTTTTTTGTCACAAATAGCTCTTATTCCCAAGATACAGGATAGCAATAAGTGTCTGATCACGGGGGTCCCACCACTGTAAGCCAACAAGATCACTGGGGGTCCCAGTAGTCAGATTCCCAGCAATCAGACATTTATCACCTATCCTGTAGATGGGGAATAAGTGCTGTCCATGGGATAACCCCTCAACCTTCCAGCCTAATCATTTCCTTTGTATTTTATACTACTATATTATGCAATGGTATCTGTAGCATATACATAAACTAATATGAAAGAAATATATTTAGTATATGTTTCCTAGATCCTTTCCAATGGCAAATGTAATATAATAATAATAATAATAATAATAATAATAATAGTCCTTTAATAGTCCCACAATGGGGAAATTCAGTGTGTTACAGCAGCAAAGATAAGATAAGATAAGCAGATACAAATACAAATACAACATGTACAGGAATGTTCCAAGGTGAGAGGCATTACATTAATAGCAGACAGACAGATAGGACGTAGCAGAGGGGGGGGGGGGGATTTAACAGGCAGAGAGATATTTCAGTTCTCTGTGTGTAATGATCTCCGCTTAGGTCGGTGTTGGTTGTACAGCCTAACCGCGGTGGGGAGGAAAGACTTCCGATAGCGCTCCTTCTCACACCTAGGGTGGAGCAGTCGGTCACTGACAGTACTGCTCAGCGCGATCACAGTCTCATGCATGGGATGGGAGTTATTCTCCCGCATGGAGCTCACCACGGACAGTATCCTTCTGTCACCCACCACCTGCACTGGGTCCAGTGGGCTCCCCAGGACAGAGCTGGCCCTTCTAATCAGCTTGTCAAGTTTATTTCTGTCCCTGGTTGATATACTGCTCCCCCAGCAGGCCACTCCAAAGAAGATGGCTGATGCCACTACCGAGTTGAAGAAAGTTCTAAGAAGTGCCCCCCGGATTCCAAAGGCTCTCAGTTTCCTAAGCAGGTAGAGCCTGCTGTGGCCCTTCCTGTACAGGGCCTCCATATGATCTGCCCAGTCCAGCTTATTATTAAGGAGCAAACCCAGGTACTTATAGGTGTTCACAATCTCGATGCCCGTCCCCAGGATGTCCACTGGTTTAGGAGGGCTTCTGCCTTTGCGGAAGTCCACCACCATCTCCTTGGTCTTCCCCGCGTTAATCTTCAGGTGGTTCCGGTGGCACCAGTCCACAAAATGCTGGTTCAGTTCTCTGTACTCCCTGTCATCATCATCTGTGATGAGACCCACTATTGCAGAGTCGTCAGAATACTTCTGTAGGTAGCAGCTGGATGAGTTGCACCTAAAATCTGCAGTGTACAGTGTGAAGAGGAAAGGGGCGAGAACCGTACCCTGAGGTGCCCCCGTATTACAGATCACGGTACCTGACACACAGTCTCGGGCTCTCACGTTTTGAGGTCGATTTGTGAGGTAGTCTAGGATCCAGTTGGAGAGGTGGTGGTCCACTCCAGCAAAGCCCAGCTTGTCCCTCAATAACCTGGGCTGTATGGTGTTAAAAGCACTGGAGAAGTCAAAGAACATTATTCTCACCGTGTTCCCTGGTTTCTCCAGGTGAGACAGAGCCCTGTGCCTATAGAGGCAAAACAAGGGTTATCTATTGGATCTGTACACAGGGAGGTCTAGTTTCCCAACACTGGATGCCTCTATTTACTTCCATATAGATTAAGAAGATAGCCAGCAAACCTTTTTTGGGGGGAGAGCTACAAAATCTAGCTGCTATTCAACAGATTTGTTACTATATGCAGAGTGGAAGAATTTTCAGATGTAAGCCTTATCCTAAACTCAATTCTTTTAACCCAGGGCACACCTCTTGGGTTGTCTTTTTAACCATTATTTTGTATCCTTCTATTACAAAATGAAATATACAGTAAGGCCAGTACAGGACCAGAAAGAATCTCTGTTTTCTGCACCATCATCCTTATTCTCCTTTACCTTTATTAAAATAATCATTAAAAACTGACTATAGCAGAATGTCATATATATTAAATGTAAAGCTCTCCAGTGAATTCTGTAACTTGTCAGAATGATCACTGAGACTTTCACAAAAATAAAAAAATAGCTTAATAAGTGACAAATCATTTACAGTCTATAAAAAACAGGAGGTCTAGAGACAGAGGGAATCAGTTGACAGTGAGTGCCATAACATGTTGTATTTGCAATAATATACTCACATTGATAATATATACTTAAGATAGGCTATCAAAATAGATCAGGGATAGTTCGACTCCTGTCACCACCACCATCAACTAATTCAAGGAAACAAAGGTCTCAAGTGGCACTTCAGAGGAGTTCCAGCAAGTGGCTTTGCCTGTTATTGTAGGTTAGTCCCACTTGAAAAAGGCAGAGCACCAGTGATCTGTAATATCAGGCATAGCTAGTACAAAAAATTATGATCTGGTAAACAGTTAAAGTGAAATAGTGTTTAAATCTGCTGGCAAGGGTGCTAGGAGTCCGGCGTCAAGAGTGGCTTCAAAAGGAATGGGAAATATAAAAGAAGCTCTTATACTTCTACCTTCTGCCAAATACACTCCTGGCTTTGGTTAAAATAAAAAAAAGCAAAAACAAACCAAAAAAACCCTTTGCTAAATCTGCAACAAAAAACAATGTACAAAGTGTGACCTCAGCTAAGACTATATTCACACAACAGTAAATTAAAGGGGTTTTCCCACAAACATAACTATATCTTAGTAGACAACTAAAAGTTAAACATTTTTTGGAAAATATAAATAATTAAAATTTTGCAGAGTTGTAGGAATTTTTTTCTAACCATCTTAGTGGTGATAATCTTTTGTCTTGATCAGTTGAAAATGGATATGATCCATATTGCAGAAGTTTATTATGGCCTGGGAATTGTCAGAAACCCAGCCATTAGTTCTTTATTGTGATCAGGTTATCTTTAGGGATGGGTGAACCCCTCTGGATTCATTTAGTTTAAGGTTCGGTCAGCTCAGGTCCCTGATTCGTTTCGGGTTGAACAAGTTTGGTAAAAACCACACCTTAAATTGGCTTACAGCATAGTGTAGAACACTCTCAGGGTACCAAAAAGCTCTCTAAGGCAAACACAGCCGAAGTTATGTCAAAGTGAAAGTGACATTATTATACTCTGGGGTCTTTTCAGACCTACAGTATAATAGGTGGAGGCTCAGGGGAGGTGTAAAAAATAAAAATAAAATCATACTCACCTTCCGTTACCTCTTTTGAGCCTCCTCACAGCATCCGGTGCTTTGTCTCTGCCTCCTTGTCACCACTGAGGTCTGTTATTGGTCTTCAGTAGTCACATGGAGGCAGAGACAAAGCGCTGGATGCCCAGTTTGATGGTGTCACAGAAGAGCACTACATGTCACCAGGAGAGCACTGGACACTGTGAGGAGGCCCAAAAGAGGTAAGAGAAGGTGAACATGATTTTTATTTTTTTTTTTTTTTAGGCCTCCCTTGGGCCTCAACCGATTATATTCTGGAGTCTGAAGAGACCCCAGAGTATAATGCGGTGGCCATTTTAACTCACCCGAAATAAATCTCCATTTGTTCGGTTTTGTAAAAAACAAACAATTTGGAATATTCAGGTCGAATCTGGCTTGTTAGAAACCAATTTGCCCAATCTTTAGTTATTTTCTCATGCATGTAGTGTCTCTGTCTGATAACATGTTCTCTATAAGGAAATCATGGCTGGGTTTCTGACAGTTCCCAGACCATAAAAGGTTTCTGCATTCATGGTCATATCCATTGCAACTGATCAAGACACAAGACTGTCACCACTAAGATGGTTAAATCTTTAAAGCAAAAATGTTCACCTTCTAATTGTCTACAAATTTACATATGGTTATGTTCCTCGGAATACTCCTTTAACCTTACAATATCTTAAATATTAAACAGAAATTGTCACACCCTTCCCCAATGTGAATGACAATATCCTTCAATTCCTTGAGTTTTATTTTGATCTTTTCTCCAACTCTTCCAATCCTTCTACTCAGGGAATTTATACAAAATATGTATATATTTATTAGTTGTATCAAAAATAAGTTACGTGGCAGAAATACTGTTTTTGGGTTGTTTTAAGGCAATATATGTGCTTTTGTTCTCAAGATTTGACCTCCAATTCTTTTGTAGAATAAGAAATGGAAATGTTTTTATGTGTAACAGCTCAACATATCTTTCTGATTGCCAGTGAAGCAGAAACTCTGCACTTTTTTTTTCTTCTTAAAAACTGTCTTGTCTTGACTTCACTTCTTTACTTGGTGATTTTCTGTTACAATAATCAGGAAGTTGTTCAAGTAAAAACATTGTTTCTGAAATCTTCCTGCATAAATGCAATTTAAATGGCTTAATTGTCAATAAAATCTCAATAGCATGGAAGGGGGGAACGTATCTATGCTAATGGCGGAATAAAGAGCACGCGAGTACAGCTTCTACACACTCTGCTTCACACGATTTCTATAAAATGTATTCAAAGGGTTGCATGAGATCAGAAAAAAAAGTTTTTGCTTTTTTTTTTTCTCAGAAACAGCTCTACTTTTGTCTATGGGCTGTGTCTGGTATTGCAGATCATATTGGGACATATTTCCATATAGCACTTACAACTCATGTACAATGTTGGCATAGCTTTTGGAGTTTTTTTTTTTTTTTTACTTCTCTCAAACCCTTTATATAAAGATGTGGTGGAGCGGGGTACTGTTTCTTTGCTATAATAAATCCAGGGTCAAAATTATATTGTAACATCGTAAAATTATATTGGAACAGTCCATTGAAGCTATAGGCAACAAGATAGGTCTCCATCATCTTGTTTGACTTCTTATTACTGAGCAGCTTCCTGTTTCCTGTACATAATCTATTACATTGTAAGGTGGTAGGTCACTCCCTTCCACATAATGGCATAAGGTATAGTATACGAGTTTGTCAAGTGGAAGCAAAGCAGTAGTCAACTCACCTGAAAGAGTACGCTTGTTTCATCCTCTAAAACACAGTCCAAACACAGCAGTGATCCAGCACGTCATTAAAAGTCCATCATTTTAGCAAGGCATTAAAATCCATATATATATATATATATATATATATATATATATATATATATATACAGTCATATGAAAAAGTTTGGGCACCCCTATTAATCTTAATCATTTTTAGTTCTAAATATTTGGGTGTTTGCAACAGCCATTTCAATTTGATATATCTAATAACTGATGGACACAGTAATATTTCAGGATTGAAATGAGGTTTATTGTACTAGCAGAAAATGTGCAATATGCATTAAACCAAAATTTGACCAGTGCTAAAATTTGGGTACCCTTATCATTTTATTGATTTGAATACTCCTAACTACTTTTTACTGACTTACTGAAGCACAAAATTGGTTTTGTAACCTCACTGAGCTTTGAACTTCATAGCCAGGTGTATCCAATCATGAGAAAAGGTATTTAAGGTGGCCAATTGCAAGTTGTTCTCCTATTTGAATCTCCTCTGAAGAGTGGCATCATGGGCTCCTCAAAACAACTCTCAAATGATCTGAAAACAAAGATTGTTCAACATAGTTGTTCAGGGGAAGGATACAAAAAGTTGTCTCAGAGATTTAACCTGTCAGTTTCCACTGTGAGGAACATAGTAAGGAAATGGAAGACCACAGGGACAGTTCTTGTTAAGCCCAGAAGTGGCAGGCCAAGAAAAATATCAGAAAGGCAGAGAAGAAGAATGGTGAGAACAGTCAAGGACAATCCACAGACCACCTCCAAAGAGCTGCAGCATCATCTTGCTGCAGATGGTGTCACTGTGCATCGGTCAACAATACAATACACTTTACACAAGGAGAAGCTGTATGGGAGAGTGATGCGAAAGAAGCCGTTTCTGAAAGCACGCCACAAACAGAGTCGCCTGAGGTATGCAAAAGCACATTTGGACAAGCCAGCTTCATTTTGGAAGAAGGTCCTGTGGACTGATGAAACAAAGATTGAGTTGTTTGGTCATACAAAAAGGCGTTATGCATGGCGTCCAAAAAACACAGCATTCCAAGAAAAACACTTGCTACCCACTGTAAAATTTGGTGGAGGTTCCATCATGCTTTGGGGCTGTGTGGCCAATGCCGGCACCGGGAATCTTGTTAAAGTTGAGGGTCGCATGGATTCAACTCAGTATCAGCAGATTCTTGAGAATAATGTACAAGAATCAGTGACGAATTTGAAGTTACGCCGGGGATGGATATTTCAGCAAGACAATGATCCAAAACACAGCTCCAAATCTACTCAGGCATTCATGCAGAGGAACAATTACAATGTTCTGGAATGGCCATCCCAGTCCCCAGACCTGAATATCATTGAACATCTGTGGGATAATTTGAAGCGGGCTGTCCATGCTCGGCGACCATCAAACTTAACTGAACTGGAATTGTTTTGTAAAGAGGAATGGTCAAAAATACCTTCATCCAGGATCCAGGAACTGATTAAAAGCTACAGGAAGCGACTAGAGGCTGTTATTTTTGCAAAAGGAGGATCTACTAATTATTAATGTCACTTTTCTGTTGAGGTGCCCATACTTTTGCACCGGTCAAATTTTGGTTAAATGCATATTGCACATTTTCTGTTAGTACAATAAACCTCATTTCAATCCTGAAATATTACTGTGTCCATCAGTTATTAGATATATCAAATTGAAATGGCTGTTGCAAACACCCAAATATTTAGAACTAAAAATGATTAAGATTAATAGGGGTGCCCAAACTTTTTCATATGACTGTATATATACATACCAGGACAGATATAAATCCATACTGTGCACCTCTGGGAAGCCCTGGTTTACATGTTTAAGACCTACCAGTCTTTAATCATAACTAGAGATTTACAACCTCTCAATATTCGTTTCGTCTTCAGGTTCGGTGGCTCGGGTCCCTGATTTGTTTCGGGTAGAACAAGTTCGGTATGAACCACAACTTAAATTTGCTTTAAACTTAGTGTAGAACACTCTCATGGCTACTAGAAACCTATCTATCCAATTTCTAACTCTCTCAGGCAAACACAGCCAAAATTATGTCAATGTGAAAGTGACATTATTATAATTGGGGTCTGTTCATACTCCAAAGTATAATAGGTGGAGGCGCAGGGGTCACATCTGAGGTCTGTGATTGGGCCACCAACGGTCACATGAGCATGACATCATGATGCTTTTCATGCCAAAGTCATCGCTGAGGCCAAATCAAAGGCCTCAGCGCTCAACTTGGACCAATGACGTCACACAAGAGTGTCAGACATTGCAAGATGGCCCAAAAGTGGTAAGGAAAGGTGAGTATGTTTTTTATTTTTTTTTCACATCCCCTGTGCCTCCACCTATTATACTCTGGGTTTTACCCAAGACGAATCTCCATTTGTTTCGTTTCGTAAAACAAATGATCAATTTGGAATATTTGGGTTTAACCAGGATCAGTAAAAACTGATTTGTCCATCTCTAGTTAGTTACCTGCATAGCAGTTATATATATGTTTATTCTTTGGGTACCTTATTGTGCATTTTATGTCATGCTGTTTCTTCTTGCTTATATGCTGATGACCTATTGCAATGTTGGATGCAACACTGTCACAACAGTGTTTAGTGTCATGGCACCTATCTCAGGCTGGTACTTACTGGGGGAAGCAGCATGATGAGTCTAGGCAGATGGACAGAACTCAGGTGTACCTATTGGTTATCAGGCAGGCAGTGCACTCTTTATGTCACCTGCAGTACAGCCTACGCATATGACCTGACTCCTTGCAGTTCCTCTGGGTGTGAAATTTCCCCTATAAAAGACAATCATTGTGGTTAGCTGTCTGTGTGGTGGACTCTCCAGAGCAGAGCCAGACTGTTTAGGAAGGCAAGCTTAGCAAGCCTAGCATATGCCTGAGAACCATACCTGTAGAAATTGATAACAAACCCCTGTGCTAACTGGGCAATCGCTGTGTGTCGCTGAGTCAGTTATTCTGGTAAATAGGGCACTAAAATAAATATGGTACAAGCTGTCTAAGAGCGCAAGACAGCAGTTTTACAATGTGTCCTACCACGCTTAGTCCCTGAAGTAAAGCATAACAGAGGTTGAATGGATGATCATTCATTAAACCCCTTGTGATCACGCGGAGGCCAGCACCTTAACATGCACCTGTATCCAGCAGGTTAAAGGTTATATCTGATCTGTTTATTTTCCATGTGAATATCTCTGTAAATGTGCTGTATCTTGTATTGTAAGTCAGCGTTCTTAGGGAAAAATTAAGGCATATTTTATTTACATTCTGTATATGAGTTAACGTTTCTTACAGTTTGTCAGGTAGGTTATATCTAACTCACCCCTCTTAGTAGAGAGAGGAAACAGTTATTAAAAGTCATAGTCTGTTTCCATGGTTACATCATGTTTCTTAGAAAAGCAAGTTGCTCACAATTTAAAAAATGATATCAAAATTATGTGGTTGACTTTTCAAAGGTTTTATTCGAACTTCTTTGAAAAGTGATCAGACGCTTGACCAATTATCACGTTAAACAGAGTATCAAGATTTCAACTTACATTTTGCGATACAGTATGTGATATTTTTTATTTCAAAGCTTTAGAACTGAAGATTTCTATCTAAGCGTGAAACTTTCTAAATGGGAAAATAAAAAAAAAAGTTAACGTTAATAGAGGAATTAGTGGAATTAATAGAGGAAGTAGGACTCCAAATAAGTAAGTAAAGTTATACACTGTGCAAAATGTGGAATCTCTAGAGCAGTAGTCACTAACTTGTGACTGTCCAGCTGTCGCAAGGCTACAACGGTACAAGCTAGAGAGTCACAGGTTTGAGAATACTGCTCCAGATCGTCATTGTGAGCCATCAGACTGCAGCAATTTACACTCAGTTTCAAATTACGGAGAACTTTCACCTCCTCCATCAACTCCAGTTCTTTGCATCTCTTAAAGTGAATCTGTAAGTATTATGTGGGGCACTAAACCACACACAGGTTCTTATGGCCCAAATAGTGTCCATGATGAAAAAACCTTTATACTTAACCAGCTCCTGTACTCCCAGCCTCTGCACAGATCTTCACTGTAGCGGAAGTAGAGGACGTCGGTTTCAGTGCGCATGCGCCAGACCCGGGAGAATGAAGTTAAGGTGTACTTTCCCAGCTTCAGTGAAGTACTGTTCAGGTGCTGTAGGCCCTAGAGATAGAGAGAGAGTCTGATGAGGTTTAGGCTATTTCAGACAGTAATTGGTCCATAAACAGCCTTGACAAGTTCCCTTTAATATTCTCTGATTCACTCATTTCAGTACAGTTGGAGTTTTACTCTAGCCCCCTCATTTCCTGAGCAATTAGTGCAGTAAGTTTTGGTACCTTATATGCTACATAGGCTCTTTACTGTCAAGCGGGTGGTGTCAGGCAGGAGTAGGCAAGTAATTCTGAGCTCTTCGTCACTGTCCAGTCAGAGGTGGCTGTGTCAGAGCTTTAAATAATACCCCTTTTTCTGCTCTAACCCAAGACCCCTCATGTTACAGTAGAGAGTCTTATTAGTATATCAGACACCAAAATGAACTACCTTAATTGCTTGGGAATGTTGGGGGCTAGAAAAAAAAATTCCAACTGTGCTGAAAAAAACAACAACTGAAGTTGATGGAGGTGGGGAAGGGGATCTTTAAGGAACAATAAATCTATATTCATTCTATTAAGGCAAACCAACCCCCACTTTTAGGTGTGTTTACCCTTATCTTAGCTCCAATGGCAATAACTCCAATTTTCTCATGAAACTGATTTAATACAATACAGCAACATGCTAGTAAAACCCTTGACAGGCTGCAATCCATAACAAAACCACATGTCGAACAGAGAGTTAGTGTAAGACAAACACATTTTTTATATGTAAAAAGGAAAAGAAACCTTTACAGATTTAAAAAAGAAAAAAAAAATATTTTCTTTTTTCACTCCTTACATGTCCTCTTGAGTGCATATGTCCAAGTCTATGTGTGACACGAACCAGCTTTACAAATCATGATTTTGTGATATTCTGTTACAAGATGTTTATCCTAAATGTGTCTATGTCAAGACAACTAATGGTTGGGGTTTCTCAGCCTGGAAAATTAACAAAAATATTCTAAGAGGGCATGTGTTTACTGTTGTTACATTTGTCAACATGACTGTAGATACATTGCAATATTTTGTATCTGCATTGTGCCTACCGATTTCCTCCTCTCCTCCTGAACCCCCTACCCCCACAATGCTCTATAGCATTACATTCAAATGGCCAATTCATATCTAGGCCACTGCCGCTACTAGGGTGGGAGGCTCTGCTGTTATTTACTGTATTACTGTACTGTGACAAAACTGTCATAGTGATTGCTACATCTGTACATCTGTGTAAAAAAAAACATGTTTTGGGTTTTTTCACGAAAAATGTCTTGTTCATTCACAAAATTATTTACTAAATTGGTCAAAGATCTGAATATTTTAACCATATATACTTTTCATTAGAGAAGTCTCTCTTTAACAATTCTCTGTATGTACAATGACAGGTGACCCAGGATCGCAGCTCAAAATCAAGTGCGGAAGTTTTCTGTGGATCAGTTACAGCATGAATCCACATTACGGCTTAGTGGGCCACAGCAAAAACGCACTGCAGGAAAAAACCTTGGTGGAATTGCATCAGGGTTTTTCCCATAGTGCTTTTCACAGAAAGTCTGCAAAGTTTTCCTCTTCAGACTTTCTGCTTCAATTATACCTATAGGGAAACCGCCAGCATTTCTTTAGATATAATTGAAATGCTGCGATTTCCAAAAATGCAACATTTTTGGAAATTGCAGCATTTCCGCTGCGCATATTTTTCTGCAATGTATGTATGGGATTCTAGCTGAGATTTTTGCTGCTGCGTTTCCGCTGTGGCCAAACCACGGCGTTTACGGCACGTGGGGCCCTGGTCTACAATAGGAAAATCAAGCAATCAGAGATACATCTGGTCCCCAGAATACCCACCAATCAGCTGTTTGAAGAGACTGCAGAAGCACAACATCATACATTGTATAGCAACTGTGCTTGGTATTGCAGCTCAGCCCCATTCACTTGAATGGGACTGAGCTGCACATAACACATGTGACACCTGAACATAATGTCACTGAACTGTGATGCAGAAGCAGAACCAATTGGAGCACTGCTACCGCTATAATCAGCTGATCCTGGGGGTCTCAGTAATCAGACATTGCTGACCTATCCGAAGGATAAGTCATTATTATTTAAAGGGAGTCCATCACCAGAAACCAACATATCAACCCATCTCTGCAAATAGGTTAGGTTTACCTAATCGGTGTCTCCATTGCCGAAATATTACCATTTTTTTTCTCAATATGCAAATTAGCTCTGAGGAGCAACGAGGGCATTGCCACGTATCTCTCTGGAGCAATAGCAACGTCCTTGTTCCTCCAAAGAGCTTGTCTACACATTGACAAAAACAGCAATATCTCAGCAACAGAGGGACCAATTCACCATTTGATTCAGGTGACCCTAACCTGTCTGAGGGGCTGGGTTGATATGCCCCTGCTGACAGATGTCATATAAATCTCATAAAGTCCCTTTCATCAATTTTTTATTACATAGGCAAATTACCCTAAATCTGAATATACTCTAAAATACCTAATTTTTTCACACATTTTTATTAGTTCACATAAATTTCTCCAAAAGTCTACATTTATATATGGCAAAAAGATCAATAGCAGCTAATTATGAAAAGTAACATTCCTGCACAGTAGGTTACTTTCAATGTCATCTGCTGCCAAGAGGCAGAATATACTTCTAAGGGCTTTCTACTCTTTGAACCATTCAGTTTCATCAAGACTTTACCTATCACTTTGTTAATCTACATTTCTATATTCAATAGATCTTCAATTTCCTTGATTTTCTCTCAGAACTTTGTTGAATGCTTAATATGTTCCGTTTATTTGGTGGGGTTTCGGTGCAGCAGGAGCTAGAAGAGAAAAAAAGAATGTTTGGTGTTCCTTGGTGTATAATATTAGTCATTGTACATAATCTCTATAATAACCGGGAACTATGATAATAATGATAACACAACTAAATGCTTATATCTACCCGCAGTCATAGAAACCCACCACGTCACAAAGTACTGCATTACTGAAAAAAGTACAACATCAAGAAATCAATCTATCAAATAGAGCGTTTACTTGGTACGTACAGAGGGAATAAAATGTCGGTCATTTGTTTAACAATGGCAAGCAGCCTCTCTTCAGATCTATTGTGAAGCATACATTCAATATAATACTGGAGAAGGAGAATCAGAAGGGAAATAAACATTCATTAAAGCATTCTGAAAAATGGGTCCTATCATTCATCTGACATTTACTCTTAAGCAACAGCAAAAAGCTAAACCATTGCTCAGCTGTCCTGCTATATAATATTCAAGGAAAAGCTTCAGGTAAATCTGATATACTGTTTAAGGAGTTGTCTCACAGTTTGTTTGTTTTTTCTAAAAGGCACAGAATATGCCAAAAATATAAAAAAAAGCAATGCTCACATCACTGCACTTATTGCGACACTATCCAGGTCCCTCCTTGGTCTCTGCTTTATAGTCCTCAAAATGCCACTCAACCTCACCTCTCCGGGTATAGTGGGTGGTGTATAGTGGTTCCAATGAATGTTCCACCCCCCTGCACGAACCCCTGCCCCTACGGTAAACAACAAAAGCTTGTTAGGGCCACTATAATAATAATAATAATAATAATAATAATAGTCCTTTAATAGTCCCACAATGGGGAAATTCAGTGTGTTACAGCAACAAAGATAAGATAAGATAAGCAGATACAAATACAAATACAACATGTACAGGAATGTTCCAAGGTGAGAGGCTTTACATTAATAGCAGACAGACAGATAGGACGTAGCAGAGGGGGGGGGGGGGGGTTTAACAGGCAGAGAGATATTTCAGTTCTCTGTGTGTAATGATCTCCGCTTAGGTCGGTGTTGGTTGTACAGCCTAACCGCGGTGGGGGAGGAAAGACTTCCGATAGTGCTCCTTCTCACACCTAGGGTGGAGCAGTCGGTCACTGACAGTACTGCCCAGCGCTATCACAGTCTCATGCATGGGATGGGAGTTATTCTCCCGCATGGAGCTCACCACGGACAGTATCCTTCTGTCACCCACCGCCTGCACTGGGTCCAGTGGGCTCCCCAGGACAGAGCTGGCCCTTCTAATCAGCTTGTCAAGTTTATTTCTGTCCCTGGTTGATATACTGCTCCCCCAGCAGGCCACTCCAAAGAAGATGGCTGATGCCACTACCGAGTTGAAGAAAGTCCTAAGAAGTGCCCCCTGGATTCCAAAGGCTCTCAGCTTCCTAAGCAGGTAGAGCCTGCTGTGGCCCTTCCTGTACAGGGCCTCCATATGATCTGCCCAGTCCAGCTTATTATTAAGGAGCAAACCCAGGTACTTATAGGTGTTCACAATCTCGATGCCCGTCCCCAGGATGTCCACTGGTTTAGGAGGGCATCTGCATTTACGGAAGTCCACCACCATCTCCTTGGTCTTCCCTGCATTAATCTTCAGGTGGTTCTGGTGGCACCAGTCCACAAAAAAACGGTTCAGTTCTCGGTACTTCCTGTCATCATCGTCTGTGATGAGGCCTACTATTGCAGAGTCGTCAGAATACTTCGTCAGAATATACAGTCCTAATAAACATTCTTTAGGGTGGCCTGTATATTCGTTGGGACTCAGTGAAGTGTAGGAGACCTCTTAGTGCTCCAGCACCATGTAGAGCTGAGTCACCTGAAACAAATACCAAAAGTTTTGGTTTCATTGGAATTGTTTCGAACCACTTGAGCCATATCTATTATATGTGTGTCATAAGAATCAAACAGTGACAGGCAGAATGTTTCACAGCTAGAGGGCACTAACATGTATCTTTCTGCTTCTATATTGCATAAAAGAGAGAATAAGAGCACTGTTGATAAAAAGTTGTAATCCTTGGCAGTTGCGCCAGCTATTACAGTTTGCTTCCGCTTAAAGCATCCCAAGAGTAATGTTACCTGGTGAAGAGACTGTTATGGTATTGCTATATAAGCAATTCCCTAATAACCTCCAGGTAAGGCCGGTAGCAGACAACCGTGCTGCAACCAGCCTGCCGGGAATTAAAAGCACGGGTGGCACACGGGGGACACGGGGATGTCCCCCGTGCGCCACCTGTGCACGGGCCGTGCTTCCGTGGCTCCGTTCATTAAATGGATATAGAACAGAACCTGTTCTATATTTGTGGCCCACACTGTTGGCCCGCACATGGGACTGTGAAATTCACGGTCGTGTGTACAGGCCCATAGAAAAGAATGGGTCAGTGTGCTACCCGTGAAATACACGGATAGCACACTGACCACGGCCACAGTCATCTGCAAGGACCAAACTGGCAGGACCAACAGACAGCAAGTAAATAATCTACCTATAATGCAACACCATTCTGGTTCGCTGAGTCTAAAACTATCTAGAGGAATTCACCAGAACCAGCCCCCAAGGCAGGAAAGACTTGGTAGCTTGGGACCCAGGCTGCAACCCTAGAACAAGTTTTCAGATAACAGGTGCACTTGCAGGCAGGACCAAATAGAAACCCTATGGCAGGCAGAGAGAGAGTAATACACAAGCTGGGTCAAAAACCAGAAGAGTACAGGTATAGCCAAAACAATAGCAGAGAAATATCAAAGGCCATGGTTGAGTCCAGGAGGTCACAGATAAAGCCAAACAGCAAGAGCAGGCTAGCCATCAGGGCTAGCCAAAATCAGTAAACTGGGGGATCAGTTCAGCAGAGAACAGGGAAATATACTGGAAGAGAATTCAAAGAATACAGAGCCTGGTACAAATGCAGTGACAGGCACCAGATCAAGAAAAGTGTCAGGTTAAACTACTCTGTGTAAGCCCTTGTTGGATGCTGAAATACAGTCCTGATTGGCATCTCAAATCTCTGACTTGCTGAACAGACTCAGCGAAAGATTGATTGGTAGGCATAGCAACATTAACCACTTCCATACCACCCATAGACTATATACTATATCCAATGGGTGGTTGTGTAGTTCTGCAAGGATGTACCGCTACGTCCAAGCAAAACTCAGTAGCTGCACGATTTCGTAACTTCAGCCAGAGCTCCCAGAGAGAAGACAGGGACGGTTTATTACCTTCTTTGCCTTCCTGATCGCTGCATACAGCGCTATGGGCGCCACATCTTGCAGCCGCCCTCTGACCCGGTGGTCATGTGATCATGTGATTAAAACACATGCAAAAATAAAAAAACAACATAAAAATAAAGCCCTATGTGTCACCAAAAAAAATACACAGAAATTAGTTGTCCCTTGTCATTACCCTCTCCCTCCTGCCTGTATTCTTTGTGTTGCCATTGGACGATTTGTCATGTATACTTCTTTCATCTCCCATATTGTTGTTATGTAACTTATAAAAAATTCTATAAAAACTACAGTTTAAAAAAAAATGTTACAGCCCTCAAAACCGCACATACAAAAAAACCCGAAAATGTGTCTGGTCCTGGACCAGAAATTGGCCCGGTACTGAAGTGGTAAGCAACAGTTATGTGGCAAGGGCGGATCAGTACAGAATGTCAAGAAGCAATGCTGCACAAAAGAGATTGACAGCTGCTGGGTAGAGAGTAGGAGTCTCAATACCAAACTACATACTCTTTTACTTTAATCTGATGAAGCGCTGCAGAGTGATATGTCTAAACAAAAGCCATTGAAAGCAAGTTAAGGTTAGCTGCATCTGTTCACTTAACTTGTCAACAGTACAGTTAAACTCAGCTACATCTGTATGCGCTAACATTTGAGAAATCTAATCTGTGTTGCAGTTAGAATTTCGGTAAAAGATAAGAAAACCAAGTTTATGAAAACAAACAAAAATCTGAGAAAAATAAACAAACCAAAATAATTTATTTGGAAAATAAAGAAAGAATAATATCTGACTACAAAATTTCCTGGGCTATAGACACAGAAGAAATAGATTTCTCTGTAGCATTACAGTGTTACACATACATCATCTAGTCTATGCAGGCTTTATGTTTGTTTCTTTTCAGACTTTGATAATACAATTTTAGATTCAAGGACAAAAGTCATTGATTGATATACAGACCCCTGTTAATCAAAGCAGTGAACTGCGTCAGCATTACATATTTCTCATTTAGTCTGCCTCCTAAATGAGGGCATAAACACCTGTTCACACAACAGGAGGTATTTGTTTATGATAGTTGTCCCACTGAGTTTTAATCAGTCTACAGCTGCTGAAGCCAGCAGAGTCAACCATACACAGTAATAATGTATGTTTGTATGTATGGCTGGTTGGATAGATGTGTTTTTAAGCAGAAATACAGACATTTCCGCTCACAAAAGAATTATGTAGAAGGCTTGAAAATAATCAGAAACAAATAAATCTGCTTGTAGGCTTCTTTTGTACTCATATTGCAAATAGTAAGGTAGACAATAGAAATCATAGTTTATGTAGCAGACGTTATTTATTTTTCTTACTTGTATAGTGCAAACAAATTCTGCAGGGCTTTACAGATTTTTTATTTTAATAAGGAAGATATAAACTGTGTGCATATATATATATATATATATATATATATATATATATATATATATAGTATAATTAAAGAAGATCTTTCACCACCTCCACCTCAGTGTTGGTCCACTGATTCCAAAGCAGTTGGAATATTTTTCTCTAGCCTCCACCGTTCCTCAAACATTTCTGTTACTTTCGCCACCCAGCTCTCTACTATCAGGTGCTCAATCCTAGTCTGTCTGCTCCGACCCAGAACCGCCCACATGACAGCAGAGAGCCTAGTTTGGTGCTGAAACTAACAGAAACGATTGCTTGTCAACAGTGAGAGCTAGAGAAGAAATTCCAACTGCACCAGAATCATTGGTGCAGCATCTATGAAGGATGCAAAGTGTTAGAGAAGGTGGTTAAAAAATGTAAAATGACAAACTACTTCTTTTACCTTTACATGTTCTATTTATAGAGTTATATCAGACATTAACATTTATAATCCAATGCATTTTGTACAAAGATCAATAATTGTTCATAAAATCAATCCCTAGGTAATGTTTATTTTGATGGGTCATCAATTGATCTGAACACCCATGTTGGGCAGGACATACTATGATGTAATGGAATATTTTTCTGCTAATCACATTCTGTTTCTTCTTTAAGATGGCCGTACACATTAGTATAAAGTTGCTAAAAATAGATATTTTAAACGAAAACAATCATTTGTAGGGTGAAAGTTATCAATTAACTATTATTTTAGCCAGAATATACGACTTTTAGCGCTTTAAGTAAATAGTTGCTAATCACTTAAACGTAATTTTTTCCATTGCTTTCAATGGCTTTTTTGTGCGTTATCAAGGCACGGATTATCAGATTTAAGATGAAGATGACTATATCTGTACTAAGAATAGACCAAGAATATAAACAAATCCATATGTTGCAATATTGTATTGAATTGGTTTCTCAGGAAATTAAAGTCCTTTCAAATAGCCTTTATAGATGCTATTACAGGCATATCTTGTTTTTTTTTCTTTCAGCCGTTTTTAAAAAAATCTATTTTTCTTCATATGCAAATCATCTTCACGGAGCACAGGAGGCGTTATCCCTGTGCTCCGAGCACAGCCACGTCATTAGTTCAACGCCTCGCCTCTGTTCAGAAATTCTTCAAAAATGCTTCTTCAACTAGCTCCGTCAAGAGCAGCTAGTGACATTGGTGTGATCCAAATCTCGCACATGCGCTGTGCACCATCTTTACTCTCTTCATGAACAAGCGAGGTGCAAGATGAGAATAAAGATGGCGCACATCGTATGCGTGAGATTTGGATTGCACCAATGTCACGAGCTGCTCTTGACGCAGCTAGTTGAAGAAGTATTTTTGAAGAAGAGTGCGTTTCTGAACAGAGGTGAGGCGTTGAACTTCTGTCTCTTATATATAGCTAGTTTCACACTCAAAGGTGGCAATCTTTGCCAGCTTAGTGGATCAAAGTGTGACAATGTTCACAACCATAGGATTCAACAGCATAGAGAGGAAATGGCTTCTTGTAAAAAGTAAAAACAACAGCAATCTTTAGTTCTTAAAGGGTTATTCCCATCTTGGCAAATTGCTGCTGAGATGGACATAACTGCTCCTAAGTCCTAACCCCTAGGGCAGAATTTATGTGAAAAGCTGTTGAGTGATGATCAGAGACATTCTACATTGTTCCTGTAACTCCCATAGAGGTGAATAGGAGCTATGGAAACAGTGTAGCACAGATGTCCTATATTGGTTCTATAGCTACATCTTTACAGAAACTGCTCAGCAAAATATGGGTCTACGCTTAGGAATTGAGATGATGATAACCCTTTAAGCTTATGCTAGTAAATACACCAGAGATTTTGGGCAAAAGACTGATATACAATATTTTCTACTGACCATTGGCATCTTTTCATGAGAAATGAGAGTGACAAATGGCAATGAAAGTTGATCTGCCATATTGGATTTTTTGTCATTACTAGATGCTGTAGTAGAAAAGTGATTCAAGCCAAATCATCCCATTAATGGAAGCCAAGACCAGGCCATAGATCACAGCAGAGGTCAATCGGCGATTTGTCATTTTATGTTATGGTATTGTCATTCAAAGTGACAACCTCCTCAGACCAACTATGAGGAACAGGTCATCCAGGAAATGGCTGTTAAAATCCTCAATGTATGACCAGCCTTATATGAAGTAAATGATGTATTCAGAATAACAGAATTTTTTTCTACATTACTTATCAATAAACGCAAATGTACTCATTTAACAAGTCACCTTCTCCTGTATACATCTATGTTTAATATAAAGTCACCCTCTCCTCTATACATCTATGCTTAATATAAAGTCACCCTCTCCTGTATACATCTATGCTTAATATAAAGTCACCCTCTCCTGTATACATCTATGTTTAATATAAAGTCACCCTCTCCTGTATAGATCTATGTTTAATATAAAGTCACCCTCTCCTGTATACATCTATGTTTAATATAAAGTCACCCTCTCCTGTATACATCTATGTTTAATATAAAGTCACCCTCTCCTGTATACATCTATGTTTAATATAAAGTCACCCTCTCCTGTATAGATCTATGTTTAATATAAAGTCACCCCCTCCTGTATACATCTATGTTTAATATAAAGTCACCCTCTCCTGTATACATCTATGCTTAATATAAAGTCACCCTCTCCTGTATACATCTATGTTTAATATAAAGTCACCCTCTCCTGTATAGATCTATGTTTAATATAAAGTCACCCTCTCCTGTATAGATCTATGTTTAATATAAAGTCACCCTCTCCTGTATACATCTATGCTTAATATAAAGTCACCCTCTCCTGTATACATCGATGTTTAATATAAAGTCACCCTCTCCTGTATACATCGATGTTTAATATAAAGTCACCCTCTCCTGTATACATCTATGCTTAATATAAAGTCACCCTCTCCTGTATACATCGATGTTTAATATAAAGTCACCCTCTCCTGTATACATCGATGTTTAATATAAAGTCACCCTCTCCTGTATACATCGATGTTTAATATAAAGTCACCCTCTTCTGTATACATCTATGCTTAATATAAAGTCACCCTCTCCTGTATACATCTATGTTTAATATAAAGTCACCCTCTCCTGTATACATCTATGTTTAATATAAAGTCACCCTCTCCTGTATACATCTATGTTTAATATAAAGTCACCCTCTCCTGTATACATCTATGTTTAATATAAAGTCACCCTCTCCTGTATACATCTATGTTTAATATAAAGTCACCCTCTCCTGTATACATCTATGTTTAATATAAAGTCACCCTCTCCTGTATACATCGATGTTTAATATAAAGTCACCCTCTCCTGTATACATCTATGCTTAATATAAAGTCACCCTCTCCTGTATAGATCTATGTTTAATATAAAGTCACCCTCTCCTGTATACATCTATGCTTAATATAAAGTCACCCTCTCCTGTATACATCTATGTTTAATATAAAGTCACCCTCTCCTGTATAGATCTATGTTTAATATAAAGTCACCCTCTCCTGTATACATCTATGTTTAATATAAAGTCACCCTCTCCTGTATACATCTATGTTTAATATAAAGTCACCCTCTCCTGTATACATCTATGTTTAATATAAAGTCACCCTCTCCTGTATAGATCTATGTTTAATATAAAGTCACCCCCTCCTGTATACATCTATGTTTAATATAAAGTCACCCTCTCCTGTATACATCTATGATTAATATAAAGTCACCCTCTCCTGTATAGATCTATGTTTAATATAAAGTCACCCTCTCCTGTATAGATCTATGTTTAATATAAAGTCACCCTCTCCTGTATACATCTATGCTTAATATAAAGTCACCCTCTCCTGTATACATCGATGTTTAATATAAAGTCACCCTCTCCTGTATACATCGATGTTTAATATAAAGTCACCCTCTTCTGTATACATCGATGTTTAATATAAAGTCACCCTCTTCTGTATACATCTATGCTTAATATAAAGTCACCCTCTCCTGTATACATCTATGTTTAATATAAAGTCACCCTCTCCTGTATACATCTATGTTTAATATAAAGTCACCCTCTCCTGTATACATCTATGTTTAATATAAAGTCACCCTCTCCTGTATACATCTATGTTTAATATAAAGTCACCCTCTCCTGTATACATCTATGTTTAATATAAAGTCACCCTCTCCTGTATACATCTATGTTTAATATAAAGTCACCCTCTCCTGTATACATCTATGTTTAATATAAAGTCACCCTCTCCTGTATAGATCTATGTTTAATATAAAGTCACCCTCTCCTGTATACATCGATGTTTAATATAAAGTCACCCTCTCCTGTATACATCTATGTTTAATATAAAGTCACCCTCTCCTGTATACATCTATGTTTAATATAAAGTCACCCTCTCCTGTATAGATCTATGTTTAATATAAAGTCACCCTCTCCTGTATACATCTATGTTTAATATAAAGTCACCCTCTCCTGTATACATCTATGTTTAATATAAAGTCACCCTCTCCTGTATACATCTATGTTTAATATAAAGTCACCCTCTCCTGTATACATCTATGTTTAATATAAAGTCACCCTCTCCTGTATACATCTATGTTTAATATAAAGTCACCCTCTCCTGTATACATCTATGCTTAATATAAAGTCACCCTCTCCTGTATACATCTATGTTTAATATAAAGTCACCCTCTCCTGTATAGATCTATGTTTAATATAAAGTCACCCTCTCCTGTATACATCTATGTTTAATATAAAGTCACCCTCTCCTGTATACATCTATGCTTAATATAAAGTCACCCTCTCCTGTATACATCGATGTTTAATATAAAGTCACCCTCTCCTGTATACATCGATGTTTAATATAAAGTCACCCTCTCCTGTATACATCTATGCTTAATATAAAGTCACCCTCTCCTGTATACATCTATGTTTAATATAAAGTCACCCTCTCCTGTATACATCTATGTTTAATATAAAGTCACCCTCTCCTGTATACATCTATGTTTAATATAAAGTCACCCTCTCCTGTATACATCTATGTTTAATATAAAGTCACCCTCTCCTGTATACATCTATGTTTAATATAAAGTCACCCTCTCCTGTATACATCTATGCTTAATATAAAGTCACCCTCTCCTGTATACATCGATGTTTAATATAAAGTCACCCTCTCCTGTATAGATCTATGTTTAATATAAAGTCACCCTCTCCTGTATACATCTATGTTTAATATAAAGTCACCCTCTCCTGTATAGATCTATGTTTAATATAAAGTCACCCTCTCCTGTATACATCGATGTTTAATATAAAGTCACCCTCTCCTGTATACATCTATGTTTAATATAAAGTCACCCTCTCCTGTATAGATCTATGTTTAATATAAAGTCACCCTCTCCTGTATACATCGATGTTTAATATAAAGTCACCCTCTCCTGTATACATCTATGTTTAATATAAAGTCACCCTCTCCTGTATACATCGATGTTTAATATAAAGTCACCCTCTCCTGTATACATCTATGCTTAATATAAAGTCACCCTCTCCTGTATACATCTATGTTTAATATAAAGTCACCCTCTCCTGTATACATCTATGTTTAATATAAAGTCACCCTCTCCTGTATACATCTATGTTTAATATAAAGTCACCCTCTCCTGTATACATCTATGTTTAATATAAAGTCACCCTCTCCTGTATAGATCTATGTTTAATATAAAGACACCCTCTCCTGTATACATCTATGTTTAATATAAAGTCACCCTCTCCTGTATAGATCTATGTTTAATATAAAGTCACCCTCTCCTGTATACATCTATGTTTAATATAAAGTCACCCTCTCCTGTATACATCTATGTTTAATATAAAGTCACCCTCTCCTGTATAGATCTATGTTTAATATAAAGACACCCTCTCCTGTATACATCTATGTTTAATATAAAGTCACCCTCTCCTGTATAGATCTATGTTTAATATAAAGTCACCCCCTCCTGTATACATCTATGTTTAATATAAAGTCACCCTCTCCTGTATAGATCTATGTTTAATATAAAGTCACCCTCTCCTGTATACATCGATGTTTAATATAAAGTCACCCTCTCCTGTATACATCTATGTTTAATATAAAGTCACCCTCTCCTGTATACATCTATGTTTAATATAAAGTCACCCTCTCCTGTATACATCGATGTTTAATATAAAGTCACCCTCTCCTGTATACATCTATGCTTAATATAAAGTCACCCTCTCCTGTATACATCTATGTTTAATATAAAGTCACCCTCTCCTGTATACATCTATGCTTAATATAAAGTCACCCTCTCCTGTATACATCTATGTTTAATATAAAGTCACCCTCTCCTGTATACATCTATGTTTAATATATTAGATCCAATATATACATGCCTATGCAAACATTGGTGTTATTTCCCATCTTTCCTGTACATACAATAATGACTATGTAAGGAGTAAACAAGCACATAAGAGTTCTTGAGTTCTTGCTAATTATTTTTCCTTAGGTCATAATAGAGCAATTCACTGCTTTATTGTTCTGTGATGAAACTAGTGATGAGTAAAAAATACTCTCCGTCAGCTCCTCTGTTCATTCTTTTACTCTCAATAGCTACAATAGCTAGGATGCATATAACCAAATGTACCAATGCAAACCAATGCAGAACCTTTAATGTAATCTATCTAGTGCATACTTCACACCCTGAAGAAAGAATATATTGCTACAGTATATTTTATGTATCAACCCATTTAGACAACTTTTTTTGTAATCTTGCATGAAAAATTGCATGAAAGTGATCATAATTCAATGTACTTTAAGAGTGTATATGCTCTTTATTGCATATTTTTCTATCCTGCACCATACAATAAACCAGCAGCTGGATACACCCAAGGGAAAACACTTCTCTGGACCAGACCAAAGTGAAGAGTGCTGATATTGAAGAGTCATTACAAGAATGGAAGGGAGAGAAAACATTGTGAATTCAAGCTTATGATAAGATTCCAGTCATTGATAAAAGGACTCAATCTAACACATGGGCACAATTCATTCCCACCATCGGATTCCAGATTCCATAACTCTTAATTCCACACCCAAAACACATTTTTATTGCCCTGCCTTATGATA
The DNA here is from genome assembly GCA_947044405.1 of Leptodactylus fallax. NCBI lineage: Eukaryota > Metazoa > Chordata > Amphibia > Anura > Leptodactylidae > Leptodactylus > Leptodactylus fallax. The sequence continues at coordinate 2,058,051 of CAMRHE010000234.1, forward strand.
CTATGTATCACCTCATGAACTAATTGCCTTTGTGTATCATCTTCCAAGTATTGTGCGATGTTCTCAGTCATTCATGTGTACACACCTGAAGAAGGAGTTTGTGTGCTCTAATAGTTTGCAAATGTCATTTTTCTAGTAAGCCAATAAAGATATTTTATATACAATATTTGTATCTTTTTTTCACAAATGTATTTTAACATGATTTTTATGTGGCTAGCATAGTTTTTTTTTTTTTTTTTTTTTTTTTTAACCAATCCTGTACTTAAAGGGAGTCTGTCACCAGAGTTCAATCGTATTAAACCAGCAACACAGTTAGATAGGTTGGGCTCACATGAATGTAAAATGAAAATATTTAACTGTGTTGCTGGTTTGATATGCTTCACCCTGGCAACAGACTCTCTTTAACCCCTTCCCGCCGTGGGCATTTTTCGATTTTCATTTTCACTCCCTGTCTTCAAAAGACATAACTTCTTTTATTTTTATGTTAACAGAGCTATATGTGGCCTAATTTTTTCCAGACAATTTTTTTTGCTTTGTAATGGTACCATTTAATATTCTGTATGATGTACGGACAAGCCGGAAAAGAATTCAGAATAAGGGGGAATTGGAGAAAATCTCAGTTTGTGTGACTTACCCCTGAGCTACCTTTTCACAGTGTTCACTGTGCAACTAAAATGACATGACATCTGTGGTCGATGGGTAGGTACGATTCCAGTGATAATAAATGTATTATTTTTTTTACATTTTAACCCCTTAAAAAATGCAAAACTTTGTAAGAAAAAATACGTTTCGTGGAGTCGCCATATTCTGACACTAACTTTTTAATATTTCCATGTATGGGGATGCATAGGGCCTCTTTATTTGTGGGGCCAGGTGTACTTTTTAGATATACCATTTTAGGGAATGCCTGTCGCTTTCATTGCTTTTTATTTAATTTTTTATGAGAGGCGAAATTGCAAAGAAATAGCGATTTGGTCATTTAGGTTTATTTTCCCACTACAACGTTTGTTGTATGGTTAAAATATTTTTACGGGTTTGTATGAGACTCTTTATTTGCAGGGCAAGTTGTAGCTTTTATTGGTACCAATTTTTGACATACAGTATATGACTTTTTGATTACTTTTTATTGCTATTTTGGGGGGAGGTGAGGTGACCAGGTTTACACATTTTTTTTACCGCATTCACCGTATATGATAAATAACGCAATTTTGGATAGTGCAGACTTATACACATATGGGTATATTTAATATGTTTTTTTTTACTTTATTTTGTTTACATTGTGTGTTTTTAAAATTAAAAGGTGTTTTTTGGAACTTTTTATTATTATTATTATTTTTTTGTTACACTTTACTTTGTTGTACATTGACTTATAGGGTAGCTACCTATAGGTGGCACTAAAAGGACAGCTTTCTTTCTTTTGGAGGAGATCATTTATTTTTTTTTTTACATTTTTTTTATCCTATGGTGATTTGAGTTTGAAGTGAAAGTCAGTTGTCAAACTCAATACACATTTCACTAACTGTTCTTCTGAAATGTCATATTATCAGTATTAAATGATTACACTTAAAATGGATTGAATTTTTATCTTTTTTTGCATCATAACACAAAATAATTAGCTTCTGAAAGGAACACAAAATGAATTATTGCAAGCAAATTACATATGACACATAAACACATTTATAACATTTAATGATTATATTTAAATGGAAATTACCACACAGATGGAGCCATATAAAAATACTCATTTTAGCAGAGTCACATTTTCGTCCAGACTGCTGTATACACTGGTTTAGGCTAGGTTACTATCATGTTTCATTATGGCAAATGTGTATCTTAGACAAATGCCATGACTTTCACAATAAAAAACTACAACACCACATATTAAAGACAATTGCATTGGAAAGTGAGTCAACATTTAAAACAAAGGTATGTAAACATATACCATCCACACTATTCCAAAATGATACTTGTTTGGAATACATCTGACGTACTATAGTCCATCGGTACATTAGAACATTTTCTGGTGCCAGATACAAAGGCAGAATGTTTATGGACCCAGTTTAAAGGATTGTTCCACAATTAAATATATAATTTCTTAATGAACCTTTATGACCTGAAGAATCCTCATAGATTGTAAGCCCTTGCGGGCAGGACCCTCTATTCCACTGTGTCAGATGGTCACTGTTAGTATTGTACTTGTTTTGTATATTTTGTGTACTGTATGTAAACCCTCAAATGTAAAGCACCATGGAATTAATATAATAATGTAAAGCACCATGAAATTAATGGTGCTATATAAATAAATAATTATTATTATTATTATTATTAAGTTAACATGTCATTTACTATGCAGCAAATGTTATATAAACAGATTTTCAAAACAATGAAATTGCTGATTTTTTTTTTTTTAAGTTTTGCGTGCTATGATTCTTACCAGAGTAGTGAATATTCTAAGTCACGTTCAGTTTGGTGGCGGCAAGACTGGGGTGCACAATTGAGGAATGCCCCAATCCTTGCAAGGAGGTATAAGTTTATCTAGTTCCTAAGTCACAGCCCCTCGAATAGTCAATGGTGGAACGGTATTTAACACCTCGTCCTGTAAAAACAAACCCACATATGATAACATTGTTTCAAATGGGATGACAATGAAGTAAAAAAAAAAAAAAAAAAAGGTTGCTATATCCCTAAAGAGGTTTTCCCATTGATGACATTTATCCCCTTTCCACAGGTTAGGGGACAAAGTCCTGGTCTCTGATGGATCATGAGAACGCAGACCCACAAAGGTCTCGTGTGAACAGAGCAGTGGTACTCATGCTCAGCAACCACTACATTCACTTTATAAGACTTCCAGAGACAGTGTTTCACAAGTCCCATAGAAGTATAAAAACAGTGCCTAAGAATGCACACTACTCCTCCGTTCACATAGGAAACTCAGAGAAACTTGCAAGCCCCCATTCTAGTGATCACTGAGGGTCCCAGAAATCAGTGTATAGGAGAAAAGTGCCTATAATAGGAAAACTGCATTAAAGGACTAATGCCATAAACAATGTGTATCCTCTACCCTATCAATAGTGAATACATTTCTGATCGGTGAACACTTGAGAGCTGAAACCACCAACAGATCTAAGAATGGATCATGTTTTAACCCTACTGTGAAGGCTGCTCTGGGAAAAGCAGCTGAACTCCAGGTTGACACAGTCACCCCTTCCCTCCACCCGCTTCCATTCACTTCAATGAGAACGCTGGAGATAGCTGAAGCACAGCACTCAGCTATCTTTGGCACTCCCATTGAAGTGAATGGGAATGAGGGTACTTCTGCATCTGCCAGACGTTCAGCTGCTTTTCCTATGGCTGCCTTCACAGCGGGAATACAACACACCCAGTTCTCAGGACAGGAGCGGTGGGAGTCTTAGTTGTCAGACCCCCAACAGTTTAGCAATTTATCCTCTATCATATGGATAAAGGATAAATGCTGTATGTGGCATAACCCCTTTGAAGCCCAAATGAGCTGCATCTTTAAAGGTTACATAGTAATACCATGTATCACAATTTAAATGTAAATATGAAGTATTTTCCAATTACGAAGCTGAAATTAGAGCCTAAATATGATGCAATGTGTCACTATGTTGTTATGACTTGTGCCACCTCATTAAATTGACCCTAAGATGCAGAAACAGACTTCAGTGACGTGCTGTTTGCTTCAGTTAAATTAAATACAAATTCCTTTCTATTTTAGATATTGTGATTTAAGATAAATGACTGGATGGGGCTCATGCTGCCTCTCATGTAATGAAATGTGGAAATATCGCTTAATGTTTAATGATTCAATGCAATGTTCAGTACATTGCTGTACCGATCAAACATTGCTTCATTTTTTAATTATGACTTTAATCTTTGTTCCCAATTAATAACCAAAGTAAATTTAACAATACAGACACTGCTCATTTCTTTCTTCATTCGCTTTGTTGTGCTCCACTGCAGTTTTCAATGCTTGTGATCACAAAACATTCTATTAAAATCTAATAAATAGTTGGGAAGCCAATTAATACTATTGTTTAGTGTATTCTTACTGCTTAATGACCTTCCTTTTGAGAAGTTTTTTTCTTTTATGGATAACTCTTTAAATTCTAACTACTTGACCTTTTGCCATACACTTTAAAACATCCCCTTTGTTATTATAAGATATTTTCTACTTAACCCCTTCTCACATTATGCTGTTCATATATGGGGGTGAGGAGATTTAGTTCCCATAAATTTATTGTTCAGGAGTTGTACATTTTTTGTTCAGGAGTGGCGCAAGCTCTGGAGTTGTAATATACAGAAATGTGCAAAAAATTTAGGCAGTCTTATGGAAAAATGTTGTAAATCAAGAATGCTTCAAAAATAGAAGTGTTAATAGTTTATCTTTGACACTTAACAAAATTAAGCGAATTAACAAAAGAAAAAGCAAATCAATATTTGGTGTGACTGACCTTTGGAGGAGTTCTGGAAGTGATAATATGGATGTGGCCCTCACTGAGCCCTGATATCCTTTATATCATCGAAACTGTATGGAATTACATGAAGAGACAGAAGCCTACATTCACATAGATCTGAGGTTAGTTCTCCAACATTTTTCAAACAACCTCCCTGCCAAGTCCTTAAAAAACTGTCTGCAAGTGTACTTAGAAGAATTGATGATGTTCAATAGCAACCAGGGAGGCCTTGCTTTGACGCCCATTTGTGTTTGTCATAAATGTCCCCAACTTTGTCATATACAGAAGTATCCAATATTAACAAGTCTCCTGTTTGGTTATGGAATGAAATGTCTCATGTCCAAACCAATTCAACACTATATCACAATATGCTAACCAATGCTTTGAAAGAGTACAATTCTCTCCTATCGCCCTATTCCCCACAAAGTGGCCACACAAAGACACACATAGGATAATTGACATATTGCTTTGTGTTAAATTTTTACAAAATCGTGTGAATTTTAGAAACATTTGTTTCTGTACACCTCTATAACTGAGTCTACTAGGCCATGTCCAAGGCATGGTCTAAGAGGCTTGCTGTCAATATAATAGTAATAGGTAACATATATAGAGATAGAGAACTAATGCATAGCTTTAGATAACAAAAATAGTACACAAAAAAGTAAGAAAATAATCAATTTTATTTTTTTTTCCAAACTTTGCATAATTAGTATAGTCACAACTGTAATGACCTATTACATAACATGAACCTGTTATTTATTCTGAATAGTTAACCCCTTAAAAATAAATAAATAAATCAATAAAAAAATTCCAGAATTGATACTTTTTGTTCATCCTATCATACATTATGTAGCCCAGCATGATGCCAATCGTACAACTCATCTGACAAAATACAAGCCCTCATAAAGCTACACTGACAGACAAATAAAAACGTTATAGCTCTTGGAATGCTTTTGGAATGCAGAATAAAGCTAACATGTCATTTATGCTGAACAGTCAATGCTGTAAAAACAAATCTCAAAACTATGGAATGGAAGTGATTTAATAAAATGTATTCAATCCATTTTATGGTTTACATTTCTGGCTAAATAAATTGCATCCGGTTTGGTGCTGGCTAAGCTGAGAGTTTAAGGGACCTCTGTGTTCTACACACTTAACTTTTGTAAAAAGTTATTGACTTTCCCATTGAGATTTTCAAGTCACAGTGCCCAGAATAGCCACTGATTGCCAATGGGTACAACTTTTTTTTTTCTAAAAACTTCTTTATTTTGCAATGTGAGACACAAAAGAATAACAAATATAAGGTCATAAACCATACAACCCAAGAGCAATCTGTTATAAAGTATATTATCAAGGGGAGCGGGGAGAAGGAAACCATAAAAATAAAAAAATAAAATGATACCTAGGAAGAAAAGTATGATGCTGGACAACATAGACTTAAGTACAATCCACTATTATACAGTGTGTTATTTATACAATATTAACTGTTCAAGATGTAGAGAACAAAGCAGAAAGCTTTCCTATTCTGTGCTGAAGTAGCATATGGTCACCACTAAACCATTAACTTAAGAAACAAATAACTGTTAATAACTAAGGTGCCACTTCTGAGAATATTTACATGTAAGGAATGAGTAAGAGAGTTCCTATATATATATCTTATATATATATATATATATATATATATATATATATATATATATATATATATATATATATCTCAGTGTTTTCCCCTAAGACCATTGGGCTTCATATTTAGGGAGTTTTTCCTCTAGGATGATAACCATTCTTTAATTTTGAAGTATCTCTTTTATTTTACAGTTTCTCAAATGTAAGCAGTTTTACATTTTGCACAATTTACATAAGTAATTAAGACCTGTTATGACCCTATAGCAAACAACTACATGCAGCAGAGAATTGGGAATATAGAGAGGGTAAGTAACAATACTGTAAGTCTGTATCTAGGGTAGCACGGTGGCTCAGTGGTTAGCACTGTAGCCTTGCAGCGCTGGAGTCCTGGGTTCGAATCCTGCCAAGGACAACATCTGCAAGGAGTTTGTATGTTCTCCCTGTGTCTGCGTGGGTTTCCTCCCACACTCCAAAGACATACTGATAGGGAATGTAGATTGTGAGCCCTATATGGGACAGTGACTGACAATGTTTGTAAAGCGCTGTGGAATATGATGGTGCTATATAAGTAAGTAAATAATAAATAAGTATATACCCCTACCCAAGCTTTAATTTGGTTAAGGACTGGGATTTCTTGTAAAACCAATTCACTACAATATTTCAGCATGCTACCAAAACCCTTGACAGCCTGCGACAGGTTGCAAGTTATCAGTTTGGGGAGTGTCCATCTGGCTTTGCGGTTGGTTCTGGTGAAAATGTTTGGGTGCCTGGGATCTATATCTGAGTTCCTGCAATTTCTGATATTTGTGCCCGAGATACTATCATAACACTCAGCACCTACAGTATTAAGCAATGATAACTTACAGGGGTGGGTAGGTCTATTCACAAGCTCCTGGGTATCGATCTGTATGAATCTCCCCACTCACCATGTGCTATGTATAAAAACAATGTGTTATTATGCTGTAATGAGGCCTTTGGGTCCCCGCAACGTCCAGGGTTTGGTAGTAACTGTTATATCTGCACCCCCTACAGCTATGCCCCTGGCTGACTGATTTCCTTTAATGGATATTTTAACTGAGAGACTCCATTCCAATATTCTATAATGTCTTAATTATATGGCAGATTTTTTTGGGCAGATTTCCTTTACTCAGTAAAAATGCAGAACCTGGAAACATCAATACATAAATTGAACCATTTATATGCTGGCCAAATTAGTAAATGTACAATACCGGGGATGTTTACTCCATTACAATTTGGCATAGAATATTATATGATTTACTACAGGAAAAAGTAAAAAAAAAAAAAAGTACCGATCATGAATGTTTCACCTTTTCTGCTGAATCATGAAACGTATCACTTCACTACTAAACTTCACAATGTCAAAATGCAGAATAAAATAAATGAAGGTGCGAATGTCAGCTTCAATGACAACATTTTAAGCGTATTTTATACCAATTCCTTAGCTGAGAAGACTGAAAGGCTTAAATATTGGATCAATTCCATTTTAAAATACTGTAGTTTCACAAAAGGTTTTCTTCCTGCTTTTGAAATCACCTAAGGGTAAGATCAAACTGGTGAATTTATCACAATAGTAAAGTCAATAAAAGTCAGATATAAGAATTGCTCCATGGACATCCAGTAAATGATGTTTGATGATGTCATAGATTTTCCTCTAGCGTTTTCTGCTTACTGCGATTAAGTCACTATTCAGAGACGCAGTTCTGTTGAAATAAATAGAATTTGACACATACCTGGCATAAGTATACTTACGGCAATTTATATTTGCTTTGTGTCTATATTTAGTTATCTTCATAAGCAGAACAAATATTTAAAGAAAATAAAAAAAAATGTCTATAACTAAGGCCCCATGTAACGAAACGCAGCTAAGAAAATGCTGTGAAAGACCGTAGCAAAAACGCATTGCATGTTTTTTATTAAATTTTTGCTGTGTTTTTCTCTGTTTTTTTTCCTTTCCCCATAAAATCTATAGGGAAAACGCTTGCAATTTCCCAGCTAAAATTAGCATGCTGCGTTTTCCACAGGTCTTTTTTTCCGCAATGAGGATGAGCTTAATCAAAATCTGTAAAATGCTGTGTTTGTTTCTGCTGCATTTCCGCAACAGCCAAAAACAATGCTTTTCCACATCATGGGGCCTTAGCCTAATTCTGATTTTCTCACCATTCAAACAGGTTTTCCCAGTTCAGACCCTTATGGTATATCTACAGGGACTCCTATCTATTGAGCAAACATAGTTTTTCCATATATTTCAATCTAGAGAACACATACATGATCATCTCACCGTCAGGGCACTTATTATGTGAGACTGCTGCAGCCTACCAAGCTTGGGTCAGGGGACCCCTTGTTATGCCAATTAAAAAGGTGGTTTTGGAGCATGAGTGGAACAGAAATGCTTGTTCCCCTCCCTCAAGTAAGTGATTTTGCTGTTTATTTCCTTTATTCCTTTCATTTGCTCTCCTTATATCTTGATAACTTGATATGGAGCTTAAGCTTGAGTTTGGTCCCCATGAAAATGTTTTTCTATTTGTTTTCTGTTTGATTTCTGGTTTACTAAATTCAGTTCTGTGAGAATAAGGCTAAAGCCCCATGTAGCAAGCCGCAGCCAAAAAGTGCTGTGGGAAAGTGCTGGGAAAGGGCTGTTGGATACTCAGGCTGAATAACATTTCATCATATGGGCCTAATGGCTTATATGGGTTCTTTAACCACAAATGAGTACCCATTCACACTGTGGATAGGAAAGTTTCAATATTTATGAGGTTATCACCCTATGAGCCCTCTGTTTCTTCTATATGTGCACTACCTGTTCGCTTACATAAAAAATTACATTACTTATGATGTGCAATGTATTATACATTCTGAATTTGACAGGCAGTATATTAGTCTAAGCTTCTGGCACAGTCTAATACAGATCCACTGAAGGCAGACCTGGATAGCTTCATTAGGCCCCTGAATCCCATGCAAAGGCATCTGCAGCCTGCAATCACATTTGCAGAAATGAAGATGCTTCATGGAAGGAGCCCCCTCCATTCAAACCCATTGGCCTTGACATCTAAAGGGATCAATGGTTTTTGATACTGGGCATTAGGAGCAGATGCCTGGCTCACACACTTCACATGGTGTGGGAGACCCCACTGAGTTCTGATGCACCGATCTATGAAGTCAATTGCATCAGGCTAAGGCCCATTAGTGACTGATGTAGAAAGAAAGTCTATGAGTCGAACACTATGAAGTTGAAAGAGTTGTCTGAGGGACATTTTTTAACAGAATTCAGGTCACTAATTTTCCACCACTCCTGTAGTAACACTGACTGGGTTTTCTGCCGGTTTCTACTTTCTGGTACCTTCTGACACATAAGAAATTACCATTTAGACAATCACTGGCCACAAAGGTAACCCATCTCAGTAAGTGATTGGCTGACTGGTATGTCATGTACAATACAGTGAATGTCAAGGTAGACCAGAAAGCAAAGACCAGCAGGGGCCACTGGCAGCATGGGAATGAGAGCAATAGGGAATCATTCTGTTAATGCTTGTTATGATAGGTGTCTGTTTTTTTTTTTTTTTTAACAGACATAATCAGAATGGACATGTAACGATAGCGTGAACCCACCCTTACTGAAATATTTTACTCACTTAGGCTTATAGGCTTTCATATTTCATACATTTATAGTTTCTTTTTTTAATTTATAAAAATAATTTATTTTATTAAGGGTTGTATATTATTGCTTTAATGGAGTATCTATCTATCTATCTATCTATCTATCTATCTATCTATCTATCTATCATTCCCTTTCTAACAATATATGTCTGTCTTATATCTCAATATTTACCATGTACCATTTTTTACATTCATCATTTTCTGACAATTTTTATTTTAAGAAGCCAAAATCACTCTGTACCGCTCAGTTTCACAGAATCAATATTAATATAAGAATTTGAGAATTAGAATTGTAAATAAGACATTCCCAGTTGCATTGCTTCTTGAAGAGACATTTATCTAAAACGGTCAATTAGTTAATAAATCTTGGTTTACTTCATAAAAATCTCATGCATGTTTTCCATCTAGGAATGAGCCTGTTGTGAATATTGTAGATGAAATTGAAAGCCTGGCGCATGTTTACTGTTGCCAGTGCAGTCTATGAGAATCTGAGAATTGGACATTACTCTTAATTTAATCAGCATGTGTGATTTATGCTTCAAAACTTTCCTTTTATAATTAGCATTTGAAACATAATATGTAAATTAATATATATATATATATATATATATATATATATATATATATACTGTATATATACACATTAAATAATTAATATCATTTTTAGTTTGTATATTTTTTAGGTATATACAAAAAGTGGTATAAAAGTTAATCATACACTAACCATGAAAACAAATAGAAATGGTCACCATGCACTGCTGGCATAACAGCAAAATAAGCGACTATAAGGCTAATAAGGCCGCTGGTCATGATTGAATCCATGTGCAGCCCGTGCATCAGCCATGCTTCCGTGGACCTATTCATTCAATGAATAGTAGCTGTGGATGCACGGCCGCAAACCCGGAGAGGAATAGGACCTGTCCTGGGTTTTGTGGCCTGGACTGTTGGCCTGCACACTGGACCGTGAAATTCATAGTCATGTGTGTGGGCTGACAGAAATGAATGGGTCAGTGTGAAAAACCATACGTACCCATTCATATCAATGTGTTTATTCAGGTCAAAACAATGGAAACACATTCTTTTTTTCATGGTTGCTGATGTATCACGGATGCATCACATTAATGAAAGTTCATCGGTCCATGAAAATAAAAAGATGACATCCATGTTTCATCCAATTTTCACCGACCCATAGACATGTAAAATATAGAAAATTAAACAAACAAAAAAGGATCTACTTTTTTACAGATGTTGCAGATGTTGTCCTCTCCATGGTGAAAAGCGGATCAATCACGGACAGCACAACATCTGCAAATGAGCAGGGCGTGGTGCTGTCTGTGAAAAAGCATGGACCTCACACATCACACAATAAGACTGGTGAATTTACTTCGAAAATCTATGTCAGAATGGCTATATCATTTTTGAATTACACAGACCAGTGTGCAGACCGACAGTCGGGGCCACAAAACTCAGGACAGGCCCTATTCCTGTCCGGTTTTGCAGCTGTGCTTCCGTGGCTTCTATTCATTGAATGAATGGGGTTGTGGAAACATGGCCAGTGCACAGGCGTGCCATCCATGTGCCGCCCATGGCGTTCAATCACGTCATGTGCAACCGGCCTTAGCCCCGGGGCTGGAAGTGGAGGTCGCGGCCAATCCTTTGGATGCACAGCTTCTTCATTAGGAAGGGGGTGTGGTTTAGCACTTGGGTCAAAATCTTTCGGTAGTGAAGAAGTACGGTCCCAACCTGTCAGAAACGTACTAATAGAGACTTCAGACTCCAAATAAGTAATGTATATCACTTGTTTATTTTTCACTACCCGGTATTCAAGTAACAGATATGTTTATAGAGATATCTGAACAACGTATATCTCTTTATGCGGAACCCCGCTTTCCTATAGCTGCATACCACACTATTAACCCTTACTGGTCGGCGGACCACTTTTTCAGTCCCCTTCCTAGTGGAGTCTTGAGAGTCTGAGGAAGGCCATATTCTGGCCGAAAAAGTTTACACATCTCAACTTCATCGTTGTTCAGATATCTCTATAAACATATCTGTTACTTGAACACTGGATCGGTGAAAAATAAACAAGTGATATACATTACCTATTTGGAGTCTGCATCTTCTTCATTGGTATTTTCTATTTATGCATTTGTATTTGCTTGCATTCACTTTGTACCTTTCCTATGTGCCTGACATGATTGATTATTACTGCATATTACTATACTCTATATGGCACAGCTATCTACCGATTATAGTGTAGTTACTGTACATAGCTTGCCATTAAGTGTTATTATACACTCCTGTTCTAGTAACTAAAAATGCACATGCACTTTTGTTTGAGACTTGAATATTTATTTACTTATTTATTATTAATTAGTTACTAATGAATTATATGTGTGTTATATAGGCATTTATCATTGATTATATCACTTTAAGAGGTTGGATTTTACTTTGATGATTTATTGATGTGATTCCTTGTACTTTTGGTGGGTCCTCTGATTGCCGTGACCTCCGCCTCCTTTTTGTGTTTCTCACGCTCATTTTGAAATTGGTTTTATCAATATTTTGGCTAGTAAATAAAGTACTAATAAAGTGAGTATCTTATGAGTCCAGTTAAAAAAATGAGGGAGATTCAAGTCAATCTCTGCTACCTAGCCTTACTGACAAAATCCTTACAGTGTACATTTCCTTTGCTACTGCTTTGTGTGTATTGTACCATTAATTATTGTGGATTTGTAGTGCAAACCTCTTCCCATCCTTTCCTCATGCCTTTAAGAAAATTACAGACTAGAAGAAATGTTAAATGCACAGCAGGTATAGAAAATGCACAAAAAGGTCAAATGTGTTTTTTTTGGAAATGTTCTGACTTTGATGTTTTTGTAGCTTATTTTTTAAAAGACATCCTTTTTTTGGAACACGCTGTTGGCATTTTCTATAGTATTTTTCAGATTACAAATTATGTGATTTTAAGATCATGTGATGCAAAGTCATCTCAGATGAGTTGTAATGTTTGAAACACCACTAAAAAGCAACAAAATTAAATTTAATACATTGTGGCACATTTATAGAACTATCAAAAAGAAAAACTAGTTTTGTTGTCCATAACAACCAATCACAGCTGAGCTAAGTCCTGTTGCTATTATACTCTTGGGTCTATTATACTCCTTAAAATGACTTTTTCAATGGTTTTCAATGACTTTTGTTGTGAGTTATGGTGCAACAATGATGTGTCAAGCCATGTAGTGCACCAGGAGGCTCAAGGACTCCCCTATAGCCCCATTTATCTAATTTGCATAAAGAATAAACTGACATCACAATGAAGCACACAGGAAAGTTATGTTTAAAATGCTTACGCACCTTTTTGTCCAGCTAGTTTACATATGTAATCTTCCAAGTGCCGCATATTTCTAATATATTCAAATTACTAGGTGTTTTATGAAATATGGTCTTTTAGAGCAATGTTTTTGATTCAGATGTAAGGTTTCCTAAGAAGATCAGTTTCAATAAGTGTTCTATTAATACTAAGGGTAGCCTTTCAGTTCTATATTCAGAAATAATAGCTCAAAATTGGCTAAGAGCCATGAGCTGCCCTGTAGACATTCATATTGTATATATTATACTAAGAATATACAAAATATACAGTTCAGTTGGTATTGAGCTCTGCTAGACTAATGAGAACGTTCCCCTCTTTTTGTGGATATGAGATGGGTTGTATAACAACAAAGAGATTCCATCAGGATGTTTTGCTTTAGCCTCTCATATCTGTTCTAAATCTAGTTGTTTCACTAAATCTTACTTGCAAGGTTATTCTTCTTGTGTTTAGATGGGTATTCAATAGATTACCCCCTTCCTGCTCAGTGCCGTACTATTACTTTGCATTGAGCATATAATTATGACTGCTACATGGCTTTATGGTCCTGGTTGTCTTATACAGCCAGAACCCTGGACTAGCTGCCAGTATCAGAAAATGCTCCGGCTTTGGCAGCTTAATTCCGATGCCATGATCAATAGCAATTGTGGTATCTGATTGGTTAGCGGGGAAAGATTGCCTTCCCTTTTTCATTTCGCATTGGGATCCTGAATACCTTGTACTATAACAAATAGGGAATCTATGTACCATATAATACAACACAGAAGCATTACAGTATATGGTACAGGATGTCGAGAGATTGTAAATTCAAGTCCCCTTTTGGTACAGTAAAAAAAATGTAAAAGTTTCTAAAAAGTCTAAAAAATAAATAATAAAATGTTAAAAAAAATTTTTTTAAAAATATGTAATAAAAAAATTGAGGGTTGGTACTATTCTTATTTTTCCTTTATATTTCTATTATGTATATTTTTCTTTTAGGAGTGAGATAAGGCTGATTATAGACAGATATGAGTAAGCGATAGGTTCATGTCATCTACGATGACTTTTTTTCTTTGTTCTGTTTTCTTACTTCTCTATATTTATTTTTTGTATTATTAACAAATATTTTTTAAGCACACGCACTGGTCTATGCACCGCTGTTAATGGCTTCATGTAAAGAAATCTGGTAGTAGACTCCCATTAAACAATGTGATATATATTGTGGGGAACCGCTGAGGTAGATGCTTGGTAGCAGTGCAGGAAACAGGGACACAGAGACTGGATCACGCTCAAGTCAGGTGTTTATTTGGATTCAGGTGCATAACAGTTTGCCTTTACAAAGGCACAAACAAAAACAAAACCTTCTCGGCTGAGAACTACCTACTACAACAAATGTTCCCTATCTATACAGGAGTCTGGCTAGCAGACTCCCGCTTAGGTTATTCAAACAGTGGTGGCACAGCGTTACCTTGTTTCAGGTCCAGATACACAGGTCAGTTTCCTCAGTGTAGTGCCACACCTCCTAGCTCTGACACACAGCCTATATCAGGCCTTAATTAGTCAGCTGACCTCCCTGCTGTGGCTTCTACCACACACCCTTTAACTGCCTGGCTGGAAAATACCTGTTCTCCCAAACCACACCCTTTACTTTCTCACATTATCTATACATTTTGCATTCCCTTACGTCCTACAGCAGCACAATATGGGGTATCTCTGCCCCTGTGTGTTGTGTAGGACAGGTGGAACTTTTAATTAGCACCAAAAACGTGCTTTCTAACCTGCCCTATAAGAGGACACGAGAGACCTCCCTCACCTGTGTTTTTTTTCTGTCCTGTGTGGGACAGGTGGAGGAGGTCTCTTGTGACCTCTCTTGCTGTAAGGGTTTTTTTTTCTTACCTCTCTTCAGGTGGTCGGTCTCCTTCTGTTGCCGGCTTGCGTCCGTTCTTCTGCAGCGCTCTTCTGCCGGTAAATCTTCGGCCGGTGGTAGGCTTCGGCCTAGCCGGAAGTGACGTCGGGCTTTGCAGCCCGCCTGAACCCTTCTCAGCGTCCGGGTTTCTGTGGGGCCGGATTTCGCTGGACTCCTTCGCGGCCTACTTCAGAAGGGTAAGTAATATTTATTTTCATATTTATTTATTCTTGTTTATATATGTTATATGAATTATTTATTCATATCGCTGGGTTTGCTCTGCATGGAGTTTCTATGTATATTTTCATTGTGTTTAGTAATTGTGTTTGGCTCCTCCTCCACTTATGGTTACCTTTAAAATGTCCCATAGTCCATTTGGGCTGTGGGCTGTGATTTTTCTGGCTCTCCTCTACTGCTAAGGAGTAGAAATATTTCCTTCTGTGATTCAGAGATTACTCTACTCTACTACTGCGTATACTGTTGCTGCGTTTTTTTGCGACGACCGACCTCCTTAAGGTACCCCTCTTTTTCTGGCTCTGGTTGCGGTTTGTAATATTGGTATTGTTATTGTCTGTGACTTTTTGTGGTCTTTTTAGATGTCTTCTTCTGCTTCTGGCTCTGGAGATGGAAATTTTAGGAGGAAGAAATCCTCCAAGCGTAAACATTTAGCCTGTTTAGACTGTAAGACTCCCTTGCCTGATGGCTACAAATTCACCCGTTGTCGCCAGTATCGTGGCCAGTGAGGAGCCATCCATACGTGAGGTTGTGACATGGGTGAAAGAATACATGGAGGATTCTCTCAAAGAAATCCGGAATTCTATCTCCCAGATCGCCAAGAGACCACGTCTTGAAAAACATCCTCTCTTGCGGGTCTCGGACGAAGATTTTCAGGTTGTGGATGAAACTTTGTCCTCTGATGACTCCGCTGAAGATGCCAGCAGACCTCTCTTCCCACTCGAGAAAATTAATAGGCTGCTGAAGTCGATCCGGTCTAAGGACCGTGATGTTGATGGGGGAAGCCTCCACGTCCACCTATAGAGGGCCCAGAGTCTTCCAAGTGAACGAGACATTAAAAAAAAATTAGAGTGGAATTTTCCGGAGAAACCCTTTGTAATTACTGGTAGGTTTAAGACCTTGTTCCCCATCGCAGAGTCTCAACTGGATCAATGGGGTCCTCCCCCTAAAATGTATATAGCGGTAGCCAAGTTATCTCGCCGCACTCTAGTACCATCTGAGGATGGAGCAAATTTACAGGATCCTATGGATAGACGCATGGAGAATACTCTCAAGAAGGCCTACTCAGCGGCCTCTGCCCAGACCTCGGTCGCTGTTGCGTCATGTGAAGTCTCAGCCAAACTACAGGCTGATTTGCTCCAGCTTGAGAGGGACATCGATTCTGGTGTCTCTAGAGACACGCTACTTTCTTTTTTAAGTTCGACTTCTTTGGCGGCAGAATTTTTCGCTGAGGCCTCCCATTATCAACTAAGGCTGGCGTCAAAGTCCTTGACGCTTTCCACGGCGGCGAGAAGACCCTTATGGTTAAAACCTTGGAGAGCTGATTTTATCTCCAAGTATAACCTTTGTGCTTAACCATTTGAGCCAGGAAGAATCTTTGGCAGTAGCCTGGATGAAATTTTAGAGGGCTTGGCTGATAAAAAAGGCAAAACTCTGCCTCAGTCTTTTAGGGGTAGATTTGGCCCTGGCCGCGGCAGAGGTTATCCACCTCGACGTGGTCAGCAGTTCCAGAGGGGCTCTAGGTACTACTCTAGAGGCTCTGGACGGAGATTCCCCAAGACTGAGGTTAGAAGGAAGCCCAGTTTTTGACATGAGAAGCTGTCTTCCTGTGGCCGAGATTCCTGTCGGGGGTCGTCTCTCCCTTTTCTTCAGCACTTGGCAGGAAAAAATTCAGGACCCTTGGGTCTTTCAGTTAATTCAGCGAGGATATGCAATCGAGTTTCTCTGTCCTCCCCGAGATCGGTTTGTCCTAACTCGCTGTCTTCCTGCGTCTCAGCTGGGTATTTTGGAATGCTCCATTCGAGAGTATATCCACAAAGGAGCTCTATAAGAAGTTCCCTCTCTAGAAGAAGGTTTGGGGGTTTATTCTCCCATTTTTCTAGTGCCAAAGCCAGCAGGCAGATGGAGGATGATTATAGATCTGAGGTATCTGAACCGTTTCATCAGAAAAAAACGGTTCCGCATGGAAACCATAAACTCAGTTTCTTCTTTTCTTCTCCAGTGCGACATTTTTGTCACCCTAGATCTGAAGGATGCTTATTTGCACGTGCCAATTTACCCTCCGCACAGGAAGTTCCTAAGGATTGTGGTTATAGTTTCCGGCCACAGGAAGCCCTTTCGGGATCTCCTCTTCTCCCCACACCTTTACCAAGGTGGTGGCTCCCATAGTAGCCGCCCTCAGGCTTCAGGGACTCTTTGTGGACCCTTATCTAGACGACTGGCTAATAAAATCCCAGTCAGTGTCTGTTCTGCTCCAGCATTTACAGATTGCCATATCCCTGCTTCAAAGCCTGGGATGGCTCATAAATTGGGAGAAGTCAGAAATCGTCCCCTCAACCCAAAGGAAGTTTCTTGGTTACTTCTTAGATTCAGACCGGCTGGAAATCTCCTTGACAACTGCATGGAAAGAAATTAATTACAGCAGTTCGGCAACTTTTCAAGAGGCCAAGAGCGTCCATCAGAACTTTGATGAAGATCCTAGGTCTGATGTCATCTTCCATCATGGCGGTTCCTTGGGCCTTATGGCATCTACGTCCTCTTCAGATGGAAATCTTAGGAATTTGGGATCGCTCTCTTCCCGGTCTCAACAGGAGGATTCGACTCTCCCCCAGGACCCGTCTTTCCCTCAAGATGGTGGTTGCACCTCAAGGACAGAAGGTCCACGGTCCAACCTCATTGGACCCTGTTGACTACAGATGCATCCCTTACGGGATGGGGAGCCCATCTGGACGGAAACTCCATAAAGGGAGTCTGGAGTGCTCCAGAAAGAAGGATGTCATCCAACTGGAAGGAGCTCAGAGCTGTGTACGGTGCCTTACTCCATTTCTCTCCTCTTCTCAAGGGAAGAGCAGTCAAGATTCGCTCAGACAACATGACGACAGTATTATATGTCAACAGACAGGGAGGCACCAGATCATCATCCCTCCTCAGGGAGGCAGATCTGATTTTTTTCCTGGGCAGAGAGAAATCTGACCCATCTATCCGCGGTTCACATCAAGGGCTCCCTGAACTCAGTAGCGGATCGCTTGAGTCGGGGTCTTGCCATATCAGGAGAATGGTCACTCAATCCAGAAGTCTTTCATCAGATTACCCTGAAATACGGTCTCCCAGAGATAGACCTCATGGCAACCCGACTCAACGCCAAGGTGGAGATGTTCTGTTCCCTGTACCAAGAGGACAATCCCTTGGCAGTGGATGCCCTGTCCATCCCTTGGAGGTCCAGGCTGTCATACATTTTCCCTCCAATTCCTATGATACCGAGAGTATTGATAAAAATAAGACAGGACCAAGCCTCTGTAATAGCCATCATTCCATTCTGGCCAAAAAGAGCTTGGTTTTCCCAGCTCATGGTGATGAGTCGAGGGATATATTGGAGACTTCCCCCCACCCAGAACCTGGTTTCCCAAGGATCACTGACGTGCCAGGATCTGAGGAGATTCAACCTGACAGCCTGGAGGTTGACCAGTCCCTACGAATGTATAGAGGACTGTCAGAAGCCGTCCTGAAGACGCTTTCCTGTGCGAGAGCTGAATCCACCAAAAGGAAATACCAGAGGACGACTAAGATTTTTTTTTGAGTGGTGCTCCAAAAGAGATGTTGATATTTCAATTCTTTTGACTTCTGATGTTTTGGATTTTCTTCAGCATGGTTTGGACAGGGGCCTTGCCCCTGCTATTTTAAAGGTACAGGTATCGGCTTTATCCGCCCACTTAAACAGACGGTTGTCCTAGGATCCCCTGGTTTCAAGATTCCTCAAAGGAGCGGTGAGACTGAAACCTGCGGTATCTTCTCCTATTCCCCAGTGGAACCTTGCGACGGTCCTTTCAGGTCTTTGTGGTCCTCCTTTTGAACCTCTGGAAGCTGCAGAGCTAAAATTTTTAGCCTTTAAAACTACTTTTTTGTTAGCCATCACATCTGCCAAAAGGGTAAGAGAGCTTCAGGCGCTCTCCTCCAAAGAATCTTATATTGTATTTTTTTCGGATAGGGTCCACCTTATGTTTTTGCCTGGTTTTATTCCTAAGGTTCCTTCACATAATAATTATAATCAACTGATTTCTTTACCTATTTTCCTTCCGGATCCATCTTCAGTGGAGGAGGTAAAACTTCATACTTTGGATGTGGTAAGGTGTCTGTGAATTTACTTATCCCGGACACAATCTTTCAGGAGAGCTGAAAATCTCCTAATCAACATGTATGGTAAAGACAGAGGTCTTAAAGCTTCCAGACCCTCCTTGTCCAGGGGATCAAGGAGGCAATCAAAATTTCTTTCCTTTCTCAAGGGTTGTTTCCTCCAGTTTTTTGAATAGCCCATTCGACCAGGGCTGTGTCGACTTCTTGGGCTGAGAATCGCTCGCTTCCACTAGATCCAATTTGTGTGGCTGCTTCTTGGTCATCCCAGCTGACTTTCGTTAAACACTATCATTTGGATATCCGCAGTTCCAAGGCAACTGCCTTTGGTCAGACAGCTCTTGAGGTTGTAAGGCGAGGAAACCCTCCCTAGGGGAATTACTTGCATATTGTACTGCTGTAGGACGTAAGGGAATCGTTGATTATATTGTTAATCTTTTTTCCCTTAGTCCTAACAGCAGCACAAGGCTTCCCTCCCACTTGTTTTCTTTTACTTTATAATTTACACAGGTGAGGGAGGTCTCTAGTGCTCTTTTATAGGGCAGGTTAGTAAGCACATTTTTGGTGCTAATTAAAAGTTCCACCTGTCCTAGACAACACACAGGGGCAGAGATACCCCATATTGTGGGGTAAACAGGGAAAACAGGTTAACAATATAATCAACGATTAATGGCATATTTTTGTATAAACAAGAACAATATAAATTACATGAATTGAGTTTACAACACTGAAAAAAGTTATGAATGCAATGAATGTGTAAATGAACAAAAGTGCGACATTTCAGATATGCCTAAGGCCAGATATGACTTATCCAGAAAAGTTTTTAGAAGATCTTTGATGTATTTGACCTTTTCTTTCCGTTTTTCGGGTTTGATTTGCCCTTCATTTTCAAACATTCAGCATTCCTGAAATATATTTCACGGCAGCAATAAAAGTTCTGTAGCTTTTAAAAGTAGAATAAGCTAAAGACAAATTTGTCAGTGATAAAATAGACAACATTTAATTATAACAGGTTCATTTATATTGGAACATATAGTTGTGTTAATAAACAAACTGTAAGTAAATGAAAAGCTTTAATTAATTATGAGCTTTCCATTGTTAGGCTGGGTTTCCAAGGTGATTTTGCTCTAAAACGCATGCATTTTTATAGAAAAACATGTGTTTTTGAGCAAAAATGCACTGTGTAAACCCTGTCTTACTGGTCATGTGGGAACCTGCAAAACCACAGGGCCAGTTATGGAGAAAAGCTGCTTATCAATTTGTGCTAGAGTGCTGTACAGTACATCATGTGGCAGCAGCCTAAGCCGGGTTGAAAGGCACAGCTGGCGCACGGGCGACACGGATGTCATCCCTGTCCCATATTTTGCCTCCCGGACTGTCAGCCCACACACGGGATCGTGTAATTCATGTCATGTGCACGGGTCCACAGAAATGAATGGGTAAGTGTGCTATCCAGGAAGGTGCTGGATAGTACATTGGCCTAGCACATGGTCATCTGCAAGGGGCTTTAGGCTTCATATATACAGTGGGTATGGAAAGTATTCAGACCCCTTTAAATTTTTCACTCTTTGTTTCATTGCAGCCATTTGCTAAAAGCAAAAAAGTTCATTTTATTTCTCATTAATGTACACTCAGCACCCCATCTTGACAGAAAAAAACAGAAATGTAGATATTTTTGCAAATTTATTAAAAAAGAAAAACTGAAATATCACATGGTCATAAGTATTCAGACCCTTTGCTGTGACACTCATATTTAACTCACATGCTGTCCATTTCCTTCTGATCCTCCTTGAGATAGTTCTACTCCTTCACTGGAGTCCAGCTGTGTTTAAACTGATTGGACTTGATTAGGAAAGGCACACACCTGTCTATATAAGACCTCACAGCTCACAGTGCATGTCAGAGCACTGTTTGCAATTGAAGGAAAGATGAATGCGGCCAAGTACAGAGATATCCTGGAAGAAAACCTCTTCCAGAGTGCTCTGGACCTCAGACTGGGCTGAAGGTTCACCTTCCAACAAGACAATGACCCTAAGCACACAGCTAAAATAACAAAGGAGTGGCTTCGGAACAACTCTGTGACCATTCTTGACTGGCCCAGCCAGAGCCCTGACCTCAACCCAATTCAGCATCTCTGGGGAGACCTGAAAATGGCTGTCCACCAACGTTCACCATCCAACCTGACGGAACTGGAGAGGATCTGCAAGGAAGAATGGCAGAGAATCCCCAAATCCAGATGTGAAAAACTTGTTGCATCATTTCCAAGAAGACTCATGGCTGTACTAGCTCAAAAGGAAGGGGCTTCTACTCAATACTGAGCAAAGGGTCTGAATACTTATGACCATGTGATATTTCAGTTTTTCTTTTTTAATAAATTTTCAAAAATATCTACATTTCTGGGGGGGTTTCTGTCAAGATGGGGTGCTGAGTGTACATTAATGAGAAAAGAAATGAACTTTTTTGCTTTTAGGAAATGGCTGCAATGAAACAAAGAGTGAAAAATTTAAAGGGGTCTGAATACTTTCTGTACCCACTGTATGACACTGAGAAACAGACATGTAAGTTATTTTTGTAAATATATTTTATGAACTAGACCTTGAATAAGACCTTGAATAAGACTCTATTTTTGGCTGTTTTCACAACTAAATGGACACAATACAAGTCTATGGGAAAACTTTAGATTTGTTTTTTTAAAAAAAACTATTGGTTTTACAGGATAAAACCAGATCAGTAGGTTGGGGAAAAACAAAAGACCAAAGAAGTAACTGTCCATTAAAAAAAAAAAAATAGATGTTTAAAATGGGTAGACACATGTATTTTTCAATGTTGGTGTTCAGACTTAAAAGGATTAGGAATGGCAAACATTATGAAAAAAGTTAAAGGCATGCTTTTTTTTCCCACACTGGGTTAAGGCTAAGGCTCTACGTAGGGGTCACAGCAAAAAAGCGCTGCAGGAAAAACCACAGTGGAAACACATTGTGTTTTTTCCTGCAGCGCTTTTCTCAGAAATTCCATAGAGTTTTTTTCTGCAGATTTCCTGCTTCAATTATACCTATAGGGAAACCATCTGTGTTTCCTTAGGTATGATTGACATCCTGCGATTTTCAAATATGCAAGGGTTTTTGAAATTGCAGCATTTCCGCTGCCATATTTTTCTGCAATGTGTGGATGGGATTAGCCAGAATCCCATCCACTTTACAGGGACTGTAAAGTGGAGCCCCAGCCTAAAGGGTTACTCCAGATTAACCTCTAAGTTTTCCATAACATACAATCTTTTGTGACATTTTTTGGGGCTCCATGAAATTCTTGTGGTTTTTACAAAGATTTTTTGTGGTGACATTTTCATTTTTGATCACACATCTTTTGACATAACCTTTTCAGGTGTTTTTTTCCCTATAGAGAAGGCTATAAAAAAGTAAGAAACCACCAGGCGAGCAGTGGGAGGGGCATTTCATAATTTCCTATTGACTAACATGTAACAATTGTAGTCTGGATGCAGTGTTGGGGGCGATTTTATTATACATTTTATGCTTGATGTAAAATATATGATAAAAGTCAAAATTTTTGGCACATGTCCATATTTGCACCAAAAATTGTGACTTTTGCATCATTTTCACTACTTTTCAAAAAGGCAGATTTGGGGGCATGATTCTATTATGTCTATTTGTGCAGAATGTCACTTTTTACCCAATGGAGAGGTGTTGACTACAGTACCTTGTTGTTCAGATTGTCCAATGAATACATTTGTGACTTATTGTTAATATTGATTATATTGCCATATTTGCATAATGGAGTGTCTGCTCCTTCTGGTTTGTGCTTGGCTTACTTATGTGTAAAAAGTATCAAGGATAACTAGACCTTCATGAAATTACTAAAAATGTTGTTCACGTTTTACGTGCATAAGCAATATTGTCTTTTGCCCTCTTTATGCTCTGCAGTTTTTAAAGTGTCTATGGTAAAGATTGGATTGACTACCTGGATCATTTTATTGGTAGATTACTTTGGTCTACTAAGGTGAGTTGTATGCAAGAGGACCATATGGACCATATGGACTGGTGAGCTGGTGCAAATTTCTTTATCAGTTCCTTGTCATTTTAAAGATCTCTGCTTACTTTCATTCAATGAGAACCTTTATTGTTTAATTTACTTCCAGGTCCTCTTCTTCTTACAAACAGGTGCTTGTCTTCTTGCATACAAAGCTCTGATACACATTCTGGCCTAGATTTCTAATAGTTAGAGCTGACCAAGATCCAGATAGGCGTTCTGGCGTGATCCATGCATTTTTTTTACAGATTGGGCTATTGGGACCATTTTGAGGTGAATGAGTCCAAGATAAAAATGGGTGGCACACAGATGGTCCACTGATTTGTAAGAATAAATCAAGAGGCTAAGGCCACACGTAGTGAGCTGCAGCCAAAAAATGCTGCGGAAAACACCTTGTTGGAAACGCATGGTGTTTTTTCCACATCGATTTTCACAGAAAGTCTGCAAAGTTTTCTCTGCGAACTTTCTGCCGTTATTATACGTATACAGAAAACACCAGCGTTTCCGTAGGTATAATTGACATGCTGCGATTTTCAAAAACGCAAGCCTTTTTGAAAACACAGAATTTCTGTTGCAGATTTTTTTCTGCAATGTGGGAATGGGATTAGTCAGAATCCCACCCACTTTGCAGGTACTGTAAAACACAACATTTTTCGCCACACCATTTTTCCCATGGCCGAAATGCTTTATTTTTGCAACATTGGGCTCCAGTCTTAAACAGTGTAAACTTAGACAGGCAGTCAGAAAATGCGTAAGATTTACCATTGTGGCTGATGCAGGATATTAAAGCTTGAGTATCTTTACATTGTCTAGTGTAAGTTTATACCACATTTTAGTTGGTTTACTTTGACCCAGAATTTTCCTTTCTCTGAGAAGCCACACCCACATGTCTTGTAAGTTGGAAACTTTTAGCTCAAACTAGATGCCCCAAGTTGTTCCAAGATGCATTTAAGATGTGTCACATTTAGACCAGAGTCTAGTAGTACCCACAATGGTAAATGTGGGTCACTGTGATTCCACTATACAACAGCAAGCAGAGATTTTGAGGAATAGATTCAGATATTAGAAAATATTATATATTTTATATATAATTTTAATGTAATTATAGCAGGGTTTTATTGAAAAGGTCTGATTGCTGAAGTGAAGTTTACAGTAGGTCACACTCCATTAAAATAGTCCAGGTTTAGGGTTGTACTCAGGGCAGCTTTAGCCATAGGGCCAACTTGCACCAGGCCCTATGATAGCGGGGGCCCTGTTGGGACAACGGGATCGTCCTGCATATGCTGTCCCACCATTCTAGGCTGCCCCAACTTCGTTGCATACAATAATAAAGCAGGGAGCTGCCCGCTTCACCATTCATCCACCGGGAGCTGTAGGCGCAATGTGAGGACGTCGCTTACACCGCACCTGCAGCTCCCTGAAGACTTTGGACGTGAGACAGCAGGGAAGTGAGGAGAGGTGAGTATTAGTGTTTTTATTAATTTTTTTATTTTTGTGTGGTAGGAGAAGGGCATTAAACTTTGGGGACAACTGCAGGTGGACTTTAACCCTTTTCCTGCCATCTGGCCAGGGTGGCACTTTAGTTGCTACTAAATGCCGATTTCTCAGAATCCGTTAGGGCTATGAAGAGTCTGATCTTTAAAATGATACCAAGATCATCATGACAGCCATTACAGATCCAGAGAGATTTGCTGGTGAAAACGAAGTTCCGCATTGAGATCCCAATGCAGATCTCAATTCCCGACAGCGTATTTAACAGCAAATCACTCCTAATCTGTAAGGACTATCTTGATGATCTTGATATCATTTCAAAGATGAGATTCTTATCTATAAAATGAATGAAGGTCATCTTAATAGCCCTATTGGATCCTGAGATATGGGGCTCTAAATTGTCCAGCATTTTAGGGTATGTACACACGGTGGAAAATGAAGTGGAATTCCTCTTCATTTTCCACCTTTGGCATTTTAGCCCACAGTCTGCTGCGACCAGATGCTGATGCATTTCGTCGCAGCTTTCTGCTGCTGATTAGGCCCAGAGGAATGGACCTAATTAGCAGGGAGTCTAGAGCCGCGGACTCCATGGCTGAAACAGCCACGGAATCCACAGCAAAATTGAGCAAGATGCTTCTTTTATCCACATCCTGCTGCAATCTCTGCCTCCCATTGAAAACAATAAGGGGCGGATTCCGTGTGGAATCTGCCCCGGATTTGGGGGATGAATTTGCCCAAAATCTTCAGCAAATTTCGCCGTGTGAATATACCCTAAGAGCTGAGTGAAGGAGGAAGGAGCAGAGCTGCAGACTGCAGAGACAATTATAAATCATCATTGTCTGTGCATAACCTGTATGTGACCCCAGGGGGTGTAGCAGGAACTTCTATCCATGTTATTCCCTCTCGTAGCAATCAGAGAGCATACTAATCTTTTGATATCTGATTGTCATATAGAGGGATAATTTAATACCCCTCTGAGCCAAGGGGTATTCTTCTGTAATACCCCTCTGAACATAACATAACCGTCTATAACGTTTACCGTCGTCCAGGTTGCAGCGCCAAAAGAGTTGCACCAAACATTTACACAGCACATAGACAAAGTCATCAATAAAATTTATATTTTTTCACTGTCCCTGTCCTGTTCATACCTGATCTTTATAGAGTAAAATACGCCAACCACCTCTCTAGCGATATCCATTACACACTAAAATAATAATAACAATTATCACTAGAGATGAACATATAAAACACTTCTTACAGTCAGATAACACATTTTCACCCATTCAATGTCATCATATAAAATGCCAGTTTTTGGCAGCTTTCAGATTGGTATAATAGCGGGTGATTATGGGGAGGGCCCACCTATGAAACCTTTGCACTGGGCCCACCAATGTGTTAAAACGACCCTGGTTGTACTACATATACATAGTTTTGAAGCTGTGTTATGATATACATATGATATATAAAATTATATGTACTACAACATAGAAAAATATAACATGATAAATATACAATCTATTTTGCAAACTTAGACCTTTTACTGCACAACATTAATTAGAAAAATACTAAGACACTTTGGCTAGGAGTGAACATCTTGGAACAAAGTCATGCTGCGTTTATAGAAAAACTTGTACTGTAGGATCTCAACAGAAGTCCATTTAACAGAAGCGCAACATGCCGTAGAACATCTTGAATTATTTGGAAGACATCCATCATTAGACGTAAATGAAATGTAGTCTGCAATATACATATGCATATGCTAAGTGGATACATATTTTAATTAGCCACAGACCATCTGGCCCCAATTTTTAACCAAAAATGTACCTGTCTTTGCAATTAAAATATTTTGTGCTTTAATCTATATGCTGCCATATAGCAGAGGAGTATTGTTGCAATACATTTTTGAGTATACGCTGCATTCAGTAAAATTTCATCTACAGTAGATATTAAATCAAAAAGATTAGAGAAGTAGGTTTGTGCCATCTGCACTTTGTGTCAAATTATTTTTCCATTGAGATAGGCCAAATGTAAAGCACTGCTGTACGACTTGCAAAATGATCTACTAATATCTTTTAGCAGAAGGTTAAGATGAAAGAAGGATAATAAAATAGATAAATCACTAGTTGCCTGCTGAAGGAAAAATGGGTAAATTATTGGCATTCCATTGAAAGGAAGTTCATTTGATGCTCTATTTTTTAGCCATCCAATTTAACACTAGAGTAGAAAGAATTGATTCATAACAAATGGCATTCAATACCAACTTTCAAAAACGTTGAGTTCAAATGAATTTTAGGTGTTCTGTTTGCACAATTCAGCTAAAATGTTATTCTATTAAAAAAGCAAGAAGAATGATCGCATGGCCTCAGGGATCAGGTGAGTTTCCCCATAATGCCTTGCAGACAGCCCTCATAAGGTACCATAGGTTACAGGACACTGTTGACTCGTAGGCAATATGAAAAACCCAGCCAGATAGAGAAGCTGTCCATTTTCTGGGGAAAGATTAGACAGATACACAGATGGTGGGATTATGGAGAAGTGTTGAGTTCCTAGAACTGGAAAAGAAGACTTTTATTTAATTGAAAGAGAGAGATAGGAGACTGGGTCATTGTACCCTGCACAGATTCAAGACACCCTGTGCCAGATGCAGCAAAGCAGCCCCAGAACATAACAGAGCCTCCTCCATGTTTCACAGTAGGGACAGTGTTCTTTTCAAGATATGCTTCATTTTTCCGTCTGTGAAAATAGAGCTGATGTGCCTTGCCAAAAATTTTGATTTTTGTCTTATTTGTCCATAGGACATTCTCCCAAGTTACTTTTGTCAGATTCAAGTTATTTCTGTGACCATTGTGGGTTTTCCTTTCATTAAACGAGGGGTACCAACAATTTTGTCCATGTGTGTATATCAGTGAAGTGTTCAGCTAGTGTTACTGTCCTGTAGCAGATGCATCTATCTCAGTAAAAAAAAGATATTCATATTCAATCCATACTGTGTCTAATATCAAAAATAGACAATTTAGATATGTCACTGTCATGCCTGTTACATTTACTTGAGCCATAAATTCAAAATCTGCAATAAAAAAGTGATATTTTCCGGAGGGTTTTTGCAATTTTAATGTGACTGTTAGGGGGTTCAAGAGTAACTAAACATTTTTTTATTTATTTTCAGAAATCTCTAGTTCAGATGAAGATGATAAACTTTGTAAAGATGATCATGGGGAGCAGGAATGGAATGGTCTACCTGCTCACTTGTTGCCATTGCTAATTTGACTTTGCCAAATATGATGGTGAAGCCATTTCATGAGAGTACAGAGAAACCTAGTTCCTACATATGTGCCTTTATGCCCATGGCTATTTATCCATTTGCAGATCTTGCACCATGCCATCAATTTGTTATGTGGTAATGTACAAAAAAACTTCCATATAGGAGATAACCACATGCAACTGCTGCTGCCTAAACCAGAAACATTTTTGCCAGTGCCACCACCACCACGCTTGCCATAGATTTACCCCAGACAGGTCTTTTGGATGTTGCGGCTGCACATCAGGTAGAACTATTGCAGCTGCCACCTCCCTCTTCCTTTGCCACCCTTCCACCCTGAATTGGTTCCCAAGTCTTATCTGTAATAGAATCATCATCGGATTCTGTATCACCTTCCTCACTTTCTTGTGACCCATCACGGCAATGGGATTCCTTTATGCCCTCACAATACCTGATTTCCCCCCTATTGCCCCTACCAGCATTGCCACCAGTAGAATACCCCCTACCACTACTACCTCCATCAGCACTCATGTCTTCCACTTCTACCATTTCTACATTAAAAAAAACATTGGCAGTTCTCATGCAACTCATCAAACAGAGGAGAAAGAAGAGGAAGTATTGGGAATTTCTCTCTCAGCAGATGCCACATGACTACTACAGAATAGGATCTATGTCAATGAAGATAAAGGCAGAAACATGGTAGACAGTACAGAAAGATATCATGGTAAAATTCATGTTGAGGAGGAACACACTGAACCCTCACTAAATATTTGTTACGTAGTTATATACAGGTGCATCTCAATAAATTAGAATATCTTTGAAATGTTTATTTCTTTCAGTAATTAAATTAAAAAGTGACCTCCTATATTTTCTAGATTCTTTACACACAGAGTGTTCTATTTCAAGTGTTTTATTTCTGTAAATGTTGATTATGGATTACAGGTCATGAAAACCAAAAGCTAAGAAAATTAGAATATTGTAAAAAAGTTCAGTATTGTAAATTCAGTGTGTCACCTGCCAAGGTTTCCTAAGCCTTTAAATGGTCCCTCAGTCTGGTTCAGTAGGACACACAATCATGGAAGACGCTGATTAAGGATTGTATTACTGAATTACTGAAATGAATGAACGTTTCAAAAATATTCTAATTTATTGAAATGCACCTGTAGTAGATGAGGTTGGATGAAGACATAGATCCTTCAAGTTTAAGCCATAACCCTACGGTGTTGATCCAGAGGAACGCAAAAAAAAACCACGAGGCTTGTGCCAATTGTCCCATGTCAGGGGAAAAAAATTCCTTCATGACTCCAATCTGGCAATCAGTACAAAACCCTTGATCAACTTGTACTTAACAATATCTATAACCCATAACCCATAATATTTTTCTGTTCAAGAAAGACAACCAGGCCCTCTTTGAACTTGCACAATGAATCCACCATCACCACTTCCTGGGGCAGTGAGTTTCATAGCTTTGCTGCTCTTACAGTAAAGAATTCCCTTCTATGTTGCTGGTGAAACTTTCTCTCCTCCAG
Organism: Leptodactylus fallax; assembly: GCA_947044405.1. Taxonomy (NCBI): domain Eukaryota; kingdom Metazoa; phylum Chordata; class Amphibia; order Anura; family Leptodactylidae; genus Leptodactylus; species Leptodactylus fallax. Next base: position 2,087,767 of record CAMRHE010000234.1, read on the forward strand.
ATATAGAGGATTTACCCTTGTCACTATCAGTGGCCTAGGAGTAAAAAGATCATTAGAGTTCTTTGTGCTGTCCCTTAGTGTACATTGTTATTAGGTCTCCCCATAGACGTATTTTTCTAAACTGAATAACCTCAAGTCTATTAATCTATCGTTGTACTCCAATCCACCCATTCCTCTAATAATCTTGGTTGGCCTTCTCTACACTCTCTCTAGTTTAATTATGTCAATTATTTGTTGTTTACTGCTTTCATGAAAGTCTTTATTCTCAGGAAGCACAACAACAATGTGGTTACTGGTGGGGCTGTCAAAACCAGTATTAGTGTTGCTGTTGCCATCCATATTCTTATTGTTAGTAGTATTTGAATGGGTGTTTACGCTTCCGCCTCCTTTTGCCTGTCCCCTGCTCTTTTTTCCCAGTCATTATACTGCACACTAAGCTTAGTAATTTGGCAACAATTTAGACAATTTAACAAAAAAATATTTCAAGAAAAGTTACAAAGCACTAAAAGGGTCCCCAGACCTTTTGGTCAGTGAGTATTAGACTAGATCCCTACAACTGTGTCATACATCTTATATTAAATAACAATACATTTTTTTAAGATTAGTGCAGGCTTTTTTTTTTCAAATTAGCTCAGGCTAGACTGTATATTTGGTGAACAGTACACAACAAAAAAACCTGAAATGATGGAGATTCTTTTTTTACATTAGTTAAAGATGCACTACTAGTACCAAGACCACCACTACTACTGTACAGTACTACTATGTGTGACGTATCTAGAATTACATATGCGCACTAGCACATACAGAGATGGGGGCTGGCTTTTCTGTTTTAATGATATACAGTATTTAGTCAGCCCCAATAGCACAGGTAACTAGCAGTAAACATAGGAGAAGAGAGAGGAGGTGGAGGAACTTGAGGGCCAGGTACTGGTTCCAATCACATGATCCAGGGTCAGAATCAGCCCAGAACCCCAAAAGTTTTGGGTATGGGTCAATCCCAAAACATTTGCTCAGAAGCAATGGACACAACCCATGAATAAAAGTTATGCTGTTTCTGAGGAAACAAAAAGCTGTTCTTTGTCATTGTCCTTGGAATATAATGTCATACTATTTGTATGATACTACGTAATTCCTGTAAAACAAAATAAGACAACTTCAATGTTTTTATCATATGATTATTTTCTTTATAATATACCCAAAACATAAATACAATGTCTAACAACCGGTAATTGTACATTATTGCATAAATAAATATGTAAACCATTATTCATCACAGCACAGTTTATTCTCCCTGGGGTATGCAAATTTTATAATATCATTTTCAAAGATTGTTTTCAACAACGATCATTGCATTGAATAGAAAAAGTGGATAAATAAGAATTTACAAATTTTTTTGTGTATGTATTTAACACATCATTTCAGTCTGAAAGAGAGAGGTATCTCTCTGGGAATGTATCTGGGAATAATCAATAAACTGTAACAGTAATTCAATTAGATTTTAACATGGTTACTTACAGACACATCTGTAACATCACTTATGAGCGACCTTATGAGTTTACAGCTCATAATAAAATGCTGTTCTCATTGCTGAAAATACACTTCCACCAAAAATAGTTAAAACTTAAGCACTATGATCAACTTCTTCCAAGTCATACTAGTGTCCATGAATAAATCAATATTATGGAATGTATTAAAATTAAACTGAGCAACTGCTTTAAAAGGGTTATCCAGGCCATCAATGTCAGATCGGTAGGTGTCAGCCTCCTGGTGCCCCAACGATCAGCTGTTTGAAGAGAAAGCAGCACTAGAGTGAGCACGGCAACTTCTTCATAACATCACCATGATCAGTCACACAGTCACTCATGTCCAGTCTTTCAGGTGGATATCAGGAACAGATGCTAAATAATATATAGAAGTGTGTGGTATAAAGGGGCTGCTGTGCTCACAGGAGTGCTGAGAGGCAGCTGATTGGAATTGCTGGCAAATAAATCCCCTCTACTTAATTAAGAACAGTTCATCCAATATTAAAGTCTCAAAAAACCCTTTAAGTATTACTACTCTATGCCTGCATACAGATGTGTCCACTCATAGTGTAGCTCACATAAGATTTAAGGACTTCAATTTCTCATGAAATCTATATACAATATCATGGCATGCTAGCAGAGCCCTTGACAGGCTGAATTTGACAACACAACCACTAGGATGTCACTCAATGACAGAATATTGTAAAAATCATGTTTTTGTGAAAAGCTGGTCATCTTGTGGCAGACAGATTTTGAAATATCTAGCAAAGAGGAGAAATAAAGAATGACATCTGTACGATGCATGGAGGAAACAAGCTGGTCTTTGGACCTAGATAAAAACACATTATGTTAGCTCTGCAGGATCTAGAAGTTAAAAAAAACAGCTTTTCAGACAGAACAAACTGAAGCTATATTCACACTGTCACATATGGGACTTCCTAGCACGTGACACTCATGTGGCTGTCAGGGGTCGACTCAACTCTGCTCACTCTATCTTGCACTCACCCTTCAGTCAGGCTGCAAATTGAGTGTAAGTCGCACCCCAACACATTCCATGCACCCCAAATATACACCACTGCCACCACTGCTTATTCAGGTCCATCAGAAGAAACCTTGCTCACATATACACTTCAAAAAGATAATGGGTTCATAGAGCATACACAAGACAAGTGCAAGGCGGCCATAAAAAATTTATGTTTTTTTACGGCCAGTTGATGGTGCCTTTGACAGTGTTACCTCTTAGAACAGTTGAAGAGCACTTTGAGTCAATTACAGGTCCATACGGACTCTCACCACCAAACATCCCCAGAATAGTAAAGTAATTGACCTGAGTTATATGGTAGACATGTTCCAGGTAACTCAGACCCAGTGTGACTTATTGAGTCTGGTTCATTCTTTCAAACTATGACTTTTGTTTTGTAATAGCTGAATGAGAACCTTTGAATGACCAATAATGGTCCTGTATGCCTCAATTGTTGTATTGTTATTGTGTTTCTAAAAAAAAAAAAAAAAAAAATATCTTGAAAACAGGTCTGGGAGCCTCCAATAGGGTCCCAGCTGTCATGGATACAGATCTCAGCTCCTGGATATCGTTTCGGGGAACGTCAATGCTGTTGATGCCTCAATCACATTTAATGCAGAGACCTAGACCATGTTTAAAGTGCCAGCATCCACCGTAATACTATAGTGGATATTGGCAAGAACTTAAGGATATGGATGCTCTAAATACACCACTCACAGTTGAGATATTTGGTTTACTTGTTTTTTTTGTATTTACAATATTTTTGTTTATGTCACTAATGGAACTAAAATTGTAATGTACTTTATTATTAATTATTATTATTATTATTATTATTATTATTATTATTATTAATGTTCTTGTTTCCCCATTGCTTGGTCTCTGCATCCTTTTTACTTTATATAAAAAGATAAAATAACAAAGCATTTGGATGGAAGACATAGCATTTTAAGGCTATTCATATTCCACTGTTATCAAGCTATAAACTTTACAATAATCAAGTCTATAGGGTCATTTGGTCATCTTTTCACTGTGGCTGGTTAAGATGATGTCTTATTTCACTAGTTATTGTGTTATTCTTTCTTTCACCTTACCTGCACTATGTCTTCTACCCAGCTGGTCTCCTACTTCTTTGGCAATATTAACCTTACTATATCCACTGTGTCTCAAACTTTGCTCATTCTTTAGCTACCTTGATTGAATCAGCATGACTCTACAGGTGAATTTTCATTCTGACCTATAAGCTTACAGTTACATAAAGTATTACAGTCTTTTTGCCTGTTCTACCTATTTATGCAACCTTTCCAATCAGTATTCCCATGAATCTCTCATCTATCTCCATAATGTGTTATTACTAGATATGGGTGAATTTATTCTCCAATGAAAAATTTATAAAGAATTAGAAATGGTAGAATGAAGGGTTGATATAACATATAAGCAGCTTGTACAGCTACACAATGGCCCAGTAGGTGGGAAGGAGGGGGGAGATGTGTAATAACAGCAATTTCTGCCATCTATTAGACTGAATGATAGAAGCTGAGCTAATTAATGTCATGGCTCATAATTCTTGCGAGATAGCAAAGAAATATAATATGCTTATTTGTGCGGGATTGGCTAGAGATTCTACTATATACTGTATAACAGGAGGACCCCTCCATACTGCAAGTTCACCTCCTAGTAGATTATTTATTGTATTATTGTAACATGTATATTTTAGTCTGCCAACTACCCTATATGGTTTACTACAAACCTTTTTTATTTCTCATCGAAAAAAAAGACTTGAGAGATTGAGTGATTGTAACAACATTCAAATCCCAGCGGACAGACCCCCACTGATCACCAGAACAGGGGTCTTGTGCTCCCCAAGCATTGCTTCGAACATGAGCACTGCTTCTTCAATTATAGTCTATGGGACTGCGGATATCTGTGTACAGCACTAGATTAGGTGATAAACTTCACATGTGTTACAACCACTTTAGAGCAAATATCCACTGTTACATCACTGTTTCTATGCATTCTGTAGGTGCATTGCATTGCCATGCCATGAACTGGATTTTGCCTATTGCCTTTTTCATAGATTTGTCACCGCCAATAGAATCCTTCCAGCTTATCCCTCCAGCTTGATCTTTTCCCCTGGATTTATGATGCTCTCTCTTTAACACAATCTGAATCTGGCATTCCTCAATTATCTCATACCCATAGTTTCCTCCTGCTACCCTTCTGTACCTTATCACTGATGTGTTTCACTGCCAACTAATGACTAATTTGAGTACTGCAATCTAGTGATATTGCTGACCGTTGCTAAACCTCTTTGTGGATGTCATCAATGAAGAACGAGAGAGTACCTTAAAGGTCTTCTGTCAGTAGCAAATTGGTTATAACCAAATCACAGTACCTTGTAGAGGTGATTTTACAGTTTTCACATATGACTCTGTTACTTAGCTTTGGAGTCCAATTTTTATGTAAATCGCTGTTTTATTTGTAAGGAAATGAGGGGAAAAGTGTTTTGCCAGGAAATCTAGAGCTAAGACCAAATCCCTGACAAGTTAAAGCATACATGGTGGGTGCCAGTTGTAATAATACTGCAACTGGGGACAATACTGATTGTGGCTTTTAACTCCTTATAGATGCTATGGTCAATTGGGACCAATGCACCTAAGCTATTATAGGAGTGGTGGCATTCCATTGTCATAACAGCCAGAAGCTTAGCTTAAAGTTAATGTAAAAAAAAGTTTAAAAAAAAATAAAATAAAATACAAATCACCTCCCATTCCCTAAATCACATATAAAAAGAAACAAAAAACATTAAGTATTGTCGGGTTCAAAAGTGCTGAAAGAATCAAAATATTAAAGTAATTATCCCATATAGTGGACACTGAAATGGAAAAAGATATCAAAATGTGCAAATTGCCATTTTTTGGACCACTTCTCCCTCCAAAAAAATTGAACAAAAAGTGCTCAAAAAGTCATATATGGTGAAGCAAAGAAAATTTTCTTGGTACACTGTGATCCTACTGACCCACCGAATAAAGGTAACCTGTCATTTTTATCACACAATGAATTCTCTAAAAACCTCTAAAAGACCTGTAAGAAAATGGTGAAACTGAGTTATATTTTTTCCAATTCTACAAACCTAAAGCAATAGGTTCAAAATTGATGTGTGTGGATTTAGTTTGTCAAAATACTTAAAATTAAACTGTATAGAAAATTCAATCAATCAGGCAAAATGGTTTAATCATAATAATCCAAAAAATATATTGGGCCTCTTTGGCAGCCATTCCTTGCAGGGAGTAACTAAGAAAGATAAAGTGAGGGAGATTTAGTAATAGTTTTTAAGTTTTAGATGGTGCAAACTTAGACTGAGCAGTCTTAAACTGTGCCAGATGCATCTAAAGTGTCTGAAGCTGTTTGTTAAAGCTGGTATATTGTTAAATTATGTAGTCTAACATTACACCACTTATTATTTGGCTTAAAAAATGTTGGTACATATTTGGGGTACAATGCTGCAAATTAGGTCACGCCTCTTTTCTCAAAAGACCATACCACTTCCCCCATTCACCACACCCCTTTTTGCACAAGTCGTAAAACTGTTCTGCAGTCTACATCCAGTGGTATTATTGGTGAATGTATTGTAATGCAATTGCAAATAAATATAGGTGTGTCCACCCCTAAACTTAGCTCATATTTGTTTAAGGTCTCTTAACAGACGGTATTTCATGACAGAAGCACTCAGGGGCCACACACAGACACATATAGCATAACACTTTGTGATGGAATATTGTGAGGTCATGTTTTGAAAAGCTGGTGGCACACATACAGATTAACTTGAATCTGATAATTTGCTCTCAAAAAAGGCTATTAAAAACATGTCTAGCCAAAAGAAAAAAATAAAGTAGGATTAATCTGTATGTTTTTTATAGAAACTCTTTCTTTTAAAAAAAAACAAACTGAATTAGCCTAGTCCAATATATACCAAACTGGCTCAAATAGTTTAATATGTTGCTTTGAATATACAACATTTCATGCTGTTGATACATAAGCATTTTGCCCTTTAAGCCATGGAGAGTAAACCTCTGTTCATTACTCCTGATCAGAGTGATGGATGGAGCTGAGAATGTAAACCTAAACCCCAGCAACATAAGGGCATGCTGTTTGTTTGTGACAGGTTCTATTGAAAACGCTAAGGCTGGGTGTCCACATTCAAGATTTTTGTACCAAAATCAATAATAGATTAAAAATGAGAGAGAAATAGAGAGAGAGAGAGAGAGAGAGAGAGAGAGAGAGAGAGAGAGAGAGAGAGAGAGAGAGATTATAGGACCTTTATATGCTTCTGCCTTTATGATTCACACTTACTTTTGGCTTCACAATCTACATGACAAAACTGAATATGAAAATATATTGTTACTCTGGTTCTAATAAACTTGATAGTATGTTTTTGGCTTGTTGGAGGGAAAACTAGAGTATCCAAAGAAAAGCTATATAAACATGGCGGATAACATACAAACTGCTGCATATACAGATGTTGCCTGTTTGGTTTTTGACTTAGGATAGACGTTCTCTAAGGCAACAGTGCTAACGCTTAATCTCCCCCATTCAACCTACTTTGGTATACCCATCCAACTACAAGTGCATCTCAATAAATTAGAATATCTTTGAACCGTTCATTCATTTCAGTAATTCAGTAATACAATTCATAATCAGCGTCTTCCATGATTGTGTGTCCTACTGAACCAGACTGAGGGACCATTTAAAGGCTTAGGAAACCTTGGCAGGTGACACACTGAATTTACAATACTGAACTTTTTTAGAATCTTCAAATTTTCTTAGATTTTGGTTTTCATTACCTGTAATCCATAATCAACATTTACAGAAATAAAACATTTGAAATAGATCACTCTGTGTGTAAGGAATCTAGAAAATATAGGAGGTCACTTTTTTAATTTAATTACTGAAATAAATAAACGTTTCAAAGATATTCTAATTTATTGAGATGCACCTGTAAATAATATATATATTTTTAATGATTTCATCTTACTTTGATTCCATCTCTCATGAATACATTCCTGCCTATACTTTGAATCGAACAATTTCTCTTTATGTTTATTCAAAGTTTATTAAAGATTTTTTAACTATAACAAAGAGGGGACAAGAACAACACGACTGAACAAATGATGCGAAGGCACGCATGCCTCGCCTGTAAACAGGAGGCTGGGGGGGAGGGGAAAACCCACCCCCGCCCAATGCTTCCGAACATAGTATATGAACAAAGAGAAATAATAAGCCCATGTATTTGGGGCCGTAAGAACATCTTCAAGAAAATGGGGGACGAACAAACAGACAAAGGGGGCACGCACCGGAAGCTGCAATCAGAAAAGCACATACAGGAAAGAGGGGGGGGGGGGACAACAGAAGGAGAACAATTTATCTTTAGATACATTTAGATACATTTCTCTTTAGAAAGGGATACATCATATTCTTCTATGACCGAAACATATAATACATTATCAACATCCAAAACTTGTATATGTTTTAGCTCTTTCAATAATTGTTTTTTTTCTTGCATTTAAGCCTTTTGAAAATTATTTGGAAGGTTTCCTACAAATGAGGAGAGTATATTAGTGTCTAGAAATCATTGCTTTCTTATTACCCATAAGCCATCCACATTTTTCTTTTTAAAGGTCAATCAATGACAGCATGAACTTTTTCCTTTTCAATACTGAAAAGCAGTAATAAATAGATTTTACAATATAAACTACAACTAAACTCTACAGGATAACTTTTAATTCCAAAAATCACAGTAAGTCACTTGCCTTGTAATGTCACAATTGTTTGTCCCAATTTGATGAAAGTTGATATGATTGTCCACTCATTTATTTCTAGAATTGTTGGGAAGTAAAAACATGAAATAGAATGTCAAAGCTTTTAAAAAGGATCTGCCTTCTCTTCTGATATGTATTTTGTAGTTAATATTTTCCATGAAAAAATAAAACAGGAAGATATTTTCTTAGAACTTTGTTTCTTTCCTGTGATAATCCTCCTGGAACCATATGGATAAATTGCCATCTGAGTGTTACAATTCCCTGATGAATAATCTGAGCCTCTACACACTCTGACACAGAACTCATAACTTCTGGTGACCTTCGTTTAAACAATGTGCACTAAAATCATAGTGCTCCTAACTACCTATAAGAGTCATAGTACTGGCAAGCGTGGCTTCTTATTTATGTTTTTTCAAGACCCCCTTTGACCAGTCCAAAGCATTTAACAGGGGAAGTATTCCCATGAAAACCTTGAGGGTTGTCTGAAGGACCTTGAAGGAAATGGGTAGTTTGAACAGTTGAATTCTGTTTGCAAGGGAAATAGAGGGACAGGTTAATAAGAAGCATCATACAATCCTTTGTGAGAACAGGGAATTGGTTAGTATTTTTTTTTCTGACATGACTTTGCTATGAGGCCATTGATAGGGCATTACACAGTTTGGGGATGACTAAGTAGGCATTATAATGTGTAAGGCAACTGAGGGAGCATTATGCTATACAGGGACCACTAAGGGGGCATCATACTATGTGTGGGACAATAAAGGATCATACTGTGTAAGGGCCCTTTAGTGGCATAACAATTCAGCTGTTCTACTCAGCATGGGATTATGGTAAGATGAGTAAAAGATTTGTTTTCTGAAAAGTAAAAGGTGGGCTATAACTGATAAAAGGGCTATTATAATTGGGGAACTATTATTTATAAGGGCAAGACTATTATTTATAAGAAGAGAAACATTTATAAAGGGGAAAATATGGCTATTATTTATAAGGTAGTAATTAATATATAATGGTAGTATTATAAGGGGAGGACTATTATATGTATATAGGTGACCTATTATTTATAAGAGAGGAACTGTTATATATAAGGGGGCTATTATTTATAAAGAGAGGAACTAATATGTAAGGGGTATTGTTATAAGGGGACGACTACTATATACAAGTTGGGCTATTATTTTAAATCAGGACAGGTCATCAATAAGAGATCAGTGCATGTCCAACACCTGGGACCCCTTCCGATCCACTATTTGACATTGCAGCTTGGGCAAACAACATGACCCCTTTATTATTTATATCGCAAGCCATCTATAATACTATTACAGGTTGTAATTACATTGCACAGTTGCTATAAAGCAGATACCATGTGATATAAATAGTAAAGGAGTTACAACATTTGCAAAAGTATGGGGTATTGGACCACCACTCATCTCTTATTGGTCACCGATCCTCAGGACAGGTCATCAATATAAAGGAACTGGAATACCACTTTAAAGGGGTTATCCATCTTTTAAAAATTGATGGCATATCATTAACATAGCCTATCAATTTTAGATCGGTGGGGCTCTGACTGTTATCACCACCACAGATCAGCTGTTTCCCAGAGCACGCAGCTCCCAGCATTGTTTACATGCCAGGCACTGTGCTGCTCACTGAACATATTCTTGATAACAGCAGTTGTGGGTACTATAGTTGTGTCCCTTTTATGTCTCTGGGAGACTGCTGAAGCATAAACGCCACTATCAAGAATAAAATGTAGGAAGGGGGCAAGGGTCCCTGGTTAAAGTTTGGACTGAGCCCACAGGACTTTAGTTATGCCACTATGGTCCTTCATACTGTGTGTGGGGACTTGGTAATTAGGCACAAACGGACTGTTGGGGAATGGATGGGGTTAAGAGCATAATTAAACACAAACAAATCCTCATGGTGCATTGCATTCACTATCAGGTTTGTCTCTCTTTGTGTGCTATTTGTGTGGATCAGTGGGGAGCCTAGAAGTCAGAATCCAGAAATCATAAAGTGATGGCATCACCTAGTGATATACCATCCCTTTATAGCAGTAACCCTGTAACTTTTTCCAAATAAAGATTTTTTTTTGGAAAGATAACATTATACTAAGGTTCCTAAAGTTTGTAAAAGATGAGAGAAGCCTGTAATTGTCATCATAGGTAGACCTCAGCTATGAGAGACAAAATGAGAAAACAAATCCAGAAAATCACATTGTCTGATTTTTTAAGAATTTATTTGCAAATTATGGTGGAAAATAAGTATTTGGTCACCTACAAACAAGCAAGAATTCTGGCTCTCACAGACCTGTAACTTCTTCTTTAAGAGGCTCCTCTGTCCTCCATTCTTTACCTGTAGTAATGGCTCCTGTTCGACATTGTTATCAGTATAAAAGACACCTGTCCACAACCTCAAACAGTCACACTCCAAACTTCGCTATGATGAAGACCAAAGAGCTGTGGAAGGACACCAGAAACAAAATTGTAGACCTGCACCAGGCTGGGAAGACTGAATCTGCAATAGGCAAGCAGGATGGTGTGAAGAAATCAACTGTGGGAGCAATAATTAGAAAATGGAAGGCATACAAGACCACTGATAATCTCCCTCGATCAGGGGCTCCACGCAACATATCACCCCATGGGGTCAAAATGATCACAAGAACGGTGAGCAAAAATCCCAGAACCACACCGGTGGGACCTAGTGAATGACCTGCAGAAAGCTGGGACTAACATAACAAAGGCTACTGTCAGTAACACACTACGCCGCCAGGGACTCAGATCCTGCAGTGCCAGACGTGTCCCCCTCCTTAAGCCAGTACATATCCGGGCCCGTCTGAAGTTTGCTAGAAAGCATTTGGATGTTCCAGAAGAGTATTGGGAGAATGTCATATGGTCAGATGAAACCAAAGTAGAACTGTTTAATGTAGAACTGTCTACCTATGATGTCAATTACAGACCTCTCTCATCTTTTAAGTGGGAGAACTTGCACAATTGGTGACTGACTAAATACTTTTTCCCTCCACTATAATATAACAATTGGGCTTACTTTCAACATGTTTTGTGTTTTAAATGTACGTTTTTGATTTGCTCTACTTAATTCGGGGACATTTATTAATGTGTGTTTTTATTCTCTACAAGATAGTTGTTCCTAGCATTGACAATCTTTAATATATTTTTTTTTCTCTATTTATTAACTTTGCTCAAGTATTTGGCCAACTAAAATGGTCTGATTTTTTCTTGAACTTTACTGTGCAGTTTATATCCATGTACTTAGTGTACTAGTACATAGTAAATGCTGTGGCACTATTTAATTGCAGGGTCAATCTTTTGCCTACAAATATGGCAAGGCTCAAAAATTAAGAAGCACCATTCTAATTTGAGGCCTAATTGGGTTAATTACACTGCATTGGCGAGCAATTGCAGAGGGTCTGAGACAAAATAAAAAAATTCACCCCCTATTTTAGAAAGTGAGCATGTTTAACCCTAGAGTATTGCATTATTTTAATTTCCAGAAATAAATGTGCAGTGAAAAGTTAAAATTGCAATACACTACTTCAGTGACCGACATGTTGTGCCCAGATTGTGACAGTAGAAACACTCACGCCAAAACCTGTTAAGCTGGTTATCCTTGGTACAACAGCATTGGGAGCGTTTGTCTCTGACACAAGCTGGGCACAACATATTGTGCAATGAAATGACGTATGCATGGAAAAATTGTCATTTTCACTCTGCGTAGCTGATGGTACATTAATTTGTGGAAAATAAATTAATGCAACACTTGGGGGGTAAAAATGCTCTCTGTACCCCTGGATAAATTCCTTGAGGAGTGTAGTTTCCAAAATGGGGTCACATGTCAGGGGATTCCACTTTACTGGGATTTCAGGAACTCTGGAAAAGTGGCATGGCATCCAAAAACCAAAACATTCTAAAGCCCAAATAGTGCTGCTTCTTTTCTGCAGCCTGCTGTGTGCCCAAACAGTAGTTTTTACCCACATATGTTAATTAAGTGGGGTGTCCCAGGTACAACAATGTCAAATATGTGGGCATAATCTGCTGTTGAGGCATACAGCAGGGCACAGAAGGGAAGAAGTACTGTTTGGCTTTCAGAGCGCAGATTTAGATGGTTTGGTTTTTGGACGCCATGTCATGTTTGCAGAGTCCCAGAGGTGGCAGTAATTTAGAATCCAGAAAGTGACCACATTTTGAAAACTGCACTCCTCAAAGAATTTATCAAGTGGTGTAGTGAGCATTAATATCCCAGAAGTGAATATGTAAGCTGTGCGGAGCACATTGGGTACACCAAATCCCACACTATTTTCCCACTAGCTCCTATGACATGGACGGGGGGGGGGCATTCTAGGGGTCACTTCTGGTGTATTCTTTCTCCATTATAAGTTCTAAATATAAGGTATACCCTGATATACACTCACACAGGTTATACATTTCCTTCTTGCCACAGCCAGTTGAGTCCTAATGATTTGGCGATTTTTTGGATTTTTGTCTTTACATTGTACAAACTATATATTTTTTTTTATTTTCTGGCGATGTGGCCATATGAGGGTTTGTTTTTTGCGGTATGAGATGTACCTTTCAATGCCACCAATTTGGGTTGCCTATAACGTATTGACTAAATTCTATTAACTCTTTCTGGGTGGGATGTAAAAGAAAACATCAATTCTGGCATTGCTTTTTAACATTTAATTTTTTTGGCATGCAGTGTACAGCATAAGTAACATGTTACCTTTATTTTTCGCATCTGTATGATTACAGCGATGCCTAATTTATGTTGTTTTTTTATGCGTTGCTAATTGTGCAGAATAAAATTCTATTTAGGGGAAAAATCAATTACTTTTGCATCGCTATCTTCTTAAAGGCATAACATTTTTATTTTTCTGTTGACATAGCTGCTTGATAACTTATTTTTTGTGGGACGACCTGTGCCTTTTATTGGTACCATTTTGGTTTTCATCTGACGTTTTGATCACTTTTTATTGAACATTTTGCGAGGCAAGATGGCGAATAATCATTATTGCGTGCGATTTTCTATGTTTTTTTTTTTTTTCGTTCAACGTGCGGGTTAAAAAAATGTTTTAGTTTTATTGTTCTGGTTTTTGCGGACATGGTGATACCAAATATGTAATGTTTTTGTGTTTTTTTTTTCTTTATTTTACATAATAAAACATTTTATATGGGATTTTTGGGGCTTTATTCATTTGTTAATTTTTTAACATGTTTAAACATTGTTTTTTTACTTTATTTTACTTTTTCTTTTTTTTATCCCAATAGGGAATTGAAGCAGTGATCTTTCGATTGCTGGTTCAATAGGTATACGCTGCAATACACATGTATTGCAGTGTATACACTCCTATACAAGTTTCTTCAGCTTCAAGTGCATACTAAAGACAAATCTCTTTAAGCAGTTCTATCACATTTCCTAATCTAAATCCTTCTGCAGTTACACTCCCTAAAACTAACCCTTCTCTGTTCACATACCCCCCACCCCCGTTATCCCACAGGAATTGATGTCTTCATCAAACTGTAACCCAGGCACTTTGGATTAGTTCATAAAAGGATACTGTCTGGTGATTTTTATTTGTATAATTATAGTAATCTTTTTCATGAAAAATGGCTGGTTCATTGTATTAGCAATGCTACCTCCTATGTTGCCTCTGCTAACTCTTGTGCCTCGGGTGAATCGGTTCATATCAAGCCGGATTGACCCAAATATTAAAAATTGTTAGTTTTTTTTACAAAACCAAAAAAAATGGAGATTCTTCTGGGGCAGTCTAAAATGGACACCACATTATACTCTGGGGGTCTCTTATATTATACTCTGAGGTGAAAAAACATATAAAAAAAAATCATACTCACCTTCCCATACCTCTTTTGGGCCTCCTCGTGGCATCTTTGCTATCCTAGTGACAACCGGCTCTCTAGTGCCCATGCCACTGTCTGAGTGCCAGACAACACCAGGAAAGAGCCGTCCACCGCAAGGAGGCCCATCCGAGTTGCCCAAGCCATCTGAAACCGAAACAAATCCTGAGGAGTTTTCCCATCTCTTATTGTAAACTCTTGCAAGCAGGGCCCTCACTACTATTGTGTGAATTGATTTATTACTCTGTAATGTCTAATTTTTTCTGTTCTTGAACCTTACAATTTGTAAAGTGCTGTGGAATATTTTGGTGCTATATAAATAACATTTATTATTATTATTATTATTATTATTATTATTATTTCCACACTCAACTCAAACTTGGTTAAAGATTCCATTCTGTCTCGATATGCACCACAATATCACAACATGTTATCAAAAGCTTTGAAAGATTGAATACCAAAGCTCAAGAGAGGTGAGGGAAGGTGGGTATGACTGTTTATTATTTTTTTGCACCTCCCCTGAGCCTTCGCTTATTATACTTTGGGGTTTGAGACACCAGGGTATAATAATGATTTGGGGGTGGTGAACTTTTTTGAAATTACATAACAAACCATTTGGTAATTTCTACTGACTTGGATTCTTTACTGTAACAGTAGGGGAGGTCTTGCAGTAAAGCTTACAAGGAAACTCTTACTATGGAACTGTCTGCCACATATGTCACATGTTGTGATGGTTGACTTGTTAAAAGATTGTAAATGGGTCATGGATGCCATTCTGGGTTGGGGCCAGACTTTTAGTCTGATTGGTAGTTCTCTTAGGAAATCCTATCACCTATTATCCTATTGTATCAAATTGGATTCAAACTTTAATCAAATAGTTAACAAAAAAAAAAAGTAAAATTGTACTTAATCTTAGATTAATGAAACTTGTCTATTTATTCAATACTTAATACATGATATACAGTAGCATAGGTGAAGTAGAAAGGATCCCCCTGAAGTCAGGAAGATCAACTGGCAGCAGCTGCTTTTCTGCTGCAGATTTTTTTCTGCAATGTGTGTATGGGATTAGTCAGAATCCCCTCCACTTTGCAGGTACTGTAAAACGTTGCGTTTTCACAACGTGCGTGGCCCCGGCCTTGAAGACCTTAGGAACACCCCTGTAAGCACTGCAGCACATCAAATTAACAAAATGTGACTATGTAGTAGGTACAATATTTCAACATTTAGGGGCCCCACTTTTAATTTTGCCCGGGGCCCCACTTTGTCTAAAACCGGCCCTGACTGTACTGTACTGTAACATAAAGCTGTCAGTTCGGTAGAGTAGCGATCAGGCTATTCAAGAGCTCACTCCATTCTAACTGACTATGATGCAGTGAATTCTATGCACACAGCCGAATTCATTCCAAGATATACAGTGCATACACGAACCATTTTTCTCGAAGCTCAGCAGGGAGTTTGTTCCAAACATCTTGTACAACTAACTTTGATCTTCTGTGGGTGTAGGCTTGTTCAAATCCTTCTGTCTGTTATGTAATTCCAGACAGACTGAATGATGTTGAGGTCTGGGATCTGTGGGGCCATATTATGACTTCCTTATTCTTCTTTATGCTAAATTTTAAACCACAGTCTTAGCACGTCTATGTGTGAAAGCATTCTTTCTATATAGCATTTTTCCACACCTGCCTAAAACTTTGCATATGACCAAATATAAGCCAAATGGAACAATGTTTGTGTGTCATTGGAATAGTAGGACAGCATTCCTGTCCCTGTAATATGTTGTCCCTAAATATGACAACATGCAGCATTTTACTGTTGCTTTATCTGGCGATCTTGATTCTCTAGGCTTGACACTAAGTGGTGACATTACCATCTTCAAGCATGACTTTCATGTTTCTCTATGGGTAAGCAACTGTGAAATATACTAAAAAAAAAAAAATAAACAAAAGACAACCACACAATTTTCAACATTATCCATAAGGAAATGTGGAGTATGTTTGTCCATATGCAGAAAGAGTCGGGGACAGCGGGAATTGTAGTTTATGAATACCAAGGACTAGATAGTGCATCATCATTCATCACAGCAGCTCTGCAACAGATAAAATAGTGTTTTTAATGAAAATTACAGCAAGTATACTGTATGTCTCGTGTTAGCAGGATGTAGAAGACCTAATTTTGTATGTGGCAACAAGCTGGGCTGTTGAGAATGAGCACGGTATGGTAGTTTGTATTTTACAGTTGGATAAGCATATAGCAAAGATAAAAAAAAAAGCTTGTGTTTGCGGCACTAGTTTCAAAGATCTTGGAATGACAAATTAAGAAAGGTGTCAAAAAGCAATTAGAAGAATATGTAGTGTAAAATTAGCTCTCAAGTTTAGACTATAGCATCACTTTAACTGGAAAGTTGTCACATTGTCCTCTATTTTGTAAATAATTAGATTAGACTGACAAATAAAATTATGTGGTTTCAAGACATTTGTGTAAACTTGTTTATTATAATTAGAGATGAGCAAATTTTTCAAAAATTTGATTCGGCTGATTCGCCGTATTTTCCGTAACGATTTGATCCACGTTAATTTGCGCTGAATCGCGTTAACCCCTTCCCAACATACGCCCTAATAGTACGGCGCTGCCGGGAAGGACTTCCTGCAAACCACGGTGGAGGCATAGTGCACACACAGAAACTGTAATGGCTGACATTGTCCTCTAACACCCCCGGTTGGAGCTGAGCTCCAATCATGGGTGTTAACCCCTGAGATGCCACGGTCCCTCTGCATTCCTGGTTGATCCTGCCTTGAATGGAGACTGTCAGCCTATGCATCTGCACGGGCTGACAGCCTCCTATACACTGCAATACATGTGTGGACAAAAAGAAAAATGTAAAAAAAAGTTAAAAAAAAAAGATCCCAGAGTATAATAATCAGAGGCCCAGGGGAAGTGATTAAAAATAACAAACACTTATACTCACCTTACCTGCTCCCCAGATGTCACTGCTGGGTTTTGTGATTGGCGTGATGACGTCATTACGGTGGCGTGCTCCATGTGACCGGCTGCTGGGGCCCAATCACAGGCCCCAGCATGTTTGACTGCGGCACCCAAGTGTCTGAAACCCCCGATCAGAGCTATGCGATTCGTTACCACGAAGTGTGAGGAAATCCGGATTCGATGCGAATCGAATATTTCCCTGAAATTAGGATCAAATTTACTTCGTCAGCTTCGATTCGCTCATCTCTAATTATAATAAATCTTCCTTACCATTTTAATTTCCTAATATTTCTCTACTATAATATATTTCTGATGAGCATGGATTACACCACCCACCAAATGGCCAATTCCCCTGTTCCCAGAGACGTCACATTGCTACACCTTCCAGTTCTATGCCTATATCTGATGAAGGGACTCATTCCCGAAACGTTGCAGCAATAATGGATAACTAAATTGTAAACCATCTTCCTTTTTGATATGACTACTGTCAATAAACTTTTTGCAGATCCGCCACAAAAATCTTTTCCCTTTTTTTTTTTTTAACTGTAATTTTTATTAAAGTATTTTACAATAAAGTATACATTTAAAAGGAAAACCACAACAGATGAAGCAACACAGAAGCCCAGGGAAGGTGAATAACACTTTTTTGTTATGTTTACTCACCCTTTCTGTGCTTCTGCTTATTAGATTCTGGGGTCGGAAGTTGATTATGGGATTGGATTATAATGGGAGCATATGGGCAGTTGCTTGCTGTTGGGTTCCCTTGCAGTCTCGGCCACAGACAACCACAAATTTCGCCCCTATTATAATCTTTCCCTGGACACTAAAGGCATATTGTATGGCAAGGTGCTCAGTTATGCGTAAAATTCCATGCCAAATTCTGCTAACTAAAAAAATCTGTGTCCAATTCTGATACCTAGAAAAAAAAAAAAATCTGTGTCAAATTCTTCTAGCTAAAAAATTCAGCTGGAAATAAAAAGCATCAGCCTCCCATTGAAATGGATGGAGGCTGATTTCAGGTGGAATATTATTTTGAAGAGAAACATTGAATACAATCATATGTCCCACAATCTGGGAAAGGTAGGCTACGTAGAGTCATTAAAGGATAGGGAGAATGAATTGGGTTGGGGTGGAAAGAAATTGTAATGTGTGAAGGAAAAAGGGGACCAAGGTGCGTTATATAAAGAAGAGGTACGGGTGTAATATTAATTAGTTAATATAACTGGATTTCAAAGCCTGTGCACAAGAAAGGTGTTTCTCTGTCCTTACATATACAGTGCCTTGTGAAAGTATTCGGCCCTCTTGAACTTTTCAACCTTTTGCCACATTTCAGGCTTCAGACATAAGGATCATTTCAGGCTTCAGACATAAGGATATAAAATTTTAATTTTTTGGTGAAGAATCAACAAGTGGGACACAATTGTGAAGTGGAACGAAATTTATTGGTTATTTTAAACTTTTGTAAAAAATAAAAAAATAAAAAGTGGGGCGTGCAATATTTTTCGGCCCCTTTACTTAAAGTGTAGCAAAGTCACTCCAGAAGTTCAGTGAGGATCTCTGAATGATCCAATGTTGTCCTAAATGACTGATGATGATAAATAATCCACCTGTGTGTAATCAAGTCTCCGTATAAATGCACCTGCTCTGTGATAGTCTCAGGGTTCTGTTTAAAGTGCAGAGAGCATCATGAAGACCAAGGAACACACCAGGCAGGTCTGTGATACTGTTGTGGAGAAGTTTAAAGCCGGATTTGGATACAAAAAGATTTCCCAAACTTTAAACATCCCAAGGATTACTGTGCAAGCGATCATATTGAAATGGAAGGAGTATCAGATCACTGCAAATCTAACAAGACCCGGCCGTCCCTCTAAACTTTCATCTCAAACAAGGAGAAGACTGATCAGAGATGCAGCCAAGAGGCACATGATCACTCTGGATGAACTGCAGAGATCTACAGCTGAGGTGGGAGAGTCTGTCCATAGGACAACAATCAGTCGTACACTGCACAAATCTGGCCTTTATGGAAGAGTGGCAAGAAGAAAGCCATTTCTCAAAGATATCCATAAAAAGTCTCATTTAATGTTTGCCACAAGCCACCTGGGAGACACACCAAACATGTGGAAGAAGGTGCTCTGGTCAGATGAAACCAAAATCAAACTTTTTGGCCACAATGCAAAACTATATGTTTGGCGTAAAAGCAGCACAGCTCATCACCCTGAACACACCATCCCCACTGTCAAACATGGTGGTGGCAGCATCCTGGTTTGGGCCTGCTTTTCTACATCAGGGACAGGGAAGATGGTTAAAATTGATGGGAAGATGGATGGAGCCAAATACAGGACCATTCTGGAAGAAAACCTGTTGGAGTCTGCAAAAGACCTAAGACTGGGACGGAGATTTATCTTCCAACAAGACAATGATCCCAAATATAAAGCAAAATCTACAATGGAATGGTTCACAAATAAATGTATCCAGGTGTTAGAATGGCCAAGTCAAAGTCCAGACCTGAATCCAATCGAGAATCTGTGGAAAGAGCTGAAAACTGCTGTTCACAAACGCTCTCCATCCAACCTCACTGAGCTCGAGCTGTTTTCCAAGGAAGAATGGGCAAGAATTTCAGTCTCTCGATGTGCAAAACTGATAGAGACATACCCCAAGCGACTTGCAGCTGTAATCGCAGCAAAAGGTGGCGCTACAAAGTATTAACTTAAGGGGGCCGAATAATTTGGCACGCCCCACTTTTCAGTTTTTTATTTTTTACAATAGTTTAAAATATCCAATAAATTTTGTTCCACTTCACGATTGTGTCCCACTTGTTGATTCTTCACCAAAAAATTAAAATTTTATATCCTTATGTTTGAAGCCTGAAATGTGGAAAAAGGTTGAAAAGTTCAAGGGGGCCGAATACTTTCGCAAGGCACGGTATGTACAGGTATAGCAAATTTTAACATTATAAAAAATGAGTTAAAGAGGACCTTTCGCCACCAACTCCAGTGTTTGGTATTCTGTGATATGGTTAGGGTTTATTGAATCTGGCACAGTTAGATTTTTTTTCTTTAGTCTCCGTCTCTAGCAATCAGTGCTGTTAGCTTTGGTGCTTGATATGCTAATTAATTTATCTAATGTCAAGTGGGTGGTGTCAGACTTTTCTGCTATGGCCCAAGACTACCCACTTGATAGTAATTATCATATCAAACTCCAAAATTAACTGCACTGATTGCACAGGAATGGCGAGACCTAGAAAAGTAATTCCAACTCCCCAGGAATCAATGGAGCAGCACCTATTAAAGGATGCAAGTAACTGGAGTTGGTAGGGGTGGCAAAAAGTCCACTTCCAGATAATTATCCTATTTAAGGCTATGGCCCCATCTTGTAGAAATGAAACATTTTTGGCTCATCCACACATGGCAGAAAAAAAGCTGCAGAAAAACCACTCTTTAATAAACACATGCATTTTTGAGAAACGCAGTATGTTCATTTTAGCAGCAGAATTACAAGCATTTTCCCTATAGATTTAATAGTGGAAGGAAAAAAGCAGAGAAAAATTCAACAAAAATGTGTTTTCCATTTTTTCCATATGTTTTAAGGTGTTTGTTTTAGCTGTGTTTCACTAGGTAGGGCCTTAGCCTAAAGCTGACTTCACCAGGAACTTCTTTGCTGACCTGCGAGTGGTTTTTAATTGCAGTAATGAGTCAACTGGTTGCATCTTTTTAAAATCCTTCAAAAATGTCTACAGTCTTACTGCCCTTACTGTAAAAAATCCTTTCATTGTTAGTGCAAAAATCTTTCCTCTAAACATAGTGAATGCTCAGTTATTTTAATTACAATCCTGGGTACAAATAGATCATTGAACAGATGGACTGTCTTCTTTTTTGTTTTGTGAAATAGTTTTGGGAATATGCAGAGAGCACCACCCACTGCATTAATATACCTGTAGACTATTACACTACCATTACTAGGCTGGAACTGTGGCAGTCATATTTTCTTGTAGCTTTACTGGTTTATGACATAAACTAATAAACTCATACATCTCTCAGCAATCCGTTTTATAACATTTTTGAAGTTTGGATGCTACTTTTAAATGTCATCCATTTCGAAGAAACAAGAAATATCATCTCTCTTAATAACCGCACTGTAATTAGGCGAAATTTCTTATTTAGCCTCTCACTAGAAACATTTTTTGACTTAATAATAATAATAGTCCTTTAATAGTCCCACAATAATTGTTTTCGTTTTATGGAATGTTATCAACAGAAACCAGTTAGAACTTTTTTCACTTTCAAACATTTTTTTTTTTGGATTCTAACCACAGATATTTAAAGGAGTTGTGCTATTATAGACACTTATCACCTATCTACTGGACAGGGGATAAGTGTTAGATTGCTGGGGGGCTCCAATCGCTGGATCCTCCAGTAATCAAGAAAAAGTCCCCTTAAGGCCTTCTTGTGAATGGAGCACCAGTGCGCTTGCATGACTGGCACTCCAATCATTTCTATGAGGCTGCAGAGATTACAGTCCCGACAGCCCCAAAGCATTGAATGGAGTGCCAGTCATCCAAGTGCACTGGTGCTCAATTCACCGGAAGGCATAAGGGGAACTTTTGAAACCCCATTCATCTGATCATTGGGAAACCCGGTAATCTGGCCCCCAGTGATCAGACACGTATCCCCTATTCCATAACTGTCCATAACTGTATAACCCCTTTAACCTTTGTTAGAACTAGCCGTTTTTAGAAAAAAACAGTAATTCTGCCTTTTTTATGTTTTAAAAAAAAGCTTTTCAAGAAAACATCCTATGGAAAAAATATAAAAAAATTTTTGTGTTCCCATAGTTTATTTTTTCACAATCATGGTACCATTTTTGGGTATATAAAATATTTAATTGCTTTTCGCTTTTTTTGGGGGGAGAGGGCTAAAAAACAATAATAAGCTTTTGTTCATGTTTTTTTTTTTCAATAATAAACTAAGGACAGGTCTTTTTAGTTCGGTTACACAAGATCACCCAATAGAAAGATTATCATACTGAATAAAGTAATAATTAGCAACATGGGGTCTGATGGTTTGCTTTAATATTGATGATACATTTATCGTTACAACAAACAAATTATTGATTACAATTGTTTTCCCTTTCTTTAGTGAAAATCATTATGTACAACAAATAGGGACTTAATTTAGTATACAGAATCCTTCTTTAATATACAGAATCCTGCTTTAGTATACAGAATCCTTCTGACTTTTCTCTTTGGATGGACGTGTTCAGGAATGAATGTCATAAGAACTGCAGCCTTTCAAGGGATTTGCTGGCATATTGCAATATTGTTTTCAGTTTTTTCATGAGAAATTGACCAAATTAGAGATAAGTTAAACCTGGACACATTAGTATCTACTAATCTAAAGTAATGTTCTATGTAAGTCAAGTTGCCAGGTAGAGCTGGCCTCAATGATTTGGACTTGTTTTTCAGGAACATCCAACATATATTCTATTGGAATAAGATTTTGAGGATTTGGGGGCCAAGTTTACACTCTAAACTCTTTCTCATGTTCCTCAATCCATTCCTATGCTATTTTGTAATGTGGTATGGTGCATTAACCTGTTGAAAAAGGTCACTGCTATTATGGAATAGTCAGTGGCATAACTAGGAATGGCTGGGCCCCAAGGCGAACATTTGACACGGGACCCCCCACCCCGAACCGCCACCCCCAACTCCCCGCCCTGCACAAACATCATTCCTGTGCACAATATTATGCCCCATAGTGGCCCCTTCACACAGTTTTATGTCCCATAGTGGCCCCTGCACACAGTATTATGCAGCATAGTGGCCACTGCACACAATATTATGCCCCATAGTGGCCCCTGCACACAGTATTATGCTCCATAGTGGCCCCTGCACACAGTAGTATGCCCCATAGTGGCCCCTGCACACAGTATTATGCCCCATTGTGGACCACCCATGAACAATTATTATAATGATTATAATGATTATAATGATTGGAGACCCAGGGGAGGATACAAACATAAAAAACAATGCTACTTACCTCTTCCTCACTCCGGTGCACTCCCGTGTGCTACTTCGGCTATCTTCAATGTTGGACCGGATCTCGCGTGATCCAGGCCAACGTCGCGATGCTTAATGACGTCGGCTGACTTCTGGGACGTCACCAAACAGGCCCGAAGCCTGTCCGAGTGCAGAAGAGGTAAGTTACAGTGTTTTTTATGTTCCCTCACCTCCTCTGGGCCTCTGATCCTCATACTTCGGGGTCTGAAAAGTCCCCGGAGTATAATGATAGTAGTATTTGTGGGGTTTGCGGTAGCGGCTGCAACAGGGCTCCGGGCCCCGGGCCCCATAATGTCCTGGGCCCTGAGGCAGCCGCTACCGCTGCTACCCCGGTATTTACGCCCCTGGGAATAGTGTTACCATATATTTGTTTAGATAAGTAGTACTTGTCATAGTAACATACACATGAATGCCAAGACCCAAGGCTTCCCAGCAAAATATTGCCTAGAGCATCACAAGCTCTCAGACTTCCTATAGTACATTCTGGTACCGCCTCTTCCCTAGGTAAGTAACACAATTGGTCATGCACATGATGTAAAAGAAAATGTGATTCATCAGCAGCCACCTTACTCCATCTCTCCATGATCCAGTTCTGTTGCCTACATGTATACATCAGTGTACCAGGGTCACAATGAGTACTTTGACCACTTTGTAGGCATATAGGCCCATACACATGAAACTATGACACATAGTAAACATTAACTCTTTCAGCAATTCAATTTCTCTTACTGTATAGTGGCTCTACTGTAGGATCAAAGTAGACAAGTTAGCATTTGCCCACCGTGTGTATTAAGGAGCCATGGACACTTTTGACCCTGTTGCTGGTCCATTTTGTGTCCTTCATTGAAACATTTTTGGTCGGTACCTATCTGCAGTACCACTGCATATGGGAACACCCCAAAGACATTTAAAACTGATTGTTTACATGCTGCGTAATATATTCCAACCCTTGTCAGTTGTCATTGTCACAAGATGTGACTATTTACTATTTGCTAAAACTGGGGACTAAAGTTTTCATTAGAAAAACATCTATTGCAATGTTACCCATGCAAATATCACTTTAGAAAGAAATGTCTTCTTTCTGCATATACAGTATTTGTTTCTCTTTTTCCAGGCAGCATTGCCTGAAGTCTTCTTACATTCCTACTGGTTCTCCATAGGAGAGTTGGTATTCCAATGAGGCGTCCCGAATATAATTAATGACTTTATCGCAATACAACATTGATAATGCTATTTAATTACAAGCACTAGAGGGAAAGTTCAGAATAATTAAATCAATATATGCTATGGTGTAAAATGTGTTCACTTACATAATTATATCAACTTATTTGTCCAATGAATGGATTGGTATATGTACAGTACACAATTCTATCCATATAGTATAATGCTGTACTCACAATACAATTCATTGAGCAAAGAGCATGATGTATAAGCATTACAGATCATTCGCCTAACAGATTGGCCAATATGGAGTTGTCCTAGGTGATAGAAGGCAGAAGCGCTAACATTGCTAAATGGGTATTGTCAGTATTGGCATCCTTGTTTTGGTTGTTCAGGTTTATAGAATTGACTTTCCTTGTTTAAATGTCTTAAAGAATTAAAAGAATGGCAGAAAGTACATTGATGGAAAGATGGCTTTTGTACTGACTAAAATGGTTGTTAGCAGAGTTACCAGTAATTTTACTTTGGCTATGCTATTTCTTTTTCTATATACTTTATTTAATGGTTTAAGTACATAGCTGCTCTCAGCATTAAATACTGTTTAAAATAATGTTTGTTGGAATAGAAATTTTCGTTACTAACTTAAATAGGAAAGTAATATAAAGTTACCTGCTGTGTCTTTTTTTTTTTTTTTTTTCATTTCAGTTAGGCTACAATTTGCTTCGGCATTTTTGTGCATGATCTAACTGCTTTTACTGCAGTGCATTGAGGCTGTTTGGATCCCATCAGAAATAACATTAGTGGTGTCTTTACTCTGAGACTGAAAAGTGACTTCATAAAATACCACCAAACCAGGTTTTCAGAGAAGGGTCAGCTTTGGCAGGCTAAGTAAACCAAACACACAATGAAATAACTCAGTAACTTTTATAAAAAAAATATACCAGGAATAACTTTTTCTGGTTGTCTCTTTGGTAAACAACAGATTTAACTCATATTGAACATGCTTTCAGTAGCACAAACTGTTCAATGTATAAAGTCCACAATACAAGCAGAAAATACACATATACACATGAAGCTGACCTCTTGTAGTCAGCCTCCTGTCTTTTGTGCTTTTTCTAACACAGTGACCACATGTCATCAACTGATCAGCTTTCTCCCTCTTTCTATGTACATTCGGTGCTCCCCAGCATTGTGGAACCAATCCTCTGCTCCTGAGAACATGACCCATAGTTCGGTTCAGAGCAACTCATCTACTGGGCTGTCTCTTGAACTTCTCCTCCACTGAGAATACACCTCAAGTTCTGCTGAATATACTAATGCACTTTTGGCAAGTTACTAGTCAGCCCTTTATTCACTGGCGTGGCAATGACTCGAGACCTCCTAGTCAATCCCTTCCTAACTCTATTTTCAACATCTTTACATGGGGAGGGACAAACTGCTCACCTTCACAAGTACACAAGGCCATATGCATATCAACATCAACTCCTTACTGAGAATTAGAAGGGAACTAAAGCAGACGATAGATAGAGGACCAGAAGACATGTTGGTGACCTGACACCTGCCAGTGGTGGTGGAATGGTATGGTTAAATAAGGCTGCTTTGATGCATCAAGGCCTGGGAAGCTCACATTTCTAGAATCCACTATTAATACTTCATTGTAACCTAAAGAACTTGAGGATAATTTGAGGTCCTTAAGGAGTTAACACTCCAATATCAAGAAGTAGTTGAAAAAATATTGTTTCTTCAATAGCAAAGTAAAAGCTAGGATCTAATTCAGATTAATATGCTGTGGGGGACTTTAAATGAGGTATGTTATAAGAAAGTCCACAAATAATACACTACTGAGTAAACTCATGGAATAGTGGAAAAAACATTACTCCAAAGCAATCTCCGGTAGTTTAGTAAGAAACTCCTGCTTGAAGTTGGTTTTGCTTAAGAGAACAATACCAAAGCTGTTACATACAGTGCACATCTTAATGCCGCTCTCAGCTTTCCATAACAGCTGAGCCCACCATCATCTTCGCAGAAATTACACTGTCACCGGGTGATTGGTGCAGCCATTGGTGTCACTGACAGGACACCACAGGCACCAGCAGATATCCTAAAGTGAATGTTGCTTCTCTGGCTATCCTGGGTCACACCATCCAGCTTTAGTTTGTGTTGAAAAACTACAGCACATCTCCTATGTATTTCATCACTTTGCATCTAGACCTCCTATTGGCTACTTACAATTATGTGGTCATCAGACATTTAATATTAGACTTAGCTTTCCTATTCATCCAGTTCCTAAGCTTCAAGTCAATCTAGCGAGTCCTGCCTTGCCTCCAGCATGTTACAGCTCAAAATAGTTTGCTTGTGTATGACCCCGCTCTGTTCCTGGGCTTTACCTATTGCTTAGGCCATTGGATACCATGCTGTTCACATCTAGTTCCTGTTTCTGACTAACCTACAGCCTTGTCTTAGTTTATCTCATTTTGGGACGTATTTATAGTTCTGGAACTCCTGTCTCTGTCTAATATGCTCCAATTCATCTGACTACCTTGTTGCTGCAGTGTCCAGCTGCCAGTCATAAGGATCCAATTGTAAGCCAAATCTTCTTATGATGAAAGTAAAAGGGTTGTACAAAATGTTATATGAAGGAAATGTGATAAAAAACAACAAACCCTTCTGCTACTCCAATGCCACAAGTCATGCACATGATCTCTGCAGCAAATCACTGACCTCAGCTGATTTGTGCCGTACATAGTCATCACTGAGGTCATTGTTTGGCTGCAGCGTCCATGTGCATGTATGGCATGTTATCACTGCAAGACAAGTCAGCAAAGGTAGCCATAGACCACTGAATTAGCTGGAGTGACAGTTACTTGAAAAAAAAAAAACAGCTATGTTTTATCCATGTCACTGCCAAAATACCAGTGCAAACAACATAAGCAAAAAGAAACAGTTCCAGTGTATTGAATTTATGTGGGCAGTACATAGCATCAGTTTGGCAAAGTATATGATTCATATATTGCACATGAAGAGAATGTAATATTTATCTGCTTATACTTTATGTGACCACATCTTGCACTATGCATAGAGTGCGGCAGTTTTTGGCATTCAATTCATGAAAAAGTCACTTTTTTTGTACATAGATATCTGTGCATAAAAATATTTTAACTTTTTTACGCTGCCCTCTCCACTTTCCTGAAAGAGGAAGTGGTGAGGGCTGTGGTTTGGGTGGGAACGGCAGCCCAGCCAGATCTGTGATCATTTGTACCAGTTTACTAACGTAAATGATACATGGACTCTATATCAACACGTGAGAATGCACCTTATGAGATTTATGAGAGGTGTGTCACCTTGTCATAAATGAGGTACAACTTCCACCGGCACATGAGATATGAATACCAGTATTAAAAACACCATCTTCATATAACTGTCCCAGTATATATCCTATTGTGTATATTTATAATATATCTAGGCCCCTTGTTACTGTGCACTGTATTGCATTATTTTCACAACTGAGCAAATGAGCATTAGACTAAGGCCACACGTAGAGGGCCACAGCGAAAAAGCACTGCATGAAAAAACGCAATTTTTCCCCCATCGCTTTTCACAGCAAGTCCACAGAGGTTTTCTGCTTCAATTAAACCTATAGAGAAACTACCGGCATTTCTGTAGGTATAATTGACATGCTGTGATTTCCAAAACCGCAACAGTTTTGGAAATTGCAGCATTTCCGCTGCACATATGTTTTCTGCAATGTGTGAATGGCTTTTGCTAGAATCCCATTCACCTTGCAGGGACTATAAAACACTGCGGGCAATCCATGGCGTTTACAACATGTGAGGCCCCGGGCTTAACCTTGCAGACATTTTGTGTGCAGACATTTTGTGTGCAGACAGTGTTTCCTGCCTCTCTGTATCTCCATTACAAGCCTGAGCATAGCATCACAGGAAGTTGGGGAGGTGAGGGGCTTATCATGGTGGGATTCAGTCTCCATTAATTCTAATTCTGTAATGGAGTAACACTGAGTGTAATGGAAACAGTGAAGCTCTAGAGCAGCAATTACATGGGGGAGAGGGAAGGATTACATGCTTGTTGTTTGTATCTACTTTGTGCAGATTTATTTAATGATTTATTTAGATAATTATAGTATTCAGTATTCCCTATTACAGCTCCATGTTAAACTATCCAGCTTTCCCAGGACTCTGAAAAGCACCTTTGACATTATATGGCACAATTATGTAGCAAGGAGTGGAATTTATTTAGATGAATGTAGTATTTATTATTTCCTAATACCACTACACTACCCAGCTTTCCCAGAACCTTGAAAGGCAAATCTTTGGTATGATTTAGGATCAAGGAGGGAAACTTATCTAGGTATATTTAGGATTCATCAGTCCCTATTACTACATTACCTGGTATTCTGCTCAGCTTTCCTAGAACCCTGATAGGCAAATCTGTCAACCTCTGGCATAATGGAGCAATGAGGGAGATTTATATTATATCACTATAATCAGTATTCATCAGTCCTTATTAAAGCATTACCTAGTATTCTACCCAGCTTTCCCTGAACACATCTGACAAGATATGGCACTTTTATGTAGCATAGATTGGATTTTTTTAGACAAATGGAATATATATTATCCCCTATCGCAACTCTAGAAGCTGTTTGAGGACCCTGAAAGGCAAAATTATCAAACTTAGGCATGGTTGGCAAGCAAGGGGATTTATTTGGTATATTTAATATTTAGCAGTCCCTATTACTGCATTACCTGGTATGTTACCCAGCTTTCCCAGGACCCTGCAAGGGAAATCCTGCAAGCTATGGTATGATTATAGAAAAAGGAAGTAGATTTATTTAATTGAATATAGTATTCAGTACTTTATATTACAGCTTCACATGCTATGTTACCCAACTTTTCCAGAATTCTCAAAGGGAAGTCCGGAAGGATGTGGAGCAAAGAGGAAGATTTATTTTACATTATATTACTTAATTTATTTTTCAGCAGCACCATTACAGCCTTATCTGGTATGCTACCCAGCTTTCCTGAAACCCTGAAGATCTGGCATGGTATGCCATATACATAGGTATTCAAGGTATTCAGAATAGCTATCATTTGGTTGTTACTCAGCTTTCAAGTCTCTAAAAAGGTAAATAGGCATATTGCAGGGATAGAGGAAAAATATGGGGGGAACATGGCTGCTGCTCTAGAGAAAATTATATTGCTTTTCTGATTTATTTTTCATATTCTAAAATTATAATAGAAAAAAAAAAGAAGAACAAGAAAACTAAGGACATAATGTGAGGTGTCATATTCGCAAATATCTATTCTTTTCAATTTGTTTGGATTGGGTTTAGTGATCCCCTAATAAAAAGTACAAAATCCTGCAATTCTCTCTCTGGCCAGTAAGACTAATTATAGACTGACACTTGCAAATTCTGTTTGGGTTTTTTTTTGTAGCAGTCACCTTCTTTACATCATAGACAAGACAGACAGTATCGCAATAGAAGTTAACACCTCTACAGATAACATCACTGACCTATCATAGCATCCACTACTGACAATAGGTGATGTCATAGCTTATCTACTTCCCCTGCCTGCACAGGTCGTGTCTAGAACAGCATGTCTAGAAAACTCTCCCATAGACCTCAATGAATTGACTCTAGACAATTGCTGATTATATCCCTCAGATTGCGATAAGCACATAATAAAATAGCTGTTAACAGAGCAGAGAAGAGAGCAGAGAAGCCCAGGCAAGGTGGCGACCCCATAATTATGTACAGAAAACAGAATAAAATTATCTACAATCAGAAAGCAAAAAAAAAGATTACAAAAAAATGATATATTTCACTGATTTATTTCACTGATAAATAAATAAAGAATGAGAAGAAGTACACACCATGCAAAAATATGAATTTTTCTGAATTGTATAGCTGCTATATTCACTGTACAATACATAGGAAACAGAGCTTGTTAGCACCAATTTTGAGCCTGTCTTCAGACTATTAGTCTTACTTCACATGGGCATAGGTCTTTGGAAAAAAGACATGGCTAAGGATGTCTTTAAATAATATTCCTGAGCAACGTCAGAAAGGAATGCTGGTTGCCAAGGCAGTCAGACGTTCCATCAACAGGGATCATGAGAGTCACAGCCAGATCAGCAGAGACGTGGTTTGAAGGAGATAGAGGGCATACAGCCTAACAACCTGACATGGACACCTCATGGAGACACTATTACTGGTGGGATGAGTGAGGGACACATGTGACTATTGCTTATTTTCAAAGCCTTTAGCAATGTGTATGCAATGGTCAGCTAATGGTTCTATAGTATATTGCCACATATACAGTGCTGGCCAAAAGTATTGGCACCCCTGCAATTCTGTCAGATAATACTCAATTTCTTCCAGAAAATGATTGCAATCACAAATGCTTTGGTAATAATATCTTCATTTATTTTGCTTGCAATGAAAAAACACAAAAGAGAATGAAAAAAAAGTCAAATCATTGATCATTTTACACAAAACTCCAAAAATGGGCCAGACAAAAGTATTGGCACCCTCAGCCTAATACTTGGTAGCACAACCTTTAGACAAAATAACTGCAAACAACCGCTTCCGGTAACCATCAATGAGTTTCTTACAACGCTCTGCTGGAATTTTAGACCATTCTTCTTTGGCAAATTTCTCCAGGTCCCTGAGATTTGAAGGGTGCCTTCTCCAAACTGCCATTTTGAGATCTCTCCACAGGTGTCTCTGGGTCAGAAGTGGGGTTTTCCTGGGTATCCTACCATAGAGTCCCTTTTCATTCAGACGCCTACGGATAGTACGGGTTGACACTGTTGTACCCTCGGACTGCAGGGCAGCTAGAACTTGTTTGGATGTTAGTCGAGGTTCTTTAGCCACCATCCGCACAATCTTTCGTTGAAATCTCTCGTCAATTTTTCTTTTCCTTCCACATCTAGGGAGGTTAGCCACAGTGCCATGGGCTTTAAACTTCTTGATGACACTGCGCACGGTAGACACAGGAACATTCAGGTCTTTGGAGATGGACTTGTAGCCTTGAGATTGCTCATGCTTCCTCACAATTTTGCTTCTCAAGTCCTCAGACAGTTCTTTGGTCTTCTTTCTTTTCTCCATGCTCAATGTGGTACACACAAGGACACAGGACAGAGGTTGAGTCAACTTTAATCCATTTCAACTGGCTGCAAGTGTGATTTAGTTATTGCCACCACCTGTTATGTGCCACAGGTAAGTAACAGGTGCTGTTAATTACACAAATTAGAGAAGCATCACATGATTTTTCAAAGGGTTCCAATACTTTTGTCCACCCCCTTTTTTATGTTTGGTGTGGAATTATATCCAATTTGGCTTTTTGACAATTCTTTTTGTGGTTTTCCATTGACGACAAATTAAATGAAGATATTATTACCAAAGCATTTGTGATTGCAATCATTTGCTGGAAGAAATTGAGTATTATCTGACAGAATTGCAGGGGTGCCAATACTTTTGGCTAGCACTGTAGGCTTTGTGCACCTAAAGGGGTTTATCCCATGAAATAAGATGATGAAATAGAAATGAACCAGGACCACAATTATGAATGAATGGGCTGCAGACCTGGGTTAGTAGTGTATCCCCTTTACAATTGTTTGCTGCTCCAGCCACCTGCTGTGCAGGGAACTGCAATACATCGCTATACAAGTAAATAGGACCAGGGTTTGAAGGGCACGCAGTACAAAACTAGTGCGGCTGACATTTAATTCTCAGGATTGTGGTGGTCCAGGCAGTCATAAAGCCACCGATCATAAAGTTATAACATGTCTTCGCAATATGACATTACTGACATTACCGTATGCCATGGGAAAATCACTTTAAAACAAGATACTATGGTCAAGGTATATCTGTAGCAGTTTTCATTAAACCATCTTGTTTTAATCTGCATCAACAAAGCATAATAATACCTAGACGTCTATATACTAATTGGTAATTGATAATGACTAGTACTTTGTGCACTATAGACCACAATACCATCACAAATATACAATTAAACTGTTAAAATGATGAAATTCATGTCATGCATTAGACAGACAATATAGTATAGCAACTATCCATTCTTTATTATAAGTCGCTGTATATTATGGTTGATGTTTTGAAGATTTCTTTTAATTTATATAATATTAGAATTAGAAAAATAAACTTTGAAGGAGTGTGACAACTCTTTAATAACTTACATGTTGTGTTGGTAGTACTTTACACTAGGGATACACGGAAGAACAAATTTTGTTGAATTGAGGAAAAGAGCAGACAAAGCAATAAATCACATTTGTTCTTGTTATAATGAAATATGCTGAGCACACTGTTCCTTCAATGAAATTTGCCCTTTCTTTTTACTATATTCTCTTGCAAGCAAATGGTATAAAATCTAAGTTTCATGCATTGCAATTTCCAATAAACAGAAAAACAAAACACATAAAAAGTGATGTATTCAAAACTAAAATTATCTTTTTATTAAGTTCAGCATTCTTAGCTCCATATGTGGAATAGGATAACTTACAAGTACATAAAAAACAATCAGCAATGGCTTAATATTTGTGCTCTAATAGAAAACTTAACATGAAAGGAGTGTTCTAATAGGGCAGCTTAGTATTATGTGTGTATATGAATTAGGTGACAAGAGCCTCACAACAACTCTACTCTGAAAAGTATAAAATATCTTCAAGAGATTCACAGGATAGGCCAATCTTTTCAGACTCAGGGCACCCCAGGAAAAAAAAATTATCTGAGTACCCCTTCAATGCAGTTTTGATGTAGCTTTAACTGCACCACACCTACACCATGTGAATGCACCCTCAAAGCTACAGCATCCTATACTTCCCACCCAACCAGCAGGTAAAAATTCACCTTTTACCATCACCATGCTCCCTTAGTGGTCCCCATATAGTATCATGCTCCTAGTGGCCTAACACACAGTATTTGGCTCCCCGGTGGCTCAACACACTTTATAATGCTCCCCAGTTGCGCGCGCACACACACACTTACACTTTATAATACACTCCAGTGGCACAAATAATCTTTATAATGCTCTCCAGTAGCCTACACCCAATTTAAAATGTTCCCCAATGTCCTCCACACACTTTATAATGCTCTCTATAGTGGCCCCCACACACTTTATAATCAGGGGTGTAACTAGCAAAGACTGGGCCCATAGCAAACTTTTGACTTGCGCCCCCACAGCATAGTGCCCCCTTTCCTGGCCCCCACACAGTATAATGTCCCATTTACACACACTATAATGTCTCAAAGTGACCTTCACACAGTATAATGCCCCATAGTGGCTTCTCCACACAGTATTATGTCCCATAGTGGACCCAGCACACAGTATAATGTTTCATAGCAGCCTCCATACAATATAAAATCTCACAGTGGCCCCTCCACACAGTATTATGTCCCATAGTGGCCCCTCCATACAGTATTATGTCCCATCGTGACCCCAACGGTGTTCGTTGCAAATATTGCGGGAGGTGACAAACATAAAAACCAGTTGTACTTACCTCTCCTGGGCTCTGCTGCGACTTCCTGCTGCTTTCGTTCCTCCACAATGATGTCACAGACTTGGTTTATGCCGCCGTCATTATGCATTATGCAACACCAGACCCACGTGATGTCTGAGATGTCACTACAAAGGCCGACGACAGCCTGGAGTTGCGCCGGAGAAGTGAGTAACACTAGTTTTTATGTTCTCTCACCTCCCCTGGGCCTCCGATTATTATATTCCTGGGTCTGTTACCTACTCCAGCAGGTAACAGTCTATTTAAAAAAAAAAAAAAAAAAAGCTGCTATGGTGGTACTTGCGCCACTGTTTATAATGCTTCTTATTGACGCCAAACAGTAGTCATGGCAAATAAATTGAAAAAACAAACAAACAAAAAAAAAAGGTACTATTTACAAAGCGTCATTGCTTCTATAGATCTCTCTGCAGCTCTCCTCCACTTGTCTCTGGCGTGCAGGCCTACTGCAGTAGTAGCAGTCTGAATAGTAGTACAGGATGCAAAAGGATTTCTGCTTTACCATTGCATTCAACTGTATCTTAATCCTGAGGATGCATATAGAGTTAAATAAAGACATGTGGCCATCTTCCCAATGAAGTGTCATGGCACCCTGAATGGATTCCTAGTTGGAAATCACTGGTGTAAAGGATGAGAGTCTGATTCATGACTCATCAATCACAAGAACAGGGATCCTGATGTCCCACATTTGAATTGTGAGGAGCCCCATATAGATATATTTGAATGGCAGCACATATGTGTGATTGCAGCTCCATTCAATTGAGATATTAAGGATGACCATTCTAGTTATTGCTGGGTGTCTAAGCAGTTGGACCACCAACAACCATAAACTTATCCTTACCCTCTAGAGTCAGGGGTAGGACAAGTCTTAAAACCCTTTTTTCTGTTTAGGTTGTGCATCAGCCTAATAATAAACCTATATAAAATTCTTACCACTAATAAATTACACCATCACACCTTAAATATGCAAAATCACAGAGGGTGTATATCCATTCCCATACAGGCATATATGTCACAGACTTGGAGTGGAATTCAAAAAAATAATATAATAAAACTAAACATTTATTATAATCTAATAAAAGTGGACAAGCCACTATTTATGTGAGTGTCTAAAAATATATATGGTACTGTGATGAAGATCACTGGAAACTCATAAATAGAACAAATCTGATTCCAGCCCAATACTTGCATCCCATATAGATTACCCAAAGCTATAATTAACACATCAGCTGAATGTCTGGTGTCAGAGCAATATGTGCAACTCCAAGATCACCTAGGCTGGTATACACACAGCAGTGCTGAGAGTCATTTATCCCAGCACCACTTAATAAGCTAATGCCTGGTGTAAGAGCAGTAATGCAGCTCCAAAATCACCTCTAATAAAAGTGGACAAGCCACTGTTTATGTGAGTGTCTAAAAAATATATGGTATTGTGATGACGATCACTGGAAACTCATAAACAGAACAAATCTGATTCCAGCCCACTACTCACATCCCATATAGATTACCCAAAGCTATAATTAATACATCAGCTGAATGTCTGGTGTCAGAGCAATATGTGCAACTCCAAGATCACCTAGGCTGGTATACACACAGCAGTGCTGAGAGTCATTTATCCCAGCACCACTTAATAAGCAAATGCCTGGTGTAAGAGCAGTAGTGCAGCTCCAAAATCTCCTAAACTGCTATACAAACAAAGCGTTAAGAGTAATAAATCACAGCACCAATTTGCAAGCTCTAAACAGCTAAGCAAACAAACAGCGCTGAGAACAATGGATCCCAGTGCCGATTTAAAAGCTCAACGCGTTTCCCTCATTAGAATTTTGAAATGAGTTCATCAGGAGCAAATAGAAGTGATTATATATACCACATAGCAGGACCTATAATATCTCCAAACGCTACCCCTGCCTCTAGAACCTGGCAGTGATAAAGCTAGATCCTAGCGTTAGAGTCCATCCCCCTATGCCTAACTCCCCTCTGATTCTCAGGCAATTAGGTACAATCACAGCATTCAGAAAGCAGTAAAAACTGCAGTTCCCGGGGCTCTAATGGTGAGCCCCTGTACTTAGGATATCCGACGCTCACACTGCACTCGTCTGTAGCTTTAAGCCAAAGCGCCTGGTACAGGCTCTGCCCACCTAAGGGGCGTACACTGAAAATGAGGCAATAAAATGATAATGCTCGCCCAGCCTCCGTCTCGTCACTAGGGGGCGTGGCCTGTTGCCGTAATAAAAAATGGTTATGTGGAGACTAAAACAGAGTTATCCTAGATAAACGATCACATACATAAAAGGAACAACTGATCTTATTGTAATGTATATCAAAGAGCGATTGCTTCTAAAAGCAAGGGGAAGGATAGCAGTGTATCTAACAACACACATGTCACCACCAACAATCTCAGATGTCACAGACATGTAATGAATGTATTGTTACATCCAGATCTACACTATCAACTATGCAGAAACATATATGTTATAGAAACTAGGTAACCACCAAAAGATACTACACAACCCCCTATAGAATAGACCAATGATATAAACCTGATTACCGGCGCATATTCTATAGACGGACGGATAAAAGAGTCATCTTCACCAGATCCTACTTCTATTCTAAATAGGTAAATACCCTCTTTTATATTATTACAACATGCTACCTCCCCTAATGTCCATACTTTGATCTTAAACCAGAATATAAATCGCCCCTCTTATATTCACAAGTGATAGAATGTTCTTAAATAAATGGAGCAAAAGAGATCCCATCATTGAGACCCTTTGGCCTTACAGTGTTAAAGCGGAAGATCCATTGTGCTTCCTTTTGAAGTATCCTCCGGTCCCAATCACCACCCCGGATCGGTTTACGGATAACTTCTATAACTTGAAATGTAATTGACATAGGGTCACCTCCATGTTGTTGCCACACATGAAGACTAAGAGGGCGTTCTTCCCTACGCGTAATATTCCCGACATGATCAAGGATTCTCCATCGTAATTCCCTCTTCGTCTTCCCCACATAATTGAGTGGGCATGTACACATTGCAACATACACAACTCCCATCGTCCTGCAATTGGCAAAATCTCTAATCTGAAACTCTGCCCCCGTAGCTGACGCCTTCACTACTTTACCACCTTTAATGTAGTCACACGCTCTACAGTTACCGCACTTATGTGTCCCTACTGGCCGATTACTTCCCAACCACGTGAGAGTCGATTTAACAGGTTTGAGATGACTATGTATTAGTCTATCCCTTAAATTACGACCACGACGGTAAGTAACTGACGCTTGTGTGTTAATAGTGTCCCTAAACATTGAATCCTGCCTTAAAATGTCCCAAAAAGACCGAAGGGCCTTAAAAACCTCTCCCGAGGCTTGATCAAAGGTCCCTATCATCCTAATCAACCCCTTATTCTCATCCCTCGGTTTGGGTACTAAAAGAGATTTTCTATCACATCTAGTTGCAAAGTCCCGTGCCTCATGCAGGACATTCCTTGGATAACCTCGATTAATAAAGCGCCGCTCCAAGGCTTGGGCCTGTGTCTGATAATCCTGAAAGTTAGAACAGTTCCTGCGTATCCGCAGGAACTGTCCTTTGGGGATACCTCTCCTGAGGGGGGTAGGATGTGCACTGTCCCACCTCAGCAGACTATTTGTCGCTGTGTCCTTGCGAAATAGTGTGGTCTCAATGATCCCCCCTTCCCTAATATAGATCTTAAGGTCCAAAAATGTAATGGACCGAGCATCAATACATGACGTGAATTTCAAGTTGAGGTCATTACAGTTACGTCTGTCTACAAAGCTCCAGAAGGATTCCACAGTTCCCTTCCAAAGAATCAGGATATCATCTATATATCTAAGCCACACGAGGATGTTAGATGTCCACTCCCCGTGTGGCTCAGTAAAGACACGGCGCTCCTCCCACCACCCTAAAAACAAGTTGGCATAAGTAGGGGCTGCAGGGCTGCCCATGGCAGTACCCTGCAGCTGGTGGAAGAAGCGCCGGTCAAACACAAAATAATTGTGTGTCAGGATGAAATGGAGTAAGGTCATGATCAGCTCATTATGGGAACTCAGATGAAGAGCGCGTGACTTAAGAAAATGCGCCACAGCCCCACACCCCTTATCATGGGGTATGGAGCTGTAAAGCGCCTCCACGTCCAAGGATGCCAAAAACGTTCCCCCAGGCAAATTGATATCCTCCAAATGCCTCAGGACGTCCATAGTGTCTCAGACATACGACAGTAAAGATGTTAAGAACGGGCGCAGTACTTGATCTAAATATGCACTGACCCCCTGTGTAATGCCGTCGATGCCCAAGACAATAGGACGTCCTTTAAGGGGATCATACCCCTTATGTACCTTTGGCAAACTGTAAAATGTGGCAATCCTTGGAAAACGTGGGCTCATGTATTCCCATTCTTTAAGTTTCTTTAGTTTTATTATATTATTTTTTTGAATTCCACTCCAATTCTGTGACTTAAATATGCAAAATATTAAATATTTATTTAAACAAGGAAAAATTCAGATTTAAAAACATCATGAAAGTGGAGATCGTGACGTTGTCCAAGTACACAATAATAAATATCACAGAAGATGACATGCTGCCCCGCAAAACAATATAACCATCAATATGTAAGTATATACATAGATCTCCAATGTCAGCAGTATAGCATCCCATAATGTAAATTCATATATATCCCAATTATATCCAAAAAATAAATAAATAATAATAAATAGGATAAATACTATAATAATTCATGTATCTGCAATGATATTATAATATATAAAAAATATATAATATAAAAAATATATAATTCATGTATTCTCATCAGTATTGAATCTATGCCCTCGTGGTTGTATCTTAATATGCACCTATATTGCTGCATTCATTCATTAAAGATGTCCATAGTAACAAACATATGCAGGGCTACCTATATATATATATTATCACATGCCATTTCATCAAACAGACAATAATAAATAAATTTATATATATATATATATATATATATATATATATATACCTAGACAGTCACCACGACCTCCACCTTGAAGCCCAACGCGCAGAGGCCATCAGTCCCATTTTTATATATCCTGCACATACCCCATCAGTGGCGCCACTGGCATCACATTCACGCATCTCCGCATTCGAAATCTCGCAAGATGCGTAACAGCGTGATGACGTATTGTCCCAGAGATCTCATATCGCGGGTTTCTTGTATTGCAGTGCGCAATATCGTCTATCGCATTGAGCCAGTGTACTGAACAAATATATATGCGTGCCCAACTTTCCTACGCCCACCAATAATTCTCCCACTAGACTCTGCAATCCTATATCAGTAATACCCCTAATTATTAAGCAAAATGCTTGCAATGCTGTTTTGATATATCAAAAAGTGGATGAAGATTAAATAATGAATATGAGTATCCATGTAATTATGTAAGATTATATAAAAAATCCTGTGTAAGAATGTATATGAATGCTGAATGATGAGTGAAAGTGAATGAATACTTAATTAGTGAACCATGCTGAAAAATGAGTGAACGAACGTGTTAAAAAATAAAAAAATATTAAAGTGATAATGGATTGTGCAATGATTTGCAATAATTTTTTTTTTTTTTTTTTTTTATGTGTGTAAGTAATAACACCATAGTGTGAATACAACCCTGTGATATGGAGAGAGACACACTAAATAAATGTCCCACCCCCATCACAGAGGTATACTCAAAAAGTGCTGTGACATAATCATTCATTGCAATACATTTATATAAAAATTGCACATATAATATCTATTACATAATATAAAATATCAAAAAATAACTCTCATATTACTAAATAATTTATATAACAGAATTAAATATACAGTGGGGGAAAAAAGTATTTAGTCAGCCACCAATTGTGCAAGTTCTCCCTCTTAAAAAGATGAGAGAGGCCTGTAATTGACATTATAGGTAGACCTCAACTATGAGAGACAAAATGAGAAAACATAACTATAAAATCACATTGTCTGATTTTTTTCTGAATTTATTTGCAAATTATGGTGGAAAATAAGTATTTGGTCACCTACAAACAAGCAAGATTTCTGGCTCTCACAGACCTGTAACTTCTTCTTTAAGAGGCTCCTCTGTCCTCCACTCATTACCTGTAGTAATGGCTCCTGTTTGACATTGTTATCAGTATAAAAGACACCTGTCCACAACCTCAAACAGTCACACTCCAAACTCCACTATGGTGAAGACCAAAGAGCTGTGGAAGGACACCAGAAACAAAATTGTAGACCTGCACCAGGCTGGGAAGACTGAATCTGCAATAGGCAAGCAGCTTGGTGTGAAGAAATCAACTGTGGGAGCAATAATTAGAAAATGGAAGAAATACAAGACCACTGATAATCTCCCTCGATCAGGCCGTGGGGTCAAAATGATCACAAGAACAGTGAGCAAAAATCCCAGAAGCACATGGGGGGACCTAGTGAATGACCTGCAGAAAGCTGGGACTAACGTAACAAAGGCTACTGTCAGTAACACACTATGCCGCCAGGGACTCAGATCCTGCAGTGCCAGACGTGTCCCCCTGCTTAAGCCAGTACATATCCGGGCCCATCTGATGTTTGCAAGAGAGCATTTGGATGTTCCAGAAGACTATTGGGAGAATGTCATATGGTCAGATGAAACCAAAGTAGAACTGTTTGGTAGAAACACAACTCGTCGTGTTTGGAGGAGAGTGAATGCTGAGTTGCATCCAAAGAACACCATACCTACTGTGAAGCATGGGGGTGGCAACATCATGCTTTGGGGCTGTTTCTCTGCAAAGAACCAGGACGACTGATCCGTGTACATGAAAGAATGAATGGGGCCATGTATCGTGAGATTTTGAGTGCAAACCTCCTTCCATCAGCAAGGGTATTGAAGATGAAAAGTGGCTGGGTCTTTCAGCTTGACAACGATCCCAAACACACCGCCAGGGCAACGAAGGAGTGGCTTCGTAAGAAGCATTTCAAGGTCCTGGAGTGGCCTAGCCAGGCTCCAGATCTCAACCCCATAGAAAACCTTTGGAGGGAGTTGAATGTCCGTGTTGCCCAGCGACAGCCCCAAAACATCACTACTCTAGAGGAGATCTGCATGGAGGAATGGGCCAACATACCAGCAACAGTGTGTGCCAACCTTGTGAAGACTTACAGAAAACGTTTGACCTCTGTCATTGCCAACAAAGGATATATAACAAAGTATTGAGATGAACTTTTGTTATTGACCAAATACTTCTTTTCCACCATAATTGGCAAATACATTTTTTAAAACTCAGACAATGTGATTTTCTGGATTTCTTTTATCATTTTGTCTCTCATAGTTGAGGTCTACCTATGATGACAATTACAGGCCAGCCTCATCTTTTTAAGTGGGAGAACTTGCACAATTGGTGGCTGACTAAATACTTTCTTTCCCCACTGTAGCTGAATGACATTTGATCTGGTGCATTACATAAAAAGGTAGCTGTTCTACATATGTCGTGGAAGTTTGTTAAATAAAATAGGGCACTATGCGGTTGGTCTCCATATTAAATAAATTCTCATTGTATCTCCTAGAAAAAAAGGGACATATAATTAATACTTATATCCATCTCAAATTGGGAGTCCTGTGCATAATCTCCAACTGGGAAAAAGACTCCAAAAATATACTCCCTAAAATATTATTATTCAAAATTGTTTGAATAATAATAATAATAATAATAATAATAATAATAATAGTCCTTTAATAGTCCCACAATGGAGAAATTCAGTGTGTTACAGCAGCAAAGATAAGCAGATACAAATACAAATACAACATGTACAGGAATGTTCCAAGGTAAGAGGCATTACATTGATTGTAGACAGACAGATAGGAAGTAGCAGAGGGGGGGGGGGGGATTTAACAGGCAGCAAGATATTTCAGTTCTCTGTGTGTATTGATCTCCGCTTAGGTCGGTGTTGGATGTACAGCCTAACCGCGGTGGGGAGGAAAGACTTCCGATAGCGCTCCTTCTCACACCTAGGGTGGAGCAGTCGGTCACTGACAGTACTGCCCAGCGCTATCACGGTCTCATGCATGGGATGGGAGTTATTCTCCCGCATGGAGCTCACCACAGACAGTACCCTTCTGTCACTCACAACCTGCACTGGGTCCAGTGGGCTCCCCAGGACAGAGCTGGCCCTTCTAATCAGTTTGTCAAGTTTATTTCTGTCCCTGGTTGATATACTGCTCCCCCAGCAGGCCACTCCAAAGAAGATGGATGATGCCACTACAGAGTTGAAGAAAGTCCTAAGAAGTGCCCCCCGGATTCCAAAGGCTCTCAGCTTCCTAAGCAGGTAGAGCCTGCTGTGGCCCTTCCTGTACAGGACCTCCATGTGATCTGCCCAGTCCAGCTTATTATTAAGGAGCAAACCCAGGTACTTATAGGTCTTCACAGTCTCGATGCCCGTCCCCAGGATGTCCACTGGTTTAGGAGGGCATCTGCATTTACGGAAGTCCACCACCATCTCCTTGGTCTTCCCCGCATTAATCCTCAGGTGGTTCCGCTGGCACCAGTCCACAAAATCCCAGTTCAGTTCTCTGTACTCCCTGTCATCATCGTCTGTGATGAGACCTACTATTGCAGAGTCGTCAGAATACTTCTATAGGTAGCTGATCTGTCTCGATCTGCAATAATCGCTTTATCTTGTCTCCTCCCCGTATTCCCAAATGAATCTAATCAATTCCTCTTGCCTGATTTTGTAATTCCTCAGATCTATGATGATCCCGAAAATGCCTTGCCACAGGTTTAAGATTCAATTGTAAGGTTTGTTCTGTTGGTTCCATGGATTCCAAAGTTTCTTTATGTCTCTAATATGCTCAAGAATTCTTACTCTCAATTGGCGTGATGATGTGATACCGATATAAATTAACCCACAAGGGCATGTCAGGTAATATATTACACCTTCACTACGGCATGTTATAGCATGCACAATTTTATATGATTGAGATTTCTGAGAATCAAAAAAACAGTCCGTTCTAATCATGTATTGACAGGCTGAGCAATTACCACATGGAGATGACCCCCAT
Organism: Leptodactylus fallax; assembly: GCA_947044405.1. NCBI lineage: Eukaryota > Metazoa > Chordata > Amphibia > Anura > Leptodactylidae > Leptodactylus > Leptodactylus fallax. Next base: position 2,130,816 of record CAMRHE010000234.1, read on the forward strand.
TTGGGTCCCTTACTTGAAAAGATAAATTTAGAAAACGGAGGAATATAATGGCTTTTGGCCAAATGATCTCCTAAACTCTTGTTTCGTTTCGCAGCTAAGTGAGGTTCTTTAGAAAGAATCATGTTGAGATCCCTGTCCTGTTGCAGTATAGGCCAAAATTGTTTGATTGTAGTATTTAATTCCTTCCATCTGCTATTGTAGTTAGTTATAAATCTTATTTCAGTTTTCTCGGTAGTACGTCATTTGAAAACCAAAAGATTATTGCTATATTCAGAGCATGCACAATTATATCCTCATTCAATATCATCGTATTTATATCCACGTGATAAAAAGCGTTGTTGAAGTTCATTAGTCTCTTTTTCAAATTCTTGGTTCGTATCACATATTCTTTTTGCACGCAAGAATTGGCCTGTTGGTATACCTCTAATAACATGTTTCGGGTGTGCTGATGTTGCATGTAAAAATGAATTCACACTTGTTTCTTTACGGAATATCGTTGTGTGCAGCTCACCATCACTGTTAATTTTGATTTTCAAATCCAAAAATTCTGCCTCTTCTTGCATAACTGAATAGGTTAATTTGATATTAAAAGAATTTCCATTAAGTTGTGTCAAGAAAGAATCCAATTCAGGACAGGCACCCTGCAAAACATCAATAAATCTCATCCATGATACAACTTGTCCACCCCTTTGGTGTGTAGGTTCGATCGCCTCTCTCTTCCAGAACCCAAGGAAAAGATTGGCATATGAGGGCACACACGCCACCCCCATAGCCACACCTTAGAAGCGGTCTTTGAATACAAAATAGTTATGATGCAATACATACTCCAAAAGGGACAGAAGAAGATCAATCAAATCCTGATCCAATCCACTATTGATTAAGAAGAATCTTGTAGCCTGTATTCCCAAAGAATGTGAAATGAATGTATATAGAGCTTCTACATCTGCTGTAATCAGAAACATATTTTGTTCCAGGGATATACCTTCTAATCTCTGTAATGCTTCTGTAGAATCCCTAATAAAAGAAGGAAGGGTAAACACAATAGGTTTCAAATAATAATCTAGAAACCTACAAACTAATTCACAGAGGCTCCCCCTGCTGGAAACAATTGGACGTCCTGGTGGATTTGTCCTGTTTTTGTGGACTTTTGGAAGAAAGTATATTGTTGGTATAATGGGATGCTCAATCATTAATCCATCAAAAATTTGTTGTGTGATAATGTTTTGTTGTAAGGCAATATTTAAGATATCCCACAGTTTCTTCTTAAAAATCTGAGTGGGATTCCCTTCAAGCTTTCTGTAACGATGAATATTATTCAATTAGCAAAACGCCTCTTTTTCATAGGCCGCAGATGGCCAAATGACCACATTTCCGCCCTTGTCCGCCGGTTTGAATATCACATCTTTCATATTTTTAAGTTCCTGTAAGGCCTGTCGTTGTTTTAATGTTAAATTGTCATAACTTCTATATGTTGAAATATCCATAATGGCCTCACATACTGATTTAACAAATATCTCGATGTGTGGACTCAGGTTTAAGGGCAGAAATGTGGTCGATTTCTTTTTAATGTCTGATGGAAATTTACTCACCTGTAAATCCTCTTGTTCAAGAAGGAGATCCTCTAAAATCTGGAGTGCCTCCAGTTCCTCCTTGGCTGTAAAGTAAGAGGTATAATCTTTAGAAAAATGTGTTTTGAGTAATAATTTCCTAGCCTAACAGGATGTCTGAGGCAGTGACCATGGCTGAAATAATAGCAGAAGTTCATGGAGCAGCTGAGAAGAGAGGTTATCCTGCTCTACCATCTTCTGATATTCGTGCAGCATGGTCACTGCTTCAGAATACCAGTATGGCTAACACACAGTCTAAACAGAAACCAAACCCCACCCCATCCCCGATTCAGTCCTGCCCAATCCCAACTCTACCCCTTTCCCTGCAGCAAGAATAACATATTTTACATAAAGGAAAATGCCTTAATGCAAGCGTCATGACATTGGTGCACCACATGTGACTGCTGAGGCCCAATCATAGGCTTCAATGGTGACTCTGGGGCTTGTGAGGACACCCAGGAGGCCAAAAGAGGCTGGAAGAGGACCTTGATTGGACACCAGAAGGATGTCCAAGAGAGATGAGGGAAGGTGAGTATAACTGTTTGTTATGTTTCCATACCTCCCCTGGGCCTCTACTTATCGTACCCTGGGGTCTCTTATGAGAGTTTCACTTCCTTTTCATGGGTGTTGAACCTCCAAAGTTTTAGGTTTTGTTAAGTTTCTGTTTGTTCATATTTTTAAAGGGTTATTTCCCTCTTGGCAAATCCATGCTGAAATTGGAGTAACTGCTCCCCATCCCACTGCTATGGAAGGGACTTACGAGAACACCCGAACAGTGATGGTCTACACTGTTCCCATAACTCCTATAGAGGAGAATGGGAGCTACAGAAACAGCATTTCACATCTAAATCTATGGTAGTTATGGAAACAGAATGGAGCAGCCCTGTGGGGTTGGACTTGGGAGCAGTTATTCTGATCTTGGCAGCCATTTACCAAGATAGAAATAACCCTTTAAGAATATGTTTATACAGAGGAATTTGGAGCCCATATTGAGGCCGATTCCTGAAATCTGACTCCCATTCATTTCTAAGGAAGGCAAAGACATTTTTTTTTTTTCTTCTAGATAATATTTTTCAGCTAGCAAAAAAAAAAAAAAATCCTGCTCATTCTTCAGGCAGATTCTGTCTAAAACTCCAATTGAAATGAATGGGAGGCAGATGTTATAGAGTGCTTTATTGAAGCAGATTTTGGAACAGATTTTCAGAATCAGCATCAAAATTAGCTTCCAAAATCTGCTTCAAATTCCTGAAGCAGAAATTCTCTGCCTGACAAATACAGTGGAAGAGTGAAGAAATCAGGCGATACCTTTTAGAGGTTAACTGAGTATATTTGATAAGTATTGATAAGTAAGCTTTCAAGAGTCTAGCGCTCTTCTTCAGACATGGTATTATACAAGAACTGAAAATTCACAGATTATTTATACTCTATACACATGATCGCCTGATTTCTTCACTCTTCCACTACTTTCAATGGCTAACACGGTACAACATTATACTACTGACAAATTCAGTGTCAAATTCCTCCATGTGAACCAGCGCTATGATCCTGCACTATCCATTTTGTTCTTCATACATCACTTCAGCCTAGATATTATCTAAGGTTTCTAAGCATTTGTATATGTTATCAGATGTTTTAAATAACATTATATGACATTTTACAGCATGAAATGTTCTATTCTGCCAGAATAATTTCCTTCCATGTTTCTTTGGGAAATTGACAAGAATAATAATAAGCAGAGTGAAATGGAAACCTTACAACAAAAGACAAAACAAGCAACATACTGCCCTTTATATGCTACTTCTCATCGTACATGACAAGGTTTTACTATGAAGTAAATAAAACTATTGCAATAATTAGTATGATAAATATGGAATCCAAATAGGATACACATTAAATATTTAATTTACATTCTGATCATTAAATATCTGTAAGAATTTATAGAATTGGGACTTTAAATGCTGTAAAGTCTGAAAATAGAATGCATTCTCTGACTAAAATATCTGTATTACTACGCGCTATAAATATTATATATTCTTTATGTTGTGTTTTATTTACCTGTAAATTGGTTTTTCATCTTTTTTTGTTTTACTGTATCCATTTTACGATAAATATACTTGTTTAACTTGTGCTTGCCATTACTTAACTAAATTGTCTCGGTGCTTTTATATTTGTATTTATATAGGATGCAATTAAAATGTTCAACACACAAATACTCATATTTTTGCACTTTACTGCTTTATTTTTTTAGATGTAAATCATTGAATTTCTATTATTCAGTTTTTGTTGTAAGGTACAGTGATACTAAAAGCATTGTATTTTCTGTAATAAATACGTCGGCTAACTGTGTATGCTAAACTTATTTATAGACCATTATTTTAATAAATTTTTCTTAAACATCATTTTAAATGGGTTTCTAAGATTATTCCGTATGAAAAAAAATGTTGTACTGTGCTATACTATAACAAACAAACCTGTGCCCGTGGCATGGAAAAAAAGTATTTGCTTTGTAAAATGTACAATGTTATGACCTTCTTTACCTCTCCTCTTGGCTGTACATGAGCAGATATGTGTACCAAAA